>JBBGZY010000100.1:2235000-2835000 GCA_037952925.1 Lithobates clamitans | reverse complement strand
CAGAAGGATTAAAAACCAAACTCTCTTCTAGCACCTACCTAGGAGGGCGTTATGTATCCCTTACTCATGATTGTAGGGTGGCAGATATCTGGAGGCCCCCCTATTCTTAAGATGGCTTCCAGATTCAGGAGAGCCCACCCACACAGACCCGCTCATCCATCAGGACAGTTATTTAAGAGGTTTTTGTCCCCATCAGCATGGGGGCAGGGTGCTTTGCAAGGGCCCTCCTGGCAAGGTGACCCCTCATGTTGAGGGTATGTGGTGGGTCACCTCAGATAAGGATATGGTATGGATTTCAGGTGGTACCCCATGGCGGAGTACCCCATGGAGTGCATCTTGCAGGTGCGTGGCTTCATGTGCAGGTTTAAGGCAACCCTCTAGCATGTTATTTGAAGGAATTGAACTGTATTTTTTTTATGTGATTTTTATTGGAAAGTTTTTCATTGATACAATACAATATGCCATTTGTATTATAGTCTTTACACGTGAGAATAGTCAGGTGTTCAGAAATCTCAAAACAAACGAGCCACCTTCAATAAAGCGAGAAGTAACAGGGCTAACAATAAGTAAGAAAAGGAAAGGTAACTATCTGGTTAACAAATGGTGTGGAATATTATTCTTTGTAATCTCCTGTTAAACTATAATGAACACATGTATCTAAATGGTAGTGGCTTACTGGACAAAAGTCTATAATTCTGTTCTTACAGCATGTTCCAAGAGGTATTGTAGTTTTTGAGACAAACAATAGAAAAGATGGCAGTAAAAAAATGTAAAAAAAAGGGAGGGATATGAATATTGAACTAAAGTAGACAGGGAAAAGATGTAAATCCTCTCTCAGTGGAAAGGATGGAAGAAGTGAGTAAGGGGATATGGGTAGGAACAGGACAATGGACACTTTTTTCCCCAGAGATATCTTAAATTGGAAGCTCAAAGTGGGTCCAGGGGTGGAATTGTGCTGTTTTAATGTAACATTTTAAAACTTTTTTGAAAAGACCCACTTTTTGCTGAAAGGTATTTTGAAAAATATTTTTTTTGCATTGGTACATTCCCCCATGGCAACACAGCTACTTTTTCTTTTTTTTTTTCAAAAGTTTGCAATTTGGACTGGAAAAAGGACAGACACAATCACAAAATTCTGCTCTTATAGATAATATATAGTGTAGCGCTGGACATAAATTAACAGTTATAACAACCAATGATAAAGAAGAATATTAATACAAAAATGTGAATAATAATGGGCTAATAAAAAAAAAACTGTGAGCAATCAAAATAATTAGCCATCAGTATGAGAAAACCAATTAGTAAATAAAATAGGTGTTCATAGCACCTAAATAAATTACAAAAAATGTTCAGGTATAATAATAAAGTCCAAGAAAAAAAGATCCCAAAAAAGGTGTAGAATGAAGAATGTGAACTCCAAAATCCAGTAATCCACTTGCGAGTGACGCCCACCACCAAAAGAGAAAAATGGAGGCTTACCAGAAAGCCTGCGACCGCCCTTATTCAGGGGGGTCAAAACAGGCTTAGTAGATCTCCGTTGATGTCCTGCCAGGATAAGATCTATGGCTCCTCAGACCACCCTTCACGATGGCTTATGGGTGATGGCCAGAAGCACGCAGGAAAATTAATTGACAGGATGGTGCACTCAGCGAACACTCCAGCAGGTACCCCTTATGACGTCAGTTGTGACGAAACGGCCGTAGGGTCACAACGTGAACATGCATCGCGCATGCGCGGTTTTAATTTAAACAGCGGCGGAGCTTTTTTTACAGATTATATACTGTTTTCGTTTGGGCATTGTATATGCATTTTCAATGCAGTGTACCTGCTATTGTATCTGCTTTTCTGGAATAAACGGAACTTGATTATCTACACTATGGGAGTTCCTGCTTCTTTTACATGATATACCCTTGCTGGAGTGGATCCCATGCATTTCTTAAAGGATCATTACACATTAATGAAAAAACAGACAAAAATGTAATTGAATCCCCCTAAAATGCATACCTGGCCCCTATCCAGGCATGCTACTTGGGTGCCAAGGAAGGGAAGGGTAGTAAGTGTGGCAAAGCCTCCCCCTTTCAAAACACCTTGTCTCCATGTTGAGGGGAAAAGGGCCTGATCTCCATATCCTGCCCCCCAAAGGGGTGTAGAGGTGCGAGAGGGGATGTGGAAGTCCCCTTTAAAATAAGTGAGCCCCCCAAATATTCACCCCCACATGAATGTGCACATATCAGCCTTGGTTAATCATTTACAAAAAGATACATAGGAAACAAACATACAGTCACTGTACAGTAGATGTAACGTATTTTATATTAAGGGGGTACACAGGTATCTGGCTCAATAGGTACACAGAACCTATGATGATGACTTTTATTACTACCCTACCTTCTAGATTGTAAGCTCTAACAAGCAGGGCCCTCTGATTCCTCCTGTATTGAACTGTACTGTCTGCCCTCATGTTGTAAAGTGCTGCGCAAACTGTTGGTGATAAATAAATCCTGTACAATAATAATAATATTTGATTTAAAAAAATTGAAATTGTGTCTTGTGATGTAAATCCATTGTCAATCACACCATCTACCAATGAAGAACCTCATCAATCACAGTAACCTGCTGCCACAACACACCACCACCCGAAGATGTTGCCCCATCATGTGATAATGCTTCCCCACTGCTACTCCTGTGATAAATGATAAATCCCTGGCAGGTTTCTGTTTGCAGACAAACCAGCCAGTGCTCATTGATGGGGTCATTAATCAAATATGGTCAATATCTCTGGCTATTCTGTTTGCCAACAGAAGCCAAGGGTTCAGGTGGGCAAATTAATGTAATCTGGCCAGTTTGTTTGGTGGTTTGCAAACAGGCTGGGTTTAGGTTGAACTCATGTTTGATCTGAACAAGAAGCTCATTCCTACACACAAGCACTAACATTCCATCTAAGTTGGTAGATCAAGTAGACTTGGCAGAAACAATGTCATTGATGCTGACAGCGTGTGACAGGAAACAAGCTCATGTGACCTGCATGTTTTGTAGCTCCAGCTCTTGTGTAAGATTACAACACATTCTTCCTGAAGCACTCCAACTCTATTACAAAAGACAGCATTGAAGCTGCCACTGCTTACAATCTTAGCACTGTTTCCTTACTGCATAAATATGCAGAGTAGCATTATTATGGATGTGGTGTAAATTAGCTTCATTGTCCATTATGCAAAAATATTTGTTTGGGATTCTAATGGAAAGCTCTAGCAAATGATTACAAACAACTCCATTAGGTCTATTCTTGCCATTAAGCGCTTCATGTAATCCACTCTGTCAGTTTGTTTTCTGCTGCATATATAATTTATTGGAACCCTCTGTACTGAGCATTTACATGCCTGAGGCAAAGACAGATGAACCAGATACAGTGAACCAGGCATTTAAACATCAATTTATATTTGAAATGACATAATGTTATTACTTTTTATGCACTGCTTTGGTGATCTTAGCTTTAAAATGTATAATGACAATTTGTATCTTATATAGTAGAGCTGGCAAGTTTGAAGGCTGTTTTCGACAACTTTCACATAAGAGTAGGTTCACACTTAAAATGATCGTAAATCATCACCTTGTAAAACAAACCATTATGTTTAAAATAGAAATGAAAGGCAAAACATTTTTGTATAGGTTTATAAAAATTTATAAATACTGTATTTTTCGCTCCATAAGAAGCACCTGACTATAAGACACACCTAGGTTTTAGAGGAAGAAAACAAGAAAAAAATATTCTGAACCAAATGGTGTACTAAAATATTTATCAGTGCCCATAAAACGCAGCCTGACCAGAACCAATTAAATGCAGCCTGACCAAAACCAATTAAATGCAGCCTTACCAGTGCCAAATAAATGCAGCCTTACCAGTGCCAATTAAATGCAGCCTTACCAGTGCCCATTAAATGCAGCTTTACCGGTGCCAATTAAATGCAGCATTACCAGTGCCAATTAAATGTAGCCTTGCCAGTGCCAATTAAATGCAGCCTGACCAGTGTCTATGAAATGCAGCCTGATGAGTGCCAATTAAATGCAGCCTTACCAGGCCCCATGAAATGCAGCCTGACCTGCGCCAATGAAATGCAGCCTTACCAGTGCCCATGAAATGCAGCCTTACCAGTTCCATGAAATGCAGCATTACCTGTGCCAATGAAATGCAGCCTTACCACACAGAGCTCTGTCACGGATTAAAATTTTTCACCACCCATTGTAACAAAGTCCCGCCTCATATGATACACGTCACACTGATTCAATGCATCATTGGATCAGTGTACCATCTATCTAGGAGGCAGGACTTTGTTACAGTCCTCCACCTCGCACAGACTGGCATTCTCTGGCGAGGACTTCATCACATCCACCTGTCACTCAGATAGAAGACAGAACAGCCCGAGTGGCTGCCGCGGCCATACTCCATTTGGCCGCCCGGGCTGCTCTGTCTTCTGTCTGTGGCTGAGTGACAGGACCAACCGGGAGATCTCCAGGCGTTCGCGGGATACTTGGGTATTGGCGGCGACGGGGGGAGCGGATGAGGTCAATATTCACTCCGTAAGACGCACAGACATTTCCCCCAATTTTTGGGGGGCAGAAAAGTGCATCTTATGGAGCCCTTTTATATAAGTGAGTACATTTCCCTCTGTTCTCAGATGCATAAGAGCTGGGGAAAGGAGAAGCAGGAATACACTGAGCTTTCTAGTTAATGGCTGTGCAGGGGAAGCATCTCAGGACAAGTCTGATCATTGGAGGAGAGCACACTTAGTTCCCAGCACAGCTTGAGAACTGACCACGGTGTGTTCTCCTGCTTAGTGTGGTCAGTTTTTACTAGGAGAGCAGATAGACTGGCAGGAACACCAGGGATTTCACATTAAGGAAGCAATACAAATAGAACAGGATACTTTCTCATGTTAGTACATGGTACAGCAGGCACATATCAGGAATATGAAATGTTGGGGTAACAAATGCTTTAAGTTTAAGCCTCTTCAAGTGTTTTTGGAGTTTTTCTTTTTACATGTGTTCCTACACACATTTTTCACCTGTTTCCAAGCATAAGCATTTTTGTTTTAGCTAATGGAAACTAGTTACTAGGAGAAGAAGAGGCAAGAAACGTAAGAAAGATTAGAGTTACACACGTTTTCAGGAGTTTTTCTGGCACTCCCCAAAAAATCTGATAGGGACCAAAAATACATAAATTTGCACCAAATGTACTTTTAAAAACTTTGAGTGACAAGTGACATGATATTCAGATGTGAACACTTTACTGTGCTACCCTGATAAAAGAGCAGCTTACCATACAATTTGCCAATGGTAGCTATATATCATGTTCTAAATGCTCTTATTTATTTATGTATTTATTTTTTACTTTATCAACTTTCAGATCATCACATTCAATTCACTCAACAATTGTCCCATTCCAAACCTAAGGAGACTTATCCTACCACCATAAACCTATAGCAGAAAATCACGATCAACAACAACATAAAAAATAATCAGTTAAAAGTAGCTTTCTGTTTTATACAATGCATAAAACACTTGACTCTCAAAGAAATATGTAGATCACCATGGAAATATAAGGGTTAATCCCTTGGGATCAGAGTGCAGATCACTTAGCAGCAACAGAAATAGCTAATCACATGAGAATAGCTTTCTCTAACAGTACAGTATATACAATGTATAGCAAACACTCTCCCCTTTAGAGGAATATGTAAAAAAAAAAAAAAACAGATTTCTTCATCCCCACAAAAACAAGGTGGATGGAGGATCCCCCCGTCCCCCACAGGGACATTGCATTCGCACAGGGGGTCCAGTGCTGTCAAAATACACTGATTAGGAGCTGCGGCCACAGATTGGCAAACGTTTTCCAGCTTGTCCGTGATCAACTTGTGTTAAACAGGGACAACCACACACTGAACAAAATTCAGCTGGTCCCTGCTTAATCTGCCTAATTTTGATTCATCTATGGCCAGCTTAAGGTGAGCTTGGTTTTCCTGTGAACTCTTCTCTAACCTAAGCTCTGAACTCCAGTTTTTTTACATGCCAAAGAAATGTGGGCCGGGCCATTCCCTGCAAGCCAATAACATCAAGATTAACCACTCTCCCACTCTCCAAGCCTCTCTTTTACAAAAATTCCTCTTCAAACCACACAGACTGCATAGTAGGAGGCTCTCTACTGCCACCACCAATGGTCAGTTCTTAGCTTGCATATTCTCATCCAAAGTGTCCTGGTACAGTTATCTAATAAAAAGAGAAATTATTATTATCCATTATTAGATGCAAATAAAAATGGAAAGAGGGCATGCCTAATGTCCAGTAGGAAGGACATAAGCTTAGAAATTGATTTACTAAAATTGGTGAGACGCAAATTCTGGTGCAGCTGTGCATGCATAGCCAATCAGCTTGTTTAATTAAGTGTTGACAAAATAACTTGAAGCTGATTGATTTCTATGTAGAACTGCATCTCCAGTTTTAGTAAATCAACCCCTTGGTGTCTTTGGACCGCAGAGGGCCCTATGATTTTATCCACCTGCTCTTAATGTAGTTTATTTGCCTCAGGTCTGCTGTTGGGGGTCAGTCCAGTGGCACCCAGAGGCTCTAATTGACTTAAAAAAGTTGTGTGACATTAGCAAATTAATATTCGCTAATGTCTTCCTGTTTCTCCTCCCAACCAATCAGGAAGCAGGTTCTGAGACCCGATTGGCCAGGAGTCCTAAGTCCTGATTGACTGGGAGGAGAATAGACATGTGCACTGCCGAAAAATTTGTTCATTTTAGTTTCATTCATTTTTTTTCTTTCTTTTTCGCTTTTTCGGATCTTTGGTTATGATCGCAATTCGTAAATTTGTAAATTCGAAAATTGATAAATTTGTAAATTCGAAATTTTGTAATTTTCAAAATTTGTAAATTCAAAAATCCAAAAATAAGAAAGAAAATCCGAAAATTCGAAAGAGCGAAATACAAAAATTCTAAATGATAACTAACTAACTAATAATAACTAACTATTAAATTAAAGGCATTGGAATTTCCTTTCAAATTTGGCTGTTAGTGAACGTAATGAATATGAATTTATCCGAAGTTACAAATTATCCAAAATAACGAATGCCGCATCTAAACAAATGGAAGGGAACAAATTAATAATGAATAATAATAATAAAATGTTTTATTATTATTGTTATTTATTATTATTAATGCATTACAGTCTATTCGTTTAGATACGGTATTAGTTATTTCAGGGAATTCGGAACGTCGGATAAATTCATATTCGTTACGTTCACTAACAGCCAAATTTGAAAGGAAATTCCAATGCCTATAATTTAATAGTTAGTTATTATATCAGATTTTCTAATTTTTGGGTTTTCGGAATTTAGAATTTCCGAATTTTAGAATTTACGAATATTCAGAAAAATTTGTTAATGGATTTTCTTTAATTCGGATGTTTCCAAATTAACAAATTTGACGAAATTCATTAAAAAATGAATTTGGAACGAAACTCATTGCACATGTCTAGAGGAGAAGCGACCGCCGGGACACGGGAGGAGACGCAGGGGGGAAGCTGCCGAAGCCGCGACCTGGATGGGGTAAGTGCTTGTGGGGGGCATGGCGGGCGACGGGCGAGTGAAGCGGCGATCGATTTAGCGATGGGGGGTGAGAGTGGGTGGAGGGTGGTTGGCTGGCTGGGGGGGGGTTTGTCTGACGGGGGGGTTGGCTGACTGGGGGGGTTTGGAAATTGAGCACCAGTGGCCCACCCAAGAATATTGAGCACCTGCCACCACTGGCTCAGTCACATGGGTGCAAAGACCCATACAGCATGCAAGAGCCGTTTGTTTATGCATCCAGAGCAGCACTAGCTATATTCCTAGTGTTGCAGGCTTCAACCAAATCTCTCCATTTTTTTACAAGCACGGATGTTTCCACATAGGTGGGAGACCTAGGCAAAATTTGGCTTTTTGAAAAATAAAACAGTAAATATTTTTCCAAGTCAATTTGTTCATTTTGGAAAGAAATTATAGTGAAATGTAAACATGAAATCAAATTAATGTTGATTAATTAAACATTCTTATGGCCTCCAGCAATTTCTGACTTTGTACAGCTTTTCTATATACAATGTTATACGTAAGTACTTTTCGCTTCACTGTTCTAAATTTGTTCTGTCGTGTTATATGTCCTTGAATGGATTTGAATGTGTGCTATTGAAGTGCTGTAAAGTTGTGTCAGATTTCAATATTTTCTTTTGTTCTTCCCTTTTTTTGTTCAGGGATAAGGACAGTCTAGAACAGTTTAAGACTTCTGCTAAAAGCATACATTTAGCTCACTGTATCCTCACATGACCTGCCTTACTGCGAGTAGCTTTCAGAAAATGCATTACCAGAATGGAAAAGAAGCCTCAGAAATGTCTACATTGCACATACTGTACAAAATGTACTCCAATAATATGAAGCATTTTGGAGAATTTAGGAAAAAACTATGCTTCCAGACAGAGTCGTTTTTTTTTTTTTTTATGTAGAATCTGCATGCATAGTGAAAGAACACAAAACTCAAAGTATACTGTGTGTCCTTGGCAAAATTAGAAGGTCTAACAGCTCAGTACAGAAACTTCCAGTGTATGTGCCTCCAGACTTCTGTAACAGAATGAAACCATTTAATCATAGTTTGGGATTTTAATATTGAACAGTTTGTTCACCGATATTTTTATTGATTTATATAGAGTTTTCAGACATAAACAAACCTTTATCATATCTATAGAGGTTTGAGAAGCTTAACCATGGACAAAAAAATGGTTCTTTCTACCACATTTCCATACTTTTTTATTTTAAAGAGAACTTGTCATCCGCAGCATAAAACTGGATGTAGTAATAATTCTTAAAACCCTAGTAAATTTATTAAATATATATGTGTAATCCTTACCACCTCTTACTGACACTTTCTGGAGCAGTCCATGGTTTTGGCTTACCTCAGATCAAAACATTGAGCACCTCTGGCTCACACAAGTTTTCTCATATTAATTACGTCATCATGCAAGACTAGTATGCTCTCAATGACAATCCAGAGGTTTTGTGCCTGAAAAAAAGATTGTGTGATATAGGCAGCCTTGGATTGCTGTGGGAAGAATTTTGTAAAACATAGAAGGGCCTTTTACTTAAACTATTGGTGATGTATGCTACCACAGTCTACATTTCTTGACTGATTTGGACTTGGAACACACATGAGCTTAGTTAAAGCGGTTGTAAACCCTTACATATACACAGTGAAGTCAACAGCCTCAGATTATACACAGAAATGAAACAAATTCTCCTACATAGGTTTTACTTGTTTATCTGCAGTCTTCCCCTCTCTACACCCCTTCAACAGGCAGATTGTATTAAAAATCTTTCTTCATCTGTCAGGAGCACAGTGGAGGGGGCAGGGAGACTGCAGTTACAGTGTGTGAGAGCTGATTGGAGGAAAGGGACACACCCACTTTCACACAGCAGAAGAACTATGTTCTGAATAGACAAGTGACAAGCTCCGCTCTGAGCTCCCCCCCCCCCAAAGCAAATGTATCTCATATGTTGGAAAAACTTCTCAGAAGTGACTCATGGTGATAACAGAGGAATAAAGCACCAGAGAGAAACAACACTTAGAGCTTTGGAGAGAGATAAGTAAACATTTAAGATATACTGTATGTGCTTTGCTCAGATTTAAGCACTAAGATAAGTAAAGATTGGGAATGACTAGGCTCAAAATAACAATTTGGAGCTTATGGGGTTGATTTACTAAAGGCATATAGACTGCTCACTTTTCAAGGTACATTGCACTTTGCATAAGCATTTTCCCAGTGAATGTGGTGAAATTTCACATGGAAACCACATGGAAAATAAAAAAAAATTTGCACATGACTGAATGATAGAGGTCAGCAAAGCTTCACTACATTCTCTAAGCTCTGGCGAAATTCCCTTGTAAAGTGCAATTTTTCTTGTAAAGTGAACAACCTATTTTGCCTTTAGAAAACCAACCCCCTATGTCTGTACCCAGAAACATAGCTTGAATCTGGAAGTCTCAGGTTACAGTTGGAAAAACAACACAGTCTCTATGGGTCTAATGGGTCTGAAGCAGAAAACCATGTCAATAGTAAAAAAAGCCCCCCTCCCCCCCACAAGAGTTACCTTCCAAAGCTATAAAATATGTAGTTTGTGTGTCTAGCACACAAATATTGTGCTCAATATATTTCTGCTACTTGGGATCTTTTCCAGCTGTTTTATACTTTTATTTCTTAAACTGACTACGTCCCCTAGAAAACAACACTTAAAGTGGTTGTAAAAGTAAAAGGTTTTTTCTTATCTTAATGCATTCTCAGCACTCTGCACTTTTCAATGACATTGGTCCAGTCATCGACTGTATAAAGAGTTTTTTGCATGAATATTTGTACTAATGTTCTTTGGAAAATTTACTAGTGTGTGGCCAGCTTTAGATATAAAGCAGTTCACTTAAAGAAAATATTAAAAGGATAGAATTGCCCCTTTTTTCCTTCCTTTTTGTGAATTCATACACAGTTCTGAGAACTGGGGAACCTTAACACATGTTTCCATTGTAGTAATATAAATGGCCTCAACAGTCTTTTCATCTTTTCCTTATTGCTCATGTGTGATGGTTTTCTAACACAGTATATTCTATTTATTAATATGAAACTCCACTAAGGTGGCAGTACTCTGCACTATAATACATTATAGTGAATTTAGAAAAAATACAACTCTTTCTTTAAAATATCTCACATTTTATGCTTATGACAGTCAGGTGCACTTGGTTTAAATGTTAAATACCCCTAAGCAATCTTCTGTGTATTTGATACACTGTAAGAGCTAACAGCTCAAGGCTACTTGTGCTTTTCAGAAACTTTCTCAGCACTCCTAACAAATATTCTGACAGTTTACATTATATATTATCATTACATCAGGGTCCCCAAAGCCCCTCTCTGTACATCAGGGTCCCCAGAGAGCCCCTCTTTACATCGGGGTTACCAGAGAGCTTGTCATGTTACCTGCCACAAGATGCAACTTGTTGCACCTGCTACCATATGCAGATTGTTACATACAGAGAGGCTAGGGTATATAGAAGAGAGGCTAGTGTATACGGAGAGGCTAGTGTATACAGAGAGGCTAGGGTATACAGACAGGCTGGGAGTACAGAGAGGCTAGTGTACAGAGAGGGAGAGGCTGGGTTTACAAAGAGGCTAGTGTATACAGAGAGGTTAGTGTATACAGAGAGGCTGGGTATACAGAGAGGCTAGTGTATACAGAGAGGCTGGGTATACAGAGAGGCTTGTGTACACAGAGAGGCTGGGTATATAGAGAGGCTAGTGTATACAGAGAGGCTGGGTATACAGAGATGCTAGTGTATACAGAGAGACTGGGTATACAGAGAGGCTAGTGTATACAGAGGGGCTGGGTATACAGAGAGGCTAAGGTATACAGAGAGGCTGGGTATACAGAGAGGCTAGTGCATACAGAGAGGTTAGTGTATACAGAGAGGCTGGGTATACAGAGAGGCTAGTGTATACAGAGAGGCTAGTATATACAGAGAGGCTGGGTATACAGAGATGCTGGTGTATACAGAGAGGCTGGGTATACAGAGAGACTGGGTATACAGAGAGGCTAGTGTATACAGAGGGGCTGGGTATACAGAGAGGCTAGTGTATACAGAGGGGCTGGGTATACAGAGAGGCTAGTGTATACAGAGAGGCTGGGTATACAGACAAGCTGGGTATACAGAGAAGCTGGGTATACAAAGGGGCTGGGTATACAGAGAGGCTAGGATATACAGGGAGGCTGGGTATACAGAGAGGCTAATGTATACAGAGAGGCTGGGTATACAGAGAGGCTAGTGTATACAGAGAGGCTGGGTAAACAGACAGGCTGGGTATATAGAGAGGCCAGGTATACAGAGAGGCTGGGTATACAGAGAGGCTGGTGTATAGAAAGGCTGGGTAAACAGAGAGGCTGGGTATACAAAGAGGCTGGGAATACAGAGAGGCTAGTGTATACAGAGAGGCTGGGTATACAGAGGGGCTGGGTATACAGAGAAGCTAGTGTATACAGAGGGGCTGGGTATACAGAGAGGATGGGTCTACAAAGAGGCTGAGT
Organism: Lithobates clamitans; assembly: GCA_037952925.1. NCBI lineage: Eukaryota > Metazoa > Chordata > Amphibia > Anura > Ranidae > Lithobates > Lithobates clamitans. The sequence goes on along the minus strand of JBBGZY010000100.1, from coordinate 2,822,867 downwards.
ATACAGAGAGGCTGGGTATACAGAGAGGCTGGGTATACAGAGAGGCAGGGTATACAGAGAGGTTTGGTATACAGAGAGGCTAGGGTATATGGAAGGAGGGCTAGGGTAGTACAGTTTCCCCCCTCCCCCTCCTCCATGGTCTGCACTCACCTGCTACCTCCACAGCTCAGGAGCTCGTGTGAGAAAGTTCATCCCGACTTTATGAAATGGCCGGAGCAAGGGCGGAGACTCGCTCTCACACTGATCTCCTGGCTCTGGCTGTCAATGAAGTTTTGAATGCTGTGCGGGACAGCGCTGGGTCAGGCAGCCCGTGACACTCTCACAGTAGGGTTGGCCCTGGACTCGGGGCTATGGGCCCCAGATTCGGGGCTCTAGCCTCAATAGCCACCCCCTAATGATGAGGTATTGCAAGGCTGACAGTTACAAGAATAACTCCCACAGGCAGAGTTTTATGTAACTAGTATTGCTAAATATTATATAATACAGGATTCCTGCCCTTGCTCTGCTTCGCTGAACTGCTGTCCATCATTCTGAAACTTTGACAGTGAAGCACGGGCACCTAGGCTAGGTACACATGTGAGGGTTTTTTTTCATTCAACCCAGCGGGCCAAAAAAAACAAAAACTAGGACATCCGATGTTAGTGCAGCGATCTCCCAGATGTGCTATTGTGTTCTGATGGGCGGGGACCGCCCCCCACCAGAACACACTGATTGGCTGCAAACACTGATAGGATACTGGTTTTCCAGCATGCTTGTTTGACAGAAGCCAGTTGTGAGACCAGCTTCTATCAGAAGGGGAGCTGTACAGTACACACGGTCTGAATGTCAGTCAGGTTCTATTATCGGTCCATGTGTACCATGCTTTAACCACTTAAGGACTGCCCCACGTATATCCACTGTGGCAGGGCGACCCTTAAACGCGAAATCACGTACCTGGCGTGATTCTTTCTTCCAGGTCTTGGGCGTGCACGCGCGCCACCGGAGGCCTGATCCCGCTGTCATTGGGAGCCCGGCAATCATTCGCAGAGAGGCAGAACGGCGGTCTGGCTATGTAAGCAAGGCTGATTGCCGTTCTGCTAGTAAGAAAGACAGAGATCTTGTGTTGCTGCTAAGCAGCAACATGGATCTCTGCCTTTCTTCAGTAAGGCCATCCCCCCACACAGTAAGAAAACACTCCCAGGGAACACAGTTAACCCTTTGATCACCCCTAATTTTACCCCCTTCCCTCCCATGTCATTTATACAGTGACAGCGCATTTTCTTTAGCACTGATCACTGTATTGGTGTCGCTGGTCCCCAGAAAGTGTCATTTAATGTCAGATTTGTCCGCCGCAATGTCACAGTCCCGCTACAAATTGCTGGTCGCCGCCATTACTAGTAAAAACAATTAAAAAATAAATCTATCCTATAGTTTGTAGACGCTATAACTTTTGTGGAAACCATTAAATATACGCTTATTGGGATTTTTTTTACCAAAAACTGGTAACAGAATACATATTAACCTAAACTGATGAAGAATTAGATTTTTTCCAATTTTTTTATTGGATGTGTTTTATAGCAGAAAGTAAAAAATACTGTTTTTGTTTCAAACTTGCTGGTCTTTTTTTGTTTATAGCGCAAAAAATAAAAACCGCAGAGGTGATCAAATACCACCAAAAGAAAGCTTTATTTGTGGGAAAAAAATTACATCAATTTTACTTGGGTACAGTGTCGCATGACCGTGCAATTGTCATTTAAAGCAATGCAGTGCAGTATTGCAAAAAAATGGCCTGGTCAGGAAGGGGGTAAAACCTTCCGAAAGGTGAAGTGGTTAAAGTAGAAATCCAGTCACAATTTAAAGTGTAACTCCACTTTTGTTGAGAAAAAAACATTCCCCTCTGAATGATCTAAGTACATTGCAAGGATTTTAACAAAATTTGTTGCAGATTCCTACCTTTTGTTATTCTGAAGAAATCCCTGTTCGTTCCTCTGTGACCATGTGCTGAGTGAGTCTAATGGGAGTGGTTTCATGATTATCAATCAGCTGTGTACCTGCAGGGCACTAATGAGGAAAGCTGCTGGGCCTGCATCCCTTTGGACGTGCTCCTATAGGGAGTATCTCACCAAAAATGACATTTTTGTTGCAGGGGATGCCAGAAATCTGACTTGTATCTTAGGCAGACTTCTGGAAAAATCAGTGAGCCAATCAAACAATGAGGAAATGATGTTTCTGGGGGGTGGTCAGTAGACATTCTGTGTACAGACCAACTCCAGGTATCCATATTGCACTGCATTTTCAGAACATTACAGCAGCTGCAGATTGAAAAGGAAAGGTCATTTTTAATAACATTCAATTACAATATGATTTGTGTCGTGATTGTATATTATTTATTCTTTATTTGCTATTTTATTTTCCCCACGAAAGTGGAGTTACCCTTTTAACTACTGTTATTGTTTTGATGCTCACTCCTCTCACCATACTTTTCTTTTGGGTCACAGAGGTGAGCTTATTTCTCCTAAAGCCTGCTGTTGGCTGACATCACAGAGCCGGTCTAGGCTCTGCAAGGATCCTGACTTTAATGTCACGATCCCTGACCGACAGCTGGCCCAGTCTCTCAGCGTGCCTCTGAGAGCCTGAGCCAGCCCCTCCCGTTGCCTCCACAGCCTGGTTCTCCAGTGAGCACTGGAGAGGCAGAGAGCTGGTAACTAAGGCCGGCACTACATGGAGCAAATTAGCCTAATTCCTCCATCTATGAATGAAGGTGAAAAAAAACCTTCTGTGTGCTGCTCCCGCCACAGCCCCCCTTATACTCACCTGAGCTCCCTCTTGATCCAGAGATGAATGCGAGAGCCTCGGCTGTCCTGGGACTCCCTCTCTTCATTGTCTTAGACAGCAGCGGGAGCCATTGGCTCCCACTGCTGTCAATCACAGCCAGTGAGCCAATGAAGAGAAAGTGGGGTGGGGCTGAGCCACGGCTCTATGTGTCTTATGGATGCATAGAGCAGGGCTCAGGAGCGAGCACGCAGCAGTGCTCTATAGCAAGTGACTTGCTATTGGTGGCACTGGTCAAGAGGGAGGAGCCATAGAGCAGGGAAGTATGACATGTTTATTATTTTTTTTTAAAAAGCCAAACCTTTAACACCACTTTAAATAGCTAAGGGGGGATTTAAAAGCGCAGTTATCTCTTTCAAATTTCACATTCCTAAAGAGATGTCTGAAATGAAAACATATTTAATAACTGAAATTGATTCTTTTAATGAAAGTGGAAGAAAAGCCTAACTATAGCTATTCTTTAAAATGTCCTCCCCCCCGTATACCTATTCTGCCTACCCTGTATAAAAAAGATGTACCTACCTATTTTTATCCTACTCTGGTCTGGTCACATGAGCCCTCAGCTTTGACGCTCCTGTGTCACTGAGCTGCGGCTGCAGGGGAGAGGAGGGCGTGGTGAAAATGGCTAGGCCATGGTAATCTATGGATGACATCACGGTTCCAAGAGTTCACAGCTGTTGTCGAGTGCTCCCTTACACAGGGGAGCTGAAGCTGCAGGATCATGTGACCAGACATGAGTGGACTTAAAAGAGGGGGGACGACATATTTGGGAATAGTTATAGCTAGGGACTTTTTCCACTTTGAAGCGATATTAAACCCAAAACCAAAAATGTAATATTTTGCAGCTTACGATCCTTAGATGTGGTGGCTGATCATTGTAAACACACCTGTCGGTGGTAAATAGTTTGTCTCAAGCCTTCAACTGCTGCATCTGCAGGGCAGCTTGTTCTGTTAAAAAACACCAGACTTACTAGCTGGATCACTAGGTGAAAATAAAGGGGAAAAGAGCCTAAAAAAGAAAACTAATGCATCCATCACATCTAAGAATTAGCAAGCTGCTGTTTGCTTTTGGCTTTAATATCTCTATAAGTTATGCACATATGTTTCTCACGTCGAAACAACAGTTATCGATAACTCTAATGGTGTAATTTACAGTTGTACTTACAGTTGAATTCACTATGCTCCAGTACATGTACAAATGTTATTATGATTGTACGAATGCTGTATTTTTGAATATATAATAAAAACTTTTATTGGAAAAAAAAAATGCAATAAATCTCATCAAGTATTCCTTAGAAAAGAAGCTTTCATATAAATCTTCTCCAGAAATCAGTAAATAGCAATATTCTTTTTATACCGGCTGTGAAAAGGTGGTTTTAGTAACTGTTAGCATTTTCACAATGTAAGTTTTAATTTCCATGTGTCTTTTTTTCCCACACTCGGAATGTTTGTCAGAAGTCGGACACAATTTTTGTTTTGCCTGTAAAAGCTTTTGAGATGCAAATGTTGAAGAAATGTGTAAATCAGCATTTTGCATTTAAGATAAGCTTATATTGCCTCAGCTGACTCATTGAAAGAATATGTTTCTCTTTGCCAAATCACAGGTTATTTAATACAGTATGTCTGGAATCAGAGGTTTGTAAAACTTGTACTGGCTACAAAACTTTTCAGCTGATTAGACCTATATAATTTAGCTCCAAAAGCTCAATAAAATTGGTCAAATACATTTTTTGAATTCACATTAAAACGTAAATTTAAACTGGCCTTTGGTCCCACATACAGAAATAGCTTTTACTCGTATCTTTCACAACTAGTGTTACGTACTTCATAGGAGACTGATATCACCAGGTTGCCCTCTATTATACAGTATCTCACAAAAGTTAGTACACCCCTCACATTTTTGTAAATGTTTTATTCTATCTTTTCATGTGACAACACTGAAGAAATAACACTTTGCTACAATTTAAAGTACTGAGTGTACAGCTTGTAAATGTGCTGTCCCCTCAAAATAATTCAACTCACAGCCATTATTGTCTAAACTTCTGGCAACAAAGGTTAGTACACCCCTAAGTGAAAATGTCCAAATTGGGCCCAAAGTGTCAATATTTTGTGTGGCCACCATTATTTTCCAGCACTACCTTAACCCTCTTGGGCATGGAGTTCACCAGAGCTTCACAGGTTGCCACTGGAGTCCTATTCCACTCCTCCATGATGACATCACGGAGCTGGTGGATGTTAGAGACCTTGTGCTCCTCCACTTTCCATTTGAGGATGCCCCACAGATGCTCAATAGGGTTTAAGACTGGAGACATGCTTGGCCAGTCCATCACCTTTTCCCTCAGCTTCTTTAGCAAGGCAGTGGTCGTCCTGGAGGTGTGTTTGGGGTCATTATCATGTTGGAATACTGCCCTGCGGCCCAGTCTCCAAAGAGAGGGGATCATGCTCAGTATGTCACAGCACATTTTGGCATTCATGGTTCCCTCAGTGCCGGCAGCACTCATGCAGCCCCAGACCATGACACTCCCACCACCATGCTTGACTGTAGGCAAGACACATTTGTCTTTGTCCTCCTCACCTGGTTGCCGCCAAACATGCTTGACACCATCTGAACCAAATAAGTTTATCTTGGTCTCATCAGACCACAGGACATGGTTCCAGTAATCCATGTCCTTAATCGTCTTTTCTTCAGCAAACTGTTTGCAGGCCTTCTCATGCATCAACTTTAGAAGAGGCTTACTTCTGGGATGACAGCCATGCAGATCAATTTGATGCAGTGTGCGGCGTATGGTCTGAGCACTGATAGGCTGACCCTCCACCCCTTCAATCTCTGCAGCAATGCTGGCAGCACTCATACGTCTATTTCCCAAAGACAACCTCTGGATATGATGCTGAGCACGTGCACTCAACTTCTTTGGTAGACCATGTTGAGGCCTGTTGTGAGTGGGAACCTGTCCTGTTAAACTGCTGTATGGTCTTGGCCACCGTGCTGGAGCTCAGTTTCAGGGTCTTGGAAATCTTCTTATAGCCTATGCAATCTTTATGTAGAGCAAAAATTCTTTTTTTTCAGATCCACAGAGAGTTCTTTGCCATGAGGTGCCATGTTGAGCTTCCAGTGACGAGTATGAGAGAGTGAGAAAGATAACACCAAATTTAACACACCTGCTCCCCATTCACACCTGAGATCTTGTAACACTAATGAGTCACATGACACCGGGGAGGGAAAGTGGCTAATTGGTCCCAATTTGGTCATTTTCACCCAGGGGTGTACTCACTTTTGTTGCCAGTGGTTTAGACATTTATGGTTGTGTGTTGAGTTATTTTGAAGGGACAGCAAATTTGCACTGTTTTACAAGCAGTACACTCTCTACTTTACATAGCAGCAAAGTGTCATTTCTTCAGTGTTGTCACATGAAAAGATAGAATAAAATATTTACAAAAGTGTGAGGGGTGTACTCACTTTTGTGAGATACTGTATCTTCAGCCCTGGTCCCACTGAGAGTGGAAAATAGGGTAGCGAGGGACAGGAGGAACACGAGTGCCAGCAGGTGTTGATAGGAGAACTTGCAGCTGGAGTAGGTGATCCTGAGAAACAGATGGAGCATCAGGACAGGAACAGTAGCTATGCTGAGGAAACATGCCGAGATTAAAGGAGGCACGCTACTTCTGCTGCAGGTTCAGGACGCGTAGCATGTCAGAACTATCAGTAAAGTGCAGAGCAGCTGCAGTGAACAGTCAGGCGATCATTCGAGCAGGAAGGACAGCCAGCATCGGTGGTAGAAGCGTGGTCAAAGGTATAGCCAGGGTCATCAACAGGCAGGCAGTGAGGTACCAAATCATAAGCAGAGTCGAAGTCAGGAACAGAGCCGGGGGCAAGAATTAAGCGACAAATCAGAAGCAGGATCCAAGATCAGGTCAGGGACAAGCTGTTTCAGCAACAAGGGAAACACACAGGAAGAAAGCAGAATGTAGGGAATAGCTGAAAGACCAGTCAGGTCTTAAGCAAGAACAGAAGCATCCTTAAACTACCCGCCTGGCACCAACATTCACTGTGTGCGTGTCCGTGCGTATTCCTGCACGTATGCGCGCGCCTGGTCACTATTCTGCTAAGAATTCCACGTACATGCGCATTTATTCAAGCCAAACATCTGATAGGCATTCTCTGACACCTAGCTGCAAGAGCATTAAAAATAAACAAAGATTCCTAGCTCACTTACCAGCTAGCCTGCAACAAAACAAAATTGACCTTGTCTAACAGTTCACATTAAAAACAAGGGATTTAGTCGCACACATTTGCAAATATATGTGTAAGCCACAGTGGCCACGTCAAGGCACCCCAGTGTACTGCCTGTGACATCGTGGAGCTGGGGAGGTGTGGGGGCCGGTGGATTTGTAACATGTTACATGCTGAATATGGGTGTAATATCTAACATGTTACAAATGGTAAACTTATCCTTTGGATCAACACTTTTTTGGGCTCTTTTTTTTTTTAAACTTAAGCCTGGCCATAACAGGTGGACATAACTGGAGGCCAGGTGCCTTAACGCAGAAGAGAAAGCCAACTTCCAATTACTAAGGAGGACCAATACAGCAGTGCAGGATTTGGGTTGATGCCCTTGGACAATGCTGGATCTGCTGGCCAGGTAAGTATCTGAAAGAGTACACATGTCTTTTGTATTTAGACAATATTTGCTTATCCTGGAGCTCAGCGTTAACTAAATCAGGAGCTTTAGGGCTCTATTCCTGCGTGTGGAATTTTGCAATAAAATTTGCTCATAACAGGATTGATCATGAGTAGGTATGAGAATATTAACCAAGAAACAAGGCAAATTGTAATTTTTTTTTAAACATCTGTCTACATACATGTAGAGTTGTTCAGTCTGTTGTCAATCATGATTTTCTGAATTCCAGAATTGTGGTTTTCTCTGCAGATCTGAGGGATCTTATTGTAATGTTCCGTATATTTGCAGTTATGCTGATCACTAAGAAGTCAGGCACAAGAACTATGTTCTGATTTTGCAGTGTGGATGTGGCCGAATGTTGGGTGACATCAGCCGGTTCAATAAAAACCGTCCGACATTCGGCCCGTGTGCATGACAACCAGAAATGGCGGGTTTCTCTCGGACAAGCATGCTGGAAAACCAGCAGCCAACCAGCTCCCGATCAGCTCTCTCAGCCCATGGCTGAGAGCGCTGACCAGAGTATTCTGGTGGGGGGCCGTCTCCCTGTCAAAACACAATAGCTCAGCAGGGGGGAAACGCTGTACTAACGCCAGCTGTTCAACCCGGCGTGTGCCCGGGAGCAGGTGTGCTTTTTATACCCACAGTAGTTTTGCTAGTGATTAGCTGCATGACAAATGGCCACAATTTTTTTTTATTTATTTATTATAAAATATTCCTTTTTGCAGCTGTCATAAACCTAGAAATAATTCAGACATTATTTGTTATGTCTAAAAAAAAGTGAGGTAATAGAAAAAATGCTTCCTTTTTGACTATATGACTACATGTCTGTTAAATCTGAAACAATTATGGTTAGAAATTGAACATCATGTACTTAGGAGTAGTTACATCCTCTGTGGTATATTCTCTAGGTCAGCTTTTTAACCAGGGCACCCAGGCACTCTGGGTGCCTTCAGGGTTCTTTAGGGGCTCTTTAGGGGTTCCTTGGCAAAATGCCTAAAAATTGCCTCAAAATTGTATACAAGCCAGCTTGTGGATAAAGTTGTACAAAGCCACAGGTTTTTATTGTCAACAATTATAACCTTCCAGCTGCTAGTGTCCTAAGGATGTCATGACTGGAAAAAAGATTGAGAAAAACTGCTTTAGGTCATAGGTTTTCACATTGGTCAAAATGTAGGCATTCAATAGTGTACTTGAACAAAAAGATTTGCAATGTTATAGGAAACATCTAAAACCCTAATTGTGCTGAAACAAGTACCTGAAAGATGTATTACTTGTCACGTATATACTAGTACACTTCCTGGCATATAAGCGTGTGTCTAGGCACTCCTGTTTTGTAGCCTCAGCTGTAAATGTCCTGCGTGAACGGCCATGGCACTTCTGACTGCTAGCCTCGTAAGATAGTGATATTTGATGATGTCAATAGGAAGCACCTGAAGACCCGCAGACTAGCATCTTCTTCTGCTTCATTTATTCAGTTAACTCATACTTCTTCCAACTCTCTTACTATGTCTTGAGTAATACACCACCAGTTATCAAATCACATCAAGAAGCAAGCCCTACTCATCTACCAAGAGAGCCATCTTCACACATCCACAGAGAGACACCATGAAGAACAAGGCTTATGAAGAGAATAAAAAGGGCACCAGATCAGCATGGGGTAAAAGCAACATGAATTAATTGCAAACTCACTTATATATAAAATTCCAAGGTTCCGTATGGAAGGCAGGTGTGCAGCAAACCTGGATGGACTGGTGGGTGAGCTGCAGGGCACAGAGTCGGGACCCGCTGTGGGAGGTGGAGACCGGCAGTATTTCCGGCTAACACACGTCGCTGACAGAGAACCAGCTACAAACAGAGGGGTGGGGCATAACATGTTTCCGAGGCCCCACCTCCTCAATCAGACAATCCCACCCCATTGTGTTTGGAAGTCTGGTAGTGCCCTGTGGCTCATCCACCAGTCCATACAGTTTTGCTGCCAGCCTTCCTCGCACACCAGCCTTGCAAACAGAATTGGAATTTTATATGTAAGTGATTCTGCAATAAATTCGAGTTGCTTTTACCCTATGCTGATCTGGCGCCCTTTCATTCTCTTCACATGTCTATGAGGGATTCCCAGACTCTTTTGAGGAGCTGCCGGTGACTGCTTGTTCTGATCATCTCTAAATTTAATATCCAGCCCTTTCATCCTTATTGCTTCATTCATCTAAAAATGGACTTTATGAACTTAGATATTATCTTGTAAATCTGCATGTCAGTGAAGTGCTGATCAATTGGCTAATATTAGCTTTTGTTTGCATGTAAGAACAAAGCTTAACAAGTCAGTATGGAAATAAGATCAGCTGCAGAAAGACCATAGGTCATTTGTCCTCTGCTTTCCTTTTTGGGGCCAGCTTACACAGTTTAGGTCCTCTTTAAAGATCATTCAAGATCATTGAAATAGAGTGTAACTAAAGATCATTTGAACTGAATGTACCATGGTACATGTACCATGGTGACTGGTAATCAAACAAAATTTAAATGTTCAACATTTAGAATTTTGAGTACAACGATTAGACCCAAGCCTGCTTTATTAGTTTACCTTCAAAGACCCTAAAGAAAGAATGGTGTCTAAGCTGAAACCCCTATTGTCAGAATTGTGGAAGGTTATAAAGCTTGTTATTGTGCTTTATGGATGTGGGCCTAGAAGGAGTGGTTAAGATCCAGTATACGTACCCTGGCATAGGATGGACTGATAGTTGTGCTATGCATCACAATAAAAAAATTCATCATGACTGAAATAGTTTTGCATCACTGAATAGATGGTGGATTTACACGATGGGACTTTTTTTGTTTTTATTTGATGTTTTTATTAAAGTACCTAAACTGCAAGTGTATTTTTTTTTACCTTTTACTCTTTTTGTGAATGAGTAGGGGTACTCAGGCATTATTTTTAAAGGTGGCTTTCAGATTCAGATAAAGCCCTAAAGCCCTTGCCTACAGACCCCACAGCCACTGGACCAGGCCTGTGGGAAAGAGGTCAATGTCCTCCAGTCCTCAACATGGGCAAGGTACTATTGATTGGATGGGGGGGGAGTTGGAGTGGTGGATGCCTCCCCCCCCCTCTTTAATGGTCTACCATGCTCAGATAAGTGTCTGGTGTGTATTTTTGAGTTGGAGTCATGTTTTTTTTCTTGACTTATGTGCCATTTGCTAGTAATTTAAAAATAACTTTTTTTATTTCTAAATGTCAGGTTTGCTGTAGTAGGTTGTGTACATTGTACAAATGTGCCCCTTCACAAGCAGGATTAGGCTACCCCCCACCCCCAAACCCCCACCACCACCACAGTAAGTTATTTAGAGGAATTTTGCAGTTTTAATGTTACCCTTTAAGCATGATGGAATTTTAAAAACGTTTATGCTTTGGTACATGTTCCTTGGGGCAGTGCCCAGCTCCCCCCAATTAATATGTTTATATTAAGTGTTATACAATGCATTATACTGTATAATGTAATGTATTTTTTTTTTTACTAATACAATACTTTACTCTGATTTCTGAACAACTTCTTTGTTGATATTACGTACATAGCACAGATTTATATGCAGGAAATGACCTTGCAGAGAACTGTGTCACTTTATATCTTCTTAAATATTAGCAATTTAACATAATGTTATATGACACTGCCCCCTGTAATGTCCATGTTGTTAACAATAGGCTAAAGATATTGTCACGCAAGCCATTTCTCATAGATGGGTACACAGCTGTTATATAAAGGAGATGAGCAGTCATAGTTGAACCCCCAACCTCATGAGTCTTGAGATACATTTTCCTCTCTTTATTATTTTTTTTTATTAAGCATTTTTGATTGTCAATGTTTTAAATAATATTGTATGCCAATTAAAATGTATAGACATAATAACAAAGGATTCCAAACAATCTCTCTTCAAGAATTTGTATTCTTTATTACATAAAAAAACATAAACTGCGTCCAGAGATTACATCTCATCCAGCTGCTGCTGATGCTTCAAAAACATTCTGGCTCATGCGGTTTCCAGTCTTTACTCCTCTTCTGGCCTTCAGTGATTTGATCACCTCCAGCAGCCAATGATCCTCACTAGCACCTATTGCCTAGGTTTGTGGGTGCACTGGGCCTTGCTTCTTTTATAGTATAGTGCTTACTGCTATATGGTGCAACATGTCTATTTAAAGATACTCATAAGACAGCTCGCTGCAAGGGTTGACCTTGGTACACATCTACTCTAGACCCTGTAACCAGGTATATGGTTTATTGCTTTTTTTCACTTTCTCTGGATTTTCTGTACACCAGTAAACATTATTTAGGCTTCCCACACCATAGGACTTATATTTTGCCTGGAGTCTATCTTGGGGATATTACCCCTTTTTTACAATTCCCACTGCCTGCTAAAAAGAAATTTATTGATGGAATCTTTGCATTACTTGTGGTGCCTTTACTTGTGGTTCCTTTCTCTTCTTATCCTATCAACCTACAATGTTGACAAACATCAGTATCTTGCTGTTTTCCCAAATGTGAAACTGCTTACATTCAACTCCCAAAAAATGTTGGGACTCTGCTACAACGTTATCGATTGCTCCTTGTCTTCCTAGCTTCCCTATCATTGATTGCTTACTAGGGGGTAATTTCCTCCCTTCTCTTATCCTCCTTCCCGTTCCTATCCCCTTCTTGGGATTGTGGGAATGATGGGTACTACATTAACATGCTTAATTTTTTGTATTGTCCCTTATTGCTATTTTACCTTTCATCACAGAAATAGTTTTCAAACTGAATGTATTTTTCTACTCTTGTATTTATTTTTTTTGAAACCGAAAATGTCCCACAACTTAAAATAGAACTCTAGGCACAACTTTTTTTTTTTTTTTTGGATAGAGTAAGAGAGGGTTATATCCCCTGTAAGGATTATTTTTGCCATCTTTGTCCCATTGGAGAGATTTACCTTCATTTTCTGGGAAGTGAGTGGAAATACCTGCAAATTAAAGGAATCTCTTGGGGACCCCCAGAACTAGTGTCCCGAATGGAAGATTTTCCCTCTATTACTTTTCTGGGGACAACCCAAAATTTAGAATTTTCTTTTACTTTCTCTTTCAGTGATAATGGTAAATAGGGATAAGCCCCATGTTTAAGTCGAATGTAAGTTTGACTCGAACATCGGGTGTTCGCTTGTTCGCCGAATTTAGAACATTATGGGGCGTTCGCATAATGCACTGCAAGATTGTCAATGCCCTGCGAGATCCAGGGCATTGACAGCTGCTGATTGGCCAAAGCATGCACCTGACCTGCATGCTTTGGCCAATCACAGCACACTCTGCTGTGAGAGCCATGATTGGCCAAAGGCAGGGTGCCTTTGGCCAATCATGGCTCAGGGGGCTAAGTCCATGCCCCACACTATGTAAGGCTGCTTATATAGTGGCTGTGCATAGTGTAATGAATGAGAATTTTTTTTTGCCTGTTCGCATGTTCTGTGCTGCGAACCGAACCGGGGGGGGTGCTTTCACACTGGGGCACTGCACTGGCAGGACATCAAAAATAGTAATGCAAGCAGCTTCTTTGAGGCGTATACACCGCCCCTAAAATGCCCCTGCCCATTAAAATCAATGGGCAGAGCCGCCGAAGTGCCTGCAAAGCAGTAGCGCTTTTAACCCTTTATTCGGCCTCTAGCGGGGGTTGAAAGCACCCCACTATCGCCCGAAAATAGGTTAAAAAATGACAGTAAAGTGCTGCTAAAACTAGTGGAACTTTACTGCCGACGTCCCTGCGCTGGCAGTGGTAAAGGGCTCTAAAAGGAAGGTCTAATAATATTAATAATATTGAGTGGGCTTTTTTATTATGTGTGACTTCTTCCTTTGCTGATGTGCCACATCCTGTGTGGTAGGTTATATATATGGCTACAGAGGACCAGTTCTGTGCTGTTGTTCCATGGTAATTTGTGTGTCAGGACACACTGCTGCTATGTGATTCCTTCTCTGCTGTCACTTCCCCTTTAAAAGGACTCCAGGGATTCCAGTTGCTATGGACTTTCTCCATCTCAGGTATTGGCCGCAGTTTGTTCTCTATGCACCTTTTTTCCTATGTGAAACCAATTGTGACAGTGTTATGTTAAATAAACATAGTCAGTTCTACCAAATTGTGTGAACCAACTGCACATGTATGTGAAAATTGATGTGTGGTGTACCTGTAATTCCCAAGTTCATCAGTAAAAGTAACTTTATTTAAGTAAGAAGTGGTTGGTATCTTTTAGTAACGGAAGTGCTTTGAGCCAACATATGTGTAGCCTTGGTGTATCAAAAGAATCTGAATATGGGGAGCCAAGCCATTCAACCCTCTGGGTTGAGCAGCCTTGTGCTCCTGCAGGACATCTGTACTAGGTTAACCTTTGGGGTTAAGTACAATTGGCATGCACATTTTAATCTTCAAGGTTGGAACAAATTATAATAAATAGCGGCCAGACTGAGTGGAAGCAGGTGACTATGGCAGGTTATGGCAGCCTTGTTCGGTGGGAAGACAGGTGCACTTTATGCCCCTCACCTTGCAGTTTGGCATCCATACTGAAACCTGCTGTAGCACAGGGTCAGCCTGTGGACCTGGCCTGGAGAATCATGAGAGTAAGGCCTTGCAGTAATCCTAAAGCAGTGGCTTTCTGTGATGTGTGCACATATAGTGGAGTGAATACAGTGGTAATCAAATGTTAGGTGTCAAGGGAAGACACAAGAGTCTGGTGAGGCGTGGGTCATGTTTTACATCCCCATCCTGAAATGCTATACAATGTCAAATCAGAAAAGATTCTTATGCCACATACACATGGTCGGACATTTGCTGTCGGAATTCTTGACAACAAATGCTTGAGAGCAGGTTCTCAAATTCCCCGACAAAAAACTTTGTTGTCGGAAATTCCGAGCGTGTGTACACAAGTCCGAGGCACGAAATTCCACGCATGCTCTAAATCAATTACGAGACGGAAGCGCTTGGTCTTGTAAAACTAGCGTTTGTAATGGAGATAGCACATTCGTTACGCTGCAAATTTTTAAATGTTTCAATGCAGCACATTCTCTTCTTCTTTATAATGCTAGAATAATGAAGTTGATTTTCTGCTGATATACACACAGAGTTCTGACAAACTGATTTCTTAATATTTTCCGTGATCTCCTGAATAATCTATTTTTAATTTCGCCAGATCTCCAGAATAATGTTTATTTGTTTTTTTTATAATGATCTACTTTTATTTTTTTTCTCAAGATGTCCCGAAATTTTTTTTTTGCATAGTGATCTCCATAATATTTTTTGTCTTTTTGTGTGTCAAGTTACCACAACACCATTATTATCTTGTATTTTTTAACATCAAAGGATGTTGGTCTGTGTTGGTGTCCCTTGTTAATTTGACATTGTATTTTTGAAATGTACCTGCCTACTCACAAACAAACTGTCCTTTTTTAACTAAAACACATAGCCAAGTATTTCTCCAAAAAAAATAAAAAATTTATTAGGGGTCATAACAAAATAAAGAGGAAGGCAATGCTGGATAAACTGTTGAAATTGGTGAAGCCTTTGTACCCCAGGGCACACATCAATTATTTGACAGGCCAAATTGGTAGCCTGAGGAGTCCATTTAATAGGGAGCACAACCCGGTCCAGGACTCCGAGAGATCGGGAGCAGCAGCAGATGACATATGTGTCCCGAGGCTGTGGTCTTACAATAGCCTGCTTCTTTTCCAGACCAGACCGAACCCAGGCCATCGCTCTCAAGACTTCCTTGCACGCTTCCTTCCAGGCTGTGGCTGTGGTGTTGGAGGTGTTGCAAGAGGTGGAGGAGGAGTATGGTCCAACTCACATAAGTGACTTTTATTGGTGAGTTGGCCCCTCACCCCCTTATTTAGGACCTAAAATATGACCTCCTCACAGATGAGGCATTGGCCCTCCTCCATTACTTGCATTTTGCTGGCCGTCATACACGAAAAGGCCTCCTGGACATTAGGGGTGTTTGTAAGTACCGCAGTAGCCTGCCGAATCAAAGCAGCCACTGACTCCTCCACGTTTCTCCCCTTCCTGGGCCTTTTTGTTGTAAAGAGGAGGTGAGGAACCTGGGATTCGGTCAGGCTACTGGGCATGGCCACCTCCTGGCTGCCACTTTCCCCGCCACCTCCTGGCTGCCACTTTCCACGGCCTCCTCCTGGCTGAGACTTTCCTGTGTATGAAAATGGGACAAAGTTTTAGGTTTTTGGTCATCAATCACACATAATTTAGAGCTCCTGACTGTTGCAAATTGAATGTTAACAAATAGAAAAGACTATCATTTTGACTCCAGCGTTAAAAAGTAAGTATTTGTCGTGTGTTCCAATTATTATTACTTGCATGCTGCTCCATGTGCTTTTTTTTACTGTTGTACATTTTAAAATGGCGTAGGGACAGTAATCGTTCGTAGTAAACATCGTTCGCTAGATCGGCCGTAGTAAACATTATTCATTAGATCGTCCATCGTAAACAACGTTCGTTCAACCACTAATACAATGTTTTTTGCAGATGCAGGTTAACTACATTTATTCTGGCCTATTTGTATGAAAAGAAGTTTAGTACATTGTTGTCTAGATGTGTTTGTAACTATAATGAAATGCAAACTTGATTCAGTGTAAGGAGAGAACAGTCAGCAGCTGTTTACACATCTGGACGCAGGAGCACTAGTGTGAGACATCAGAACAACCTTTTAGGGTGTCCCACACAGGTGCTCCAGTGGATACTAGGGGTCCCTCCATCTGTGAAACTTTAATAACAAAAAAGGTAAGTATTCCAGCTTTATAAAGGTAAAAAAATGTTTTCAGCTTGGAACTCTGCCAAATCAGACAATTGTACGACACTTCCAAGCAATGTTTCTTATTCCTATTTCTAGCATCAAATATCTGTGTGCTAAGTATACCTTATTTTTTATTCACATAGGGGAGAAAACATCTGAGGACACCAAGAACACCACACCTGCTAAAGAAGGGGAAATCCCCACACACCTGAAGATGTGGAGGGAGAGGTTCAGGAATTGGGTGAAATAGTGACCACAACAGGTCAGTGTCTGAGACCACAGCTTCAGGTAATAGACGTATGCCTGCATATTTGTAATACATGGTGTGTGTTTTTTTATTTTTAGGTGATCTGGATGTTGTGGAAGAAGAAACTCATTTCACCAGTGCAAGTGCACAGATTCTCATCGGGGAGATTATGATGTGCAATCGGGAATTAGAGAAGATAAAGGAAAACATCAATGATGTTGAAAAAAGACTCAACAACATCATTGATGTTTTAGGCAGGATATGAAACACCCAAAATTTTTTACATTTTGTCGTTATATTTTTTAACCACTTGAGCCCCGGACCATTATGCTGCCTAAGGACCAGAGGTCTTTTTCCAATTTGGCACTGCGTCGCTTTAACTGCTAATTGCGCGGTCATGCAATGCTGTACCCAAACGAAATTTGCGTCCTTTTCTTCCCACAAATAGAGCTTTCTTTTGATGGTATTTGATCACCTCTGCGGTTTTTATTTTTTGCGCTATAAACGGAAAAAGACCGAAAATTTTGAAAAAAAAATGATATTTTCTACTTTTTGTTATAAAAAGAATCCAATAAACTAAATTTTAGTCATACATTTAGGCCAAAATGTATTCGGCCACATGTCTTTGGTAAAAAAATGTCAATAAGCGCATATTTATTGGTTTGCGCAAAAGTTATAGCGTCTACAAACTAGGGTACATTTTCTGTAATTTACACAGCTTTTAGTTTATGACTGCCTATGTCATTTCTTGAGGTGCTAAAATGGCAGGGCAGTACAAAACCCCCCCAAATGACCCCATTTTGGAAAGTAGACACCCCAAGGAAATTGCTGAGAGGCATGTTGAACCCATTGAATATTTATTTTTTTTGTCCCAAGTGATTGAAAAATGACAAAAAAAAAAAAATATTTACAAAAAGTTGTCACTAAATGATATATTGCTCACACAGGCCATGGGCCTATGTGGAATTGCACCCCAAAATACATTCAGCTGCTTCTCCTGAGTATGGGGATACCACATGTGTGGGACTTTTTGGGAGCCTAGCCGCGTACGGGGCCCCGAAAACCAATCACCGCCTTCAGGATTTCTAAGGGTGTAAATTTTTGATTTCACTCTTCACTGCCTATCACAGTTTCGGAGGCCATGGAATGCCCAGGTGGCACAAAACCCCCCAAAATGACCCCATTTTGGAAAGTAGACACCCCAAGCTATTTGCTGAGAGGCATATTGAGTCCATGGAATATTTTATATTTTGACACAAGTTGCGGGAAAGTGACACTTTTTTTTTTTTTTTTCATAAAGTTGTCACTAAATGATATATTGCTCACACAGGCCATGGGCATATGTGGAATTGCACTCCAAAATACATTTAGCTGCTTCTCCTGAGTATGGGGATACCACATGTGTGGGACTTTTTGGGAGCCTAGCCGCGTACAGGACCCCGAAAACCAATCACTGCCTTCAGGATTTCTAAGGGTGAAAATTTTTGATTTCACTCTTTACTGCCTATCACAGTTTCGGAGGCCATGGAATGCCCAGGTGGCACAAACCCCCCCCAAATGACCCCATTTTGGAAAGTAGACACCCCAAGCTATTTGCTGAGAGGCATGGTGAGTATTTTGCAGCTCTCATTTGTTTTTGAAAATGAAGAAAGACAAGAAAAAACATTTTTTTTTTCTTTTTTCAATTTTCAAAACTTTGTGACAAAAAGTGAGGTCTGCAAAATACTCACTATACCTCTCAGCAAATAGCTTGGGGTGTCTACTTTCCAAAATGGGGTCATTTGGGGGGGTTTTGTGCCACCTGGGCATTCCATGGCCTCCGAAACTGTGATAGGCAGTGAAGAGTGAAATCAAAAATTCACGCCCTTAGAAAGTCTGAAGGCGGTGCTTGGTTTTCGGGGTCCCGTACGCGGCTAGGCTCCCAAAAAGTCTCACACATGTGGTATCCCCGTACTCAGGAGAAGCAGCAGAATGTATTTTGGGGTGTAATTTCACATATTTCCATGGCATGTTTGAGCAATATATCATTTAGTGACAACTTTGTGCAAAAAAAAAAAAAAAATTTGTGTCTTTCCCGCAACTTGTGTCGCAATATAAAATATTCCATGGACTCGACATGCCTCTCAGAAAATAGCTTGGGGTGTCTACTTTCCAAAATGGGGTCATTTGGGGGGGTTTTGAACTGTCCTGGCATTTTATGCACAACATTTAGAAGCTTATGTCACACATCACCCACTCTTCTAACCACTTGAAGACAAAGCCCTTTCTGACACTTATTGTTTACATGAAAAAGTTATTTTTTTTTGCAAAAAAATTACTTTGAACCCCCAAACATTATATATTTTTTTAAAGCAAATGCCCTACAGATTAAAATGGTGGGTGTTTCATTTTTTTTTTTCACACAGTAATTGCGCAGTGATTTTTCAAACGCATTTTTTGGGGAAAAAACACACTTTTTTAAATTTTAATGCACTAAAACACACTATATTGCCCAAATGTTTGATGCAATAAAAAAGATGATCTTAGGCCGAGTACATGGATACCAAACATGACATGCTTTAAAATTGCGCACAAACGTGCAGTGGCAACAAAATAAATACATGTTTAAAAGCCTTTAAAAGCCTTTACAGGTTACCACTTTAGATTTACAGAGGAGGTCTACTGGAAAAATGACTGCACTCGATCTGGCCTTCGCGGTGATACCTCACATGCATGGTGCAATTGCTGTTTACGTTTGACGACAGACCGCCGCTTGCGTTCGCCTAAGCGCGAGAGCAGGGGGCGACAGGGGTGCTTTTTTTTTTTCTTTATTATTTTTTTGCTTTTTTAATCTTACTTTTAAACTGTTCCTTTCATATTTTTTTTTTTAATCATTTTTATTGTTATCTCGGGGAATGTAAATATCCCCTATGATAGCAATAGGTAGTGACAGGTACTCTTTTTTGAAAAAATTGGGGTCTATTAGACCCTAGATCTCTCCTCTGCCCTCAAAGTATCTGACCACACCAAGATCGGTGTGATAAAATGCTTCCCCAATTTCCCAATGGCGCTATTTACATCCCGCGAAATCTAAGTCATGAAATGCTCGTAGCTTCCGGTTTCTTAGGCCATAGAGATGTTTGGAGCCACTCTGGTCTGTGATCAGCTCTATGGTCAGCTGGCTGAATCACCGGCTGCATTCTCAGGTTCCCTGTTGAGACAGGAGAGCCAGAGAAAAACACGAAAGACGGTGGGGGGGGGGGTCATTCCCCCCCCGGCTTGTAAAAGCAGTCTAGAGGCTAATTAGCCGCTAGGATTGCTTTTACATGAAAGCCAACCGCTGTCTGAAAAGAATGATACCAAGATGATACCTAAACCTGCAGGCATCATTCTGGTATAACCACTCAAAGTCGTGAATGGCGTACCTGAAGACAAAAAAATGGTTAACAATGGTTAACAATAAAGCACAGTAAACAGTAAAGTATAAATAATTACATACCTGAAAAACAAACATGATAAAACATAATAACAATAACAATAACAATAAAACATTGCAGAATAGAATACAGTAAAAAAGAGCAGAACAATAGAGAGAGAGAATAGAGAGAGAGAGAACAATAAAACGACAACTATTTTATTTTATTTTATATATATATTTTTTTTTTACACTTTTTTTGTAACTAACTTTTATAACTGTAACCGGTTCCAGGTTCGGGTCTCTCAAAATGCGATGGCATCTTGGGAGACCCTGTGAAAGTGTGCCTAGTATGTGCAATGCTGTACCCTACGCTAATACTCAACTAGTGAATGGTAGCGTTCAAAACATTCACCAATGCAAAGACCAGGATTGTCAGGACAGGAGGGAGAATAATAGCGGGTGTCATGCCTATATCTGCACTTGCTGCAGACACAACATCTTTTTTGGGGGGTTCGCTGGGTAGGGGTACTCGGGAGGACATAAAAATGCCTCTCATGCAGCTGACTGCATTTGGTTGGGGATGTGAATGGGGGAAGTACGGGCGCTGCAGAAGCGGTGGGTTCCCAATTAGGATTGGCGAATGCAGCAGGAAGGGCATTATGGGCACGACGGGCCTGTGTTTGTCTTTTTGGTGTCAGCGGGACACTACTTGTGCTTGCCACCTCACCAGCTTGAACTGCACTTATGGGACTCGCCACGTCACCAAGTGTTACTGCAGTGCTGGTTTGACTACGACCGGGGTGTACTACACCGCTGGTGCTTGCCAGTTCCCCAAAACGCTACCAAAAAAACTGTTAGCGATCGCAGGGATCAGGCCTGACTCTGCGAACGCTGCAGTTATGCGTTTAGAGTTTTGTAAGTGACAGTGATCGATCGATACTGCACTTGGGTGGGCTAGGCTGGGCCGGGCGGAGGGGCAAAACGCAGGTGCTAGCAGGTATCTGGACTGATCCCGCTAACACTGCGTTTTTGGGAACCCTAAACTGCTGGTGACGCTAGTATAGATCTGATCGGATCAGATATTGATGCGATCAGATACTATACCATTAAGGGAGGTGTACGGTGCGTGCGTGGGTGTTAGCGGTACTGGCGCTAACCTGACGCTGCCTGGGGCTGGTGCTTGCCAGTTCACCAAAATGCTACCAAAAAAACTGTTAGCGATCGCAGGGATCAGGCCTGACTTTGTGAACGCTGCAGTTATGCGTTTAGTGTTCTGTAAGTGACAGTGATCAATCGATACTGCACTTGGGTGGGCTGGGCTGGGCTGGGCGGAGGGGCAAAACGCAGGTGCTAGCAGGTATCTGGGCTGATCACGCTAACACTGCGTTTTTGGGAACCCTAAACTGCTGGTGACGCTAGTATAGATCTGATCGGATCAGATATTGATCCGTTCAGATACTATACCACTAAGGGAGGTGTACGGTGCGTGCGTGGGTGTTAGCGGTACTGGCGCTAACCTGACGCTGCCTGGGGCTGGTGCTTGCCAGTTCACCAAAATGCTACCAAAAAAACTGTTAGCAATCGCAGGGATCAGGCCTGACTCTGCGAACGCTGCAGTTATGTGTTTAGTGTTTTGTAAGTGACAGTGATCGATCGATACTGCACTTGGGTGGGCTGGGCGGAGGCGCAAAACGCAGGTGCTAGCGGGTATCTGGGCTGATCCCGCTAACACTGCGTTTTTGGGAACCCTAAACTGCTGGGGACGCTAGTATAGATCTGATCGGATCAGATATTGATCCGATCAGATACTATACCACTAAGGGAGGCGCATGCTGCGTGCGTGGGTGTTAGCGGTACTGGCGCTAATCTGGCGCTGCCTGGGGCGACGCATATCACCGCCGGGCGATTAGGGGGCTAAACCTTTATTCGGTAATAAAAAATAAAAATAAACAAACTAACCAGCGTCAACCGTAACAGTTATACGGTGATCAGTGGTGAAAGGGTTAACTAGGGGGCAATCAAGGGGTTAAAACATTTATTAGATAGTATATGGGGGTCCCTGACGCTATAAAACGCTGACGGCGAACCAAAATATTTACCTCACTAACTAGCGTCACCAGCGACACTAATACAGCGATCAGAAAAATGATCGCTTAGCGACACTGGTGACGGGGGGTGATCAAGGGGTTAAAACTTTATTAGGGGGGGTTAGGGGGGTACCCTAGACCTACAGGGGGGTAACAGTAACTGTGCTAACACAGTAACTGTCACAAACTGACACCATGCAGTAATCAGAAAAAAAACAAAAAAAAACTGCTGGTGTCAGTTTGTGACAGGGGGGGGTGATCGGGGGGGGATCGGGGGGTGATCGGGGGGGGGGGGATCGGGGTGTTTTGTATGCCTGGCATGTTCTACTGTGTGTGTGTGTTGGTGCACTCACATACCTGTCTTCTCTCCTCGGGCCGGAACGGAAACTACCGACCCGAGGGGAGATGACATCACTTCCTTTGCTGCTGTTTAGCATACAGCAACAAAGGAGTGTTCCCATTGGCCGGCGGCGATCGCGAAGGGGGGGCCACGAACGAATGGCCTCCCCCTCGTCTCTGATCGCCGGGGAACAAAACGGGACCGCCTCGGGCGGCGGGGGGGGTCCGATAGGACCCCCCACCCGCGGGAGGCAAATCACGTACATGTACATGATTTTGCCTGCCCGTGTCGCCTTGCCGACGTACATCGGCGTGAGGCGGTCCTTAAGTGGTTAATTTTAAAAAAGTTTTAAAGTAATTTGAAAGCCAAATTTTGAAGATGCACACAGTGTGTCAACATGTGCTATCTGCCATCACGGGATATCAATGTACGCGTTTTGTGGGTGCAACCCCTTCCTCGCAACTATAAAGTAGATGAGAGGAAGGGGTTGCTCCCCCGAAACACGTCCATTGATCCCCCATGATGGGAGCTAGCACATGTTGACATTAGGCATGGGATCAGGAGGGAAATCCACATTTTGACTCCCAATTTGTGTGCATCTTCAAAATTTGGCATCACCCCATCTGATGAAGGCAAGATCAACACAGTTGTGACATACTAATGTCTGATATTGCCTTCAATCTATCCAAGTTGAACTTTGTAAGCTCCTGAGTTGTGTATGTTATGGTTTTTAACATGCCTGTTTAACCCCAAAAAAAGGATATTTCTACTGTCAAACATAAAAAAAGGCATCAAAGATGATGGTTTGTCAAAAAACCCTTTTCTAACGCACATGTGAATGTGCTTTGAGTAAAATGTTTTATACTCAACAGTGTGTGGCTTCTTCTTTCAATGCTCAGTACCAGTTTTCGAAGTAAGTTGGTGTAGTGTACAGTGACAATGGGGGGTATTTACTAAAGGCAAATCCACTTTGTATTACAAGTGCACTTTCAGTGCAGTTTCAGTGCACTTTCAAGTGCACTTGCAGTGCACTTGTAGTGCACTTGTAGTGCAAGGTGCATTTGCCTTTAGTAAATAAACCCCACAGTGCTCTAAAATTTGCCCCAATAACGCCACTTTAGGGACTCAAAGCAATTAATTCATGGAGCTGAAAAGGATGATTATTTTTATCATGAATGCATTACATACATTAACAACAAAAACAATGTGTGTGTGTGTGTGTAGCAGACCCACAACATAATAGTTAGCTGAAGAAGAGATTGTCACCTCATGTTACATATAGTAGGTGAGGTTGAAAAAAGACACAAGTCCATCAAGTCCAACCTATGTGTGTGATTATGTGTCAGTATTACATTACATATCCCTGTATATTGCGGTCATTCAGGTGATTATCTAATAGTTTCTTGAAGCTATCAATGCTCCCCGCTGAGACCACCGCCTGTGGAAGGGAATTCCACATCCTTGCCGCTCTTACAGTAAAGAACCCTCTACGTAGTTTAAGGTTAAACCTCTTTTCTTCTAATTGTAATGAGTGGCCACGAGTCTTATTAAACTCTCTTCTGCGAAAAAGTTTTATCCCTATTGTGGGGTCACCAGTACAGTATTTGTAAATTGAAATCATGTCCCCTCTCAAGCGTCTCTTCTCCAGAGAGAATAAGTTCAGTACTCGCAACCTTTCCTCATAACTAAGATCCTCCAGGCCCTTTATTAGCTTTGTTGCCCTTCTTTGTACTCGCTCCATTTCCAGTACATCCTTCCTGAGGACTGGTGCCCAGAACTGGACAGCATACTCCAGGTGCGGGCGGACCAGAGTCTTGTAGAGCGGGAGAATTATCGTTTTATCTCTGCAGTTGATCCCCCTTTTAATGCATGCCAATATTCTGTTTGCTTTATTAGCAGCAGCTTGGCATTGCATGCCATTGCTGAGCCTATCATCCACTAGGACCCCCAAGTCCTTTTCCATCCTAGATTCCCCCAGAGGTTCTCCCCCCAGTGTATAGATTGCATTCATATTTTTGCCACCCAAATGCATTATTTTACATTTTTCTACATTGAACCTCATTTGCCATGTAGTCGCCCACCCCATTAATTTGTTCAGGTCTTTTTGCAAGATTTCCACATCCTGCGGAGAAGTTATTGCCCTGCTTAGCTTAGTATTGTCTGCAAATACAGAGATTGAACTGTTTATCCCATCCTCCAGGTCGTATCAAATAAATTTGCACTATTGAAGAAAATGGCCAAAAAAAGGGCCATTGGAGAACCTAGGAGACAGCTAAAAGAAGCACAAGCAGTTAATCAAATGAAATATGAGTTCAGTTTATACCAACAAAAATGTATTTTAAAAATGTTTTACACATTGGCTGGCATATCAATGGCCTCCCTACCTGCAAAGTACTCTACATACTTCTGTCTAACTTTGCAGGCACTTTGGGGGGGGGGGGAGCCAGGATGGCCAGGTTCAAGTGTGGTCAAGGTAGTTGGATTTGAATTTTGTACGCCGCCCTCAGTCCCAACTGAGGCCACATAGTTTATATCATTTTTCCGTAGGAAGTTGTGGAGAATGCAACAGGCAAGGACAATATGATTCAGCTTATATTCCGCCATATGGATTGCTGTCAGAAATAGGCGGAACCGGCTGGCCATTATTCCAAACGCATTTTCCACGACTCTTCTGGCTCAGCCAATAATTAAATACCCTCTGGTCTGGGGTGAGGGTCCTCATGGGGAACGGCCGCATCAGATGGTCACCCAGCCCAAACGCTTCATCAGCAACGAACACAAACGGGAGACCAGCCACATTGTCTTCCGGAGGTGGCAAGCTCAAGCTGCTATTCTGGAGACGTCAGAAGAACTCCGTCTGGGCAATGACTCCACCATTCGACATCGGGCCATTTTTCCCCAGGTCCACATACAGGAACTCGTATGTCTCCGACACCACTGCCAACAGCACAATACTATTAAACCCCTTATAATTATAATAGCATTACCCCAAATTGGGGGGTGGGACAATGTGGACGTGCTTCCCATTGATTGCCCCTCCGCAGTTAGGAAAGTCCCACTGCTAGGCAAACTGGGAGGCCACAATCTGCAATTCCTGTGGGTTTGAAGGAAACTGAAACAAGAAAAAAAAGTTAGTACTTTTGCACTTACTCCCTATACTCTGATGGATAAACCCTAGGTCCTCTCTTAAATTTTTGGAAAACACGTTACAGTATAAATCAGGTTAACAAAGAAATAATATTCAAAAACAGAAAGTGCCATCACAATTCTGATACATGGTACATGGTCAGTGAACATTTAAACACTTGGAGTGATTTGCTTTTAATAACATAAGATCAGAATTATATAATAAATGCACACTTCAACTTTAATATCTCTGACATACTGTATGCACTGTCTGTTATATGTTACAAAACAAAGTACATTTTTGTATGGTTTGTTCATAACATATGTTGATAATAGTTTACTATATGCATTTACATCTTTAGAAGTACAGTGCAAATCTGTTTATTTATTATTTTTGAAATAAAATAAATAAATGAAATAAAAGAAAAATATGAGAATTAAGGTGAAATCAACTTCACATTATTCATATATTAATGTAATAATATATATTATTATTCATATATTAACTCCAGAGTTAAGGTAACTTTTTTTTCTTGTATGAGTAACCTCAAAAAGTGGGATTTTATGGGCAGTAAAAAATATACATAAGAAAATTTCACATATAAAAATTGTAATTTATTATAGAAAAATGTGTTAAAAATATCTCATGTTGATGATACAGCACATCATAGAAATACTGTCAACATTGCACACTATATGGATAAAAATTACAAACATTGCACATTGGCTGTTATAAACCATGAAGTGGCAGTCACAATCTACTTGCTGTTCCCGTTTAATCGTTATTTCTAATAAGGAATGCTGCAGAGAGGGATACCCAATGCGTTTCAAAATTATGTTAAGAATCTTCTTCAGGGAATAATACCACTTCTGAAAAAATAGCTTGTATTATAGCTTGTAAAACATTAATACAAATTCATACCCATGAATGTGCATCTGTTGATCATAGAACATACACTTACAAAAAATATGCATATTTAGCAGCGGCATTCCTCCAGAAAGCATGGATGTTCTATCAAAGCCATTAAAGGCCTGCCCCATATGGATACCAAAAAAAGGAAAAAGGATAGTCAATTCCCGGGAAGAAAATAATTCTCAATTCCAGGGGAAGTGGGGTAAGCTTGGAGTGTTATTCCCCATAAGGCTGGCCCCACACCTAATAAAAAATATATATGCTTACTTGAGATGTCTTATAGGTCAAAAACAGCCCAATAAGAAAGTCTCATATTGAGGTGTTAAAATGTCCCAAGGGATTCCAAATGTTGGCGGTCCAGAAGAAGGAAAAACGTGGCTTCACAGTACATCGACCAGGAAGGAATGGCGATGGGAGATGCATTGGCGTCCCTGTTATAGTGCGCATGTGTGGGAGGAAGTGATGGGATATGCGTCATATCGCGCAATCAATTCCGCCTTTGCGGACAGTAACGCAATCCCAGAGGTGACACAGCACACATCAAACAGATGATACAAGCCAACCTACACCAAACACCTGGTCCCACGAAGACAACATCCGGGGATCAGAACAGGGACTAAACTGGCAATTTTGAAAAACCCAATTAGAAAAGGGGAACATCCATATCTGGTGGAGAAAAAAATGCATGTGCCATTACAAATTATATATAATATACAAATATATTATAGGCTACCTATAGCTATAAACAATGTTCCATATAAACAAACCCCAAAAAATTAATAATCTCATCCAAAATACACAAGCCATTATCTAGGGAGTCCAAACTCCAGTACAGGATAGGAGGATAAGAATACCCTTCCAGAATTCATCAATTACCAAATCATTTATACACTATGACATTGGATTGCAGTTTCAAAATAGAAACAAAGGAAAGAGAGAGGAAAGCAACATAGGATCCACGTTAGAGGGTGGAATACATGAATGAAATTTGTAATGAAAATTTCTAGAATAGGGAGGCAAAAATAGTCCAGAGAGATGTATTTTTGCTATTGATTAACAGTCTTTCCGGAGGAAAAAACATCCAAAAAGGGTCTATAACTTTCACATTCATTAAGACCCAGAGGTGTGGTTGCCCTGAGAGACCTGATCCAACACATTTCTCGTTGGAGCAGTATCTTGTTCCAATCACCACTACGGGTCGGAATGTGTACTCTGTCAAGGACAGTGAAGTTGACTCTTGGCATCCTATAATTATGCTCCTTGGCCACATGTCGACCACGTGGCAAATAGAGGTTACCAATACTCTTATGCCCCGTACACACGGTCGGACATTGATCGGACATTCCGACAACAAAATCCTAGGATTTTTTCCGACGGATGTTGGCTCAAACTTGTTTTGCGTACACACGGTCGCACAAAGTTGTAGGAATTTCCGATCGCCAAGAACACGGTCACGTACACCACGTACGACGAGACTATAAAAGGCCATTTCAGAACCAAGCGCGGCACCCTTTGGGCTCCTTTTGCTAATCTCGTGTTAGTAAAAGTTTGGTGAGAGACGATTTGCGCTTTTTCAGACTCGTGGTTTTCAGATCGTTTTCTGCTGTTCAGTTTGTGCTTGTGGGTTTGTATCTGCTCTTCAGTGCATGCAGTGAGTTCATATTTGATTATTCATTGCGTTCTTGTCCGCTCGTTGCTGTTTTTCAGGTCGCTCTTCACAGGCCTTGCTGTTCTTCAGTGCGTTCTGTTACTTCGTTCTGAGCAGCCGACCGTTTTCTAGCCATGTTGCGTATACGTACTCTTCGTAGAGTTCGTGCTGTGCGGGGGCTTGGTGTTGGGGTCCTGACCTTGACACAAGTCCAGTCCATGAACAGGGTGGGGAGGAGTTCATGGACCAAGAATTGGTTGCTTCAGCGTGACCAGTTCTGTCATATGCCTTTGCTCCTTGAGATCCGTGAGAATAATACTGATGATTTCAGGAACTTTCTCCGGATGACAGACCACGTATTTCACCGTTTGTTGGCTTTGCTGACCTCCTATATCAGCAGGCAGGATACCTGCATGAGGCAAGCCATCACTCCGGAGCAGAGGATAGTCGCCACCCTGCGGTACTTGGCGACAGGGAGAAGTCTGCAGGACTTGAAGTTCTCGACAGGCATCTCCCCCCAGGCTCTGGGATCATTATCCCGGAGACCTGTTCTGCCATCATTCTGGTCCTGCAGAAGGAGTATATGAAGGTAAGATTTTTATCCTGTAATATCACATTTTATTGTATTTAATGTTTGCTAATATATTGTATTTCTTTCCTCATTCCCTAATTACCATGATTGTAATATGCTGTGAATGTCTCCTTTGTCTTCATGCATGCTGGATTTTTATGTAATTATTTTTGTTGTCCTTCATACATATTTGCCTTCACTTACCTCCCCAGCATGCTCTCCTGGCCCTATATTCACCTCATGTAGTCACTTAACAATGTATTTTATTAGCTCCATAGTAGTGCTTTACCCCAAACACCCCCTAAAATGTTTACAAATATGATTTGTGTTTTAAATTCATGCAGAGTGCCAGAGGCTTTTTTTGGGTGTCCCAAAATCATTTGGAACCCTCCCTCCCCCCCATCTGCTAAGTCAGCTGGTAACAATTCTGTATCTATCCTCAATCATCTATCTGCTGACTTTGCCAAACCCATACACACTATACCCATCTCTTTTGTGCTCAGATTTATGGATGAATTCCCCAAAGCATGTAGTGCAAGGGCCTGCCTGTATACTTTCAAATGATACTGTTTCAAGTTTTTGTATCCTATTATTATCTTGATAGGTAATAGCAGAATGTCCAAATGTTCTCAAATGTGTACAGTGTGTATTTATATCTTTGTATTATGACACTTCTTACCTGTTCAGTGGGCTGTCAATAGTGTAACTAAGGAGGGGCTGTTCAAAGTAATACACATTATTTATGCATTTATTTAGGCATTCATATCTCAATGAAGTGGAGAGGGTTACCCGTCCCAGAGTCCCCCCCCCCTATAATGTTAGAAATGGCCCAGGAGAAGGGGGGGGAATCTGATAGGTGTACCTTATACTTTGGTCTTAAAAAATTCCCTCATAAAAATGTTGGCTTGATGTTGGGCAAGAATGTTTGTGTCTAATCTGCTTTCCATGTTTATGTGCAAAATGACTAATTTTTGATTTTGTTTTGACTCCACAGTTTCCTTCCACGCCACAGGAATGGCAGACTGTGGCCTCCCACTTTGCCCAGCGGTGGGACTTTCCTAACTGCAGAAGGACAATTGATGGGAAACACGTCCACATCATCCCACCACCCAACTCGGGATTGTACAACTACAAGGGGTTCAATAGTATTGTGATGTTGGTGGTGGTGTCGGCTAATTATGAGTTCCTGTATGTGGACGTGGGGAAGAATGGCCGGATGTCCGATGGTGGAGTCATCGCCCAGACAGAGTTTTACAGGCGTCTCCAGAATGGCAGCTTGGACTTGCCACCTCCAGAAGACAATGTGGAAGGACTCCCATTCATCTTCGTTGCAGATGAAGCATTTGCACTGGAGGACCATCTTATGCGGCCATTCCCGATGAGGACCCTCACCCTGGACCAGAGGGTTTTCAATTACTGGCTGGCCAGAGCCAGAAGAGTGGTGGAGAACATGTTTGGAATCATATTAGTGGATATGTGTGAGTGCGCTACCCCCTTATTGTATCACCACCTGTGTTCCTTATCAACTACCAATCATAAATGTTACATGTGCATATATTTAAAATTTAGATCAATAAATCATATATATAACAAAAAAAGTCCTCCAGATATGTTGCAAAATCTTGTATCCTTTAAAGTGACTGGCGTGCTCCTATGTTACTTCAATATGTGACTGAGTGGGACCCTCCACCATTCAGATTGGCCACTCACCAGATGCTTCACTAGGGGTACGCCTTTGGTTCATTCAGGGATAACCATTCCACACAGGTACCACTTCTCACCAGTTTACAACTTGTGTTCTAATACTCCTCATAGGAAAGCATAAGAGCAGAAGGCGATCATAGCGCAATATGTTTAAACCATTTATTTTAAAAGATATCAGAAGGTTAAAATCACTCACATTTGAAGGTGCCCTTTTGCCGGCACGAAGCTTATCCAGCAGTTACGGACGAGTATCTAATAGCATGGTTCGCCTGGTATTGTAAGCGGCCTCCACGCTTGGCTTGCACTCCAAGCCTCGTTTCCGTTTTCGTCCGGTCACGTGATGCGTGAAAATCTCCCAGCAGCCTCTACGCGTTTCGCATCATCAAATGCGTCATCAGGAAGCTTCCTGATGACGCATTTGATGATGCGAAACGCGTAGAGGCTGCTGGGAGATTTTCACGCATCACGTGACCGGACGAAAACGGAAACGAGGCTTGGAGTGCAAGCCAAGCGTGGAGGCCGCTTACAATACCAGGCGAACCATGCTATTAGATACTCGTCCGTAACTGCTGGATAAGCTTCGTGCCGGCAAAAGGGCACCTTCAAATGTGAGTGATTTTAACCTTCTGATATCTTTTAAAATAAATGGTTTAAACATATTGCGCTATGATCGCCTTCTGCTCTTATGCTTTCCTATGAGGAGTATTAGAACACAAGTTGTAAACTGGTGAGAAGTGGTACCTGTGTGGAATGGTTATCCCTGAATGAACCAAAGGCGTACCCCTAGTGAAGCATCTGGTGAGTGGCCAATCTGAATGGTGGAGGGTCCCACTCAGTCACATATTGAAGTAACATAGGAGCACGCCAGTCACTTTAAAGGATACAAGATTTTGCAACATATCTGGAGGACTTTTTTTGTTATATATATGATTTATTGATCTAAATTTTAAATATATGCACATGTAACATTTATGATTGGTAGTTGATAAGGAACACAGGTGGTGATACAATAAGGGGGTAGCGCACTCACACATATCCACTAATATTTTTACCCATCTAAGTGAAGGGTCTTTTTTGAGTGCAGCATACCTAGTATTTGGTACTTAGTAGAAGAAATTAAGGGTTGGTTTTGCGCCGGTGACACGCACATAGATGTTTGGAATCATGGCCAGCTGGTTCCGCCTATTTCTTACACCCATACATATGGCGGAGTACAAACTGAATCACATTATCCTGGCGTGCTGTGTTCTACACAACTTTTTACGGAAACATTCTGCTAACTATGCTGGCTCAGTTGGGCCTGAGGCCGGAATTCCTAATGAACCAACCCTGACGGTGCTTGAAAGTGGCCGTCCTGGCTTGCCCTCCCTAAGTGCCCGTGATGTCCGCCTAAGATACCTTGAATTCTTTGCGGGTAGGGGGGCCATCAATATGCCAGACAATGTCTAAAACATTTTTTAAATAAATAAAACCAAGGTTTGGTGACATTTCCTGCTTGTGTTTGTTTTAGCTGACCCTGAGAGAAATGTGGTGAGTCCTGAAATTGACCTGATTGTGTAACCTTTCAAAGCATTGTTGGGTGTTATTTCCTAAAGGCAAAGACACTTTGCACTACAAGTGCACTTGAAACTGCACTGAAACTGCACTTGTAGTGCAAAGTGGATTTGCCCTTAGGAAATAACACCCATTGTCACAGAAAACACCCATTACAGCACAACAAAAGTTTTGTAGCGTTGAGACAATAATCCACACAATCTTGATTAACAATCTTTTTAATACTAGCACAATCACATGTGCATTTAGAAAAGGTTTTTAAAACAAACCAACATGTTTGTTGTATAACAATTTTTGGGGTCACATTAGAAAAATTAGAAATGTTCATTTAAGATAAAACAGGCATGTTTAAAACCAACAAGAAAGGCACAAATCTTGAACTTACAAAGTTCACATTTGGTAGAACTTGAAGGCAATATCAGACATGAGTATTTACAAACTGAGTTTGATATTGCGTTCAGATGGGGTGAAGTCACCCCAGGAAAAGCCAAATTTTGAAGATGCACACAAATTTAAGAATGTCAACATGTGCTAGCTGCCATCACGGGGGATTTGGGGGTGCAACCCCTTCCTCACAGCTACTTTATTATTGAGGAAGGGGTTGCACCCCCAAAACGCATCCATTGATCTCCTGTGATGTCAGATAGCACATGTTGACACACTGTGTGCATCTTCAAAATTTGGCTTTTCTAATATTTTTAAAAAAATTTTCAAACATTGTAGCACACCAAAAAATAAAGGGATTTGGAGGGCTTTTAAACTCGCCCTAAAACATCAATGATGTTCTTATTTTTTTGAAGAACATCATTGATGTTTTTCTTGATGTTTTCCAATGCAACATTACACCCCATGATCTCCCCAATCAGGATCTGGGCACTTTCAGAGGTGAAAGGATCAGGATCCACAACATCACGATCACCTAAAAAAGATAGAAACCAAAAAAGAAACAGGTATTATAAATCTGCCGGCATCTATCTCTTACCTGAGCCTGTGGTCGCAGACACTCACCTGTCGTGGTGACAATTTCCACCATGTCTTCCTCCTCCTGCTCTTCTTTTCTTTGGTAGATTTCCTCTTCTTCCAGAGGTGGGGGGTCTGTGGTCTCCTCAGATGAGGGGTGTCCTCCGAGTCTTTTATCCCTTATGTAAAAAAAAAATAGGTATACTTAGCACACAGATATTTGATGGCAGAACTATAAATATGAAACATTGCTTGGAAGTGGGGTACAATTGTCTATTTTGGCAGAGTTTCAAGATTTTTATTGTCCTTTGTCAAGCTTGAATACTCACCTGTCTAGTACAAGCTTCACAGATGTAGACCCCCCCTATAGTATACACTGGAGCACCTGTGTGGGCCCCCTAATAAAAAGGGTGTTCATGTGTCCCACACTAGTGCTCCAGCATCCAGATGTGTAACCAGCTGCTGAGTGTCCTCTCCTTACACAGAATCTAGTTGGCATTTCATTCTAGTAACAAACACATCTACACCACCCAATTCTTTTCACACAAGTAGGCCCCAAAAAATGATGGCAATTGCATATGGCCAAACGAACTATGTTTGATATGAACGAATAATGTGCCCATGAACATGAAAGTTGCCATTTTAAACTGGATAACAGTTATTAAGAAAACACATGGAGCAGCACAAACGTAATAAACAGAAAGAATCGTAACACAGCACAACTACTTACTTTTTTGCAGCACTCTCCGGATCTTTCTGTACTGCTCATGTTCTCTTAATTTCAGGTCCCATCACTGCTTCCTGAGCTGATCTTTCGATCGTCGTACCCCGAGATTCCGGTGCAGACTCTTGACCACTTTCGCCATTATCTTAGCCTTTCGGACATTGGGGTTGGGGTAAGGTCCATACTTTCCATCATAGTCGGCCTTCTTCAGGATGTCGACCATCTCCAACATCTCCCTAAAGGACATATTTGATGCCTTATATCGTCTCCTTCTGGATTGGGATGTTTCTGCCTCCGGGCTTTCCTCCTCCTCCTCCTCGTTGCTGTAATTAGCATGCACCTGTTGTGTTTCCGCCATGTGCTCTTCCCCCACTGCGCCGAATGAGAAGGGGCGGGGAATAGACTAGAAAGAACGTCAGGGGCGGGTGGAGTTTCATGCATGCGCAGTGTCTATAAAGCGTAACACGCGTGCGTAGTACGTACGATCTGTGAGTGGAGGAAGGCTTAACGGAGGCGCCGATCGTGA
Source organism: Lithobates clamitans (assembly GCA_037952925.1). Lineage (NCBI taxonomy): Eukaryota > Metazoa > Chordata > Amphibia > Anura > Ranidae > Lithobates > Lithobates clamitans. The sequence continues at coordinate 2,788,784 of JBBGZY010000100.1, read as the reverse complement.
TTGCGAAGGTAAGATTTTACATTGGGCCTATACTACTTCTAGATTGAGGCCTGTATTTGCACAAGTTTAGTAGACTTTAGGCTCACATTAGGGTTTGTCTTGTGTTGTGTCTTGCAGTGAAAATGGATATCTTTAGAGAGGATGAATTAATGGCCATATTCATTGATATGTACAGAGAGCTGCCTTGTCTGTGGCAGATAAACCTCCCAGAATATAAGAACCAAACAAAGAGGAAGGCAGCGCTGGATAGTTTGTTGGAATTTGTGAAGACGGTGATCCCCACAGCAGACATCACCTATTTGAAGATCCTAATTGGTGGCCTGAGGAGCACTTATCTAAGGGAGTGCAAGAAGGTCCAGGATTCCCAGAGATCAGGAGCTGCAGATGACATTTATGTCCCCAGGTTGTGGTACTATGACAGGCTGCATTTTCTCGCAGGTCAGACTGAACCCAGGCCAGCACTCCCCACTCTTCCTTCCACGCTTCCTTCCCCCCCAGCTGAGGCTTCTGACGCCCAACTAGGCCTTCCAGGCAGCAACTTGTGGAGGAGCCCAGATTGAGCCAGGTATAGCATTCCTCTAAATATTTCTGCTTGTCCAATCAATGATGTTAACTAGATGTTAGTTGGGAGTACTACTAATGTATGATTGTGATTGATGAAGCAAAAACTAAAACCATATCCCGTTTTCATACACAGGGAAGTCTCAGCCAGGAGGTGGCCGGGCCAAGCAGGCTGCCTGATATGCAGGTCCCTCCCCTACACCTTCAAAGACAAAGTGCCAGGAAGAGGAGTAACCTGGAGGAGGCTGCCATAGGCCTCTTTTGGAAGGCTACAGAGGCCCTTAGAACCCCCCACACTGTGGAGGAGGACTTTGCTGGCATTAGTGCCTGCAAAATGCTGCAGATGGAGGAGGGCCAAAGACTCCTGTGTGAGTTCCTAATTTTGGAAGCTCTCAATAAGGGGTTGAGGGGCCAAATAACATGTGCTACACACATTTGTGACCTCACACATAGTCCTCCTCCTCCTCCAGGTCCTCCTCCTCCTCCTCCTCCTCCTCCAGGTCCTACTCCTCCTCCTGGCACATCTCCCACACCAGAGCCACAGCGTGGAAGGAAGTGTCTAAGGAAGACCAGAGAGTAATGACCTGGGTTCAGTCTGGTCTGGCAAAAGATGCAGCCTCCCTTAGATAAGGACTCCTCAGGCCACCAATTTTGCTGGTAAAGAATTGATGTGTGCCCTGGGGGTCCAAGGCTTCGCCAATTTCAACTGTTTATCCAGCATTGCCTCCCTCTTTGTTTGGTTGTGAGCCCTTAATAAAGGAATTTTTGTTTCAATTCTACTCGCCTATGTGTGTTTTCCTTCAAAAAGGACAGTTTGTTTGTGAGGATTCAGGTACATTTCAAAAATACAATATGAAATTAACAAGAGACATCAACACCAAGCAACCGTCTTGAGATTAAATAATACAAGATAATAATGGTGTTGTGGTAACTTGACACACAAAACACACACACAAATATTATGGAGTAAAACACAAAAAAAAAACAATAAAAACACAGCCTTGACAAAAAGACAAACACCAAAAAATTAAAAAAAAACAGCCTTGAAAAAAACATAAAATATTTAAAAACAACCCCAAAAAAATTTGGTCAGATGTGACGAATGTAAATATATTAAGGGAATCCCAATAAATAATAAAGAAAGAAGTTTGTGAGAAGTCTGTGTGAATATGAGCAGCAAACCTACTTAATTCTTCTCACATTATAAAGAAGAAGAGAGTGTGCTGCTTTAAACTATTTTTGACATTGCAGCGTGACGAAAGTGCTGTATCCATTCCGAATGCTAATTTTACCAGACCAAGCTGTTCTGTCTCGGAATTTCTTCTGAGCATGCGTGGCACTTTGTGCGTCGAAAATGGCCACACACGGTCGGAATGGACGCGATCGGATTTTGTTGTCGGAAAATTTTATAACCTGCTCTCAAACTTTGTGTGTCGGAAAATCCGAAGGAAAATGTGCGATGGAGCCCACACACGGTCGGAATGTCCGACAACACGCTCCGATCGGACATTTTCCATTGGAAAATCCGACCGTGTGTATGGGGCATTACTGTACATGTGTTTGGCAACTTGTTGACGTAATTCTTGTTTGGTTTTACCTACATAAAATGCCCCGCACTGGCACTGCATAATGTACACCACCCCTTGTGTCTTGCAATTGGCAAAATGTTTCACCTGAAAGATATCATCTTTGGGTAAATGAAAATGTGTCCTTTTTCTATTTGTCAGGCATTGAGAGCAAGACCCACATGGGAATGTTCCCCGGGTCTTACAAGGGTCTCCTCTTGAATACCCTTTATATTCACTTTGGACACATTTTCCACCAATCGAACCTGCATTTTTGAAGGTGATTTGTGGATTTATAGTAACTAAACTTCCCAATATGGGATCCTCAGTTAAAATTGGCTAATATTTGGTAAGCATTTTCCTAATTTTTTCATGTTCATTTGAATATCGTAGAATTATCCTTGTTGTATTAGTTTCCTCCATATTCTTATTATTGCCCCTTTTAGGTTTTTTGAAAATTAGGTCATGTCTTTCAATGTTTGTAACACGATTGAAAATTTTTTAGACTAGTTTTTGTATAGCCCCTAGCTAAGGGTCTAATGGTATGAGTATCAGCCTCCATTTGGAAGTCAGTCTCTGTAGTACAATTACGTTTAATACGTAAGTACTGACTAAAGGGTATGGATTTTTTCAAAGCCATAGGATGGAAATTGTCGGCATGCAACAACGTGTTGCTGGCTATGTCCTTTCTAAATAATTTTCTAGTGATTTTGCCCTATGTGTTCTTAAGAATACTGATGTCTAAGAAATCAACCTTATGAGAATCATATTCCATTGTAAAAATTAGGTTTAAATTATTTTTATTCATATGGTTGAGGCAACTCACCAGTTTGCTCTCAGGGTCATCCCATATCAACAGCAGATTGTCAATGTATCTATGCCATATGACGATATGCTGTGTATATGTGGAATTCTCCTCACTGGCCAGAAAGTCCTTCTCCCACTTCCCCAGGTACAGGTTGGCGTAGGAGGGGGCACAACAAGTCCCCATAGCCACACCCTGCACCTGGAGGAAGTGGGAGCCTTTGTAGAGAAAAACGTTATGTCTCAGGATAAATTCCAGCATGGTTAGTGTAAATTTATGCTATTTCCATTCATGTGTTGATCTTTGATGAAGAACTCTTCCATCAGCCAACACACCCAAATCATGTGGAATACTGTTTTAGAGAGATTCAACATCGATCATAACCAGCAATGCTGAGCTAGGAATTTCTAAATTTTCTAAAATCTGTAACAGATGGATTGTATCCTTAGTATAAGAGGTTAAATTCATAACAAGCGGTCTCAAATGGTGATCAATTACCTGACTCATGGTTTCAGAGACACAACCATTGTCCGAGATGATGGGTCTCCCAGGTGGGTTGTGTAGATCTTTGTGTACCTTTAGCAGTGCGTACATGGTAGGTATATGAGAGTATTTTGTGCGTACAAGATCCCAAAGGTCTCTTGAGATAATGGCCTCTTGAGATAATGGCTTTTTTAACACATTTTTCTACAATAAATTACAATTTTTCTATGTGAAATTTTCTTATGTATATTTTTTATTGCCCATAAAATCCCACCTTTTGAGGTTATTCATATATTATCGAGGGATGGTGGCAATCTACATGTGTGGCCTTATGAATCACCAAAATTACTTTTTTTTCTTGTAGATACAGAATAGAGTATACTCCAAAAAAAACTCAACTACTTAAAGCAAACCTAAAGTTTAATTTATGGTCAGAACCCTATGTCTGGGAGAGATGTGAACCACATAAACACGTCAGAAAACTAACATCATAAAGTAGACCTGAAGTGTGCCCTGGTCTGCAGAATGGTATGCCAAGAGAAGGGGGCATACCCAAGATAAGTGAGTGGATGGTTTTGTAGAGAAAGTGTTTTAAGAGAAGTGCCCTAAGAAGGGAAATGGGTGGGTGGGAACCGTGCACTGGAACTGACACAGACCAGTGTGGGTGGTCTGCTTAAATACCCCTCCGGGCTCCTCCCATTATTTCAGACCACCATACTGGCCTTCCTATTTAGGGTTGGAGCCCTATGTCCGGGAGAGATGTGAACCACATAAACATGTCACAAGACTAACAACATAAAGTAGACCTGAAGTGTGCCCTGGTCTGCAGGACGGTATGCCAAGAGAAGAGGGCAAAAGACTTGGTTAGGGAGGTAATTATTTATTTGAGCTGATAATGTCCTACAGGGCAAACTTGCTGAAGGCCTGTGACATTTCTGCTTGCGAATTGGGGATGTATTGAGCAAAGCAGGCAGATTTCCACCTGCCCATCTTCTTGATGACATGGTCCGGGACCCCGTTTCGTGACGCTGCTGATGCTGCTTCAATGCGGAAGGAATGTCCAGAATATCAGCTGGGGTCAAGGCCTAAGTTAAGCAAGAGGATTCTAACGTGTCTGGTGAACTGGTTATCACTTAAAGGGTTAGTAGGGAAAGGGAGCAATGGGCTAGACTCCGAGAGGTCGGACAGATGAGCTAACAACTGATCTAGAAGGGCCAGGGCACCAGGACTTCTGAGTCTGGAAAAGTTTGATATCTACGCTGGACTGGACTGTTGTGTTTTGGACGCCACGAGGTGCAGAATGAAGTAACCCTGGTAACTGGGGCCGGTGACAGTGAACTCGCTCGGGCATAAAAAGCCATAGAAGGCCAGGTAGATGGCTGCTTGAATGATCAGGCTGGGCCATAACCCAAAAAGGGGAATGTGACAGTATGGTAGACATGTCTCTGAAAATGGCGCTGGTGACCGGTAGGCGCTTGCTACTGGTTTGGGGTTGTTGCCTGTGAATACCGCGTAGGATGGTTTTGACTGCATGGCAGCGAACAAGGATTGTTTGGTGGGATCCTGTAAGGAAATGAAATGCTGGATGCCAGCTAAGTAGAGTCGAATGGTATTGTGTGACAGCGCCAACTGTGTGTGGCAATACGATATGAAAGCCAAGATGTGCTTGAGATCCTGATACCACCCCGGGGTTTGAGGCTAGGAACCTGTTGTAGGACTTCCAAGCAGTACGGTAGGCCTTCAGGATGTTGCAAGATAGTGATTGATTAATAAGGCGGGTCGCGTCGTGAAGGTGTTGCTTTAATCCAACGTTAGCTGCGACCAAAGTGGGATAAGCGATGTGGCTGGGTTGGCTCCAGGTTCCTGCGAAAAGAACAACGCAAAGTTAAAACAGGATAGTGTGTCGGCCGAGGTATTGTACTTGGCCGAGATAAAGATGCAGTGCACATTGAATTTAGAAATTGAAGGGTGGTGCTGGGTTGGTCTAGAGAGTAGGGTTAACCCACATCCCCAATTGTCTAAGCAATGGAAATTTGTTCCTCTTATGAAACTTTAAAGGGAAAAAGCTACTCTGGGGTGATCATGAGTATAAATTTTATTATCAAAAAGGGTGTAGATGTGACAAGTCTACAATGCACAAAAGTGGATATACAAAGGAATACAGGATGCGTAACACAACAAACATGCAATACAATGTATGAAGTTCACAATCGTTTGACTCCGTTACATATCGAACACACATACGGGGAATACCCAATGCGTTTCGAGTTCTTCAGGGGAATCTGATTGGAATCAGCACGACAAGGGTATGTCATATAGTATTGCTTGGGGACATCATAGATTAATGCATCCACTTAAAAACACTTTAAGGAAGGGCTGGAGGGGACAGTTAGCCACTAATCCTTTACTCGCTCCTGATCCGGACCGGGCGGGCCGTGTGTGCCAGGCCCAGTGGAATCACAGGGGGTGTTCCCCAACAGAGGGCGCCAGGACACCAGTTGGTATATTGTAGGTCCTGAGGTGGGACTCCAGTCTCTGAGAGGGTGTCCTGGTGCTGGATTGTGAGATCCTGCCCAACAGATGGGCTAAGTCATCGGTGGGGCGCTGTAGGTGCCAACAGTGGGGCCCGGTGTGGAGGAGGTCCTGGTGGGGGCGGCGTGTATTGGACTGCCTCACATCAAGAGGTGCAAGAAGGGAGGCTGTCAGGATGCTGCTTTGGGTGTCTAAGGATAGGCGCCTGACCCAGGGTCCAATATGGCTCTGGGTGTCCAGCCTTGGGTAGTCCTAGGAGAGATGTGGTGCCGATGGTCGGGCAGCCGTACATTGGTGGACAGGAACCAGCAACAAATACCTCAAGAAGGCTTATAATAGAGCCAGGACTCAAGGTAAGGAACAGCTCATTCATGGGAGCAAAGCAACAAAAGCCGAGAGTGGGGCAATTTTAACAAATTAGAAACATTATGCAAAAATATTGGTGTCTTTTACTTGCTGATTCAACCATCTCAAAGTATGTTAAAACCTATCCTGAGATAACATTTAGAAGATCAAAGTCTTTAAAAGACAATCTAGTTCATAGTCACCATCATCCAAAACAACAAGACCCATCTGCCTGCACAGGAACATTTCCCTGTGGCAAATGCAAAAATTTGCAGGTTCATCTGGGGGGCTAGTGAGATTCAGTTACCTGACGGACATATTTATAGACCACACTTTCTCGCCAACTGTCAATCGGTGGGGGTGGTCTATATCATGTCTTGTAACTGTGGGGCCTACTACGTGGGGAAGACGAAGAGACCATTTTTTGATCACATCCGAGATCATGTTAGGTTGGTTTCCAAATCTAAAATGGAAACCCCAATTAGCCGCCATATGGGCCCTTTTCATGCATGTGATTTGTCTAAAATGCAATTTTTTGCATTGGAATACTTACTTAAAAATGAGAGAGGGGGCGACAATGATAAATTGGTGCTTCAGTGAGAAGCTAGTTGGATTCACAATCTATCAGCTCTCAAACCGCCAGGACTAAATGATGCATTTAGTTTCAAGCCTTTCCTATAAAATACAATCCTTCTGTCCATAAGGTGATCCCTTCAATTCCCTGCTGTTAACATACTCAAAAATTCCCCTCTGTTTCTCTTTTTCTCTTTCTTTTCATCCCTCTTTTTCCCCTTTCCCTTCCCCCTTCCCCCTTCTCTCATTCCCCCCTCCCCTTATCTTTCCAATCTAATGTATAGGCCCAAGTGATAACAATAAAGCCTTCACTTTTGTGATCCATTTTTCAATGCATTTTTGTATTATATGTATATGTCATTTTTTATTGTTTCCTTTTTTATGAAAGTATGCTGTGGAGTTTATTTTTTTGTTATTCATATGTACATGTGTACATGAATGCCTCCTGTTTAGATGCTTTTTAAAAGACTAATTTGATTACTGACTCCTCTTTTTGTGTTTATAATTGAAGTTACCAGGTTTCAGGAAAGAATCAGTAACCAAATGGATGCCCCGGGCATTTGTAAACACAGTGTCCATCCAATCACTGTGCTTTCTACTCGGGCCCACAGGCGCCCCTTTTTAGCCTGTCTTCTCTCCTCCCCTCCAAGGCCTTGACTATGGGCTGCTTGTCAGCTCCAGTGCCATGCACAGTGAGAGCCCACTAGCCTGCTGCACCGGTCGGATAGGTTGCTTCCTGTCCAGTGGTAAACCGGGCAGATGTGGAGTTTCCAAGATGGCGGAGGGTGACCAGTCGCGCCGATGCATGTGAGGTCACTTATGCCGCTTGCTTTCCAGACATGCGCAATGGCGCTGTTTGATGCGTCCACGCCCCGCCGGCTACATCAGATGCCGGCGGGACAGAGGGAGATATAAACGGTGCCATTTGAGCACTCCACACTGACAGGGAAAGGTGATCTGCAAGAGAGAGATTAGTTTGGTGTCTCTCTCCGTTTCCCTCCAGTCAATCTCCATTATGACCTCCTTTATCACCAGTAAGTACTCCCTGGGAATTCTTTCTTTGTACTAACTGCTATGTTGATTGGGTTGATTGCCATTTTCAGTGACCTGCCTATGCAGGTAGGAAGGGGGTGGTCTGTGTAGAGCCTTTGAGGATTTGTAACATCTTCCGATCCTTGTGGGCTCTGAATCTCTTTCTTTCCTCCCTTTTTCTTTCCCCTACTCCTTTTCCCTATCCCAGTCCACCCGTCCATCCTCTCTCAGTGATTCTGTGGTTAATCGTTCACAACTGGTTGGAAGTTTGGAATATGTTTAATTCCCCTACAAAGAAATATTAGCAATACACCAAATGATTTCTTTTTCTTTCTTGTCATCACTTTTTAGGACCAACTCAGGCTGTTCTCCCCAACAGTGGAACCCTTTTTTAGGCGAACCTTTGGTGCGTCTTTGGGTACTGCAAGGGAAAAACAAGGGGCGGCATTGTCTATCTCCAGTCCCTCTGCATTTTTGTCCATGGTTTAAGATCCCTCCCTTTTGGGACGGCAGACCATATTGGTTCCAGTTTTCTTTTCATTTAGAATTAAGGTAAAAGTTTTGCCTTATCTTACATTAATACTATATGAATATGGTTTAATTTATTCTTTCTCTTTGGTTACAAAAAGGTCTTTCCATTTTTTGTAAATCCCCGGCTTCAGCCTATGCATCTACAATTAGTATTTTGTGAATACAAGCATCCGGTAAGCATTCCTTCTCAGTTTATCATTATTCTGTATAAAATGTACTCTATAAATGTATGATTATTTCTTTATAAATATTATAATATCTATAGGTATGTCCTATTGACATGCCATGCGATTTTATTCATGGCAATTTTTAAGCATATCCATTTACAACTGTTATTTTTCTTATAGTATACAATATATCATGCGACACTTCCAAAAATTTCTGAAGAAGCTCCTCTGAGCGAAACATGTAGAGTAAGAAGTGGTTGTATATGTCCAAAGAAATAATACATGGTTATTGTAGATGTTTATTGCGATTTTAAAGAATTGTTTAAATAAAATTTATATTTTTTCAAATTGATTGTTTATTCTATACCTTGGTACCTTAAAAATCCCACCTGCCCTTTCTCTTTTTATACCTGAGGTGAAAAAGAGGATTCTGATGGAATGAACATTGATGTGCCATTCCAGTTCGTGAGAAATTCGCCCCACATTGACAAATCTGCTATTGCTGCTGTGTCTAGTTGAAGAATCTGGTTGGGATATTGCACCTGTGAGAGGGAAAACTAAGAGGCGTGAGATGAAGGACCGCCCCTGAGGGATGATCCTCATGACGAAGTTAAACATGCCAAGCAAAGATTGTAGATGCCTCTTGGTGCAGCCTCCAGTAAGGGTAAAGGTATCTACGACCAACCTGATGCGGGACAATTTGTCAGGAGAAAGGCTGGCCTGCATAGAGCGTGTGTCGAGCGTGACACCCAGGAAGGTGATAGACTGTGCCGGGCCTTCCACTTTCTTTTCTGCTATGGGCACATTAAGATTATTAAATACCTCTCTCAAGCTGTTTAAATCTACTGGGGGCTCACTGGGTTTTTCGTTAAGCAGGAAGTCATCGAGATAGTGGATCACTTTCTGACAATGTGCATGATGCGACAGGATCCAGGAAAGGGACTGGGCAAATGTATCGAAGAGCCACGGGCTGCTTTTGGAGCCAAACGTCAATTTGTTGGCAAAATAGTACAAGCCTTTCCACTTGATTCCGTGCCACCACCAGAGGTATGGCTTGATTAAGAGTAACCTGAAGGCGTCCGAGATGTCTGCTGTGGACAGCCAAGCGCCTGCTCCTATGCAAATGATAGCTTGTATAGCTAGGTCGACTGACGAGTATTTAAGGGAAAACTCCTCTGAGGGTATGAGGAAGTTCAAACTTGGGATGTGAGAACAATGAGGCGCGGACAAATCATTGGCCATATGTAGGGCAACTGATTTGGGACATATGCTGCTGATGCAACTTGATTCAGAAGTGGCTATAGTGTGAGTGAGTTAGGTGATTCGTAACGTTCGTGCCGCCTAGGTGACTAGATACGAATGGTCCCGAGCAGTGGGCTGCCATGAGTCATTACGTCGCTGATGCAACTGGGCTCGAATGAGGTACAACTCTTGACGAATGAGTACGAGTACATACAAATGACATGGTAAAATGTCTACAAAGCCATGAGAATGAGGCAAGGGTTTTTACAACATTAGGTGATGACAGTTTTACGAATGGTAACGTGCTAACGGTTCGTTTGTAGGAACGGTAACAACAAATCATACCTGCAACAACGAGTGTGAAACAATCGACGAAAACCTACAAACGGGGGAACTGCAGCACCCTGGAATTCGAAAACACAGACTTACGAACACGCAGTGAGCTGGCAGAGTCGGCCTCGTGATGTAATACCGCGCACTGGAACTGACACAGACCAGTGTGGGTGGTCTGCTTAAATACCCCCCGGGCTCTTCCCATAATTTCAGGCCACCATACTGGCCTTCCTATTTATACTTAAGCCTCTACCCTTTGATGCTTACTACCTAAATATAAGAATAAAAATTGTTGAAATATTTACCTATGACCAGGATTTGCTCTCTATTGTGACAGTTTATTTCTTCCTGGTTATTTCCAGGATAAAGCCAAGGCTTAGAGCAGGATAACAAACATGAAATAGCACATTTATTTGAAAGACAGAGGACAAGTAATCATTGTACAGGGAACATTTAAAAAATGGGTAGTTGCAGTGGTGTACCACAGGAATTGATGATCTTTTCAACCTGTTTTTGTTAATTAAATAGATAGTTGCCATTTTTGCACAGAAAAAAATGCTTAAAAGTATATATTCTCAACAAAATAGTGATATATCACAAAATAAATGACATGGTAAATTAAATTTCATGTTAAAAAAATAAGGATTAGCACTTAGGTCATTGACCAATATATTTTAAAGACAGTACAATTATGCAAATAAAATCAGGAAAAGGATTTGGAAATGCTGGTCATTGATAAGCTTAACAGCATCACTAAGTGCAAAGCAATAGCTGCACAGGCAAGCAAAGCCTTGAGATTTACATATTTGCATTGCCTGGATAATATGGTGGAACAATGTTTTTGGTACTTTTTTGAGTAACTGATTCACGCTAAGTTTAGGAGTTCTGTTTGACTTAGTACAAGATTATTTTAAATAGATTCATTTTTAGCATAAATATTTGTCAGATTACATATTTAGCTTAATATTTGTCGTATAAATGAAAAGGGAATTAATTGTGTAGGAAAGAAAAAAAAAAGAATTCACCAGTGTAGGAAAGGCTTCATTACTGTAATGCCCTGTACACACGGTCGGATTTTCCAACGGAAAATGTGCGATCGGAGCGTGTTGTCGGAAATTCCGACCGTGTTTGTGCTCCATCTGACTTTTTCCATCGTATTTTCCATCACACAAAGTTTGAGAACAGGCTATAAAATTTTCCGACAACAAAATCCGATCGCGTCAATTCCGACCGTGTGTGGACAATCCCGACCCACAAAGTGCCACGCATGCTCAGAAGAAATTCCGAGACAGAACTGCTCTGTCTGGTAAAATTAACGTTCGGAATGGATATAGCACTTTCATCAGGATGCAATGTTTTAAATTTTTTAATGCAGCGCACTCTCTTCTTCTTTATAATGCTAGAAGAATGAAGTAGTTTTGCTGCTCATATTCACACAGACTTCTCCCAAACTTCTTTCTTTATTATTTCTGTTGATTTCATCAATATAATATTTGTATTTGTCACATCTGACTCAAAAATCTTAATTTTTTTGTTGTTGTTTGGGTTAGTATTTTTTTCAAGCCTGATCTTTTTTTTTTTTTTACATCCTGAATATTTTTGGGTGTGTTTTGTGTGTCAAGTTACCACAACACGATTATTATCTTGTATTATTTAACCTCAAGGAAATTGTTGGGTGTTGGTGTCCCTTGTTAATTTCACATTGTATTTTTGAAATGTACCTGCCTCCTCACAAACAAACTTTCCTTTTTGAAGGAAAACACACATAGACGAGTATAATTGAAACACAAATTCCTTTATTAAGGGCTCATAACCAAACAAAGAGTGAGGCAACGCTGGATAAACATCAGAAATTGGCGAAGTCTTTGGCCCCCAGGGCACAAATCAATTATTTGACTGCTAAATTGGTGGCCTGAGGAGTCCATATATAAGGGAGTTCAATCTGGTCCAGAAGTCCAAGAGAATCATGAAAGCTGCAGATGACATGTATGTTCCCAGGCTGTGGTCATACAAGAGCCTGCATCTTTTGCCAGACCAGACTGAACCCAGGTCATCACTCTCTGGTCTTCCTTACACGCTTCCTTTCTGGCTGTGGCTCTGGTGTTGGAGGTGTGGCAGGAGGAGGAGTAGGACCTGGTGGAGTAGGAGGAGGACCTGGAGGAGGAGGAGGAGGACCTGGAGGAAGAGGAGGAGGACCAAAGGTGAGCTGACAAATGTGGCTTTCGCATGTGAGTTGGCCCCTCAACCCCTTCTGTAGAGCTTCTAAAATGACACACTCACATAAGAGGCGTTGGCTCTCCTCCATTTGCATCATTTTGCAGGCTGTTATGGCAGCAAAATCCTTTTCCACACTGTGGGGTGTTCTGAGGGCCTCAGTAGCCTTCCAAAATAGACCTATTGCAGCCTCCTCCAGGTTACTCCTCTTCCTGCCACTTTTTGGTTGAAGGTGGAGGGGAGGGACCTGGGTATCGGGCAGCCTACTTGGCCCGGCCACCTCCTGGCTGAGACTTTCCTGTGTATGAAAAGGGACATGGTTTTAGTTTGTGGTTCATCAATCACAATCAGAAATTAGTACTCCAAACTAACATCTATTTAACATCATTAATTTGACAACCAGAAATATTTAGAAGAATGCTATACCTGGTTCAAGCTGGGCTCCTCCACATGTTGCTGCCTGGACGGCCCAGGTTGGACGTCTGAAGCCTCAGCTGGGGGGGAAGGAAGCGTGGAAGTAAGACAGGAAAGTGCTGGCCTGGGTTCAGTCTGACCTGCCAGAAAATTAAGTCTGTCCTAGTACCACAGCGTGGGTACATAAATGTCATCTGCAGCTCCTGATCTCTGGGAATCCTGGATCTTCTTGTGCTCCCTTAGATAAGTGCTCCTCATGCCACCAATTAGGATCTTCAAATAGGTGATGTCTGCAGTGGGGATCACCAGCTTCACAATTTCCAGTAATTTATCCAGCGCTGCCTTCCTCTTTGTTTGTTTCTTATAATGAGGGTGGTTCACCTGCCACAGACAGGGCAGCTCCCTGAACATATCTATGAATATGCATATAAAATCCTGATTCTTCAAGATATCCATTTGCACTGCAAGACACAACACAAGACAAACCCTAATGTCAGGCTAAAGTCTCCTAATCTTGTCCCAATATAGGCCTCAATCTAGAAGCAGTATAGGCCCAATTTTAAATCTTACCTTCGTTATCACGATCGGCGCCTCCGATACTCCTTCCTCCGCTCACAGATCGTACGTACTACGCACGCGTGTTATGCTTTATGTACACTGCGCATGCGTGAAACTCCGCCCGCCCCTGACGTTCTTTTTAGTCTATTCCCCGCCCCTTCTCGTTCGGTGCAGTGGGGGAAGAGCACATGGCGGAAACACAGCAGGTGCATGCTAATTACAGCAATGAGGAGGAGGAAAGCCCGGAGCCAGAAACGTCCCGATCCCGGAAGAGATGATTTAAGGCATCAAATATGTCCTTTGGGGAGATGTTGGAGATAGTGGACATCCTGAAGAGGACCGACTATGATGGGAAGTATGGACCTTACCCCAACCCCAATGTCAGAAAGGCCAAGATCATGGTGAAAATTGTCAAAAGTCTGCAGACGAATTTTGGGGTACGTTGATCAACTCAGGAAACGGTGGTCGGACCTCAAATTAAGGGAGCATGAGCAGTACAGAAGGATCAGGAGAGTGCTGCAAAAAAGTAAGTAGTTGTGCTGTGTTCCTATTCTTTATTTTTCTAATGTTCGTGCTGCTCCACATGCTTTTCTTTACTGTTGTACAGTTTAAAATGGTAACTTTCATGTTCATGGGCACATTATTCCTTCGTATGAAACATTGTTCGTTCTGCATAGAAAACACTGTGTTTTGGACATATGCATTTGAATACATTTTTGCTAGCCTACTTCTCTTCAAATAATTTTGTTGTCTAGATGGGTTGTTAACTAGAATGAAATGCAAACTAGATTCTGTGTAAGGAGAGGACACTCAGCAGCTGTTTACACATCTGGACACAGGAGCACTTTTTATTAGGGGGCCCACACAGGTGCTCCAGTGTATACTATAGGGGCGTCTCCATCTGTGAAGCTTGTACAAAACAGGAAAGTATTCAAGCTTGACAAAGTGACAAAAATAATTCTTCACCTTGGAACTCTGAAAAAACAGACAATTGTACCCCACTTCCAAGCAATGTTTCATGTTCCTATTTCTGCCATCAGATATCTGTGTGCTAAGTATACCTATTTTTTTTTTGACATAGGGGAGAAAAGACTCGGAGGACACCACTCATCCGAGGAGACCACAGACCCTCCACCTCATGAGGAAGTGGAAATCCACCAAAGTTAACAGGAGGAGAAGGGAGACGTGATGGAAATAGGCACAACAACAGGTGAGTGTCTGTGACCACAGGCTCAGGTAAGAGATGGATGCTGGCATATTTATAATACATGGTGTGTTTTTGTTTTTATATTTTTAGGTGATCGTGATGTTGTGGATGAAGAACATTTCACCAGTGAGAGTGCCCAGATCCTGATCGAGGAGATCATGGGGTGTAATAGGGACTTGGAAAACATCCAGAAAAACATCAGTGATGTTAAAACCAAAATGAAGAACATCATTGATGTTTTAGGGAGAGTTTAAAACACCTCCAAATCCCTTACTTTTTTTTTTTTTTTTTTTAATTGAAACATTTTTTGGATTTTTGGACATATTCGAGAAAAGCCAAATTTTGAAGATGCACACAGTGTATCAACATGTGTTATCTGCCATCACAGGAGATCACTGTAGGCGTTTTGTGGGTGCAACCCCTTCCTCAATAATAAAGTAGCTTAGAGGAAGGGGTTGCACCCACAAAACACGTCCCTTGATCCCCTGTGATGGCAGCTAGCACATGTTGACATTCGTCAATTTGTGTGCATCTTCAAAATTTGGCTTTTCCAGGGGTGACTTCACCCCATCTGAATGCAATATCAAACACAGTTTATAAATACTCATGTCTGATATTGCCTTCAATTTTTAACAAAGTTGAACTTTGTAAGTTCCAGATTTGTGTATTTCTTGTTGCTTTTAAACATGCCTGTTTTACCTTAAATGGACATTTCTACTTTTATTAATGTGACCCAAAAAATTGTTATACAACAAACATGTTGGTTTGTTTTAAAAAACCTTTTCCAAATGCACATGTGATTGTGCTGGTATTAAAAAGATTGATAATCAAGAATGTGTGGATTATTGTTTCAATGCTCCCAAACTTTTTTTGTGTTCAAATTGGTGTTTTCTGTGACAATGGTGGTTATTTCCTAAGGGCAAATCCACTTTACACTACAAGTGCAGTTTCAGTGCAGTCTCAAGTGCACTTGTAGTGCAAAGTGTATTTTCCTTTAGTAAATAACACCCAACAGTGCTTTCTAATGTTATACAATCACACCATTTTCAGGACTACCCACATTTTAGTCAGGGTCAGTTAAAAGAAACACAAGCAGTAAATGTCAGCCTCTGGCCTGGGGTGAGGGTCCTCATCGGGAATGGCCGCATAAGATGGTCCCCCAGCGCAAATGCTTCATCCGCAACAAAGACGAATGGGAGTCCTTTCACATTGTCTTCTGGAGGTGGCAAGTCCAAGCTGCCATTCTGGAGATGCCTGTAGAACTCTGTCTGGGCGATGACTCCACCATCTGACATCCGGCCATTCTTCCCCACGTCCACATACAGGAACTCATAAGTAGCCGACACCACCGCCAACATCACAATACTAATGAACCCCTTATAATTATAACAGTATGACCCAGAGTTGGGTAGTGGGATGATGTGGACGTGTTTCCCATCAATTGCCCCTCCGCTGGGCAAAGTGGGAGGCCACAGTCTGCAATTCCTGTGGGTTGGAAGGAAACTGTGGAGTCAAACAAGAAAATTAAAATAATCATTTTGCACATAAACATGGAAAGCAGATTAGACACAAACATTCTTGGCCAACATCAGTATAACATTTATATTAGGGAGTATTTGAAGACAAAGGTATAAGGTCCACCTATCAGACCCCCTCCCCCCCATGGGCCATTTGTAAAATTTTATGGGGGGGAGATGTTTTGGCCAGGTAACCCTCTCTACTTCATTGAGAGATAAATGCCTAAATAATGTGTATTACTTTGGCCAGCCCCTCCTTACTTACACTATTGGCAGCCCACTGGACATGTAAGAAGTGTCATAATACAAAGATATAAATACACACTGTACACATTTTAGCACATTTTTACATTTTGCTATTACCTATCAAGATAATAATAGGATGCAAAAACTTTAAACAGTACCATTTGAAAGTATTCAGGCAGGCCCTTGCACTACATGCTTTGGGAAATTCATCCATAAATATGACCACAAAAGAGGTGGGTATAGTGTGTATGGGTTTGGCAAAGTCAGCAGATAGAGGATTGGTATCAGCTGAGTTAGCAGTTGGGGGGAGGGAGGGTTCCAAATGATTTTGGGACACCAAAAAAAAGCCTCTAGCACTCTGCCTGAATTTAAAGCACAATTCACAATTTTACACATTTTAGGGGGTGTTTAGGGTAAAGCACTACTATGGAGCTGACAAAATACATTGTTAAGTGACTAATCTAGGTGAATATAGGGCCAGGAGAGCATGCTGGGGAGGTAAGTGAAGGCAAATATGTATGAAAGACAAAAAAAAATGACATAAAAATCCAGCATGCATGAGGACAAAGGGGACATTCACAGCATATTATAATCATGGTAATTAGGGAATGAGGAAAGAAATACAATATATTAACAAACATTAAATACAATAAAATGTGATGTTAAAGGATAAAAATCTTACCTTAATATACTCCTTCTGCAGGACCTGGATGATGGCAGAACAGGTCTCTGGGATAATGATCCCCAGACCCTGGGGGGAGATGCCTGTCAAGAACTTGAGGTCCTGCAGGCTTCTCTCTGTCGCCAAGTACCGCAGGGTGGCGACTAGCCTCTGCTCCGGAGTGATGGCTTGCCTCATGCAGGTATCCTGCCTGCTGATATAGGGGGTCAGCAAAGTCAACAAACGGTGAAATACGGGGTCCGTCATCCAGAGAAAGTTCCTGAAATCATCAGGATTATTCTCACGGATCTCACGGAGCAAAGGCATATGACAGAACTGGTCACGCTGGAGCAACCAATTCTTGGTCAATGAACTCCTCCCCACCCTGTTCATGGACTGGACTTGTGTCAAGGTAAGGAGCCCCCGCACAGCACGAACTCTACGAGGAGTACGTATACGCAACATGGCTAGAAAACGGTCGGCTGCTCAGAACGAAGTAACAAAACGCACTGAAGAACAGCAAGGCCTCTGAAGAGAGACCTGAAAATCAGAACAAACACAATGACAAGTCAATTGTACTTGCTGCACGCACTGAAGACCAGATACAAACTCACAAGCACAAACTGAACAGCAGAAAACGATCTAAAAGCCACCAGTCTGAAAAAGCGGGAATCTCTCACCAAGCTTTTACTAACACGAGATTAGCAAAAGGAGCCCAAAGGGTGCCGCGCTTGGTTCTGAACTGCCCTTTTATAGTCTCGTACGTGGTGTACGTGACTGCATTCTCGGCGATCGTAAATTCCGTCAACTTTGTGTGACCGTGTGTATGCAAAACAAGTTTGAGCCAACATCCGTCGGAAAAAATCCATGGATTTTGTTGTAAGAATGTCCGATCAATGTCCGATCGTGTATACAGGGCATAAGAGTGGTTAGAGTGTATGTTAAAAGAACATTTCATATTCCTGCCACGTGTACGTTGTACCATATACTTGTGTTAAAAAAAATCCCTTTATCTTTGTACAATATTTCTTCCTTTGTATGAAATACCTGATGATCCTTTCAGTCCCCCTGCCTTCCCAGCATGGTCAGTCTTCTGCCTGTCCTCCAAGACTTGTGCTGACACCCCTCCCCATACAGAGCTCTTCACTGGGAAGATCAGTGTACTGCTCTTGCTCTGATTCCTGCTGAAATTCCCCCATGCAGTCTCCACCCCCACCTCTCTAAAGCAGGCCAGATGATATAATTTTCTTTCCTTCCAACCAACACAGTGTTGATTGTGTAATGCCTCCCACTGCTTATTGTATTCTGCTAGCGGGGGCATTCCCAGCCAGAAGAATCAGCTGCTGGCAGTAACCGTATGTAGAAAAATCTGACAGGCTGGTGTGCCAAAGTCAATTGATGAATCGACTTGGGTACAATCAGCCTGCTCATACATGAATTGAAATTCGTCTGGTCCCTGCTGAACTATCCAAATGTTGATGCATGAATGGCTGGCTTAAGCCCCTTTTGCAGCTGAGAACATAAATCATGTGATCATAAAACTGAAAAAAGGATTTATAATTATATACAGTATCTCACAAAAGTGAGTACACCCCTCACATGTTTGTAAATCTTTTCTTCTATCTTTGCATGTGACAACACTGAAGAAATGACACTTTGCTACAATGTAAAGTAGTGAGTGTACAGCTTGTATAAATCCCCATACACACGACGGAAAATATGTGATAGGACCTTGTTGTCAGAAATTCCGACCGTGTGTAGGCTCCATCACACGTTTTCCATCGGATTTTCCGACACACAAAGTTTGAGAGCAGGATATAAAATTTTCCGACAACAAAATCCGTTGTCGGAAATTCCGATCGTGTGTACACAAATCCGACGAACAAAGTGCCACGCATGCTCAGAATAAATAAAGAGATGAAAGCTATTGGCCACTCCCCTGTTTATAGTCCCGACTTACGTGTTTTACGTCACCGCGTTTAGAACGATCGGATTTTCCGACAACTTTGTGTGACCGTGTGTATGCAAGACAAGTTTGAGCCAACATCCGTCGGAAAAAATCCTAGGATTTTGTTGTCAGAATGTTCGAAGTCCGACCGTGTGTATGGGGCATAACAGTGTAAATTTGCTGTTCCCTCAAAATAACTCAAAACACAACCATTAATGTCTAAACTGGCTGGCAACAAAAGTGAGTACACCCCTAAGTAAAAATGTCAAAATTGGGCCCAATTAGCCATTTTGCCTCCCTGGTGTCATGTGACTCGTTAGTTTTACAAGGTCTCAGATGTGAATGGGGAGCAGGTGTGTTAAATTTGGTGTTATCGCTCTCACTCTCTTATACTGGTCACTGGAAGTTCAACATGGCACCTCATGACAAAGAACTCTCTGAGGGTCTGAAAAAAAGAATTGTTGCTCTACATAAAGATGGCCTAGGCTATAAGAAGATTGCCAAGACCCTGAAACTGAGCTGCAGCACGGTGGCCAAGACCATACAGCGATATAACAGGACAGGTTCCACTTAAAACAGACCTCACTATGGTCCACCAAAGAAGTTGACTGCACGTGCTCAGCGTCATATCCAGAGGTTGTCTTTGGGAAATAGACGTATGAGTGCTGCCAGCATTGCTTCAGAGGTTGGGGGGGTGGAGGATCAGCCTGTCAGTGCTCAGACCATACGACACACACTGCATCAAATTGGTCTGCATGGCTGTCGTCCCAGAAGGAAGCCTTTTCTAAAGATGATGCACAAGAAAGCTCGCAAACAGTTCGCTGGAGACAAGCAGACTAAGGACATGGAATACTGGAACCATGTCCTGTGGTCTGATGAGACCAAGATAAACTTGGTTCAGATGGTGACAAGCGTGTGTGGCGGCAACCAGGTGAAGAGTACAAAGACAAGCGTGTCTTGTCTACAGTCAAGCATGGTGGTGGGAGTGTCATGGTCTGGGGCTGCATGAGTACTGCCAGCACTGGGGAGCTACAGTTCATTGAGGGAACCATGAATGCCAACATGTACTGTGACATACTGAAGCAGAGCATGATCCCCTCCCTTCAGAGACTAGGCCACAGGGCAGTATTCCTACATGATAACGACCCCAAACACACCTCCAAGACTACCACTGCCTTGATAAAAAAGCTGAGGGTAAAGGTGATGGACTGGCCAAGCATGTCTCCAGACCTAAACCCTATTGAGCATCTGTGGGGCATCCTCAAACGGAAGGTGGAGGAGCGCAAGGTCTCTAACATCAGCTCCATGATGTCGTCATGGAGGAGTGGAAGAGGACTCCAGTGGCAACCTGTGAAGCTCTGGTGAACTCCATGCCCAAGAGGGTTAAGGCAGTGCTGGAAAATAATGGTGGCCACACAAAATATTGACACTTTGGGCCCAATTTGGACATTTTCACTTAGGGTTGTACTCACTTTTGTTGCCAGTGGTTTAGACATTAATGACTATGTGTTGAGTTATTTTGAGAGGACAGCAAATTTACACTGTTATACAAGCTGTACACTCACTACTTTACATTGTAGCAAAATGTAATTTCTTCAGTGTTGTCAAATGAAAAGATAGAAGAAAAGATTTACAAAAATGTGAGGGGTGTACTCACTTTTGTTAGATACTATATATATATATATATATATATATAATATATATATATATATACTGTATATATACACACACATATTTTGCCTTGCATTTCTATTTTAAACTGAATGGGTTGTTTTACAAGGTGAGGGTTTACGTATATTTAAGCTGTGAAGTGCTTCACTGCAATAAGTTGCAACAAGTTTAAAAATAATAATAAATAATAATGGGTAGGATGGGAGTTGTACTCTCCAGAGATCGATATAGAGTGAACAACGCCTATGATTTAAGTATGTATGAAGTGCCACTTGCTCCCAATGTTCTCTGCATGAGTGCTTCCTGGATTTGTCATATAGTTAGATGATGTTCTTCCTTTTTTTTTTTGCTTTCCCCCTTTTTTCAGTATAGATGTAGGTGTGTGCATATGGGTAGTATGTGGGTATGGGTACATGTATGCACACATCTGTAGGGGGAAGATGTGTTAAATTACTGGCTCCGACATTACCTCAAAAAGTGGGAAAAAGAAAAGAAAAAGGGGTAATGGGATGAGTGGTTTGAAGTAAGACAGATGGTGTTGTTATATATTTTAATGTGTTAAAGAGAGTTGCCACACATGGACTGGGTACAATAGTATTATAACATGGGTATAATAAGTGGGTATAATAATCACCTATTAAATATGGCGAGACAATGTTATCCATGTAAGCGGATGGGGAAAGGGAGAGAGAGAAGAGAAGTAATAACCTTTATTATTAAATGAACACGTCTTTTTTTTGGATTAGTCAACGCAAACAGGCACGTGGTGGCAAGGTAGCCCCTAGAGGCTTTTTTTGCATAGATTTTTTTTATTTTTATTTTTAAATAAATAGAGGCCTTTTTCAAAGGAGAGGAGAGGGAAAAGAAATGTACAATTAAATTTTGGTTCTTCTCATCCCTCTCCCCCCCTCCTTTTTTTCTTTTTATGATACAACTTCACCTTTTTTTTTTTTCGAATTAGGGGTATAATGATTGATTGGTGCACTGAGAGATATTAGGAACATGAATAGCGAGGGAGGTTGGGGCCCTCAACTGGCGGGGGGTGTTGGAGCAAATTCAACTTTTATAATATATTGTATGTTAAGAGGGGAAGTGTTTTTTACTTTTTTTCCTATTCTTTTTTCTATTTTCTCTTGTTTTTTTCTTTCTGAATAGATTTTTTTTTTATATGTGTATATAGAGTCTTGGATATTATGTAAATGTTATATATGGACATATGTCTTTGTCCTTAGTTGACTGTTAAGCTGAATTCTAATAAAATAAAAAATGTAATTATAAAAAAAAATACAATAATGGAAGAGAGGATTCTCTTGTCTCGTAACTAACAATATTCAAGGTTAGAAATTCTATGGGGTCATCCACACCTTTCAGTTGCAATGTAATTCACGAATGTGTTTAAATGTTACTTGTATTAGCACCTTGCCAGTCTTTTACAATGAGGCCCCACTGTACTAAGGTAGTGCACGTCCACAAAACACAATACATAGTGCACTGTGGAGTACTGCACCATAAAAAAAAGAACATCTGATGTTTTTTTGTCCATTCTGGTACAATGGCAGCTCATTCATACCTTAAGACAATATAATGCACGTTAACATGCATGTGTTAATAGAAAACCCCAAAGCGGACAAGTCTGAACGGCCCTAAAGGCTAAAAAAACTGTTCTTTTTTTGGTACAGGGAAATTATCTGACTAGTTTTGGGGAGTCAATGAGAATTGTTTTTTTTTCCTCCCATGAGACAAAATTGACAACATTCATCCAGAGGGTTTTGTTTTGCCTTTCTCTAGAGCAGGGGTGTCAAACTCAATTTCATCATGGGCCGCATCGCCATTATGGTTGCCCTCAAAGGGTCAGTTGTATCTGTAAGACTAGATGTCAAGAGCCCCCCACCATCAGAAGTCAAGAGTCCCCCACCCTCCCTTACATCACAGTGTACCCCTCTTAGCTTGTGCTGCTGCCGGTAAGAAGCTGGGGGCGCAGCTTGAAAGCAAAAAGTGCAAGGTTTGGAGGAGAACCAGAGGAGGGCTAAAGTGAGCTGCCAGAGTCTGCTGAATGGTAAGAACAGGGGTGGCAGAAACGAGGGGTTGCTACAGCTGTACAGGTGCAGGATCTGTAGGAGGAGTTCTGTCCTCCCCTCTGCTGATGAGACAAGGTGTAGGTGGAGACGAGGGGTGTGCTGCAGCTGCAGGACAGGTGCAAGGGCCACATGAAATGCCCTGGCAGGCTGCATTTGGCCCACGGAGTCTAGACTAAAACTGCAGTTTTGTTCTAAGAGGTTAAAATCTTTAAGCTTGTTCACTTAGCAACTATGTATAAAAGTAGTAGTACATATTTATCACAATAATATTACTATTACAAGGATGACTTCCAGTATTTTTAGATCTGCAATGACTCAGTGTATTTTGCTAAACAATAAATAACTAGTCATGCATGCATCTGCAAGTATATTTTTGTAAATTAATTCAGTGTTTGTGACTCAGAAGGGAGAATCATATGATAGTTACAATGTAAGTTGTGTCCATCTATTTAATGTCAGCTAAGGAGAAATATTTTTATAATTTATTCCTGAAACAAATGTCACTTTGAATGACACTAGATTTCTTTACCCATAAAGGAAAATGTTTTTTGATATATGTATATAAATTAAGAAAACATTTTAGATATTTAGATACAATGTAACAGCTAACATTACATTATAAGAGCCTATAGTATATACTATGTACCACTTACTGGAAAGAGAAAACAATAATTACTGAATAAAGCTCTGATGTCCCACCTGATAAGAACTTTGTTTAATAACTGTCTATAAGTCCATTAAAGTGGAACATTCCATTCAGACTCTGTTATTCTACATGAATATATATAAAGTTTAGTGCTTTATAAATGTGCCTTTGGTTCAGCAAAATTGATTGTTTAGACATAAATATTAGAAACTTTAGAAACCCGCAGATTTCAATCTTTTGCATACAAGCTGAAACTTTCAGCTTTTGCTTCACCTCTGCCTCTCCATCTGCTGACATTACTCTTCAGCCACACTTGTCACCTGTCAATGTTTGCTTGTCGTTGTCGTTGTTGTTTTATCTATTTTTTAATTTTTAATAAAAGAACATACTTCAATTTTACTACACTATGGAAGCCTATTTTTTTCTCCCATGAGGGGTTTATTAAGGATTACGTCCAATCTACCTGCAGTCAGAGGAATGCTTCTGGGACAGCCACAGCAGATACCGCGGTGAACTGGCCGAATTGATTATATCTACATGTGCATTACCCCAGTAGGGGTGATAGGATCCGGTGAGTGGGGACCCTTAATGGGGAGTACATAAGTCACCTGGAGATACTGCGAGCACTCAAGTCATCTATAGGTTTCTGTCATACCCCTGAGCATAACCAGACTCACACCTATATATGAACTGTCATTTATCCATCTATATATGAATTGCTTCCTTATCACACATACGGATGTATATATGCCTTTGGAGTGTGGTTTGACCCTTTGGACTTTGTTACACCCCCATATTATGGTTATTGTGTTTGGGACTTTCTGACACATATACTTTAGGTCCTCCAGACCTCTTTGGATGTGTTTCACCTTTATTATTTTTATCAATATTAATATTGATCTTTTGGATGCTGGATGAAACATCACTGGATATTCACTCATATTTGTTGTACTGTGTGCACCCATTTTTTATGCACTCTTGGTATGTAGTTGTTAATACGTACATGCCACATAATATTTCACAGGTTTGCATATACACATATATTTGGTACCTCTAAGTTGTACTTTTTAATTACCATACTAGGGGCCACTCCGCACGGTAGTTTACTTACACGTTTTTAGGGTGTATGTTTTTATTTACACACCTATATATACTCCTAGGTTCACCTCTATATGAGACACTGACACTCAGGCTGGAGTATTAGGAGCTGTGCACTGGTGCAGTTTGCACATCCACGGTGTATTCCTCTCACTCCCACTACATGCACCTGTGTGCCCTCAGTTATCAGGTAGCACCACACACCCCATTTAATTGTTTGTTCCTTTATTATTTAGAGTTCCCCTAGGGGAGCCTTATTAGGGGAGGCAGCAACCTATCTTTCGTACCTTCCTCCTAAGCGCGGTTTCTTCCTTTAAACGTTAATACCTGTCAGTCTTTGCCTACCCAAAATGTTAGCTACATGTGTAGGTGAGCAAATGAAGCATTTTATTCTGTACATTTGGCTTGCTGTTGAGATCTAATGTTTGAGAAGCTGGGGGTTAATTTACCAAAACCAGACAGGCTGCTCACTTTCCAAGGGAACTTTCTCTTAGCTTAGTGAATGTGATGAAAATTCATTTTCAAAGAATATCCTATCAGATGAATGGAAATTAAGAAAAAGAAACAGTATTTTTGCTTGTACAAGACTGTATTATGGAAGTCAGCTGAACTTCACCTCATTCATTAAGCTAGGTGGAAACTCACTTGCAAAGTGAATACCCTATTTGCTTTTAATAGATCAACGTATGGGGAGCATTAGGTAGGGACTCCTTTAACCGCTTCCCACCCGGTCATTGTAAAATGATCCCAGAGCGGCAGCCCTATTAATCTGAGTGAGCGTCACATGACGTCCTCCCCAGAACGCGCCTCGCACTGCACACATCGCATGACAGATCAGTGTACCAGCCTGCTGTCGGCACCATGTGATTGCTGTGACCAATCATGACAACTGTAAACAATAAATGGCTTTGATTCATGCCATTCATTGTGTACTATTGTGTTGATCTCTGTGATTGGTAATCGTAAATCTGTTATCCTTGAAGTTGGTTAAGCCTTATCAGGACGAGGAGAGTTGATTTAACACAGCTGGGTGCCATACTCTCTTTACACAGGTGTTTTTAATTGGACAAAACCAGTTATAAATCACTTTAATGAACATATAGGAATTCTGGGAATGAATAAGTTTGTCCGGTTGTAGAACAGGTGTCAGATTTATGGATAGTTACATTGAAATAGATTTTAGCAACCAATCATATCTAGGAGAGATGGCTAAGATAAGGCTTGTAAAGGTATATAAATGCAGGTTTTACAATTGTTAGACAGACAAGTCCAGATAGGCGTCTATCAGGCTTACTGCTATATATGCAGCCCTATTGCATGGGTTATAGCGGTGAGAACCAATAGGCAAATATCTGTTCCTTTGTTGTAAATTGTCTCCTCGTACGAGTCAAATAAAGAAAACCTGCATCACTGAAGCCCTGCCTGGTTCGATACGTTAATATTCTACTTCATTTGGTGGCCCGTACTGGGACAAAATCACCTCAACTCTGATCTTGCCTAACTCCATGCTGGTGAGGCACTAAACTCAACACAATATTGCGCAATTTAAAACAGGTTAGCAGTCACCTATTATTGAAAGTTCTGCATTGTGTTGTGCCGTGTTTTGCTAGCACTAGGAGGGACAGGTGGTTGTTGTTGGGGTAGCGCTGTCCACCAGGCAGATCTTTGTGATGGCAGGTTGGGTTTTCTCAACTGTGGATGCCTTAAAGTGCATTGTACAGGATGAGATACCCTGGTTGGAAATTTTTCAATTTTTTTTTTCCGAAGGGGTACCCCTGTAGCGGTTTATCTACCCTCTGTGTGAGCCTACCTTTAACATGCATGTTGGTATCCTAGACTGAGTAAATCGGTCTGGAAGAGGTTTATTTTTGATTGGTATCCTAGACCTACAGTAGGTCTGGACAAGGTTTTGGGGTACATTTTTTGACCCCTGGAGAACCTGAATTGGTATCCTAGACTGGTAAGTCCAGTTTGGAAGAGGTTCTTGAGCTGCCTAAATTTACATGCATGTAGGGATCCTGGATTGGCAATCAATCTGGAGGAGGCTTTGGGGTTATCAGACCCCTGGAAAGCCTAAGTTAAAAAAATTGTTAGGATGAGTACTAATATGTAGTTACTAGTAGAAAAGGGTACCTTTGTTTTGTATAACATAGAACATAAAAGTTGTGGTGTAAAATAATACTCATGAGTTTAGACATGTCAGGAAAGATAAGTCCTGACAGGTAAATAACGTAAAGGTTTTGGAGCTCCATTTGTTAATAAAGTTAAAAGGTATGTATCATCTTTGTAATATAGGTGTAGATATGTTTATATGTATCTGTTATAATGGTCTGTGTACTAACTGAGTTAAGATCAGGTTGAGACATTCCTAATCGCCGTGGCAAGCAGGGCTTGGCGGTT
Source organism: Lithobates clamitans (assembly GCA_037952925.1). NCBI lineage: Eukaryota > Metazoa > Chordata > Amphibia > Anura > Ranidae > Lithobates > Lithobates clamitans. Next base: position 2,761,957 of record JBBGZY010000100.1, on the reverse strand, counting down.
TTTCATGTCTTGAGACAAGCGTTTTGGTAAGGAGACGTATGCGTGTACAGTGCCTATTGGCTTTACTCTGAGCACTGCTGTCAATAAATAATTAATAACTAACCTGTCAGTTTTAATCATTCTGTGAATATTTGTGTATTTATATATAGTCAGGATGAATGAATACTTTGCTAGGTGGAATGACTGTGTATTGCTATCTAGAAAACAGAAGATGATGACATTTTGTTAATGAATGTTCACAAATGTAAGTTAATTTCTTTGTAATCTTTGTAGACTGTTAGGGAATATTGTATGTGTGATTAATGGTGGGAGACTGATCATCTCCCAAATAAGGTTAGAATAAGTCTGTAGTGGTTGTAAAGAAGGTGGTGTGGAAGGACCCTGTGTGTTAGTTCTATGAGTGAATTGTAAGAAGTATGCAACTGATGCTGAATTCTGCATATTGTATGATGAATATGGAAATGGTATGTATCTGCTATACAAATACAATTAGAACTTTCTGTTTCATATCTTTGATTTTGTGACACTTGTCATTAGTATTTGATAGGGGGATGTATATATTTAAATGAGTTAAATGTGTTGTTGTTGTTGTGGTGTGTGTGTGTGTGTTTTTTTGTATGAGGTGTAAAATGACCCCTATGTGAATAATTGTATGTGACTTTCGTGGAGAGCCTAGGGATTGATACATCTATGGTGACTGATTGATTTTAGCATCAAAGTTCAAAATGTTATTGGCAGTGAGTGTGTGTGTGGAAGGCACGATTCTTTAATCTTTTTTATATTCTTTTGAATATGTACCTCAGCTAGATAGCGCCATGAATGGGCTGAGGGAGTTAGAAGTTATTTGAACTGTAGAAAAAAGAAAGTTGTTTGTTTTAATTACCGTATATACTCGAGTTTTTCAGCACATTTTTTTGTGCTGAAAGTGCCCCCCTCGACTTATACTCGAGTCAAGCACTTTTCTGCAGCAAAAAATGTCATTTTCCAAACCGAGTTTGGGGCCCCAAATCTCAGGGCAACTTGGTGCTAGGAACCCCAAATTGGGTGTGCAAACCCAGTGGAACTGGTACCATAACATATCCAAAGCTGAGGTTCCGTGCACTAAGTGGCCCCGAGATACGGGGCCCCAAATAGGTTTGGAAAATGTCATTCTCTGCTGCAGAAAAGTGCTTGACATTTTCTGAACCGATTTTTGGGGCCCTGTATCTCAGGGCCACTTGGTGCTAGGAACCCTTTGGATATTTTATGGTGCTAGTTTCACTGGGTTTGCACATCAAATTTGAAGTTCCTAGCACTAAGTGGCCCCGAGATACGGGGCCCCAAAATCGGTCAACTGTGTCCATCTGCAGCAATGTCATTTCAGGACCCTTTGGGTTCAGAGACCCCAAATTTTGGCTACAGCTAGGGGGCATCTAGGAACCCTTAACTACCGAGTTTGAAGTTCGGGGGACCTATGGCTGCAAATGGGCACAGTGAGGCATGCAAATGGGCACAGTGAGGCTGCAAATGGGCATTGTTGACCCTCTTTTCCACTTACAGTAGCTGTGCATTTCTCACCCTTGTCTTATACTTGGGTCAATAAGTTTTTCTCATTTTTTTGTGGTAAATTAGGGCCTCGACTTATACTCGGATTGACTTATACTCGAGTATATACGGTAATTTACGACACAAAGTTCACCCATATTTTTTTGTATTTAGCATACTGCTTCTGCAAGGAAAATGTATGTAGGTAATCATAGGATCTTAAACTGAAAAATACTGCAATAGGCAGATGGTTCAATGTGACATAAATTATACTAAAGTTTATAGTCATAAGAATATTAGACGTTTTGATGGTACAGATGACTGTAATGATCTCTCTCCTGATTGGATGCTTAGATACAATTTATGTATATATCTCATTGTTGTAGCTGCTCTCTGAGTATTATCTGTTGTAGAACCACAAGTCCCAGCATAGCTTGAATCTGTAGATAAATTCAATGCTGCTAATGTAATTCATGGCATGCTTAAAAAAAAAAAAAATTACAGTTGTAAGTTCTACATGTTAGACAAGATAATGTATTTCTTTCAGTATGAGTGTAGGAGAGTAGAAGGTATAGCCACCATTTTAGAAATAAAAATATAAATTGTAGATTATAATAGGTATTCTGTCTTATATATTATGGACTGCAGTAGTGAAAGGTGCATTTTATTTTTAGTGTATCACTCTTGTAAGTAGGGTACTTATTCTCCCTGGTAGCTTTTGTTGTTTATTTTGTCATGTCCGTATCTTATTGTACAGTATTATGTATACTGTCATCTTTATATATTTGCCTACTTAGTAGTATTCACAAAGATAGCAATGGGGTTTATTTATTTGGTAAAAGGGAAATCCCAATTTATATTTGTTTCTTATTTTCTAAAAATAATAGTGAAGAGTGATGCATGGTAAAAACAGTGTTGCCATCCTATTATATGTGCTATATGTAGCACACACAGGGAGGTGAGGTAAATAATTAGAGTCTTAGTTTTTAATCTTAGCTTGTAAGCTCTGGTGAGCAAGGTCCCTTATTGGTATTGCCTATATCTTATTTTGTCCTACCTGATTACAATATTTAGTAATCATCAGGCTGATTATTAGTTTGGCTAAAGTAATAACTTGTTTCTTTATTCCAGGAGCAGCCAGCACGTTTTCATATGTTTATACTTTGTAAAATATCACTCCTTTTGATTTTTCATTATTCAAGTTCCTAGTTATGCTACTACAGGTGGCAAAGTCAGTTTTTGGATTAGGGTCACTCTGCATTAATATGATCTAATTAACAATAATATTGTGTACATAATTATTCTTAAGGAAAACTCTAGTTAACTAATAAAATTTTGAAAGACCTGGAAGCTATGGGTGCAATATACATGAGACATATTTTAGGAGGCGCTCTCTTGAATAACATTACATTAAAATTGGGATTTTTGGGGATCATACACAGTAATAGCATGCAATGTAAATCTGCCACCAACCAATTAAGTATAATACTTTATTGTACAAGGAGTATGTGTATATATATATGTAGTGTGAGATCAATCTATAGTTTTGTTACTTTATTAAACATTGGGTTAGCCTTATCCCAGATATGTGGCTTGTTTTTGGTCACCGATTATAAGTTTTACATGTTTTATGGAGACATGAGCACAATATGCTAATGTGTCAAATTTAATTAAATAAACTGTAAAGACATTCTATTTACTTATGGCCCCTGTAAAGGACATATGATACAGCGACCTTATCATCCCCTCCCTTCTTGCCACTGGAGCAAACCTGGCAGTATGCTGCAGCTGGGGGAACATGACTGCCAGTTTCTTGTCCTTCTTGGGCACCCCCTCTCTCTGGGCTCATGTTATTGCCTTCATCCTCAACGTGGGTACCATCATTGGAGCCTTCAAAACGCTGCGCATCCTCCTGCAGCATGTACCCAACAATGTGGTCGAATAGTTCGGGGGACAGCTACATTGGCAGCCAAACTTGTCTTAGCCTGGGTGACAGCAGATGAGGAGGATGAGGACGGCTTTGTGATCCACTCTACCAACTCTTCTGCATGTTGTGGCTCAACACGGACAGCTGTCGAAAAAAGGACAAGCGTGCCCCACGGCCACATGCTGAGGATGCACCGTGTCCACGACCAGCACTGTTGGCTGTAGACACAGAGCCTGCCTGCCCTCTTTTAGTGGCCTGTGAGCATCTGCCCTACCTTGGTGGCCTTTCAGACATTGATAGCACGGCCGTAGTGCGCATGTGCGGCCGGTGCTTGTAAGTGAAAACAGCTGCTATATATGTCATGCTGCTCTATCAGAGGTCAGCATGGCCTGAGATACTACCCTGTTTCCCCTAAAATAAGACCTAGCGTGATTGTCGGTGATGGCTGCAATATAAGCCCTACCCTCCTAATAAGCCTTACCCTGTTTCCCCGAAAATAAGCCCTACCCTGAAAATAAGACCTACAAGGACTTTAACTAGGGCTTATTTGGGGGGTAGGGCTTATATTGAAGCCATCACCAACAATCACGCTAGGTCTTATTTTAGGGGAAACAGGGTATTTATTTGGGCGTGCTTGCATCATTGGCCACGCCTCTGATGATATCCACATAGGATGAAGCATGTCAGGCTGGCTGATGCAAGTACGCTGTGAGCCGCGGATTATTCTCTTTTTGTGATGATGTTCCTTTTTACCTGTAAGTAGACTACAATAAATATGTGTGTTTTACCTTTACGGGCTTCACTATTGTTGCTTTTTTCCTACTGGGTTTTATCCTGCTGGTAATCGCACAATTCATCCATCCTCTTATGTGAGTCCTGATGTCCTTTTGATATTTGATGACCTGGCTATTTCTATGACCTGCCTGTCAAGTATGGAGTGTGCCATTCAGATCTACCGTTAACCTCTTGCATCATATGATTATATCGCTTGTTTTCATATCTTTCTGGTAAGCAGATTGATAGCACTTGGGTGTGGTGTGCCTTTCCTTTGCACACTGAATTTTGGTGGAGGCTTCATGTCATCTCTATCCCTTATTGATCTTCTATGGACTATCACATATATTTTTACATTTGTTTCACCTAAGCGCTGCATTTTGGATTTTCATATTTGTGTTTGATGAAATCAACAAACTATGCTGGCTGCTTTTCTTGTTCTTTTTAGTTAGCGCAGATATTGGTTCACCTGGTTTTTTATTTTATGCTGTAAAATTGGATTAGTAAAACATCGCCTGAAGTTTACTAGAAAAATTACACCAGAAATGGCCTGCAGTCAGGTATAGGCTTGGCTAGACTAGAATGCAGTGGATATATATGTAGGAGACTGTATATATATTTTTATGCACTGCAGATCACTGAATCACCTGCCTGGCCTGCCTGCCTGAAAGCGTCTTTGAATACGTACACCAGGAATGGCCTATAGTAAGGTATAAAAAACTAAAAATGTGTGGACAATATGACCGCCTCTGCCTCACATTAATCCGCGCCTTGGGATCACTCCGCAATCTAATGCAGCTGACTAAAGCAGCTACTTTGAAAAATTAAACATATAATCATACAATAAGTCTAAAATCATAAACAACACGCCAAGTCTCTGACAATAATACTTATTAAAGCAGCGCTAAGTGTCCGTTGTTGCATAACACTATTTATAGAGCAAATGTTGAAGAGACAGGAAAGTTCAAAAATAAAGTTGTGGTCTGTGGATATGAAGATGTGCGTATAAATCCTTCCACCAGTGATGATCACCGCGTGAGGGGGTCACCCCCCGTGAGAATGCACTCACCACAATTTTTTAAAAACACAAGCCTTTGGATAATAATCTTTGAGAGCCTCTCCGTTTCCTTAGTTCAACCACCAGGTGGTGCAATAACCTCTCGGCAAATGTAACATAGGGAGAGAAATAAATGCTATATAGCGTAATATTGCTTATGAAAGTTTATTGAGTAATGCACAACATTACACTCCCCCCGTTAAAATCTGCGTACCAGATAAAAGTATATTAGAGCATTTGAAAAGTGCACTGTGCCTGTTAATTCGACCTCCGGGAGGAACGCCGGGATGCGCGCTGTAAGCAGCTGGTCTTTTTCGCTTCCTGGTTTCCTTCCGTGGAACGCACACGTCACTTCCGGTAGATTGCGACCCTGACGCGTTTCGTCACTTCCGGACGTCGTCTGAGGGCACAATCTACCAATCGTAAGGCCGGCTTTAAATAACAGTAATGGATTTGAACAGCGAATAGGGGAGGCGGATTTACCAACCACTCCCACTTCAAAGACCATGCTCACAGAGCTGTCAGCAGAGAAGGACTTTGACTCAATTGTTTGTAATCCGCTGAAATCATTTTTTTGAAAAAACTGCCGACTTTGCTAGGAAAAATGTGACTAATATGTCTTGCTTCAAATTATCTCCTATAAATTACAAACTTATATCACATATAGCATTGCTATGCGTTTTTTTTCCTTTGTGAATAAGGTGCAATAAACAATATAAGAAATATTAATATAAAATTATTAAAAATTCTATTAAATACTAGACATATATATATTCTTGGTGGTAAGAGTGGAATGCAATATAATGAATAATACAATGCAATAAAAAGCATACCCTCTCCTATTATACCCAATACCATTACCATCTGCTGTCACCTATCTAGGGTGCAAGTCCCCAACTTGAACATAAAATGGGTGTAAGTAAATAAAAAAGGGTGATAATAATTAAAATACGTTGAGTATAATCCCACTATGCATGGAAAATAAGTTAAAATGGCTATACATTCATTGATAAGAATCAAAATGCACCTACTATTCAAAGATCAAAATGAAATCTAATTAAAATGATATACATTATTTAAATAGTAATAGGTGTCCAAAAGATTAGGGAAATATAAATATAAATATTAGGGATCAATTATTGGTTTAATATCATGTTTAAAATTTTGAAAAATTGTTGCACATATTAAACCGGGACTGTATACATCTGGACTTGAAAATTGAAATTTAAATTTTAAAAATTAAAAATTAAAAGTTAAAAATTTAAAAATTAACCAACTGTATGTTATGTGTCGCTAATAAAGCAATTTATATCTAGCTCTATGTTTAGGCCTCGTGGGGAAAGAACATCTACGGAATATATCCACCGGGTTTCTTGTTTCGATAATTCACGAATACGATTGATACCCCTCCAGTGGGTTTGGAGATGCTCTATCCCCCAGAATTCCAGCCCCCTGGGATCCCTGTTATGTTTCAACATGAAATGCAGAGACACATTATGGTCTTTATAACCATTTTTGATGTTGTTAATGTGCTCTGCAATTCTAATCCTCAACAACCTCTTGGTACGGCCTATATACATCAGGCCACAGGGGCACTTTAGAGCGTAGACTACGTAAGTGCTGTTACACGTGATAAATTGCTTTATGTCAAAGGAGCGATTATTGACTGGAGATGAGAAATTACTAATACCCCTCAAGGGTCTGGTGACTTCTCTGCATGCTTTACACTTTCTGCACGCAAAAAATCCATTGCGGTCCCAGAACGTCTGTGGTTTTGAGGGGGGATCTAAGACTTTTTTAACTATTTTATCTCCAAAATTCATGGATTTCCTGTAAATGAACTGAGGTACAGGTGGAAGAACATTTGTCAATTTTTTGTCCATTAGAAGGATATGCCAGTGTTCTCTAAAGATGTCTTCAACTTCTTTATACTGGGTATGAAATTGTGAGACAAATCCCCATTCATTATTTCGTTCGTCTCCTTTCTTAGAGAGCCTATCTTGGCTTGGTTCTTGTAGACACTCAGATCTAGGTACAGATGCCACTTCATCTACCACTTTTTGTAGTGTTTCTGGTTTATAACCTCTGGACACGAACCTTTCTACAAGGATTTTTGATTGTTGATGGAATTCAATGTCCTCAGAGCAGTTTCTTCTCACCCTCATGAGCTGTCCTTTCGGTATGTTTTTAAGCCATAGAGGGTGGTGACCGCTGGTGATAGGTAGATAGCTGTTCCTATCGGTTTTTTTGAAGAATACCTTGGTCTCTAGTTTGTCATTCCTTCTATATATAGTGACGTCTAAAAAATCAATCATTTCATTGTGCCAGTTTGAAGTTAGTCTAATGTTATTTTCATTACAGTTTAAAACTTGTAAAAACTGTTCTAGTGACTCTGTGGATCCTGCCCAAATAAAAAATAGGTCATCAATAAAACGTTTGTAAAAGATTAGTTCCGGACGTTGTTCTTTAAATATGGTCTTGTCTTCCCACTCTGCCATAAAGAGGTTTGCGATGCTCGGGGCAAACTTAGCGCCCATCGCTACGCCTCTCTGTTGTGTATAAAAATTATTGTCGTACCAAAAATAATTATGACCGAGGCAATAGTCGAGAGCGTTCCTTAAGAAGACTTTTTGTTTAAAAGGCAGATCATCTCTTTGGCAAAGGGCCCAATTTAATGCCAATAAAGCATCATCATGCTGTATGATAGAATACAGTGATGCTACGTCGGCTGTTACCAATAGAACTTGTGGTTTGTCCGTTAAATCAACAGCCTGCAAAGAATTCAAGAAACTTTTTGTATCCCTTAAATAAGAGCGAGTGTTCACTACACTCTTTTGCAAGAAGCAATCCAGATACTGACCCATTCTTGCCGAGACCGATCCTATACTGTTTACTATCGGTCTTGCAGGGGGGTTGTTGGGGTCTTTATGGACCTTGGGCAAAGTGTATAATGTGGGTATACGGTTGCTTGAGGGTACTAAATACCGCCTCTCTTTATCATTCAAAACGCCGCTTTTTGACCCCATCTCCACAAGAGTTTTTAGTTGATCCTTATAGGCTTTAGTTGGATCTTTCTCCAAGGGCTTGTATGTCTCTTGATCTGACAACATCTGAATGATCTGACCATGATACATCTCTTTTGGGAGTATCACCACTCCTCCTCCCTTGTCGGCTGGCCTTATAATAATATCTTTCCTTTTTTCCAAACTAGAAATTCCTTCACTAATATGTCGCATGTTTACATCTTTCTTAGGTTTAAGCCGTTCCAAATCGCGTAAGATCAGCCCTTTGAAGACCTCCACTTGATGATTTGGGTTATTTAGCGGATTAAACAGAGACTTGTTTTTTAAACCACTATTGATCACTTCATTTGGTTTGTGTACAATAGCAGTGCTAGGAGGAACATTGCAGCCTAAAAAATATTTTTTGATGTTCAATTTTCTAATATATTTGTGAACATCAATAAAGACGTCAAACTTATTAATGGGTTTTTTTAAACCACATTTAAGACCCAAGTTTAAAATATTAGTTTCCTTCTGTGTTAATTCCACTTTGGACAAATTGAAAATACCCCCTACTCGGACAATCTTCTTCTTTTTTTGGATTCTGAATCCTGCCCTACAACCTCTGTGATGTTTTTGTCTCTGGCAGGTTGCTGAGGGTAGTTCATTTGCGGTTGTTGTTCCTTCCAATAAGGTGTTTGGAGGTAATTTAGGGCTTTTTTATTTACTTACACCCATTTTATGTTCAAGTTGGGGACTTGCACCCTAGATAGGTGACAGCAGATGGTAATGGTATTGGGTATAATAGGAGAGGGTATGCTTTTTATTGCATTGTATTATTCATTATATTGCATTCCACTCTTACCACCAAGAATATATATATGTCTAGTATTTAATAGAATTTTTAATAATTTTATATTAATATTTCTTATATTGTTTATTGCACCTTATTCACAAAGGAAAAAAAAACGCATAGCAATGCTATATGTGATATAAGTTTGTAATTTATAGGAGATAATTTGAAGCAAGACATATTAGTCACATTTTTCCTAGCAAAGTCGGCAGTTTTTTCAAAAAAATGATTTCAGCGGATTACAAACAATTGAGTCAAAGTCCTTCTCTGCTGACAGCTCTGTGAGCATGGTCTTTGAAGTGGGAGTGGTTGGTAAATCCGCCTCCCCTATTCGCTGTTCAAATCCATTACTGTTATTTAAAGCCGGCCTTACGATTGGTAGATTGTGCCCTCAGACGACGTCCGGAAGTGACGAAACGCGTCAGGGTCGCAATCTACCGGAAGTGACGTGTGCGTTCCACGGAAGGAAACCAGGAAGCGAAAAAGACCAGCTGCTTACAGCGCGCATCCCGGCGTTCCTCCCGGAGGTCGAATTAACAGGCACAGTGCACTTTTCAAATGCTCTAATATACTTTTATCTGGTACGCAGATTTTAACGGGGGGAGTGTAATGTTGTGCATTACTCAATAAACTTTCATAAGCAATATTACGCTATATAGCATTTATTTCTCTCCCTATGTTACATTTGCCGAGAGGTTATTGCACCACCTGGTGGTTGAACTAAGGAAACGGAGAGGCTCTCAAAGATTATTATCCAAAGGCTTGTGTTTTTAAAAAATTGTGGTGAGTGCATTCTCACGGGGGGTGACCCCCTCACGCGGTGATCATCACTGGTGGAAGGATTTATACGCACATCTTCATATCCACAGACCACAACTTTATTTTTGAACTTTCCTGTCTCTTCAACATTTGCTCTATAAATAGTGTTATGCAACAACGGACACTTAGCGCTGCTTTAATAAGTATTATTGTCAGAGACTTGGCGTGTTGTTTATGATTTTAGACTTATTGTATGATTATAGTAAGGTATAGGCTTGGCTATACTGGAATGCAGTGGATATATATATTTGTTGGAGACTGTATATATATTTAATGCACTGCAGATCACTGAATCACTTGCCTGCCTGCCTGAAAGTGTATTTGAAAACGTACACCAGCAATGGCCTGCAGTCAGATATAGGCTTGGCTAGACTGGAATGCAGTGGATATATATATGTTGGAGACTGTATATATATTTAATGCACTGCAGATCACTGAATCACTTGCCTGCCTGCCTGAAAGTGTACTTGAAAACATGCACCAGCAATGGCCTGCAGTCAGATATAGGCTTGGCTAGACTGGAATGCAGTGGATATATATATGTTGGAGACGGTATATATTTAATGCACTGCAGATCACTGAATCACTTGCCCGCCTGTCTGAAAGTGTATTTGAAAACGTACACCAGCAATGGCCTGCAGTCAGATATAGGCTTGGCTAGACTGTAATGCAGTGAATATATATATATATGTTGGAGACTGTATATGTATTTAATACACTGCAGATCACTGAATCACTGGCCTGCCTGACTGAAAGTGTATTTGAAAACGTACACCTGCAATTGGCCTGCAGGCAGATATAGACTTGGCTAGACTAGAATGCAGGGGATATATATGTAGGAGACAGTATATATATATATGTATGTGTATATTATGCACTGCAGATCACTGAATAACCTGCCTGGCCTGCCTGAAAGTGTATTCAAATACGTACACCAGGAATGGCCTGCAGTCAGATCTAGCTACACAGGATACAGTGTATATATATATATATATATATATATATATATATATATATATATATATATATATATATATATGTATGTATGTAGAAAAAAATACGTGGAACGATGCTTGATGCAAAAAGTGTCCTTTTACTGAAAGTTATTCCATAACATATTTCAAAATATAAGCAAGCCACTGTACAGTTCCGAGCGCAAGTTGCTCTTCGTCAGGCTTTTCTGGCTGTGTCACACACAGCCAGAAAAGCCTGACGAAGAGCAACTTGCGCTCGGAACTGTACAGTGGCTTGCTTATATTTTGAAATATGTTATGGAATAACTTTCAGTAAAAGGACACTTTTTGCATCAAGCATCGTTCCACGTATTTTTTTCTATTTATCATGGTGGAATTTTGGGAGTCCACCCTGACGGTGTCTTGACCTATAAGGATATCAAGAGAAGAGGGTAACCCACCTGATGTCTATCTATATATGTATGTATATATATATATATATACAAAGCTGGGATGTATATATATATATATATATATATATATATATATATATATATATACATATATATATACTAAATACTCTGCAGCTGACTGAATCAACTGCCTGCCTGAAGTATATTAGAAACAGTACACCAGGAACGGTCTGCAGTGAGATCTAGCTAAACTGGATACAGTGGATATGTATATATATATATATATATATATATATATATATATATATATACACCAGTCTGACTGTATACATATATTAAATACACTGCAGCTAACTGAATCACCTGCCTGCCTGAAGTAGATTAGAAACAGTACACCAGGAACGGACTGCCTGCTCAATCTAACGCCAGCAACACACTACACAGGGCCGACTTAACCCCCTGAGCCATAATTGGCCAAAGGCACCCTGCCTTTGGCCAATTATGGCTCTCTTTGCTGACGACGCTGTGATTGGCCAAAGCATGCGGGTCATAGTGCATGTTTGGCCAATCATCAGCCAGCAATGCACTGCGATGACGCAGTGCATTATGGGGCATGACGCGCCGCTCGAATTTGGCGCGAACGCTCCACAATGTTCAATCTTCGTTGAACGATCAAACAATGGATGTTCGAGTCAAACTCATGTTCGACTTGAAAAGAAAGCTCATCCCTAGTGCCTATACTGTTTAAAATACATTGTTCTACCCAGCTCAGCACATGCTCAGTTGTGCTCTATTTTTTTTTTTTTGCACTGATTAAAATCTAGAGGCCAGTCTGCTGACAGCCTGAAATTCTACTACTGCTCAAAGGTTCTGGGCTTCAGTAAAATGGTTGCATAATAATTAAAGCGGAGGGCCTCCCCAAAAAAAAAAATTACATAAAAATGTACCTAAAAATCTGAAAAAAAAAATAAAAAAAACCCCATTTTTTTACTTACCAGAAATGGCTGTTGCTAGTCAGATCGTCCTAATCTGCCACTTCCTACACCGCGGTGATCTTCAGTCTTCTCCTCCTTGCATTGTCTTCTGGGGAATGGGATGTGCTGTGTTCTGGGAACTGTGTGTGTCTCAGAGCACAGCCTTCCATTCACAAAGCGCTGCGCGACTCACGCATGCGCAGTAGGAAACGGGCAGTGAAGCCCCAAGGCTCCACTGCATGTTTCCTTTAGTTCGAATGGCGGCGCCGGGACCTGAGAGCCGAGAGACGGGTTGGCCTCGGGCGGCCGACATCGCGAGCACCCTGGACAGTGTGCTTATTAAAAGTCAGCAGCTACATTGTTTGTAGCTGCTGACTTTTACATTTTTTTTTTCAGCTGGCCCGCTGCTTTATTGTGGAATGTATTTTTCTTGCTAATAAACCTTATTTCATCACATTTTTATCAATAGAGTTTCACTTTGAGAAAATGTTCAATCATCATAAACAAATAGTTTTATCATTTTTTGAGGGGAACAAAAAGTGGGGAAGTGTAATGTAATGAGTATGACATTTTCGCTAAGAATGTATGATATCGACGCTTTATAAGATACGTTATGTTATTTATCTTGATATTTGCATGATGTGGGCCAAGAACTCTCATTTATATGTTGGGGGATACTTATAAAAGAAACAGCAAGATATATGTGTGTACAGATTTATTTAATATTATGTTTTATAATTCATATTTTAAAACATAGGAGAGGTAGGCTACTGACTTAGACAGTATAGCAGTGACTGACAGAAGAGACCCATGCTGACTGTTATTGTATAATATTCTGCAGTATAGTATGTGTAGGGATGGACAAAAAGTCAAATGGTTTTGGGTTTACCAAACTTTGTGGGAAGACTACAGAATTAAAACTAATGAAATATCTGGACTGACTATATTGACCGATGACATGACCAGGGTAATAGTGACTGGTAGGTGGAGTCAAGATTAAGAAATTATAAGAATTTTAAATTTATTGTATGGGAAATAGTATTGGCTGGAAACTAGGAAATAAAATGTAAGAGAATAATCTATATAAAATACTTCATACTGAAAACATGTACTAATAATGTTGAGGAATATTCTAAGTATTGCATTGTGATAAAACTATATAGATACATGTATATTATTTTAGCGGATGTTGTAGAAGTAAAAGGAACGCACTAAATTAAGTTATTAGATAAAATGATAGTGTAGGAGCCATTGCTTTGTAGGTTGCCCTGAAATGCTTGGCAGAGGCCTATTATATCCTGACACTATTTTTCACAACTATAATTTTGAAGTGTATTTTATATCCAGACAAATATCCGGTGATCGCAGAAGACATGATGCAACTTGTTACAAATGTTAATTGCTACAAAGGAAGGATTTCATGCAATAAAGAGGAACTGGAAGATCTGAGACTTGTATCTTTGCAGAACATGTATGCACTGAATTAGTGTTTTACAGCTGCCAAAGCAGCTCATGCTATGATACTGGACCAGCAAATGATGATGAAGAAGGATATCTCTCCAAAAACATCAAGCACTTGGCTAAGCTGAAAAGACCTATGCAGGAAAAGGCAGAGCCTTATGGGACTGAGTCTGCTGAATGGTCCCTGGAAGCACATATTTGGCTTTCATTCACTAGCAAAACGTATTGTTCCTCTTCCCTGTTATCCTTGATGTGATGTTGCTGAGTAAATGTTGTCTGTTGCAAGGATGATCACAATGCCACTGAGACTGACAACTATGTCTTCCGTGCCACATATGGAGAAGACTTTGCAGCTACAGAAGAAGATGCAGTGTGCTTTTGATTGGACTGATTTATTTTTTCATTTTTGGAGGATTTATGTGATAAGTGTCGGGTACATGGGGTCTCTGAAGGGCATGGTGGGTGATCTGTACTGTAATTCCTGTGAGCTTTATGCCTCAACAGGGGGGAAATGTAGTAGAATTCCATATTAACCAATGTACATTTTATGTTATTCATATTAATTTGCATATGTTTTATTGATAATGTAATTATTTTTCATATTATTATTATTATATAGTAGTGGTCTTATCAATATTATTATTCAATGAGTAAAGCAATAGTTATTAATCTTTATTAATGTATGCTATGTTATTCCTAATGCCGCGTACACACGGTCGGACTTTACGGCAGACTTTGCCCGGCGGACTTTTCGACGTACTTAGCGACGGACTTTCTGAATGAACGGACTTGCCTATACACAATCCACCAAAGTCTGTCGAATTTGTACGTGATGACGTGCGACCGGACTAAAATAAGGAAGTTCCAGTAGCCAGTAGCTGCTCTAGCGTGGCTTTTTGTCCGTCGAACTAACATACAGACGAGCGAACTTTTCGACCAGACTCGAGTTCGACGGATAGATTTAAAACATGTTTCAAATCTAAGTCCGTCCAACTTTTGAGCAAACAAAGTCCGCTGGAGCCCACACACGATCGAATTGTCCGACGAAATCCCGTCCCCTGGGCAAAGTCTGCCGTAAAGTCCGCTTGTGTGTACATGGCATTAGATGTAGAAAGTCTTCATTTTTAAATGTTGAACTTTAGATGACCTCTCTGCTTCTTTCTAATATTTTTTATAAGATAGTTTACTGGGTGAAAGTTCATTAGGATACTTCATAGGTACTTAAATTCAAGAAGAGAAAACTTTTGACAACAGTTGAATTACAACCTGATAAGATAAGAACATCTTATACAGGTGGTTTAGAAATAATTATGTGGAATATGGGAAAGTTATATACAGTATCTTAATGAGGTTTGACAGGGTGAAACAAAGGTCTACTTGTGCCCTCATTAAAACTGTTAAAATACATACATATAGGATTATTTAGTGAGACATATAACACATCTGGTGGGGTTATTGAAAGTTTATTCTCCCAAAGTCGTAAATCTGTTATCCTTGAAGTTGGTTAAGCCTTATCAGGACGAGGAGGGTTGATTTAACACAGCTGGGTGCCATACTGTCTCTACACGGGTGTTTTTAATTGGACAAAACCAGTTATAAATCACTTTAACCTCCCTGGCGGTATGATTATTTCAGATTTTTGATGCTGAAAGCGGTACAATTATTTTGCACGGAAATTTGGCGTTTTTATATTGTAGGCCTGTAATTCTGGCCTGTGTTCTGTCCAAACAAGAGTCTAGTAGACATCCCGAGTATGATAAAGTTTGAAAAACGAAATCAAAAATTATAATATAATAAATAACTATAAATAATTATAACAAATAATAATATAATAATAATAAAAACTATTCAATAATGTAATCAAATCAAAAACACTGAAATTTGCTCAGTTACAGAATTGTTGCTTTCGTTACTTTCAGTGTTTGATGACGGATTTCCCCACAAATCACTATCGCTCAATTCTGCAAGTGATTCTAATGTATTATCCCTGTTTTCTAGCTGGTCTAAAAGCACTTTTGACGTAAACGGACATTTTTTGGTTGCTATGGACAATCTCGTGTTTCCAGGCAGATAGAACAATATATATAATATAAAACTGCATGCAGGACACTGGACAAACCACTAGGGACAAAGAGGATGTGTAATTATTTGATACAGTACTGTAATCTGTAAGATTACAGTATACTGTTTCTATACTGTGTTGTTTACTTTTTGAATTTGGCGCCGAACTCCGTCCCCGTGCGTCGCAACACTCGCAGGGAATGGAGCTCGGCACTGTGAATCGAGCGAGACACGGCGGCTCCCAGATCACAGCGGGGAGACATCACAGGATCCAGGGGACAAGGTAGTAACCTCTACTGCGATGCGATCCCGAGTCTGGCTCGGGGTTACCACTTTTGATATTGAAAATCAACCCCGAGCCAGACTCGGGAATACCGCCAGGGGGGTTAATGAACATATAGGAATTCTGGGAATGAATAAGATTGGTTATAGAACAGGTGTCAGATTTATGGATAGTTACATTGACATAGATTTTAGCAACCAATCATATCTAGGAGAGATGGCTAAGATAAGGCTTGTAAAGGTATATAAATGCAAGTTTTACAATTGTTAGAAAGACAAGTCCAGATAGGTATCTATCAGGCTCACTGCTATATATGCAGCCCTATTGCACGGGTTATAGCGGTGAGAACTAATAGGCAAATATCTGTTCCTTTGTTGTAACTTAAGATAAAGAAAACCTGCATCACTGAAGTCCTGCCTGGTTCGATACGTTAATATTCTACTTCAGGTCAATCACAGCTAATTACAACAATACACACTGAATTATTCTATTTCATTCAGTTAAAATGTGTGATTGTAACAGCAAAATTTACTGCTATAAGCAAATAGTGTGAAAAGATCATCTTCCCAGAGTAGTACAGTGTGACTATTGTAAAAGTGTATTGCTCTGGTCACAGTATGAAAAATAAATAAATAAATAAATAAATAAAAGTTATTATTATTATTATTATTTTTTATGCTGTAACCAGTCAGTGTCCCTGCTCACCACTACACCAGTTAATTATATGATGTCTCTGTACTGCACTGGTGACTGTATGTAAACCATTTTTTCACATATATATATTTTTATTTATTTATTGATTTATTTTCCAAAAAATTGTGACAAAAAATGATAACTTTAAAAATTGTGTCGCGTCTCTCGCTAAATATCTTTGACTGTCTACTTTCCAAAAATTGGTAATTTGTGGAATATTTGTACTGTTCTGGCGTTTTCAGGCCTCAAGAAAAGACATAGGGCATCTGTACATCAGGACTGATCAATTTTCATATATATATATATATATATATATATATATATATATATATATATACCGTATTTATCGGCGTATAACACGCGCCGGCGTATAACACGCACCCCAACTTTAGGAGGGATTTATAAGGAAAAAAATGTTTTAAGGAAAAAAACTTACATTTAAATGCCCATCAATGCAGCCTTGCACAGCATCCATCTGCATGCTTGTCCAGTGTCATTTGCAGCTTTGCAGTCATTTGCAGCCTTGCAGTCAGCAGCCTTTATGTCATTTGCAGCCTTGCAGTCAGCAGCCTTAGTGTCATTTGCAGCCTTGCAGCTTTGTCAGTGCTGATCTGCAGCTTTCTGTGTCCATTTGCAGCCTTGCTCAGGCTGCAGTTAAACTGCAGTGACTTTTCATTGTCACTGCCCTTTGAAAATGGCTCCCCTGCGATCCCCTGCGATCCTGAGTTTCAAAATCGCCGACCGGCGCCGAAATACACAGAGACGGTCCTCGGCTCT
This sequence comes from Lithobates clamitans, assembly GCA_037952925.1. Taxonomy (NCBI): domain Eukaryota; kingdom Metazoa; phylum Chordata; class Amphibia; order Anura; family Ranidae; genus Lithobates; species Lithobates clamitans. The sequence continues at coordinate 2,744,386 of JBBGZY010000100.1, read as the reverse complement.
TCTCGGTGGCTCTCGTTCACTTTCGGCTCCACTCGTAATCCCGCCCGGGATGGGCGTGACTGTGAGCGGAGCTATCTGAACCTAGCCGAGTACACTCGGCTAGGTTTGGGAGGCGCTCAAGTGAAGCCAAAAGTGGCCGAGAAGAGCCGAGGACCGGCTCCGTGTATTTCGGCGCCGGCGGCGCCATTTTCAAATCGCGGTCGGCGATTTTGAAGCACAGGATCGCAGGGGATTTTAAGGGGAAAAAAGTGCGTGTTATATCCCGATAAATACGGTACCTTATTTATCGGCGTATAACACACGCCGGCGTATGACACGCACCCCAGGTTTAGGAGGGAATTTTAAGGAAAAAAACTTTTAGGAGGGAAGTTTAAGGAAAAAAACTTACATTTAAATGCCCATCAATGCAGCCTTGTCAGTGTCCATCTGTAGCCTTGTCAGTGTTAGTGTAGCCTTGTCAGTGTCAGTGTCCATCTGTAGCCTTGTCCATCTGCAGCCTTGCCCCTGTGTCATTTGCAGACTGCTGCCATTTAAAAATGGCGCCGCCGCTCTTGGCTGCTTTCGGGCGCTCTCGGCCATTGTCGGCGTGTCTCGCCGGCTTTCGCCGGCTAACGCGGGACTGCAAGAGCCGCCGAAAGCCGCTGAGAATGGGCGAAAGCTACCGAGAGCCGCCGAGGGCGGCCGAAAGCCGCTGAAATCGGCTAAGAGCCGCCGAAAGCCACCAAAAGGCTCACAATCGGCGGGGGATCGGCGTATAACACGCACCCACGATTTTCCCCTGATTTTAAGAGTAAAAAGTGTGTGTTATACGCCGATAAATACGGTATATATATTTTTATATATATATATATATACACACTATATTACCAAAGACAGGGATGCCTGTCTTTACACGCACATGAACATTCCAGTCTTACACTGTAAGGTTCAATATTGAGTTGGCCCACCCTTTGCAGCTATAATAGCTGTAACAGCATCGACCCTCCTGGGAAGGCTGTCCACAAGGTTTAGGAGTGTGTCTATGGTGTATTTGTGAGGTCAGGCACTGATGTTGGACAAGAAGGCCTGGCCCGCAGTCTCCACTCTAATTCATCCCAAAGCTGTTCTGTCGGGTTGAGGTCAGAAATCTGTGCAGACCAGTCAACTTCCTCCACCCAAAACTCGCTCATCCATGTCTTTATGAACCTTGCTTTGTGCACTGGTCCAAATCATTTGGTGGAAGGGGGATTATGTTTTTCAGGGGTTGGGCTTGGCCCCTTAGTTTCAGTGAAACTAAGACATACCAAGACATTTTGGACAATTTTAAGCTCCCAACTTTGTGGGAACAATTTTGGATTCAACATGACTGCGCTCCAGTGCACAAAGCAAGGTCAAAAGAATTGGAAGGAAAATCATTTGAAATAAATTCACTTTCCCCATAAGTGCAAGAGGTAGTTTAAGTCACTGTGTAGTTTTGGTATAGAGAGAGAATATACATGGCAGTAAATTATTGTCATAATATTTTGATAACGTTAGTTGAATATCCACAGCTAGATACCTAAATGTATCTGTGATCTGTACAGTATATGTGATTTTGCCCAGGTAACTTTGAAGCCTGTGGGCGGGACCCGCTTGCCCGTGCACATTTGTACCTATACTTTCCTCTGGTGTATGCACTCATCAATGCCCGGGACCAGGCAGGGCCACATTTATGTGAAAGTCAACATTAAGATGATACCCCAACTTACAGATGAGCCACACACAGTGTACAGTAATGTGATATACAGAGTTCCTCTAGAAGCATTATGCCCCATGCCACTACACACCTTTGCCCAATAAACGTTCCATTTAGGAGGGACACTGCTGAGCCCATGCCCTCTCCACCAGTCCAGCGTAACTCTGTCACCTCACTCTTAGTGACAGAATTGGGTCCCACCATAGCGTGGAAATAATGTGTGCACTTAGTTATCTCCTTCAGCTCTCCCGCACCATGCGGTTAGGTGCATGGGGTCTCCATACCACGGGTTCTGTTCCAAGGACCTGTCATCTACGCCAGGTACCATGCTTATTGAATGGCTGCTATACATTTCCAGTTCTTGGTTACCCATTGCAACTACAATCCTCTTTCAACACTTCTGTTGCATTAACCAATACAAAGGTAGCAGTTTTCTTCCTGCATCCATGTGTGCTTTACAGGCCCTGTAACAGTAATGCCATGTAACTTCAGACCAGGCTTGAGACAGTTTTAAATGCTTTTTCTGCAACTCTTGTAGTGCAAATATTACAGTCACATCAAACATGTGTTGCACAGGTTTACTTTAACAGGAAGAGTTTCATATAAGGAAAAGTCTTTGTAGGTGCAGTCCCTTAGGGTGCACAGTTGAAAAATGCTTCGAATACATCCTTTCTGGATCTAGACCTTATTGCTTCTCATGCAGTCCTGCTCGTTCCCTGAGCCCAGCCTTCCCCCCTATTATTCATTGATCAGAGCGGAGAACAGAACCCAAAAAGCCTGGGAAACCAGTAGATGCCCACTTAACCCTCTCCCCACCCCGGCAGTCTAGAACTAACTCAAACAATAACCCCACATTAGTATGTACCTGCCTACAAGCCTGAGTAATGACTAAAGTTTAGAACAATTCGTAACAATTCAGTTATAGTATGGTGTGGGATGGACAGGTACAACAAGATGTCATCGGCGTATAAGGAGACTTTTCCCTCCAACATACCAACTTGGACACCTCTAAGCAATGGAGAATTTCTAATAAGCTCTGCTAGTATTTATATTGCAAGAGCGAATACCAAGGATGAAATGGAACATCCCCGCCTAGTCCCCTGTTGTAGCAAGAAAGATGTAAAGATGCAGTCACTAATATGTAGTCCTTTTTTTATTCTATTACTACTTCATAAAGTAAAACATTTAACAAACTTAACCATTCATACTATAAAGAGCCCCACCCTAAACTGATGCTAAAATCTTTTTTCTTCCATAAACTAATTATGTCCCAATATCCTTTGTACAGTCCTTGCATAGCATTTATATAATTACTGAATACTGTATATTTAAATGTTAGAGACATTTTTTAAAAACTTAACATACCCTTCTTTTAGCTGTTCATTATAAAAATTGTCATAATTTCTGTATTTAAACCTTATCCAAAATTCCTTTGTCTTTTTGGTAGTTTAGTGCTCATATCAGTATCCCATCTTAACAATGAGGCCTCTCAAGTGTTTTATACAGAGGCAATGCTGTTCTATTATCATGGGTCTATTTATCAATTTTCACTCAAGATTGACACAACTTTTACCCAAAATTCAGGGAATTTTCTAATTAGATTCAATTGGAAAAATGTGTGAATTCTGGGGGACAGTTGTGTGAATCTTAGGTGAAAACATTTATAAATAGGCCCTATCAAGGGAATTCATAAAGAGTGTCTACAACACTCCTAACAAATTCTCTGGAGGTAGTTAAGACCAACTCTAAGTACAGAGACAGGCAGAGTGTCTGTCTCTGTACACTGTGTAGCAGGGTGGCATATTTTAGGGTGCTACCCCCTCCCTACCTGTCAGCAGTTGTCAAGGAAAATGTCTGATTCACAGCTGACAGGCCTAGCAGACAGTGACAGTGGTTGAAGCCTGATGGGAAAGCTGAGGGACTAGTTCCTCCTGTAGTCCACTCCTTCCTTGTGATTAATAGCAGGCAGTGGGTGGATTCCATAGCCAATGGATTTGGGGCAAGCACTAACATTTGTTGCTGTAAGGGAGGAGAAAATTATAATGTGTACTTTGTAAAAGTCGTCTTGCTAATAAGTACCCGAGTCTGCTGCTCGTTCTGGTAAAGCTACTGAAACTGACAGCAGGACTTTTCTAAATTATGTGCAAGACCCTTTAAAGGGCCATACTACCAGAAGAGTGACACAAATTCTTCATTAAATTCCCTTCCATGTGCCTCTCCCTTTGTATAAATCCATAGATTTGCTTATTTAGGCAGCTGATATTCAGTGTTTTATGGTACTGCTAAGCTTATTGCTCACCAGCATTCTAATGTTTTGTTTTGTTTTTTTTGTCCAGCATTGTTTTTCCTAACTGAATTACATTTTTTATATAGGGACAATGCTATTTTAATGGACAAGGTGCAAAACCTTTTTGTTTTTCTACAGTTTTGTTTTCCATTTCATAGCCTATTTTACCATTTTTACCATTTTCTCAAGCAGCTCAAATGCAAGGTAACTGCACCTGCACTGAAATCCACTTTGCACTACAAGTGCAAACTACAAGTGCAAAGTGCACTTGAAATTGCACTGACAGTGCACTTGGAAGTGCAGTCGCTGTAGATCTGAGGGAGACATGCAAGGAAAATAAAAAACAGCATTTTAGCTTGCACATGATTGGATGATAAAATCAGCAGAGCTTCCCCTCATTTCAGATCTACCCCTCAGATTTACAGTGACTGCACTTCCAAGTGCACTTTCAGTGCATTTTCAAGTGCACTGTGCACTTTTAGTGCAAAGTGGATTTGCCTTTCGTAAATAACCCCCATTGTATTTTCTCATCACAGCCTGTTGACTCTGGCCCTAATAATAAATAAATAGACTGAGAAAAAACTAGGCACAACACCATTTCTTGGAGCAACTTCTCATAAGATCTGGGATCATCATTGTTTCTAGGATTGAAGGATTGTGGTGTCTCCCTCACTGAGACCACTGCTAAGTTAAACTATTTCTTATTATGTTCTATTTATAACCTTTAAACTGGTGTATCTAATGATTTAGCAAAACTCAAAAACATCACACCTAGTTTCCAGCATCCACATTTCAAACTCCTCTTGAAACAAATTCTCAGATATATCTTTCATAAACCTATGCTGAGTCTCTGTATTTGAATGTTTACAGCTATATATTCTTGTATATTATCCTTTAACCACTGCAATACCGGGCACTTTCACCCCCTTCCTGTCCAGGCCAATTTTCAGCTTTCAGCGCTGTCACACTTTGAATGAGAATTGCACGGTCATGCAAGACTGTACCCATATGAAATTTTTATAATTTTTTTCCCACAAATAGAGCTTTCTTTTGGTGGTATTCGATCGCCACTGGGTTTTCTTATTTTTTATCAAACAAATAAAAAAAAGACCCTAAATTTTGAAAAAAAAAGTTTTTCTTTGTTTCTGTTAACATTTTTTGTAAAAAAGTATGTATTCTCCTTCACTGATGTGTGCTAATGAGGCTGCACTGACAGGCACTGATGAGGTGGCACTGATGAGGTGGCACTGATGAGCACTGATGGGGAGGCATTAATATGAAGCACAGATATGCAGCACTGATGAGCACTGATAGGTAGCAATGATGGGCTCTGATAGGCAGCACTGATAGGTGGCACTGATGGGTACTGTTGGGCTTGACTGATGGGCACTGATAGATGGCACTGATAGTCAGCACTGAGAAGAGGCACTGAAAGGCATTACTGATGGGCATTGATTGGCATCCCTGCTGGGCACAGATTGACACTCTAGGTGGGCACTTATGCGCATCTTTGTGGGCATCTCTGATGGGATAATCAATGTGCTGATTATCAGACCCCCTATCATCATGAAAGAAAGTGAGGAGAAAAAAAAATTGTCAACACCGAAAGGGGTGACAGTAAATCTTCATATTTGGGGGTAAACGATAAACGCTTGGGTGACAAGTGTCTAAGAGGTGATTTCCTCTTAATTTGGGGATATTTCCTCTCATTTCACTGTGCTTTTTTAGCTCATGGAGTGAAATTTTCCCAATGGAACACAGAGAGGCAAAAAAAAAAGACTTTATAACCTTTCCCTACTCAATCCAAGCTAGTAATAATTATTTGCCTTTACATACAGTTTAAGTCTTTTAAAGTTTGAATCAAACACTGGCTCAGTAGCTTAGTTTACCTTTAATATTAGATTTTGTCTCTAGAGAATGGTAACGATTACCTAGAGGGGGTGAGGGGAAGGGGATTGTGTGGTAGGCAGCAGGCTGGAAAAGGCTTTTAGAAAACCTAATGTGTGAAGTAAAAATAAAAATATACATTAAATTTAACATCTACAACGTAACACGATAACTAATTAAAGCTGCTTATGAAGTTGATGAAAAAAAGCTAATTGCATGCAAAACTAAAATTACATAGGTGTGAATGATAATATACTTCACATCCAATTTGAAGTGCAAGCTATGAAGAAGCATCATCTATTTTGACAGGTTGCTGTTACATGCTAAACTATTGCTTTCATATACTGTATATATTTATATGCAGTGAATTATTTACATACTGACTACCATTTATATAAAAAAAACATTTATTTAAGCTACACAAAAAATGTGATTATCTTAAGATTTTTATACTGTAGATCACTTGACTTACAGATAGTCAAACTGCTTATTTAAGTTCATAGAGCCAGTTGAAGTGGCCTTAAACCCAAATTAAATCTTTGCATATTTTATACATCCCACTGCTCTCTATAGAAAGTTAGATATTTCAGCAACTCCATGCTTATTCCAGTTCCCAAGACTAAAAAGCATGAAGGAATGTACACATCAAGGATTCTACTTGAAAACATTCTGTCTCCCAATTGCAGCACTGCTCTGACACCGGTGTCTAAAGAAGATCCAGAGCTGCTAAAAGGTATTGCAGGAAATCTTTTATTAGTAAAAAAGGCAGTAAACCCTGATGGGTTTTACTTCTTCCTTTTCCCCCCTGCAAAGTAAAAGCATAATGGGCTAGTATGCCTCGCATGCTAGCCCGTTATGTGGCACTTACCTGCAAACGAAGCCCGCGCTGTTCCCACTGGTGGGCGCATCCATCATTGCCTCTCTTCCTTCCGGGGCCACGGACTCACTCCCACATGCACACGAGAGCCATCAGTCATGACACTTGCGAGTGAAGAAATGTCCGGAGGGACGTTTTTTTCACAGCTCATGCGCCGATGACATCATTGGCGCAGTGTACAGCAAATATCTCCTAAACGGCGCACATTTAGGAGATATTTCCACTACCTATAGGTAAGCCTTATTCTTGGATTACCTATACGTAAAAGTGACACAGAGAGGTTTACAACCACTTTAAGGTTAAAGAAGAGCAGGTAAGGGAACTGGTAAGATGTTTATTAGGGTTTATATGCACTCTACACTCTATACTTACCTGGACAGTGTTCATCTTCTGATGCATGACCATACAGTATACTAATAATATAGCACTGAAGTACTTGTGCAAATTCACAGGTGTGTTACCAAACAAAATGCCTACTATATGTCAGAAACCATGAAATCAGACCAAGGCTGAAGTACAGTTAAATCACACTTGTTTAATAATAAAAGTAAAAAAGAACAAATTGTAGTCAAAACATAGCCAAAGTTCAGCAACCGGAATGGATAGTCAACCAAGTCAGAAGTCAGGGATCAACTTAGTGAAACAGCAAGCAGGATCTGGAGCCAGAAGGGATGCCAGCAAAGCAAGTCTTTAAACAGGAACGCAGGAGATTGTCTCTGTAATGTTGACCAAGGCGAAGGCAGAGCTCCTCTGGACTGGATGGCTTAAGAAGGCAGGACTGACGAGCAAGATATCATCAACAGCTGAATAACTGTGGAGAGAGATAGAAGCTGGCAATCAGCCAACAGCTAAGCAGCCAGCTCAGAGAAGGAAGGGCTGAGACCAGCCCTGACACTATAATGTACAAAATTCTTTTAAGCTGGCAAGTAATTTTACTAAAAAGACAAGAAACGGGTTGCGCATGCTCACGTACCAGTGGCCAATGAGAGAGAATCAATCTTTGTTGGTTATGAAATATATCATGGAAAGGAAGAAGAAGCAAATACGTGTATGTGTATACCTATAGGATGGGAAGTATATTGATTCTGTAGGAGAGCAGAAGATAGAAAAATACCCCAATGATTCACAGGTGTGAATGCACCCTAAGCCCCTATTCACAGTTGAGCATTTTCAGCTTGTTTTGTCAATGTCTGACTATGCAGAATGCAGAATTCCATTCTTTCTAATTGTCCCTGTTTACACTTGCATACTCAGTCACCCTATGCTGTGCACACTATGCTCAAAAATGTACATGAGCTTTTTTTCAAATGCATTCAGACATTTTTGCCCTCATTGACTACAAGTACGTCTGTAAACACATGACACGTGTTTGCACATTATTTTGAACCTGTAACTCCTCCCCTCCTCTAGAACTTCTCTCCTCCCTTTGCCCAGCCCAGGAAACAAACATCTAAAGCTTGAAGCACTTGCACAATGCTTGTAAAATGTCCAGAAAAAAACACTTTAGGCCTCATGCACACGGACGTTTTTACAGCCGCGTTTTTGAGCGTTTTTTGCAGCTTAAAAACGCCTGTCTATGTTAGTCTATGGCTTCATGGAGGATACAAAATAAGGTAGTACTGAGTGTCTATGGCTTCATGCCCACCTAGATGTTTTTGGCTGCAAATGGCATAGGCGTTTTTAAGCCGTAAAAAAAACCCAGGACCAGTGCGTTCCGTGGCGCTAGAGCTGTAAAAACGCGAAACGCGGAAAAAAGCGCAAAAATGCGCAAAAAAAGCCGCGTTTTTGAGCGTTTTTTAGCTCCGGCTTTTTTTGCTCAAAAAAGTTGATTGGACACTGTAATCTCTGTAAAAACAGGAAATTCCTGCCTGGACATTAGATTACCCAAGAGTCCTTTGCACAGCCGTGTGACTGTGGGTAGGAAAAAGAGTTGAAGATGGCAAGTGCTGTTTCTCAGGTGGAGCTCATAACTGCTGTACAGGCCCATCCTGAACAGTGGGATGTGGCACATCCACTTCATGGAGACCACGTCCGAAAAGTGAAAGCGTGGGAGGATATCAGTGCTGCCATTACCCCTGGCTGGGAAGAATTAAGAAATGCCGAAAGAAAGGAAATAAGTGAGTCTATTTTCCTTGAATGCATGATCTGTTTGTGTGTAATGTAAATGAAGGTTGCATATTTAACCCTTTGTTTTGTGTTCCACGTTATTTTAGGCAAAATTATACAGCGCCGCTGGAAGTCCCTACGCGACCGTGTCAGGAGGGACCTCACGGACAAGGAGAAGGCAGCACGTAGTGGAGCACCAGCACCTGCAAAGAGACCACATGTCTATCACACAAATTTGCTGTTCTTACGGCGAAATATGATGAGCCATACCAGACCGTAAGTTTTTTTTTTTTTTCATATATTTGCCTATGTACATTGCTTTTCAGGCGGTATGTTCCATGGCTATTGTAACCACTTGCTGAACGCCGCATGTACATATACGTCGTCAGAATGGCACGGCTGCACAAATGGGCGTACCTGTACGTCCCTTTTAATTTGCCGCTGCAGCGGCGCGCGTTCCCATCGCGAGTTCCTTGAGTCCGACCGCGGGTCCTGCAGACTCAATGTCCGCGGGGACACCGGCGATCATCTCATGGAGAGGAAGAGGTTAACCCCTTCACTGCCAGTGTAATTTTTACAGTAATCATTGCAATTTTAATCGCACTGATCGCTGTAAAAATGACAATGTTCCCAAAAATGTGTCAAAATTGTCCAATGTGTCCGCCATAATGTCGCAGTCAGGATAAAAATCGCTGATCGCCGCCATTACTAGAAAATAAAAATTATTAAGAAAAATGCCATAAAACTATCCCCTATTTTGTAGACGCTATAACTTTTGCACAAACAAACTTTCTTAACTGAAATCTGTAGAAGAATACAAATTGGCCTACACTAAAAAAAAAATTTTTTGATTTATATATTTTTTGGGGGATATTTATTACGTAAAAAAATTAAAAAGCAAACTTTTAAAAAAAAATTACACTCTTTTTTTGTATAGCGCAGAAAAAAAAAATAAAACGCAGAGGTGATCAAATACCACCTAAAAAAAGGTCTGTTTGAGGGGGAAAAAAGAATGTCAAGTTTTTTTGGAGCTACGTTGCACGACCACGCAATTGTTAAAGAGACGCTGTGACGAATAGCAAAAAGTGCTCTGGTCTTTGGCCAGCTAAATGGTCCGGGCTGAAGTGGTTACATTTATACATTTTGTATTGTCTGCAGGACAACTTCTAACATCACACAGAGAGAGGGGGATGCAGAAGAGGCAGAGGTTGAGAGACCAAGCAGTCCCATGATGAGCACTGGATCTCTACGTGCAGTCAGCGAGGGAGGTGTTCAGTGCACAGATGAGGTAACTGCTTATGTCTGCCTGTCTATCTCATTGTCTGCCTGTCCATTGTACATGTCAATGTAAACATTTTTGTTCTTTTGCAGGAATCCAGGGCCTTGGAATCTGTGTCTACTGCCAGTCAGCAAGGTGGAGAGCAGTGAGGTCGTGGCAGTGTTCGTGGCCGTGGACGTCAGACAAGGGGCGGGTTCAATCTGGAGGCTGATGACAGAGTGCTAGCACTGCTGCAGGAAGTGCGGCAGGAGAGGCGCAGTGTGGATGCGTTTTTGGACACCAGCAACCCACGCGCCTACTTCTGCCGCAGCCTATACCACATCCTAGAGGACATTGGGGGAGAACAAGAGAAGGATTGTATGGAACCCATGTACGGTATTGCAATGCAATACCGACAAGCAAAACTAAGTGGTGGGCCAACTCCATGCGATCCATATAATGCTTCTCATGATCCCCCAATGGCCCCTGGGACCTCAGCAATGCTAGCACCCCCCTCTCACTATCAGACCCTTCCTCAATGCCAACCACCACCTATCCCGTCACAGACCTCATTCTATCTACCTGCACTCCTATGATGAATTTTCACCTTCCACCTCCCATTTTCAGCCCTCAAACCCTGTACCCCGCTACCAGCAGGATTTTTTGAGTGATTGCCAGGCCCAAGCATTACCCCGTCCCCAATCCCCACATCCCCAAAGTGATCAATCATCCACCACCACCTATCATCAGTTGTGATCCCAAACCTTTTATTTTGTTCTAATAAATATCTTTTTTTTCTTGAAAATAATGTGTTAAATTTATCTTTTATATGATGCACAACAGCACTCCTTTGCACTCTGCTTGCCCTGAAGGCAGAGTGCAAAGGACTCTATCGTACTCTGTCTTCAGACAAGCATAAGCTAGCTCTTTTTTGGGCTTAGCCTAGGCTTACCCCGAAGGCAGAGTCAAATTGACTTGTTGAACAATCGTTGATAAATGGACATAAAAATAACAAACTTCAATTTTGAAATAAATAAAGAAAAAACTGCGCTTGGAAAGGATAAGAGAAAAAGAACAACAAGCTGCGGTCATAAGTGTGGCCCACCAAATGAAATCAAAAAAGGAAAAAACCGCGCTAAGAAAATGATATAAACAATAGTCCAATTGTGAAGTAAAAAATGAAACAAAAATAAAATAGATAGTCCCAATTACAGTCCAGGCAAAGCATGTGATATAGAAATAATTCTTCCAAGGTAAACAGTGATGGCGGACACAATTAGCAGAACACACCGATATATATTGCGCTTACCAGAAGTAAGCCATAAGTGGGCGAGTGGCTTAAACCCAGCCTGGGCCTTTAAGTGTACGCTCCAGATGAAACCGGAAGGGCGCCCTCGTCACGTAGGTCCACAGATTATGATCCGAAAAATATATATAACAAAAATATAGCGTAATATTGTTTACATAAACACCACGCCAAACCAAAAAAAGGAAAAAAGAGAAGTGACACTCAATAGACCTTAAATCATGTGTGATCATATGAAATCCTATACTCATAGATAGGACGATATAGTGAATATCATGCAATCATGCAAAATTGGATAGAATCAAATAAGTCAAATATAAAAATAGATTATAAATAAAATTATGAATGGGTGAAAAATGTACGACTCCCAAAATCTGCTTACCAGATATAATTGGACAGTCAGCGTGCATAGATCACCCCAAAAAATGTGAAAAGATTGTGAGGAAACTCCCACCAGGTGTTGTGAAAGCTAGTAATACGAGCTGCTTACCAGAAGACAGACCCTCTTATGCAGATAAGTGAGACCAGGAACCAAACACCAAAGGAGCAGATTTTAAACAGACCTTAGGGAATGTCCCCTTACCAGACAAAATAAAGCAGAAAGGCAGGTGTATCACAGTCTCAGCCAGACACGTCTTGCCCTCTCAGTCCGGACACGGCAGCATATCAACTGTAAACAGCATGTGGCCTGGAGCATGCTTCCATATGCTCCCACATCAACAAAAAGAAATTTAAGATGTGCATCGGACAATGCCAGGAGGACCACCGAAAAATATTTTTTGTAATTAAAATATGACGATCCAGAGTGGGGAGGCTTCTTGACCCTGATGTGTTTCCCATCAAGGGCTCCTATACAATTTGGGAACTGAGTTTTTTCCCAAAAAGTGTCGACAACTGATTCCCAGATGTCTTCTGTTGGCTCTGGCATTACAATGTTATACAATTCCTCCCATATTGCCACACATTTTTCCTTTATTATTTTTGACACCATTGTGAGGCCAAGGAGGAAGTAATGATGCAACGAGGCATAACTTTGTCCTGTGGCAAGGAACCTAAGATAACATAATAAATTTAGTTATTGAAAGAGAAAAGCATAAAAATAAGTCCTAACCCTACCCTTAAACCTAACCCTATCTCCTAACCCTATCTCCTAACCCTAACCCTATCTCCTAACCCTAACCCTATCTCCTAACCCTATCTCCTAACCCTAACCCTATTTCCTAACCCTAACTCCTAACCCTATCCCCTGACCCTATTCCCTAACCCTGACCCTATTCACTAACTATAACCCATATGTGTATTCACTTACCTGAGTGTCACTAGCAGCCGTTCCTCCGGTGACACAGAGCTACGCATCACAGTGTCCATCCTGAGCCTCTCCAACATGTCATCAAAGAGCAGCACTGACATCCTTGTAAAGTTAAGGAATTTTGTCGGATATGAGCGCAGTTGGGAAAAAATATTGCCAAAGTACCCCATAGAAAATTGATTGGATACCATTGGATGCACCCAAAATTGATGTCTGCTGCTTCTCTCCTCCTCCTGTCTCCTTCTCCGCAGCCTCCGCAATACAATCAGAAGGATTGCCTCATCGATCTTCTGGACGCCAGGATCCATATTTATCAGAAAAATACACAAATTGAGCATAGACTCAAACAGACTTTGAAACACTCTCTCCTCTCTCTCTCCTACCAAAATGGCACCGACACATGCTTATTGACATATTTTCTTTGGTTTCTGTGGCATTGTGGGAAATTTGGGAGTGTATATAGCTGAGAGATGTGTTTTTCATTAAAAAACGCTACTTAGCGCTAACGCTAAAAAACGCGCAAAAACGCTAATGCAAAACGCGGTAAAAATTGTGTTTTTAACGCCAGTTTTTCCAGGCGTCGAACCTAGCTTTACAGCTCGTTTTTTAAAACGTCCATGTGCATGAGGCCTTAAAATCACTAGGAACAGGCTCTGCTCAGTTATGAATGCAGCCAAAGCTAAATATTCAATGTATAATCTATAAAATATTACAGTATTCTATGATACTATCTTTTTTTTTGTATATTATATAACTGGGAGAATCAGCAATGTTTTAGCGAGAGGATATATGAAAAAACATTTATGAAAGAGATGGTTTTGGAACGTGTAATTTTTCACCATATTACATAACAGTCTCGGATATAAACAAATCTGGTTTTCACTACTTCAGTTTCCATGCATGGGAGGAAGTCAAGAAAAGCAAGATGCACACCATGTGTCCATTGGACTAAACAAAGTTACTGTTTCTTCAGTTTATTGTGTTAAAATTTCTATAAGACATAAATTGATAAAATATGTCTTCATCTTACTCAGGGCTCATTAAGAAAATGTGCTTTACATTTCCATTCCTTTGCAATAACCAGAGGTTATTGGGAGCTTTGTTCCCTGGACACAGTAGTAACACCCAACCTTCGAAATAAGAAAATCTTTTTCCTATATGATATGCATTTTAACAGTTTAATACTCCTTTTGTATGCTATATTTATGAGAGCACAGGCAAGTCACGTAGAATTACAACCAATTCATTTGTTAACTTCATGTACAGACTTCAGATATATTTTAAATAGGGATGAGCCGAACATCCCCCCGGTTTGGTTTGCAGTAGAACGTGCGAATAGGCAAACAATTTGTGCGAACACTGTTAAAGTCTATAGTACGCAAAGGTGAAAAATCAAAAGTGCTTATTTTAAAGGCTTATTTGGAAGATATTGCCATAAAAAGTGTTTGGGGACCTGGGACATGTATCAATGAAAAAAAAATGTAATGTATTGTCGGATCCCGGCAATATAGATAAAAAAACTGCGTGGGTCCCCCCCAGTCCATTACCAGGCCCTTTGGGTCTGGTATGAATTTTAAGGGGAACCAAGCACCAAAAAAAACCCCCAAAAAATGGTGTGGATGCCCCCCCAAAATCCATACCAGGCCCTTCAGGTCTGGTATGGACATTAAGGAGAAGCCCGGACATGGGTACAGCATTGCATGACCGCGCAATTAGCAGTTAAAGCGATGCAGTGCCAAATTGGAAAAAGTCCTCTGGTCCTTAGGCAGCATAATGGTCCGGGGCTAAAGTGGCTAAAGTGGTTAAACAGGGGCAGAAAAATTGGGCCTTGGGTGGGGGCGCCAGAACACTGTAACCCATCACAGTAACTCCTGCTGGGCGCAGGAACAGGCCCTGCTGTGAAATATTATATCAAAAATATCAAAAATATAGCAATTTGGCCAAGCTAGCATTTAGACACTGAGCATGTGGATGGCTGGGACCGAATTTCTTTTTACAGTTCAGCAACCGGGGTAGGGAAGTTTGCCTGCTAAAATCAGTTGGTGGTGTACTGCTAGCAGATTGGCTGCAGGTACTTGGTACACCTATTGCTATACCTTAATTCCTCTCAGTGCAGGTTTTTGAGAAGATTGAAGGTATAGTAGGGTTGGAGATCCCAGATGAGGAGCAAGGAGAAGTCCGCCTTTTTCTATGATGTGGGTCTTTCAAGTGCTGTTGCCAACTGACTGCATGGCAGGTCGTCATATGTCTGGTCAAGCATGTGGTGCCCAAGCGGCTGCCGTTCTGGCCACGCTTGATCTGCTTCAGACATAGGTTGCAAACAGCAATGGTGTGATCTGCTGCACACGTGTCGAAAAAGGCCCACACCAAAGAACTTTTAAAGGTCAGCAGGGAGTCAGCAGCACCCTGCACCTGCAGAGCTTTGAGTTGTGATGCAATAGAGTGACTGCCCTTAAGCTGCCCCCTAGAAGACATCCTGTCTCGTTGGAGTTGTGCCTCCTCCTCCTCATTTTCCACCTCTCTTCTCTCAGGCACCCAAGTACAGTCAGTGACCTCATCATCCCCTCCCTCCTCATCACTGGAGCAAACTTGGCAGCATGCTGCAGCTGAGGGAACATGACTGCCAGTTTCTAGTCCTTCTTGGGCACCCCCTCTCTCTAGGCTCACATTACTCCCTTCCTCAACCTGGAAACCAACATCGGAGCCTTCAAATCGCTGCACATCATCCAGCAGCATATAACTGTCACTGTGGTCGAATAATTCTGGGGACTCCTCCGTGCATTATGGTGGGGCTACAGAAGGTGTGACTGTGAACAAGGAGCCAGTGGAATAGGCTGCTTTGGCAGCTGCGTTGGAAGGCAAACTGCTCTTAGCCTGGGAGACAGATGATGAGGAGGATGAGGACGGCTTTGTTATCCACTCCACCAACTCTTCTGCATGTTCTGGCTCAATAACACGGCCAGCAGCAGAAAAAAAGACAAGCCTGCCCCACGGCCACCTGCAGAGCATGACCACCACTGTTGACTGTAGACACAGAGGCTGCTCGCCCTCTTTTAGTGCCCTGTGAGCATCTGCCTCTCCTTGATGGCCTTCAGGACATGATGTATTTTTTGTTTTGCAACACCACACCACACTGTATTATATACTGTGTACATCGCCTGAAGTGTATTAGAAACTATACAACACCGAATGCACTGTATATATAGGCTACACTGAATGCAGAGTATGTATATATATATATATATATATATATATATATATATTCATATATATATCGCGCACAGGAAACCGACAAGTACCACAGGCAAGTTGGCTGGTTAAATACCCCCCGGGCTCCTCTTATAAGTTCAGGCCACCATACTGGCCTTCCTACTTATGGTTGAATCCCTATGGCCGATACGGACATGGATAACCTTTATAGTTAAGATAAGACTTACCATATGAAAGGAACCTGGAAGTGTGGACCTACCATATGAAATGGACCTGAAAGTGTGCCTTGGTCTGATGGATGGTATGCCAAAATAAGGGGGCAAAAACATTCAGGTAGAGGTATAGTATTTTATTGGTATTAAGTAATTCATTGAGCCGATTTTGAAAATGCCTGTGCCATCTCCACTTGAGGATTAGGGATATACCGGGCGAAGCAGGCTGACTTCCACCTGCCTAGTCTTTTTAATGACGTGGTCTGGGACCCCGTGGCAGGATTCTGCTGAGGCCGCTCCAATACGAAAGGAGTGGCCGGAGTACTGACTGGGGTTAAGGTGAAGGTTGCAGAAAAGTATCCTAATGTGTTTCACAATCTGACAGGCACTTAAGGGTTTGACTGGAAACGGTAGAAGGGGACTGGAGTCCGGTTGTTCAGGCAGGAGTGACAGAAGATGATTAAGTACGGTGACTGGACACCAGTCATTATTGGTTTTGTAAAGGTGAATGTCCACTCCAGAGCCTGCCTGCTGGGTTTTAGAAACCTCGAGGTGGAGGACGAAGTGGTCTTGGTAGTGAACCAAGCGCAGTCTGCGTAGTACTTGGCCTGCGGGGTTGTTACAGGTAAACTCGCCAGGTCGCAAGAACCCGTAGTAGGCCAAGTATATGGCTGCTTGTAGGACTGGAGAGAAGACCGAATGGAGAAGTATTCAGGATGGTCGACATATCCCTAAAGATGGGCTCCATAATGGGTAGACGTTTGGTACTGACCACCGGTTGGTGTCTCTTAGTGCCACGTAGGATGGCTTGGATAGCGTGGGACGAAAACAGTGAAGACTTTGCAGGGTCTTGAGGAGTAAAGAAATGTTGTATGCTGGCTAGGTATAGCTGAATAGTATTATGGGATAAGGCCAGCTGAGTGTGGCAATATGAAATGAAGGCCAGTCCTTGTAAATGTTGAACTAGTCCAGGGTCAGCTGAGACCAGGGGCCGACACTGGGTTTGAAAAAAGAAGCGTAATTAAAACATGAAAGTGCGTCTGCAGCTAGGTTGTATTTGCCTGGCATAAATGAGCAGTGGATATTAAATGGATGTTGCAAAGACAGTTGTACCAATCTGCGCAGGAAGGACATGACTGCTAGGGACTTTGACCTGCCTTTGTTGATAATGTCTGCCGTGGCCTGATTGTTGGTGGTGAAGACCACAGTTTGCCCTGTCCAATGATGACCCCAGAGCTGTGTGGCTGCCACTATGGGATAGAGCTCAAAGAGGGAGGAAGTTCGGGTGAAGCCAGGTATCAACAGTATCTGTGGTGGCCAGGGTCCTGAAAACCATTGGTGGGCAAAAATTGCCGTGAAGCCTGTAGAAGCTGCAGCATCTGTCACCAACTGGGGTGAATGGGAGGAAACAGTAGGTATAAATAGGGATATACCATTCCAGGCGGAAAGGAATTCCTCCCACATAGATAGGTCCGCTATTGCTGCAGTATCTAGATTTAGGATCTGATCGGGGTCTTGAGTTTGTGATAGAAACACCAGCAGACGTGACACAAAGGTGCGACCTTGTGGAATAATTCGCATGGCGAAATTAAGCATTCCCAGGAGAGATTGCAGCTGCTTTTTAGTACACCCCCTAGTGTGGGTGAACTCTTGGAGGACCGCCCTAATGCGGGCTAGTTTGTCGAGGGGGAGACTGGCCTGCATGGTGCTGGTGTCTAAGTTGACCCCAAGAAAGGTGATGTTGTGTGCTGGACCGTTGACTTTATGCTCAGCGATGGGAACATTGAGATTTCTGAATACGACTATGAGTTTGTCGAGGTCTCCTGGGGGCATACTAGGTGGTTCTATTAGTAAGAAGTCGTCCAAGTAATGGATGACTTCTGGACACTGAGCTTTGTGCAAGAGTATCCAGGCGAGGGACTGAGCGAATGTGTCGAAGAGCCAAGGGCTACTCTTTGAACCGAAAGTCAATTTCGTGGCAAAATAGTATGCCTCCTTCCACTTGATGCCATGCCAGCACCAAAGGGATGGGTGGATAGGCAGGAGCTTGAAGGCGTTCGAGATGTCAGCTTTGGAGAGCCAGGTGCCTGAACCTGCTTTGATGATTGCTTGGATTGCCTTATCCACGGAGGAATATTTTAGGGAGAACTCTTCAGAGGGGATTAGGGAATTGAGACTGGGGATGTGGGAAGAATGAGGCGCAGACAGGTCGTACACCAAACGTAGTTTATTTGAGAACTTGCCCTTGACAAGCCCAATAGGGCTGACTCTCCAAATACTGAAAGGGGGCTGAGTGAAGGGGCCTATAATGAACTCTTGATCTATTTCTGTTTGTAAGAGCTGGTCTATGGCCTGTTCATCAGTGGCCGCTGAGCGGAGATTCCTACATTCGTAGGTAGTATGGGGCAGTGAAATGCGGCCGGTGTGAAACCCTTCTGAGAAACCTTGGATAAGGTAGGTGGCAAGGGAGGGGGTGGGGTGTGAGGTGAGGTAGAGCCCTAGCCACAAGACGTTGACTCAGCTTAGTCATGCCCTCTTCTGTTGCTTGACTTCGCACAGGTTTCTTGGATGCACTCTTTGGCATAAGGTGCAGATGTGGAGCAGGCGGCACTGACTGAAGTTGCAGGACCCGTAGTTATAATTTTTGCAGATGGCTGCCCCTCCCACGGTTCGGACTGGGCGTCCGAATTTGTCCACCTGAGGCGTTTGTGCAGGGGCCGACTGACCCTGAAGTGCACCGGAGGTGGAGGGAAATTCGAAGGGGCGTCTGATTGTTGCATTGACGCACCAGGTGGTGGTGTGAGTGGAGGACTGGCAAATTGCACACAGTGGTGAGCGCAAGCCGGCAAAGTGGCGACAGAACAGCTCTGTGTCCATGAGGCTCCAATTTGTGGTCGTTTGAAACTGTGTGAGTCTGGCTGCTGCCTTTGCGGAAAAAGAACGATGATAGTCAAAAAATGAAAATCCTCCATACTTGTAGCCCAGATCTACTACGGTATGGAGATATAAGTCCAGCTCTTCCCTCCTGCTGGGGGAGGCTGAACATAGGACATCCCTCAGCATGCCAAAGGCCAATGTGAATTCTGGGACAGATAATTTCCGATTGAGTCTGGGGTCTTTGGCCTTAAGGACCACCGACACGTCTCCCCAGGTATAGGCCTTATTTTCCGCCAGATCATGGACAGAAATGAGGAGAGAGGCAAGGTTGACGTCCCTGCCGTCCAGAATGTCCTTCCTGATAGTGGCCGGAACCAAATGAGAAGGGGAAGAATATGGGGTTCCACCCTGTGGTACCTGTAGGAAGGGGTGTCAAAACTTGGGTTGTGGTCGGGTCAGGAATAGCCGTGGCTGGCCGAGCCTCCAGGAGAGCCACTCTGGTTTGTACGTCCGTGACCGAGGAGGACAGGGACGCTACCATAGTGTGGAGTTGTGAGATGGCAGAGGATATTGACTGGAGAGATGCCTGCTGGGTGCTGGGTCCTGCTGCGGCAGGTGGGGGGAGAAGGAGCTTGAAGAGCTCGCCTTTCCTGGCTGTAGCGGGGAAGTGCACGCCTCTGCGTCTCAGCTCTGCCGTCAACTTGGGCATAGTCCATCCCCTGAGGGACTGCACACTGCCGCTCTCTGAGACTGGAGAAGGTGACAGAGGGGCCGTGAGGTCTTCGCTGCCGGCCTGGGACATGGTTGATCTAGAAAAGATATCCTGTCCTTGAGATCGTGTCTTGGTTGACTGGAACCTGTTAGGGGTGACATGAATTTTAAATTTGCTTCCCTTCCGTAAAGCCATACTTACCCAGCTTATGCTCCTTTTTTTTTTTTTTTACCTGGGGGGATATCGTCCAACCTGGTGCAGGGTGGACCTACTGAACTTTGACTGACCTGGAGGAAAATGAAAGGTGACAACTCGTGAAGGGTTTGCTAACTAATCTTAAAGTAGTACTTGTATGGTTATTTAAACGACAGGTGCATGAAATGCAACAACTAAGTGAAATGTAAATGCCTTGATGGTGGCACGAATCGATATGCTGCGACTGCGACAAGACCCGGAAACGAGACCCGGACTGATGTGGCCTAACGAATTGAATCGATACCTTACGAATGCTTAAGATTTGAATCTTAAGTGCGGTGTAGCAACAACGAAATGAATGAAATGTTTGCCTTGATCATGAAATGCTGGGCACAGTGTGGCTGCAATAGTGGGCACAGTGAGGCTGCAATGGGCACAGTGAGGCTGCAATAGTGGGCACAGTGTGGCTGCAATAGCGGGCACAGTGAGGCTGCAAGGGTGGGCACAGTGAGGCTGCAATGAGCACAGTAAGGCTGCAATGGTGGGCACAGCAAGGCTGCAATAGTGGACACAGTGTGGCTGCAATAGTGGGCACAGTGAGGCTGCAATGGGTACAGTGAGGCTGCAATAGTGGGCACAGTGAGGCTGCAATAGTGGGCACAGTGAGGCTGCAATAATGGACACAGTGAGGCTGCAATGGGCACAGTGAGGCTGCAATAGTGGGCACAGTGAGGCTGCAATAATGGACACAGTGAGGCTGCAATGGGCACAGTGAGGCTGCAATAGTGTGCACAGTGAGGTTGCAATGGGCACAGTGTGGCTGCAATAGTGGACACAGTGAGGCTGCAATAGTGGGCACAGTAAGGCTACAATGAGCACAGTGAGGCTGCAATGGTGGGCACAGCAAGGCTGCAATAGTGGACACAGTGTGGCTGCAATAGTGGGCACAGTGAGGCTGCAATGGGCACAGTGAGGCTGCAATAGTGGGCACAGTATGGCTGCAATAGTGGGCACAGTGAGGCTGCAATGGTGGGCACTAGGGATGAGCTTTATGTTCGGGTTGAACATGAGTTTGACTCGAACATTGGTTGTTCGAGCGTTTGTCGAAATACGAACATTATGGGGCTTTCGGGCCAAATTCGAGCGGCATGCCACACCCCATAATGCACTGCAACATCGCATTGCATTGCTGTCTGATGATTGGCCAAGCATGCACTATGACCCACCAATGGTCAATCACAGCACCGTCAGCAAAGAGAGCCATAATGGGCCAAAGGCAGTGTGCCTTTGGCCAAATATGGCTCAAGGGGTTAAGTCCACGCCCCACACTATATAAGGTCACCTGCACGTCAGCCATGTGTAGTGTGTTGCTGGCCTTGACCGAGAGAGTATCATTTCATTTAGATTGAGCAGGCAATTCAGTTAGCTGCAGTATATTTTATTTTATTTATTTCAGGTACTTATATAGCGCCGTCAATTTACGCAGCGCTTTACATATACATTATACATTCACATCAGTCCCTACACCCTCAAGGAGCTTACAATCTAAGGTCCCTAACTCACATTCATACATACTAGGGGCAATTTAGACAGGATCCAATTAACCTACCAGCATGTCTTTGGAGTGTGGGAGGAAACCCACACTCCCGTGGTCGGGATTCGAACCAGCGACCCTTCTTACTGCTAGGCGAGAGTGCTACCACTACACCACTGTACAGTCAGTATATACTAGATCTGACTGCAGTCCATTCCTGGTGTACTGTTTCTAATATACTTCAGGCAGGCAGGTGATTCAGTTAGCTGCAGTGTATTTAATACATATATACAGTCAGTCTCGTATATATATATATATAACCACTGTATCCAGTTTAGCTAGATCCGACTGAAGTCCGTTCCTGGTGTACTGTTTCTAATATATTTCAGGCAAGCAGGTGATTCAGTTAGCTGCAGTTTAATATATATATATATATATATATATATATATATATATATACAGTCAGTCTCGTATATATATATATATATATATATATATCCACTGTATCCAGTTTAGCTAGATCTGACTGCAGTTCATTCCTGGTGTACTGTTTCTAATATACTTTAGGCAGGCAGGTGATTCAGTTGCGGTTGTTAGGAGCAATGTCCATAGTGCAATATAAACTCATTGACAAAAACAATGTGATGTTAATAGTGGGAGGAAAACATATGTGAATTCTTGGGTCTAGTGGGTGATCTTCATGTGTTCGGAGTCCACGCGTAAATAAAGGGGGTAAATGCGCCTACCAGAGGGGGTGGACACTCTCACCGTATGGCGGGGTGTCATACAGGCTTGTGGATCTACCGATCCTGGGGATGCTTGCTGGAGGGTGCTGGTGGTGGGTTCCAGTAAACACATCCGAGGCAGCATTGGATACGGGATAGTTTTTGGATCTTCAATGGGTGGATGGATTCCCCTCTTGCAGCATGCCCCAGTAGATGGACATTGGTCCGAAACATGTCGGGTTGCTAAAGCCGTTACCCTGTTACCACACACGATTTTTTACCTGATTTGTGATCACTATTTTTATACATTTTTACCTGATGTTTGTGAAGCAGTCTTTTTTTCTTTGATGGTTTCCAATAAACCTTTTTTGCTGGTTCATGCACCATGTGGAGATTCTTTTTTTCCTTACATGGATCCTATCTGATGTGGTGAAAACTGCACTTCTCAGCTACTTGTTTGCTGCAAGAGGGGAATCCATCCACCCATTGAAGATCCAAAAACCATCCCGTATCCAATGCTGCCTCGATTGTGTTTACTGGAACCCACCACCAACACCCTCCAGCAAGCTTCCAGCAAGCATCCCCAGGATCGGTAGATCCACAAGCCTCTATGACATCCCGCCATACGGTGAGAGTGTTCACCCCCTCTGGTAAGCACATTTACCCCCTTTATTTACGTGTGGACTCCGAACACATGAAGATCACCCACTAGACCCAAGAATTCACATATGTTTTCCTCCCACTATTAACATCACATTGTTTTTGTCAATGAGTTTATAATGCACTATGGACATTGCTCCTAACAACCGCAATTTTTTGTCTTTATGTTATTCATTGTGATTTATAATCAATACTATGCACTTGTTTGGCTACTACATATAATATAAATTTATTTAGGGTGGTCCCTCACCCCTTCATACACATTTTTTTCCATTATACTTAGCGCTGCATTTATTATTTTTTGTTTATACTTTGACACGGTTACTACACTGGTGATGCTGGCTGCTATTATACCTTACACATAACCTTTTTCTAGTAGCGCAACAATATCCATTACCCATTTTTGTTTAGGTAATTCAGTTAGCTGCAGTGTATTTAATATATATATGTATATATATATATATATATATATATATATATATATATATATATATATTCTCGTATATATACATCCACTGTATCCAGTGTAGCTAGATCTGACTGCAGGCTGTTCCTGGTGTATTTTTCTAATATACTGTCTCAGGCAGGCAGGTGATTCAGTGAGCTACAGTGCACTAAATATATATACAGTCTCCTACATATATATCCACTGCATTATAGTCTAGACAAGCCTATATCTGACTACAGGCCATTCCTGGTGTACATTTTCAAATATACTTTCAGGCAGGGGCAGGTGATTCAGTGATCTGCAGTGCATAAAATATATATACAGTCTCCTACATATATATATCCGCTGCATTCTAGTCTAGCCAAGCCTTTATCTGACTGCAGGCCCTTCCTGGTGTACGTTTTCAAATAAACTTTCAGGCAGTAGGTGATTCAGTGAGCTGCAGTGCATAAAATATATACACAGTCTCCTACATATATATATCCACTGCATTCCAGTCTAGCCAAGCCTATATTTGACTGCAGGCCATTCCAGTGTACTTTTTCTAGTAAACTTCAGGCGGTGTTTTGCTAATAAAATTTTACAGCATATCCGGAAGGCCACCAAGGAGAGGCAGACACTCACAGGCCACTAAAAGAGGGCATGCAGGCTCTGTGTCTACAGCCAACAGTGCTGGTCGTGGACACGGTGTCGGGCACACTTGTCCTTTTTTTCAGCAGCTGGCCGTGTTGATCCACAACATGCAGAAGAGTTGGTAGAGTGGATAACTAAGCCGTCCTCATCCTCCTCATCCTCTGTCACCCAAGCTCAGAGTAATTTGCCTGCCAATGCAGCTGCCAAAGCGGCCTATTCCATCAGCTCAATGTCATCAGTCACTCCTTCCCTAGCCCCACCATCATGCACGGAGGAGTCCCCCGAACTGTTCGACCACAGTGTCGGGTTCATGCTGCAGGAGGATGCGCAACGTTTTAAAGGCTCCGATGATGGTACCCAGGTTGAGGAAGGCAGTAACGTGAGCCCAGAGAGAGGGGGTGCCCAAGAAGCACAAGAAACTGGCAGTCATGTTCCACCAGCTGCAGCATACTGCCAGGTTTGCTCCAGTGATGAGGAGGGAGGGGATGATGAGGTCACTGAATCTACTTGGGTGCCTGATAGAAGAGAGGAGGAGGAAGCACATCTCCAACGAGGCAGGATGTGACATTTGTGACATGCCCACCAGGTGAAACTCAACGTTGGCAATGCTGCAGCGGCTGCACACGCAGCAGAGGGCCATCAGTGAGTACCTGTGTGAGTATGGCACTAGGACAGGGTCAGGGGACCTTGGCTTTTTTTCGCCACACCAGTGGCTACTGATCAAGGATGCATGCACTATCCTGTCACCATTTGAGGAGGCCACAAGGATGGTGAGCAGTGACAGTGCATGCATCAGTGATACTGTCCCTCTTGTCTTCCTGTTGGAGCACACGCTTTGTGGAATAATGGACAGGGCAGAACAGAGGGCGGAAGAGGAGGACTTCCTTACCTCTCAAGGCCCCCTTTATCAAGACAGTATTCCGCGGGCCCGCCGATCACACAGGCAGAGGAGGAGGAGGATTGTGTTAGCATGAAGGTGGAGCCTAGCACTCAGCATCAGCAGCAGTTTTTAAGGGATCGTTTTCAATCCCCAGAAACCCATGGACTTGTACGTGGCTGGGAGGAGG
Source organism: Lithobates clamitans (assembly GCA_037952925.1). Taxonomy (NCBI): domain Eukaryota; kingdom Metazoa; phylum Chordata; class Amphibia; order Anura; family Ranidae; genus Lithobates; species Lithobates clamitans. The sequence continues at coordinate 2,719,369 of JBBGZY010000100.1, read as the reverse complement.
TGGCTGTGGATCATGTCATCCTTAGTGACCCAGAAGACTCCGGATCGAATGCCTCAGTAAACCTTCACTGCATGGCCTCCCTGATCCTGCAAAATCTGGGAAAGGACCCTCGGATTTGTGGTATCAAGGAGAGCGATCATTACTGGCTGGCAACCCTTCTTGATCCACGTTACAAGGGTAAGGTTGCGGAATTTATCCATCCTTCGCAGAGGAAGCAGAGGATGAAACATCTTCGGGAGGCCTTGCAGAAAGGTTTGTGCAATGCGTTTCCAGAGCCTGGGAGGTTACAATATCCTGGTCCTCCTGGACAACGTGTTGCTGAGGCTTCGGTCAGTCACAGAAGGAGCGGTGGAGAAGGTGGCCGTCTGACTGATGTGTTCAGATAATTCTTTAGTCTGCAGCCCCAAGGTCTGATCGGTTCCAGCAACTATCGCCAGCGTCTGATTTACATGGTGCAGGAATACCCAGGGGCAACCTTTCCAACCGAAAATCCACTGGGTTACTGGGTCTTGAGGATGGATCACTGGCCAGAGCTTGCACAATATGCAATTGAGCTACTGGCCTGTCCTGCATCCAGTGTTCTTTCTGAACTTACATTCAGTGCTGGTGGAGGCTCTGTAACTGATCACAGAGTGTGCCTGTCCACAGACTCAGTGGATCGACTCACCTTCATAAAAATGAATCAGTCTTGGATCACCAGCTACCAAGTACCTGATGCTGATGTAACCGATTCATTTTTCTATGAATGTGAGATCCCTTAAAGACTGCCCATGCCGAGTGACTATCCCATTCCTCCTCAATGTTCATGTTGATAGCTTCTAAGAACATTTTTGTTTCAGGGCACCACCACCAGTGCCTAAGGCCCAATTTTTCTGCCCCTGTTAAATAAGGGTGTATAAGTATACTTTTTGCTGTAATATTTCGCAGCAGGGCTCGTTCTTGCACTCAACTAGAGAATCTGCAAGGGGTTGCAGTGTTGTGGCACCAGCACCAGTGCCTAAGGCCTAATTTTTCTGCCCCTGTTTAACAGGGGTGTGTAATTACAATTTTTGCTGTAATATTTCGCAGCAGGGCTCTTTTTTGCGCTCAACTAGAGTATCTGTGAGGGGTTGCAGTGTTGTGGCACCACCACCAGTGCCTAAGGCCCAATTTTTCTGCCCCAGTTTAACAGGGGCGTGTAATTACAATTTTTGCTGTAATATTTCACAGCAGGGCTCGTTCCTGTGCTCAACAAGAATATCTGTGAGGCTTTACAGTGTTGTACCACCACCACCGCCTAAGGCCCAATTTTTCTGCCCCTGTTTAACAGGGGCATGTGATTACAATATTTGCTCTAATGTTTCACAGCAGGGCTCGTTCTTACAACGAACAACAGAATCTGTTAGGGGTTACAGTGTTGTGGCACCACCACCACTGTCTAAGACCCAATTTTTGCTGTCCCTGTTTAACATGGGTGTGTAATTACAATTTTTGATCTAATATTTCACAGCAGGGCTCGTTCCAGCGCCCACCAAGAGTAACTGTAAGGGCTTACAGTGTTGTGGCACCACACCACCACCAGAGCCCCAATTTTTTAATATTAATTACAATTGTTGATATATTTCACAGCAGGGCCCTTTCCAGCGCCCACCAAGAGTAACTGTGAGGGCTTACAGTGTTCTGGTACCACCAACACCTAAGGCCCAATTTTCTGCAGAGTATATAGGGCAGGCCGTATAGTATATACAGGTGGTCCCCTACTTTCAAACATCTGACTTACAAACGGAGGGAGACAACAGGAAGTGAGAGGAAATCTACTCCTAGGAAGGGAAATTCTCTCCTGTAAGAGTTAATATGGGAAAAAGGTGTCTCCACTGATGCTTTATCACCAATCCTTTTTTCCCTAATAACCCCAAATTTTCAAAATCCAATTGTCATTGGGAAAGAAAGTGAGGTAAAAAAACTTCTGAATAGGGGCACAGACAGAAAAACAAATGTTACAGGGGTGATAACTCTTCCCTATGTTTTCCAAAAAGCTTAAAAATTGTTTTTTTTGGCTGGAGCTACACTTACAAAATGTACCTGTTCCAAATTACAAATAGGTTCAACTTAAGAACAAACCAACAGTCCTTGTCTTGTTTGGACCGCCTGTATACTGCTGTTCAGAGGATATAGGGCCTGGGGGCCAAACGCCTTTTCTTTTTTTAATTTGGGTGTGGGGTTCCCCTTAATATCCATACAAGACCCAAAGAGCCTGGTAATGGGCTGGGGGGGGGTACCCATGCCGTTTTTCTCAGTAATTTCCATCCATATTGCCGGGACCCGACTTTACATTACAGCTGCAAGCAGTTTTAAATGACTTTTTTTCCTTTAGAAATGTAATTTTGTGCAGGGACTGTTCTAAACATGGGAAACACACGCCACTTTACAGGCATACTATAGTCACCCCCCCAGGTACAATATTTAAAAGAATATTTCACTTTTATTTTTTCACTTTAAGCATTATTAAAATGTCCCCTGGGGCAGGACCAGGGTCCCCAAAAACTTTTTAGGACAATAACTTGCATATTAGCCTTTAAAATTCGCACTTTTGATTTTTTACTTTTGGGTCCCATAGACTTTAACGGTGTTCGAATGTTCGCGCGAACTTTCGGTCCGTTCACATGTTCTGCCGCAAACCGAACCGAGGGGTGTTCGGCTCATCCCTAGTGGGTACAGTGTGGCTGCAATGGTGGGCACAGTGAGGCTGCAATGGTGAGCACACGTGAGGCCGCATTGATGGGCACAGGTGAGGCTGCAATGGTGGGCACAGGTGAGGCTGCAATGGTGGGCACAGGTGATAAAGTTGTTGTTAATATTTATTTTTGTAACTTAATTATGCATAAAACATTTAGGTGCCATTTCATGAGATAATTTATGAGGGCGTGTTTAGGGGTGGAATTAGGGGAGGGGCAACTGGTAGAAATAGGCTACACTGAATGCAGAGTGTATATATATATATATATAAACTGTATATATATATTACTAAACTGTATATATATATTACTATACCGCCTGCACCACTTCACAGTCAGATTAAGTGCATGAACCTCACGTGTATACACCGCTCCTAAAGCGCCTCAAAGAACTGTTTGGAGGACTTTTTTGAGCATCCAGCCAGCGCATCGCTCCAGTGTGAAAGCACTCAGATTTTCACACTGGAGTGAGAGGAGAGGCGCTTTACAGGTGCTTTGCAGGCCCTATTTTTAGTGCTATAGCGCCTGTAAAGTTTAGTGTGAAAGGGGTCTTAAGCACAAACTAACAAGCATGGGGAGACCAAGGAATAGCCATGCTTGGATCTCCCCTGTACTGAAAGAAACCGTAAACGACAATGATTTTGTCACTTTGGGTTTCAGGTCCTCCAGGACACATCGAATCGAACAGATCTGTGCTTGGTTAGATGCTGTGAAGGGGACCTTCTCAATGATACCACACAGGGATTTATAAACACTTTGTGATAGCAATAAAGTAACAATAAATAACTGAAATAAAAGAAAATTGTAATAAAATGTACTACAAAACTATGTGGCTGTAACACCCGCTGCCCTGCACACAACCGCAAATGCAAATGCACTCCAAGGGCGCGCACGTGTATGTAAACCGTGATTGTACCACACATGTGAGGTATCACTGCCAACATCAGAGTGAGATCAATAAATTCCCATAAAAGACCCATTTCCAATTGAGGAAGGTTCCTAAAATGTCCAATCACACTTGCTTGGTGGCATACCATTTTTCCTTCCTAATTTCTAAGCCCAAGGCAATAAGCATTGTGATAGCCCGGTCTTGTCAGGAATCAGCAGCTGGGAGACCAGATATATTTATCTACACAAAGAAATCTGAGGCCCGGCCATGTATGTATATCTTTAAAGTGAAATTTATTTACAGTGAATGAAAGATAATCACACACCAGCAAACAATAAACATGCAAATGCATGAGACTCAAAATTAAATAACAAAATGCCTAACCAGCAACCAAACCAAAACTAACAATATACACTATATACAGAAATGAGATACACACAAGGCATACCTCCCAACTTTTTGAGATGGGAATGAGGGACACCTATCAGTAAAAGTATGCAGGCTTAGGACACACCCCTTGCCCAGTTAAAGGAGAATTGTACAAAAAAAAAACAAGATTGGTTAAACCCACAAGTGCTTTTTTTTACCACTACTATTCCTTTATATTGGCTTTTGGTATTTACAAATGCAGCAATTTAAAAATCAGATGAAAGGTTTAGTGCTGGAACACACTTTTTGATACTTAAAAAGTGCATTTTATATACATCTATATAGATAAGACCAAAATGAGGGACAAATGAGGAGGAATGAGGGACAGAAGGACAAATCAGGGACAGTCCCTCAAAATCGGGGACAGTTGGGAGCTATTCACAAGGCAGGGGAAAACTGGAGGAGCAGGGAGCAAGGCAGCAGTGTACTGGGTCCAGGGCAGGAACAAAAGCAAGGTCAAGAATGAATGGCAGCAGAATCAAGTGGCAGCAGCACGGCAACCAAAATACAGGGCAGTCAAAACACTGAGGCGCCATGTGCTAGTGGGAGAAGCATTATACAGTATCTCACAAAAGTGAGTACACCCCTCACATTTTTGTAAATATTTTATTATGTATTTTCATGTGACAACACTGAAGAAATGACCCTTTGCTACAATGTAAAGTAGTGAGTGTACAGCTTGTATAACAGTGTAAATTTGCTGTCCCCTCAAAATAACTCAACACACAGCCATTAATGTCTAAACCACTGGCAACAAAAGTGAGTACACCCTTAAGTGAAAATGTCCTAATTGGGCCCAATTAGACATTTTCCCTCCCTGATGTCATGTGACATCTCCCATCCACCTGACATACTCATGCTTAGATTATTTTTTCCTTCTTAACAAACAAGGGTCTGTTTGGCTTCGATTGATTTGATGCTTCTCTATGATCATGCACTTACAGTGGTCAGAATCTCATCATGGAAGCTGAATGAGGCACTGTTAAAAGACCCTACCACCATGACAGACGTATTCCAAGCACTTACATCATACTTTCAAATGAATGATGTGTTGGAGACAAGGTCACTAACCCTTTGTGAGACCCATAAATGCCATTAGAGGGGTTTTCATCAAACATGGGGCCAGATGGAAGAAAGAGGGAACCACGCAGACTACTGCATTTTACACTAGAATTAGACAGCTAGAGACTGTACACAAACAGTTCCTTGACTTATCTGCACAGAAAGAACTAAGGATCTTGAGAGAGCGCCTAACCAGTTAAAATGGGTGGAAGTTCATGACAAACTCCATAGATAGAAATGAAATGTAGCGCTAATGAAAGTAACCAATAATAAAAAACACATCAGTAATGGTAGCCATTAGTAAAGGCCCATGGCTTGACGTGGTATAAGGTGAATAGTGACTAAGATATAATAATGTCCCAATGTGTGGCCATGGGTCAGACAATGAAAAGTCCAAAAATAAACTGTATACAGAATGTTGCACTGGTGCAGGAATCTTCTCCTCTGTGTCTCATAGATAATACGATCATATAATGGGAATAGATGAAACACGCTTACCAGAGGAAGTGGATTCGGATGCCGGTGACACCGAATCAAACAGGCTCAGAGATCCTTGATGGACGATGGTTGTTCGCAGGAACCCCGGATCTCGAGGGGGATCTTTCCTCTGTAATCACTGTCGTGGCTGCCAATTCCAAGGACTGAGGAAGGGTCACGGCCACGGGAGAGTCTCCAGAGTATGGGTGGTACCCAAAAAGATGTAAAAAACGCCAATAGTGTAGATCAAATGACGTATGTTTATTGGGTATCATCAATAATCAACAAACAATATAAAAAGCGTGATCACGTAAAAAAGGTAGAAACAAGTGTAGGGAAGAGTAAGGCTCGCCCAACGCGTTTCGTCCACATGGACTTCAACTGGGGCATCAAACTCCTCTCCTACACTGTATATATTTATATAAAAAACTACACAAATAGTGCGACCAATCAAACATCAATGGTAAGGTCACATGATGGGTCTGCTCTTGATAGGACAGAGAGGAGTCAGCTGACTGCCTTGTATTAACCAATGAAACCGCCCACCAATAGGGAAGAGGCATGTCATTTAGCCAATAAGAAAATAATGAACATGTTAAAAGTGTATGTAGAAAATAAAGAAGGGGGGGGACCCATAATATCTAATAGTCTGCAGCGCTATAAACATCTATGTCCGCTCAAGGAGTTCTAGGATACCTCAATACATAAATCATAGTGAACAAATACAATGCCAAAATCCTATGTATAAATGTAGGTGACCGGAGGGATGTGATTTAAAATCGTTGGTAGAAGCTGCACTGAGAGTTATATGATCTTATCTTGTCTGACATAGCCAGACAACCCACGTGTGTACATTGCGCTGTTCAGCCAATCAGGCGAGCGCAGTAACCAGGAACAAAAAGAGGCCAGGTCATGTAATATGTCAGCTGTCACATGATCATAGGAGACGAATAGCGTCTCTGTAGTGCAAATCTGAGGCAGCACGTAACCACACAGGAAGTCACATGCTGCCAGGGAGCCAATGAAGGAATACTATGTCTCTAACCCTTCAGGACTGTAAGTAGAGAAGGAATTACCATCTCCTGTAGTGCGGAAGTGAAGGGTGAGATAACGGAGACAACCGGAAGTGTTGAGACAGCAAATATCTCCACTTCCCCCGGTGTCATGGCTCTGGAGATGAATAAAATTTTATTATGAAACTCTAGAGGTATAAGATATGGATAATCAGAATGAATAGATGTGTGCACATAAATCGTGCCACAGTGCAGGAGGAAATATTATGTGAATAATATATTTAAATATAGGAAAAATAAAGGAAATATGACATAATAAAAATAGTGTGGGATATTGATAATAAATAATCCCATTAGATGGATATGTGCACATGTACCGTGACCTGAAATAAAAAAGTGTTATGTAAATAATGTATTAAAAGTGTTATATAAATAATGTATTAAAAATGTTATCTAAATATTGTATTAAAACATAGGAAAAAAGGGAGTGATGTGAAAGAATTAAATGGTGTAAAAATGTCATGTGCAAGAATAACGTGAAAATAGTATGATAAAATAAATATAATGAATATCAGCTTTATGTGAGGGACCATTTACGCTTGGTTAATGAAGGAATTAATATCCCATTCGACGTTCAACCCATGGGGCGAGTAAGAGCGGAGTTCGAATATCCAATATGTTTCGAGTCTTGAAACACCCCGCACACGTGATTCGCCTCTCCAATTGGCAACGAATTTATCAATTATAAGGAACTGAGTTCCAATAGGGTCCCGATTATGGTGTGTAAGATAATGCCTTGGTACAGTATGATTTGTCTTGCCTGCCTGTATATTGGTAAGATGTTCACCTACTCGAACTGAAAAAGTTCTTTTGGTGCGACCCACATATTGTTTTTTACAGGGACAGGTTAGGAGATATACTACATAGTGTGTAGCATATGTAGTGAAGTGCTTCATGGGGTAAACACATTGGGTAACTGTTGATTGAAAGATTTCTGTTTTTCGTCTTCCATTAGTGTTGTAAACGCAAACTCTGCATTTCCTACAGGGAAAGAAACCTTTGCAGTCCTGAAAAAAAGGGTCTTTTTAGGAGGGTCTATAATATTAGGGGCAATTTGTCCTTGAATGGATCTAGCACCTCTGAATGTGACACCCGCATATTCTGGTAGTACTGGGCCAAGAAGGGTATCATTCCGAAGAACACCCCAATGTTTTTTGAGAATGTTCTGTATTTGTCTGGCTTGTACCGAGTATGTTGTGAAAAATGACCACTTAAATTTGTCATTGTTGGTCTTCTTTGGATTGACGGCCAGCAAGGATCGTCTATCCATAGACCCAACCTTTTGTATTTCTGTCTCTAACTCCGTATGGGTATAGCCCTTTTCTATAAACTTTTTTTAAGGGTCTGGGCTTGCATGAAATAGTCTACCTCGTTGGTGCAATTACGTCGCAGCCGAAGAAATTGGCTGCGAGGTACTGATTTTAACCATTGTGAATGGTGGCAACTATCTAATGGGATATACCCATTGCGATCTGTGGGTTTAAAGAATGTTCGAAGCTCAAAATGGCCATTGTGGACTTTGATCTCCAAGTCTAAAAAATGTATGGACGTGAGGCTAGCTTCATAAGTTAACTTGATACCTCGATCATTAGTATTCAAATGGGCCATGAATTCGTATAGTGAGGAGAAGTCGCCTTTCCATAGGAGGAGGATGTCGTCTATGTAACGTGCCCAGAGGGCCACTTCTGGCCTCCTGGGTGAATAGACGACATCCTCCTCCCACTTGGCCATGAAAAGGTTGGCCAAACTGGGGGCAAACTTAGCCCCCATGGCCACACCTCTTGTTTGTAAGTAGAAATGATCTTGGAACCAAAAATAATTATGGGTCATTGTGAATTCAAGAAAGTCCATAATGAAATTGCGCTGCAATATTGGTAAAGAAGCGTTTTGAGATAAATAATATTCAACTGCGGCAAATCCAAGATCATGAGGGATGCAAGTGTATAAGGTCGAAACGTCGGCTGTGACTAAGATCATACCCTCTTGGTATGGGGTAGATTCTAATAATCTGATGGTGTCACCTGTGTCTTTAATAAAAGATGGTGTAGAGCGAACCGGGGGCTGTAAGTGATAGTCAATGTATTGACCTATCCGTGATGTGACCGAATCAATCCCACTGACTATGGGTCTGCCTGGGGGATTGACTGGGTCTTTATGTAGTTTGGGCAAATAATATATCGCAGGGATGTGAGGGGCTAAGGGAATAAGATAGTCACTTTCCTTTTTATCTAGGATCCTTAGAGCAGAGCCTTCCTTAATTAACAAGGAAAAGGGCTTTTTTATATGGGATGGTGGGGTCTGTGTGTATGCTTTGGTATGTAGTGGAATCCTCAAGGATTTTATGCATCTCACAGATGTACTTGGCCTTGTCTAAGACCACTATAGCTCCCCTTTTATCCGCAGGGCGGATAATTTAATCCTTGCGTTCACACAATGATTTTAGACCTTTCTTAAGGTTCTGGTCCATGTGTGTTTTCCTGACAGGTAAGGCCTCTAGGTCTGATAACACTAGATTACGGAATACTGAGATAGACGGTGCTATAGCTCCTGAGGGGTTGAAGAGTGAAGGATTGGAAAGTCCTGTATGGACATATTCGTCCACATGGCGTGGTTGGTCGTTGGGTACTTGGGAAAGAAAATGTCCTTGGATGCTTAACTTCCGAACGTACTTCTGAATATCAATAAATGTGTTGAATTTATTAAGGGGCCTGGGAGGAACAAATTTAAGTCCCTTATTGAAGACCCGTTCTTCTTCTGTTGTCAGTTGGACTGTACTTAGATTAAATATACCGGTGGTAGTTACATTCTTTTTCTTTTGGGTCCGCCTCCCCCTCTAGTGCCTCTCCTCGCTCTGGACTTTCCGAGTAATGGTTTGGAGCCTTGGGAAAATCTGAGTGATGAGAAGGCCCTGGGTGGCTATAGTTATAATTAAAGGGCGATCTATTAAGGGAATCCTCTTCCCTCTGTATATATCCATGGGAGTTATAAGGAGTGGTCCTGACATTCCTGTCTTGTAAAGGTTGAAACCTGTTACGGGTCTCAATAGGTGTTCTGGGGGTATAGTCATACACAGAACGATTAGGTCCGTGATGGTCTCTGTAGTCTGTCCAACCACGCGGAGGTCTCCCGCGTCCACCTTGTGAGTATGAACGATTGGGAGGTCCACTTGGTTGTCTTCTCCGTGCATTCTTATCACCCTTACCTCTTTGACTAGATTGATGTCGAGGGGGGTTATTCCTATATATATTATGATTTTCATAATATGGGGGTTCTGGAGGGCCTTCACGATATGGTACATGTGGTCGAGAAGTGATGGTATTCTTAGCTGGATATGTTTCATATTGAGATAGTTTTCTGTCCGGCCCTGGAATTCCAGGGGCAGGAAGTTCCACCCCAGAGCCATCATGACCAGATGTGCCCTGGGTTTCTAAAATCTTCTGCCATTTGAAGACAGAGTTGGTTTTATAATCAGTCAGGTCATGATTGTATTTCTTTTGTTTTTTCAACCTCTGATCTTTTTCTTCCTTTTCTAAATGGCTCCTCAAATTGGCAGAGAGAGATATATAATCAGGTGTGGATTTGAGTGGAGTTAATTTATCTCTCAAATCTTTAATCTCTCTGTCTATCAAAGGAAGTCTCAACTTCTTTTTATCTATAAAAAATCCCAGAAGTTTAATCCCAATCTCATTGAAATATTTGAACCAGGGTTCTAGGTCCGTATCTCCCTGTTGTGGGGAAATGTCCCAACGAAGATCCCTGGGGACCATTTGTTCTTTGATATATTGTTTTAAGAACGCTATATCCCATTGGAGGTGTATTTCGGAGGTCATCAAATTCTTGAGCCTGAGAAACATACCCCCAATTTCTGTATCCGGATTAAGTCCCGTAAAAACCCCATCGGTATTAACCGATCTGGTGGTTCTATATTCAAACACATCCATGTTTGTACAAAGGTGGGTATGTGCTGCTGTGAAACCACAAAAAGTCAAATGTCTCAAGGAAAAAAAATGTAACACTGCGCTAACCCAATCACCGAAGAAAAGCAGCTACATAAATATGACCAATATTATACACGAAAATAGAAATGAAATGTAGCGCTAATGAATGTAACCAATAATAAAAAACACATCAGTAATGGTAGCCATTAGTAAAGGCCCATGGCTTGACGTGGTATAAGGTGAATAGTGACTAAGATATAATAATGTCCCAATGTGTGGCCATGGGTCAGACAATGAAAAGTCCAAGAATAAACTGTATACAGAATGTTGCACTGGTGCAGGAATCTTCTCCTTTGTGTCTCATAGATAATACGATCATATAATGGGAATAGATGAAATACGCTTACCAGAGGAAGTGGATTCGGATGCCGGTGACACCGAATCAAACAGGCTCAGAGATCCTTGATGGACGATGGTTGTTCGCAGGAACCCCGGATCTCGAGGGGGATCTTTCCTCTGTAATCACTGTCGTGGCTGCCAATTCCAAGGACTGAGGAAGGGTCACGGCCACGGGAGAGTCTCCAGAGTATGGGTGGTTCCCAAAAAGATGTAAAAAACGCCAATAGTGTAGATCAAATGACGTATGTTTATTGGGTATCACCAATAATCAACAAACAATATAAAAAGCGTGATCACGTAAAAAAGGTAAAAACAAGTGTAGGGAAGAGTAAGGCTCGCCCGACTCGTTTCATCCACATGGACTTCAACTGGGGCATCAACCTCCTCTCCTACACTGTATATATTTATATAAAAAACTACACAAATAGTGCGACCAATCAAACATCAATGGTAAGGTCACATGATGGGTCTGCTCTTGATAGGACAGAGAGGAGTCACCTGACTGCCTTGTATTAACCAATGAAACCGCCCACCAATAGGGAAGAGGCATGTCATTTAGCCAATAAGAAAATAATGAACATGTTAAAAGTGTATGTAGAAAATAAAGAAGGGGGGGGACAATAACAATATGTGGGTTGCACCAAAAGAACTTTTTCAGTTCGAGTAGGTGAACATCTTACCAATATACAGGCAGGCAAGACAAATCATACTGTACCAAGGCATTATCTTACACACCATAATCGGGACCCTATTGGAACTCAGTTCCTTATAATTGATAAATTCGTTGCCAATTGGAGAGGCGAATCACGCGTGCGGGGTGTTTCAAGACTCGAAACATATTGGATATTCGAACTCCGCACTTACTCGCCCCATGGGTTGAACGTCAAATGGGATATTAATTCCTTCATTAACCAAGCGTAAATGGTCCCTCACATAAAGCTGATATTCATTATATTTATTTTATCATACTATTTTCACGTTATTCTTGCACATGACATTTTTACACCATTTAATTCTTTCACATCACTCCCTTTTTTCCTATGTTTTAATACAATATTTAGATAACACTTTTAATACATTATTTATATAACACTTTTAATACATTATTTACAAAACACTTTTTTATTTCAGGTCACGGTACATGTGCACATATCCATCTAATGGGATTATTTATTATCAATATTCCACAATATTTTTATTATGTCATATTTCCTTTATTTTTTCTATATTTAAATATATTATTCACATAATATTTCCTCCTGCACTGTGTCACGATTTATGTGCACACATCTATTCATTCTGATTATCCATATCTTATACCTCTAGAGTTTCATAATAAAATTTTATTCATCTCCAGAGCCATGACACTGGGGGAAGTGGAGATATTTGCTGTCTCAACACTTCCGGTTGTCTCCGTTATCTCACCCTTCACTTCCGCACTACAGGGGATGGTAATTCCTTCTCTGCTTACAGTCCTGAAGAGTTAGAGACATAGTATTCCTTCATTGGCTCCCTGGCAGCATGTGACTTCCTGTGTGGTTACGTGCTGCCTCAGATTTGCACTACAGAGACGCTATTCGTCTCCTATGATCATGTGACTATGTCAGCTGACATATCACATGACCTGGCCCCTTTTTGTTCCTGGTTACTGCGCTCGCCTGATTGGCTGAACAGCGCAATGTACACACGTGGGTTGTCTGGCTATGTCAGACAAGATAAGATCATATAACTCTCAGTGCAGCTTCTACCAACGATTTTAAATCACATCCCCCCGGTCATCTACATTTATACATAGGATTTTGACATTGTATTTGTTCACTATGATTTATGTATTGATGTATCCTAGAACTCCTTTATAGCGCTGCAGGCTATTAGATATTATGGGTCCCCCCCTTCTTTATTTTCTACATACACTTTTAACATGTTCATTATTTTCTTATTGGCTAAATGGCATGCCTCTTCCCTATTGGTGGGCGGTTTCATTGGTTAATACAAGGCAGTCAGTTGACTCCTCTCTCTCCTATCAAGAGCAGACCCATCATGTGACCTTACCATTGATGTTTGATTGGTCGCACTATTTGTGTAGTTTTTTATATAAATATATACAGTGTAGGAGAGGAGTTTGATGCCCCAGTTGAAGTCCATGTGGACGAAACGCGTCGGGCGAGCCTTACTCTTCCCTACACTTGTTTTTACCTTTTTTCCATGATCACGCTTTTTATATTGTTTGTTGATTATTGGTGATACCCAATAAACATACGTCATTTGATCTACACTATTGGCGTTTTTTACATCTTTTTGGGAACCACCCATACTCTGGAGACTCTCCCGTGGCCGTGACCCTTCCTCAGTTCTTGGAATTGGCAGCCACGACAGTGATTACAGAGGAAAGATCCCCCTCGAGATCCAGGGTTCCTGCGAACAACCATCGTCCATCAAGGATCTCTGAGCCTGTTTGATTCGGTGTCACTGGCATCCGGATCCACTTCCTCTGGTAAGCGTATTTCATCTATTCCCATTATATGATCGTATTATCTATAAGACCCAGAGGACAAGATTCCTGCACCAGTGCAACATTCTGTATACAGTTTATTCTTGGACTTTTCATTGTCTGACCCATGGCCACACATTGGGACATTATTATATTTTAGTCACTATTCACCTTATACCACGTCAAGCCATGGGCCTTTACTAATGGCTACCATTACTGATGTGTTTTTTATTATTGGTTACTTTCATTAGCGCTACATTTCATTTCTATTTTCGTGTATAATATTGGTCATATTTATGTAGCTGCTTTTCTTCGGTGATTGGGTTAGCGCAGTGTTACTTTTTTTTCCTTCAAACTCCATAGATGTAGGCAGGTCTTTTATGAATATGAGAACAAGCCCAGAAGCTTTTATGTGGGAGCCTTTCAGGGTACCAGTTGAAATCTTTAGTGTTACAGATCACCATCGATGCTGGTTTCAAGGTCACCGATTCAACATCTATTGCCAAGACCTTTCAAAGATTTTACCAAAACGTATACAACTTTAACAATCCTGTTCCTCGGCTCCCTTCTCAGAGGGTGGACCTGATTGATTTATTCTTGGTGTTGCCAGATATGCTTTTCCATCACAGACGTGTGAGGAGATGGAAGGACCAATCACAGAGGAGGAGTTTGCTCTCACTCTCTCATTCACCAAAGCCAATAAGAACCTGGTTCTTGACCCTTAATTAATATAAAACTTTCTGAGACACTCTTTCACCATACTTCCTACATTCCTATAACTAGATCACTCAACTATGTTGAGGGCCTATATAATGGTCATTCTGAAATTAGATAAAGACCATACGGTAACTATCCTGCCCTTCTAAATGTGGACTTTAAATTGTTCTCAAAAATAATTGCAAGACCAGGGAGAACATGACAAAGGTTATAGACCTGATCCATTCCACCCAATCAAGTGCCCAACCTCTTATGCTTTTGCCTACTGAGGCAGAGAAGGCATTTGTTTGAGTGGACTGGCAATTTCTATGATCCATGATAATTTGCCCTGGCAGTCAAATGATTTTGTGAATCTTGGAACTGAACTCTCACCCCCCCCCCCCCCCCCAGCTACAGTGAAGATCAACAAAACCTGAGATAATTACTTTTATTTGTCAGATGGAACCTGGCAGGGCAGTCCCCTTTCCCCATTAATTTTTTTATTGACTCTTGAACCATTTCTATGCAAGGTCATGTCAGACCCATATGTTACCGACCTCCACCTCTTGCATATGGAATACAAGATCGCTCCGTATGCTGACAATTTACTGTTCTGCCTTATGGAGTCTGAGACCTCCCTACCCTCAATGATAACTTGTTGGTATGGGGAACAAATTTCTCCATCAATTTTTCCAAATCTAAGGCCCTGAATAGAACACTCACCCAGGGTAGAGTGACTCATTTACAGCAATCTTACCAATTCCATTGGACTTTCTCCACTATGAGATACCTCGGCACAAACAATAATTCAAATCCATCTACGCTTTTACAAAGCCCTCTGTCAACTATCCATTCAGATTTTCAAAAATGGCAGGGCTTAACTCTCACCTGTTTCAGTCATTGTAATGCTTTCAAAATGAAGATATTGCACCAAATTATACTGTATATCTAATTCACGGTACTCTACTACAAAGCTTTACATTTATTCAGGGTTGTGATGTGGTGCACCTCACTACAATTTAAAGACTGAACAACATTGCTTCCCAGTGTCCTTATCGGCACTGGCTTGGATACCAGTCAAAGGTCATCCGCTGGAGCCAAGATGGAGGTTATTTATCAAACTTTTCTCCAAAAGGGGTTATCCCCTTTTCCTGTCTGCTAATTCTAGTGCTATCTAATCCCGAGTTCTTACCTTGCACTAAAAACAGACAGTTCAGATGCCTAGTTGAGGCTAAGACTAGATGCGTGCCCTTCACAACCGGACAGGGATGGATGTCTCTACAAGATATCAGTGCCTTGGTACAGCACCGGCTGAACTCCTGATCAGTTTTACCATTTTTTGCCAATGATCCCAGACCCAGGCCTCTATACCAAACCACTGTCCCAAGCATTTGTGTATCGAAAAAAGGCTTTACATCCAATTTTATCCTCAAGTCTCCAAAATGTTCAGGAAATGTCATAAAGAACCAGGTACACTCTTATATTTTTGTCGACACCCCCTGCTATGTCAGTTTTCAACAGGAGTCAAGAATTTGGTCTTTCAATTGACCTCTGTAGATCTGAGCAAAAATCCCCTGGCCTATTTGTTACACTTCAATTCAGTACCTCTATGTCGCTACAAAAACCCACTGTTCATTTTCTGAAAGCAGCCTGTGCCTGTGTCGGGCAATCTCATGCAGCAAGTGCTAATTCCCATGTGGCAAGTACTCATTTTCATGAACATGTGCAGAGTCATGAGCACAGATGCCTAACTAGACATGCAAGGACAAGAATGCACATGCGCACGAGCACAAGCACGAACGGACCGTGGTGCTTGCATGGGCACGCCCAAAGATCCTGGCGCCCAGCAGCCTATTTGAACCCAAGGTCTGCCCAGTTCCTGAACATCTGCTTAACTTGTTCCTGAACTGGCTATGCCTGGCAATTCTCAACCCTGCCTGTTATGCCTGCTGCTCACCTATGCTATTGACCACGGCTTGGGCTTCTGACCACAATTCTGCCTCTTGACTTGGTACTTTGTTGCCAGCACATTGCCAACTCCTTACTGTTCCTGATCTTGAACTTGACCCTGATCGTGCGCATGTCTTCCTAGTTGCTGATGAACATAGCTTGTTACCTGATTCCATAGTGCCACTGGAAGGACTCTTCTGTTTCCAAGCTCAAGCACACTGTTCCAGCTTCCTAGCACCTGCGCCCTTCCGCAAGAGACCAGCCTCATCATCTCAGGCTCCACAGTCAGGTATGTGACAGATTGCATTCTGACATATGGAAGCAAATATCCCCACTGAATATTAGGCACTGGTTTTCTAGATTGAATGAAATTAGATTCATGGAGAGCCTGACTGCTATGCTATATAACAGGGAATTCAAATTTAAGGATACATGGCTGCCATGGACTGCCTACACATGCTCCTCTCTGCACCAGGATTTAATGCCTGACACTCCAAGTCATGATTTAACACTTATGCATCATTAGAGGAGCATCGCTCCCTGACATCCATATTCCTCTCTCTGCTGTCACTCTTGAGACTATTTTGTCCATTATTTTGCAATGCTCCCCCACCCTCTTTTCCATTATACTCCCCGTCCCTCCCCTGCTTTACATGATTTTAACATGGGCTTTTGATGTTTTTCAATGAGTGTATATGTTTTATACCACACAAGTAAGCATTGTTGGGCTGTCTGAATAAAAAAAGGTATTTTTTGCAAAGGTTTAGAGATACACAATGAGGTTGAGTCTAAACAAGGTTTTTATGCTAACTGTCTTATATTTTGATACAGTACCAGTGACTCACTTTGTTTGTTATTATATGTAATTGTAGATTGGGACTTTGAGGATTTTTTCTGCTGGTTTTGTTTCTAGATTACAGAAAATGTATTTACACTACCCTCTTTTATAAACGGTATGCAGCCGAGTAGGAATGTTTTTATTTTAAGACTTATATTTAGCCTACATTTCCACTTTAAATACCGATATATTCAAATAGCACACTACTGTTTTTTTAAATAATGCTTTGATATTACACAAGATCTTTTTATTAATGTGCAAACAAGACAGGACTGCCCGAAACTTTGTCTGTGATGTTTGAATACATCTACACTGTCTGCAAGATATTTTAGTAGGTGTTAGTAATTTTCTGCATTGTTGAACATGATAGTAAATATTACATTTACTCGGAACTCAATTTATTTGTGGTTTATTGTGTTGCGTGACAACTAATAAATGGAGTCCAAAATGGCAGTCTGATACTTATGCTGCGTACACACGACCGGTTATAAAAACTCTGAAGGTTTCTCCGACAGAACTCCGACGGAATTCCATTCAAGCAGTCTTGCCTACACACAGTCAACCCAAAGTCCGACCAAAGTCCGACCGCCCAGAACGCGGTGACGTACAGCACGTACAACGGGACTAGAAAAAGGAAGTTCAATAGCCAGTAGCCAATAGCTTACGTCTCGTACTTGCTTCAGAGCATGTGTCATTTTTGGTCCGTCGGAACAGCATACAGACGAGCGGTTTTCCCGATAGAAAATGGTTCAATCGGGAATATTTAGAACATGTTCTATTTCTAGGTCCGTCATAATTTTTGAAAAAAAAAAAAGTCCGATGAGGCACACACACGATCGGAATAGACGATGAAAAGCTTCCGTCGGACTTTTTCTGTCGGGCATTCCTCTTCTGTGTACGAGGCTTTAGAAAGCCAAAACATTAAAGCTTAGCTCTAGATAATACTTTTTAATGTAGATCACTTTTCAGATCACTCTGAATATCTGGATTGGTATATGAGCTGTGATTTACTGAAGATTTTTTTTCTGTTCATTACCACCCAGATAATGACAGAATTTTACCTACTATTATATTTTTTTTTTCCCTGTAGCTAAAATGTTAGTTGAAGTTTTGGATAGAATATGGAATGCTTAAAGTCCCTAAAAGGATTTTTTTGTCCTGCTAGGACAATTTCCTTTCACTTCACACTTTGGATTCAAAGCAGAAATTGAAAGGATGTAAGCAGGGGCTTCCAGGAGGGTTCTGAATGATTAACAGTTTTATTTTGCTGTGTTTATGCTCTGGGGTAAACCAGGTTTACTTTGTTTCCAATTGTTACAATGCATAAGTGTTGCACTGTGTCCTCAGGTTGACCTGCTACGCTGATGGTGTTTGAGAAGGAAAGGTATTGCTGCTGGCCAGGTTTTCCCACTCTTTTTAGGAAAGTACAGCCCACTGAACGTCCTACTATATAAATAGGGGCTCATTAGTGCCCTGGGCAAATTCCATCTCTGCTGTCAAGATGTAGCCGTTATGCTGTCAGTTTGCCCCCTTTATGGGAACCCAGTCTGCATTTCAAGAGAGTCTGGATCTACATGAACTTATCCTGAACTCTGGTGGATTCATTGTTGCCTTTGTGGTTTTCTATGGACTCTTGCTTTGTTATGGATATAGCCATCTGCCTAAGGCACGGATACTTCATGGAACACTAGAGAGTTTTGTATAGGAAAGTGTGTGGAAGATGTCTCTGAGAACTGTTACTTGTTGCTTGCAACTACTTCAGAAAAATATCTTTATTTGTTCATCTAAACTGCTTGTTCAAATGTCTCCAAAGGGGTGCATGCATGGAGTATGAAAAGAACAGGGCTTACAACAAGGTGACAGTACAGAGGTCTAATGAACAGAATGCCATCCAGAGGAAGCTAGAGTGCCATTGCTAAAGACTAATGTATTTGTGTCACTTGTTAAAGAGGCCAACCAGCCAGGAAACAAGTGACATGGCAAAGATGACAGTTACTGTGGTATTGAGAAGGTATTATGCTTGGCCCCTTGACTAGCAGCCAGTTTATCACTTACTGGGGAGAGAGAGAAAGATTTAGATAGGACCCTGGGAAGGAGAACAAACATGGAGTTATGAAGTTATGGAGAAGTGTGTTTCCTGTGTCCAAAAGCAACATACCGAATATTGTCACTGGAAGTGAAGTGACGGGGCTACTGAGTTTGTGGAAAATTGTACATGCTCTGTGATACCACTTAAAAATGCTGCACACCGGGAGGGAGAGGTGTTGTCTAATAGAAGTTGTGTCCAAAGTACTTAGTGTTAACAGTGTAAGAAGTATGACCACAAATTACAAGACGTTACCTGTGCAAGTATATAGCTTGGAAAAAGAAAAGAAACACCCAATACTAGTGTCCGGGTAAGGGGTTACTCTAGCAGCACTTATTAGCTATTAATTATCAAAAATTACCAGCTGAATTGCCAAAAAAATTAAATAAATCACTTTATTAAATGCTTTAAAAAACATTAAACATGTTAGGCAACAACTTTAATTGGAATAAAAATAGATTGATTATACTGGGTTCCACTAGGGCCCAGTTGCTACATATGTGATTGGATACTATGTCAGACAGAGCAACCAATAATTATTATTACGTTGGACCAAAACAAAAACAACAACAGAAACAAAAACAAAAAACACACAATGTAGAACAGCGTCCAGACACTTTTAGGATCTTGCTACGTATTGGCTGGTACTAGGGAAATAGTATAAATGTTTGGTGATATTATTTATGTTTAATTACCGCAATATCAATATCAAATATAGGCCAAAAAAGTACCTGTCAACAACAAGAAAGATCCTAGGGGGATATATGGGGATGGGTGATGGGGGGAGGGTAGAGTGATGCTATCTATTGCTGATTGGTGTGCACCTGTTCTGGGCTGCAGGTTCTAGTAAGGACACATAAGATGATGACCTGTCCCATGGAATGGTATCAGATGAATTTTAGGATATTAATAAACAGGATGCTGTTGGTAGATAATTGTCCACATGAATGATTCCCATTAAAGTCACTAATAATGAATTAATAATAATAAATATAAAGTGTATACTTGAATAAGAAGAATTTTTTGGAACTTTACCAATCGTTGCACCAATTATCCTCTGGGTCCTGATCTGAATTGATCATGAAACTCCCATCTTCATGAGGAGGAGATATGGTGTTGAGTGCAGCTTCAAATCCAATATCAGTGGCTGGAGGGACAGCGGGACTTGGAATAGTGCACCGCGAGCTCGACCTCCCTATCAGTTTAATGCTGCAGAAGCCGCCCGATAAGGTAAATCACTCAGCTTCAAAAGTTCCGCCTATAGGGCTTGGATCCACAGCTAGAATGGTTGGAGTGAACTGTCCTTACGGATGCCGGGTTGGATGGATGGAAACGGGCTGGCTTGTGTTAGCAAACACCTCCGACTACCTCCTCGTTATCTCCCATACTCAAAGTGTAGCGTCCGTGACGTGTCGGCGTTGATGATGTCAACGCGTTTCGCTATTGCCTGTAGCGTAGCTTCATCTCAGACTGCTTCTAAGTTCTGCCTTAATGTTGATTTCACATGAGCGCAGTTCCTGCCTATGGTTTCAATGAAAATGAGTGCAGTTCCACATTGCCCTGGTAGGGTTCCTTAAGCCCCTCCCACAAGGAGATCTCTCCAAAGTAAGAGGTGGTTGTCACTGTAACAGATGTCCCCATGGGAAGATTTCCCCTAACATCCCTTTCTAGTGCCAAGTGTAAAAGTTGAATTTACATCCCAATATTAATGATGATTTACCATGGCAAAGAGACAGACAGTAATTAAAAACCAGACAAAGGTTGTAACACTTTCCCACTCTGTTCAGAAATGTGTCAATGTTTTAGCTATAGTTACACTTTAAGAGGACAAACTCTATAGAAGAAAATGTACAATGTTTTGTTTGAAAATTATTGTACTCATAAAAACATGCATCTAATAAATGTCCGCATTATTTTTTCAAGATTTTTTTTTTAAATGTATGAATTTAGTTAAAGCAAAATATTAATTCTTGATAACTCTTCTCTTACATAATACTGTATCGACGTGGCTACAATAAAACTGGATTTGTACGTGGCTGGCAGCTGCTGTTCATTCTAAAGTACTACTGGCTTCTGAACACAAGATGACTACATTCAGTTCTGCTACAATCTGAAATCCTAATTGCATTCATAAATTTCAAATATGTCTTACTTCTACCTAGAACAGCTTTGTTTTTGTTTTGTAATTTGCATTCATAACATTTTAATTAGGATGAAAGTCTGAAATCTGTTACTCATTATGGCATCACAGTACTGAACTCCAAAAACACCCACAGCTTCTTGGAGCTTTGTCTGTGTATGAAAAAAAAAGTTTTGTGTAGATAACTTTTGAAATGCATACATATTTGCTGAGATAGATAGATAGATAGATAGATAGATAGATAGATAGATAGATAGATAGATAGATAGATAGATAGATAGATAGATAGATAGATAGATAGACACATAGAGAGGAAGATAGATAGGAAAGAGACATTTCAATATAACTCTGAAGGTTTTTCCGACGGAATTCTGCTCAAGCTGTCTTGCATACACACGGTCACACCAAATTCCGACCGTCAAGAATGCGGTGACGTACAACACGTACGACGGGACTAGAAAAAGGAAGTTCAATACCCAGTGCGCCACCCTTTGGGCTCCTTCTGCTAATCTTATGTTTATCTTGTGTTAGTAGAAGTTTGGTTAGAGACGATTCGCGCTTTTCAGACTCGTGCTTTTACGATCGTTACTGTTCTTCAGTTTGTGCTTGTGGGTTTTTTCAGTGCGTTCTTGTCCACTCGTTTCTGATTTTCAGCTCGCTCTTCACAGGTCTTGCTGTTCTTCAGTGCGTTCTGTTAGTTCGTTCTGACCAGCCGACCGTTTTGAAGCCATGTTGTGGGTACGTACTCATTGTGGAGTTCGTGCTGTGTGGGGGCTTGGTGTTGGGGTTCATACTTGGACAGAAGCCCAGTCCATGAACAGGGTGAGGAGGATTTCATGGACCAAGAATTGGTTGCTCCAGCGTGACCAATTCTCTCATATGCCTTTGCTGCGTGAGATCCAGGAGAATAATCCTGATGATTTCAGGAACTTTCTCAGGATGACGGACCCCGTGTTTCACCGTTTGTTGGCTTCGCTGACCCCCTATATCAGCAGGCAGGATACCTGCATGAGGCAAGCCATCACTCCGGAGCAGAGGCTGGTCGCTACCCTGCAGTACTTGGCAATAGGGAGAAGCCTGCAGGACTTGAAGTTCTCGACAGGCATCTCCCCCCAGGCTCTGGGGATCATTAAGATTTTTATCCTTTAATATCACATTTTATTGTATTGAATGTTTTCTAATATATTGTATTTCTTTCCTCATTCCCTAATTACCATGATTGTAATATGCTGTGAATGTCCCCTTTCTCCTCATGCATGCTGGATTTTTATGTAATTTTTTTTTGTCCTTCATACATATTTCATGATTTCAGGAACTTTCTCAGGATGACGGACCCTGTTTTTTACTGTCCGTTGGCTTTGCTCACCCCTTATAAAAGCAGGCAGGACACCTGCATGCAGCAAGCCATCACTCCGGAGCAGAAGCTAGTCGCCATGTTGCAGCTTTTTGGCGACTGGGAGAAGTCTGCAGGACCTCAAGTTCTCTACAGGCATACTCCCCCAGGCTCTGGGGATCATTATTCCAGAGACCTGTTCTGCCATTATTCAGGTCCTGCAGAAGGACTATATTAAGGTAAGTTTTGTCCTTTAACATCACATTCTATGTACTTAATGTTTGCTAATGTATTGTATTTCTTTCATCATTCCCTAATTACCATGATTGTAATATGCTGTGGATGTCCCATTTGTCCTCATGCATGCTGTAAGCTTCTAATGCTCCTTTTTTGGCCTACATGCATGTTTGCCTTCACTAACCTCCTCAGCATGCTATCCTGGGCCCATATACACCTAGCCTAGTCACTTAACAATGTATTATGTCAGCTCCATTGTAGTGCTTTACCCAAAACACCCCCTAAAATGTGTACAAATGTTATGTGTATGCTTAAATTTAGGCAGAGTGCCAGAGGCTTTTTTTGGGTCCCAAACTCAGCTCGAACCCTCCCCCCTTAAATGTTTACAATGGGCCATCAGAGGGGGTGAGGAATATGATAAGTGGGCCTTATATTTTTGTCTTTAAATACTCCTTCAAATAAGTTTTACTGATGTTGGGCAAGAATGTTTTTGTGTAATCTGCTTGCAATGTTTATGTGTAAAAGTACTAATTTTTTTTATGCTTTGACTCCACAGTTTCCTTCAATGCCACAGGAATGGCAGACCGTGGCCTCCCATTTTGCTGACCGTTGGGACTTCCCAACTGTGGAGGGGCTATAGATGGGAGGCACGTCCACATCGTGCCACCACCCTATTCAGGGTCATTATTATAAGGGTTTTAATAGTATAGTGTTGATGGCGGTGGTGTCGGCACAATATGGCCAGATGTTGGATGGAGGAGTCTTTGCCCAGACAGAGTTTTCCCAACATCTCCAGATTGGTGGCCTAGCATTGCCACCTAATGCGGACAACGTGGAAGAACTCCTGTTCGTCTTTCTTGCTGATGAAGCATTCGGTCTGGGTGAGCACCTGATGAGGCCATTCCCCCAGAGGACCCTCCCCCCGAAGAGGAGGGTTTTTAACTACTGGCTGGCCAGAGCGCGAAGAGTCGTTGAGAATACCTTTGGGATAATGGCCAGCCGGTTCCGCCTGTTTCTGACAGCAATACATATGGCGGACTACAAAATCAACCACATCATATTATCCTGCTGCATATTGCACAATTTTTTAAGGAAAAATGCCTAAAATTATCTTGCCTCATTTGAGCCTGAGGCCGGACTTCCTGCTAATCCCCTGACGGGCCTGGATACTGGCCATACTGGCTTGGCCCCCCAAAGCACCCGTGAAGTTCTCCAGAAATATGTCAATTATTTTACTGGTAGGGGGGCCATTGCTATGCCAGACAATGTCTAAATAATTTGTTTAATAAAGAAAAATGTATCTAATAAAATCTAGAATTTTCTTTATTGCTTGTGTTTCTTTTAAGCTGTCTCCTATAGGTTCTCCTAGTGCACTTGTAGTGCCAAGTGGATTTTCCTTTAGTAAATATGCCCCATTGTCACTGTAAACACAAAATTACTTCAAAAACTGGTAATGAGCATTGAAAGAAAAAGCCACCCATTGTTGATTAGCAAACTTTTTACTCTGTGCACATTCACATCTGTGTTCTAAATTTTTTGTGTAAAATAAATCATGTTTTTTTTCTCAAGTTTTAAAAAAAAAATGTTTTTTGTTATAAACAGGCATGTTTAAAAATCATAAAGGAACTGACCTGATTGGGCCCCAAAATTTACATAACCATGTCTCCATCCCTGTATTTCATTGTAGAACAAAGGAAGGGGGTAGTGGGATTTTAAATGAGGCATGGGTATGTCTTTGAAATAGTCTAGGATACCTTAAATTCAATGTCACCATCCCACAAGGGAAACTGTATAGCCATAGAGAATTGCTGATCAATTAAATGCATAGGAATCAATTCATGAGTAACAAATATATATAATGTATCATAATATACAATACATAAATCATGCACATTGAAGCATAATAAAAAATAGTAGTCATATTGTTTTGAATGCTGTTTATAAAATATAGACATGATTGATACAGGCAATCACAATTGTAAAAGTGAACATGGTATTCCTAATGTAAGTGTTATATGTATAAATGGCATACGATAAAATTCATAGATGAATCAGACTTGAAATGGCATCCCTGAGTGTGGACTCTACACGTTTCATGGCGTTTAAAGCCAATCATCAGGAGTGGGATGCATCAAGAGATGGCTAGAGAAATAAACATAAATAAATAAATAGATCAATGGAGTCTCGAATAAAATCATGCTTTCAAAAGAAAAAGCAGGTATTTTTTGATATATAAATACACATTACCTTTTAGCAACACCCAAATGGATAACCCAACAGTCCACTTATGGGATAGAGAAGGTGGCACTGAGAGAGCTGTCTCCCCCGGGGTTGAGGCAAGGACACACATGGCTAACCCCTGAAACCGAAGGTCTCCATGAAGGACGGAGAATCAGACAGGGGGTGGCGAGAAACAGCAGCCAAGAAGAGAGCCAGACAGCCATAACACATTGCCAGAGTATGAGGTATGCAGGTATGGGCCTCAGATGAAATTCTAAAAGAAATTAAAAAGAAAAAAATAAGAAAATATGGGAAAGATATAAGCAAAAAGATATGAGTAAGTGTGTCAGAAAAAAAAATAAATAAAAAATAAACAAATGTTGTAAATGAAGGGAATTAGATTGTAAAACCAAAGTGGCACTTGAGTTTATGTCTGACGCCTGCCCAGAAAGTAACTGGGTGGTAGGAACCATCAAAAAAAAATAAATATATATATATATATGCTAACATATTAACCAATGTATTGGTGTTTATAAGAGAAGTGTTAAAAAGGAATAAATGGTGCACACCTGTGTATAAAAAAATCAGGCATGATGTGAGTATGTGTGTGGTGGTGATAATAGAAAGAAAGACATCCTGATTACCTGAAGTGTGGATGAAGACCCATAGAACCTCTCCTCATGGGAAAATGTGCGGAAAACTGCCCCATCCCACTACCCCCTTCCTTTGTTCTAGGCATGTTTAAAAACATAACATACACAACTCTGGAACTTACAAAGTTCAACGTAGAAAAACTGAAGGCAATATCAGACATTATAGTATGTCCAAAATGTCTTAATATTGCCTTCATCAGATGGGGTGATGTCACCCCTGTAAAAGCCAAATTTTGAAGATGCGCACAATTTGGGAGTCAAAATGGGTATTTCCCTCCTGATCCCATGCCTAATGTCAACATGTGCTATCTCTCATCATGGGGGGATCAATGGACGTGTTTTGGGGGTGCAACCCCTTCCTCTCACCTACTTCAGTTGGGAGGAAGGGGTTGCACCCACAAAATGCATACATTGATCTCCCCTGATGGCAGATAGCACATATTGACACACTCTGTGCATCTTCAAAACTTGGCTTTTAAAATGAAGAAAAAATATTTTTGTTTAGTACAACAAATGTTAAAATGGTTGCATTTTGAAGATCTTTAGATTCTCCCCAACACATCAATCATGTTCTTCATTTGTTGTTCAAGGACATTGAGTTTATTCCTTATGATGTCTATTTCATGATTCCATGTCATGATGTCCTGGATTAGCCTTTATGCACTGTCACTTGTGAAATGCTGAGCTTGCTCTTCCACAACCAGCACATCACCTAAAAATTTTAGGAAAAACATGTATTATAAATATGCAGGCATACATATTTTACCTGAAGCTGGGGTGTCAGACACTCAACTGTTGTGGTGACAAGTTTTCCCACTTCCTCCACCTATCCTTCCTCCAGATCCTCGGGGTGTGGTGTTGTGCTGAGCTCCCCTTCTTTTTGAGGTGTGGGGTTCCTGGTGTCCTCTGAGTGGTGTCCTCCGAGTCTTTGCTCCCCTATGAGAATGAAACAAAAGGTATACTTAGCACACAGATATTTGAGTCCAGAAATAGGAATATGAAACATTGCTTGGAAGTGGGATACGATTGTCTGTTTTGGCAGAGTTCCAAGCTGAAGACATGATTATTTACCTTACCAAAGCTGTAATACTTACCTTTTCACACATAGAGACACACCAAGTATCCACTGGAGCACCTGTGTGGGACACCCTAAAAAGTCCAAATGTATAAACAGCTGCTGAGTGTCCTCTCCTTACACTGAATCAAGCTTACATTTCATTCTAGTTACAAACACATCTAGACAGCAATGTACAAAACGTATTTTTATACAAATAGGCATGACCAAATGTATTTAACCTGTATCTGCCCAAAACATTGTTTTAATGAGCGAACAATGTTTACTATGATCGATTACTGTGCCCAGGAACATGAAAGTTGCCATTTTAAAATGTCCTACAGTAAATAAAAGCACATGGAGCAGCATGCAAGTACCGTATTTATCGGCGTATAACACGCATCGGCGTATAACACGCACCCCAATTTAGGAGGGAATTTTAAGGAAAAAAAAACTTTTAGGAGGGAAGTTGAAGGGAAAAAAAACTTACATTTAAACGCCCATCATTGCAGCCTTGTCAGTGCAGCCTTGTCAGTGCAGCCATGTCAGTGCAGCCTTGTCAGTACAGCCTTGTCAGTGCAGCCTTGTCAGTGCAGCCTTGT
Source organism: Lithobates clamitans (assembly GCA_037952925.1). Lineage (NCBI taxonomy): Eukaryota > Metazoa > Chordata > Amphibia > Anura > Ranidae > Lithobates > Lithobates clamitans. Next base: position 2,692,088 of record JBBGZY010000100.1, on the reverse strand, counting down.
CAGTGCAGCCATGTCAGTGCAGCCATGTCAGTGCAGCCTTGTCAGTGCAGCCTTGTCAGTGCAGCCATGTCAGTGCAGCCATGTCAGTGCAGCCTTGTCAGTGCAGCCTTGTCAGTGCAGCCTTCCCCAGTGCAGCCTTGTCAATGCAGCCTTCCCCAGTGCAGACTTCCCCAGTGCAGCCTTGTCAGTGCAGACTTCCCCAGTGCAGACTTCCCCAGTGCAGCTTTACCCAGTGCAGCCTTCCCCAGTGCAGTCTTCCCCAGTGCAGCTTTACCCAGTGCAGCCTTCCCCAGTGCAGCCTTCCCCCAGTGATCCCAGCCATTCTGGGCTTCAAAATCGCCGATCGCGATTTGAAAATGGCGCCGCCGGCGCCGAAATACACAGTGCCGGGGCGTGGCCTGACCTCGGGAGAAGATGGCAGCTTAAATCTATTGCTCCCGCTGACAGAGAGGATCTTCTAGCTGAAACGGAGGTTACTTGCCCGCCTTAACACAAAAAACCATGGGAACTTCATCCCGCAGCTCCTCCGCATCCAGATCAAGGTCCCCTCGCGACCTGACTGGCAGGAATAGCCATATTATACCAGACATGTTCCGCTCCCACTCAGGCAACATGGCGCCCGCGCGAGGCCTGCCTCAGACAACAGGCCCAACGGAGGAAAATGGAGCAGTGATTCTAACGCCGAACTCCCAGCCCAGCCTCCAGGACCTGCACTCAGTAGCGCAGGACATAAAAAACACCCTCACGGCAGCTCTGACAGCGGCAATCACGGATCTCAAGATTGACATCCAAGCGATTGCAGGCAGAGTCCAGGAAGTGGAGAAGACGACCACGACCCATTCTACTGTGCTCCGCCGTACGTGCCAGGCCCTGGATACACACACCCTACAACTGCGAGATATGAACCGACACTTGGAGGACACAATCTGCGGGTGAGAGGCCTGCCAGAAGCGATTGATGCTGACAGACTCCAAGCAGAGGTAACCAGCTTCTTTAATAACCTCCTGGATAAACCACCAGACACCCCCATAGGTATGGAACGCATACACCGCGCCCTACGCCCACGGGGGAGAGAAGCTGACCCTCCTAGGGATGTGATTTGTCATATTATGGACTACCATCTTAAAGAAGAACTGCTTCGTAAGGCCCGCACGGCTACAAAGCTCTCACACAATGGCGCCGACATACGCATTTTTCAAGATCTTTCCACAATCACACTACAGCGCCGGAGAGAACTGCGCCCCCTGCTGGAAGTACTACGCTCCAAGGATATCCCATACAGGTGGAAATTCCCCTTCGGCTTGTCAACATCCTATCAGGGCCGCACTGCACTACTCAGAGTGCCGGAAGATTTACGATATTTCTGCGAAACCCTTGACTTACCGTTCACGGATGTGCCCGAATGGTACGCAGAATTCCGCCCTCCGGCCTCCAGAAAACTCCCGCCTGACAGTGAACCAATGGAAACTCAGCCGCACCGCTACAGATGGCAACGGTCTCCATCCGAAGCAAGACAACGTCTCCATGGACCTGGTTCAGCCAGGGGCCCCAGCCCGCTAGACACACCGCAGACCAGAAGAGCACGCCGAGACCGCTGATCAGCGACGCCGGATCACATGACTCACGGAGACTCGACTTGCTCTCTGCCTTCACTTTCACGGGTTACACTGAGTTCTGTTCCAGTTTTTTGTTCTTTTTTGTTTTTTGTTTTTTTTGGTTCTCCTGCTCTGGTCTATGGCACGCTTTGATCACGCCAGCCGCTAACCGCCAAGCTCCCTACAGCCCTAACCGTCGGCTCAGGACTCAACCATCCAGCTCGAAACATCACACTACGAATGCGGAAACTGAACCCCCCACAGTCTGCTGGTATAGAGAAGATTCAGGAACCCCGGATCCACACGGCCTTCAACATAGGAAGATACCAAGTCCACGCACGACATGACATTTCTGCTGACACGGCTTTGTTCACTCTTGCCAGCTATATGCCCAAAGCCGCTGTATCCTTTCCTCATCTGATCTCTCACTCACACACGCTTTAAGTGGAAAACGGGGGAGACCGGGTAGCTATGAGATTCAACTGATACGTAATAGCTCTCGTGCTAATACTAATATTTTATTATATTAAATTAACCATTAATCCATAAGATTTCTAGCCTAGCATTGACTGGACAAGAATGGGGGAGGTGATGGCTCGCGGGAATGATTTTAGTGCTCTTCTACATGGTATTGCCAAAATTAAGCAACACACGACCGATGATCCATACACAACTTTATGTGCACTATAGTACAGGCTTGCTCAGAATGACCTTGGACGCTGCCTGACGCATAGCACACTTTTATCTAAAATACTGATTACACTAACTTTCCTCAGGGAGACACTGTCACGGTTATACCACTTGCCGCATATAAGTGGGTGAGATACGATTCCCGCGGGTCATCGCCTCCTAAGCTGAATAACAGCTACTTGGAATGGATGCACTGAAAGGCTTAGGCTTTAATACCAACTTTTTAAAGCGATGGGCTCATAATTGGTCGATATGTATGCACATAAATTTATCCTATGCTCACGGGTGGAGGGGAGGACCCCGGAGGCATCATCCTACCTACGCCAACCACTAATATACTGCTGTGTTTCAGTGACGGAGCAGGTTGCACCCATATAGATTAGCCCTGGCTACTTTAAAACGTGATAAACAGGGCTCTTATTATCAGGAAATATATCTCCACTAAACGTCATTCCTCACAAATGACTGAGAGGCTTACTGCTCTCAGCGACCCATCTCTTCATACCCAGCATAGGGTATACTCAAAGACGCAGGCGCGACCAACCTGTGGCGTGGAAGCAGGATGTCCCTGCAAGCCCTTACTAGACACATAGCCTCGTGAGATTTGAGGACCCACCCAATCTATACAGGTTCTGGGCGATACTACACATCTAGATGTAGCCTTCGCAGGGTTGATGGAAGGCCCATGTTCCCTCCTGCTTTGCATTCCCGGTCTCCTACCCTCCAGCAGATGACGCGGCAGTTTGTCGCGACCTGTCATAGAAGCCGCGCACATCTTGCTGCTCCTTGTTACGCCAAGATGCAGAGCGTACACATATACACCCAACATGGAGGGCAGTACCCAATGCAATACACAATGGTTGAACCAAAGCTGTTAGCATGATCAGTTGGGGCCTCCACTGTTATGAGTCTTGTCTAACTTCAATCTATTAATGATTGTCACTGTTACGAAGTGTTTAGGATTCTTGCCGACATGTGGTACTCAAAACCTATATAACACTTACGAATCTTACACTAGTTTAGTCTTGCCTAGACGCTGCCCTGAACAGAGTCTTTCACGGACCAGGGACACGCGAGTTAAAACCTCAGACGGCACTCTTCCTCGGATATACAGGTACCTCTACTCAAAAGCTTGGCGTGCCTGTGTAACTAAAAGAGCATTTCGACTTCCAACATTTACTATTCCTCATGCCTATTCATACATCACCCAGGTTCACTCTTTACACTAGTCTTCCATAATCTTACACCTCCCCCATATGCTTGTTCCTCCTCCCTGTCAAGCGGGTAGCCTCTCCTCTTCGAAAACACACCCCTTCAATCCGACGCCAGTCGCTCCTCACCTCAGTGGCGCCCATAAGCACTACTACTGATAAATATCTCAGAACTCAGCTCACGCCGCAGACCCTTTCCGGTTCTACCTAAACTCAGGTAGTTTGTCAATACGGATCAGCGAGCAGGATTTCGCTGATCACCGGAAAAAAAAAAACCACACCCATAAGCGAAGATACCCGACTATTTTCGCTCACTTACTCTTCACGCTGTAGCACAAAAGTATTGCATTCTGACTCCCCCATACACCTCCTCAAACCCCGGATAGTTATCGAAACCCCCTCCAGAGACACAAAATCTCTGACACATCAGGTTAACCCCCTCTACAACTCCCTCCTTGTCCTCCTCCGACAGAGGCGCTTAGTTATAAGGAATCTTCACGCCATCCTTAGCCAGCCCACCCAAATTTTAAACTCACCAGAAATATGCCGCACACACCATCAACCAACACCAAATCAATCAAGATAATATCTCTCAATACAAGGGGAATTAACATCCCTGAAAAGCGCTCTCAGTTGCTACTTTCCATGCATAAACACAAAGCAGACATTGTTCTAAACAGGGGAATTGGCGCTGTCCTACTGTATATGTATGAGTGATAATTCTTCTCAAGGATACAAAACGAAGTGTTGGCTTATAAACAAAAGTGTCATAAATATCAGGAGAAAATTAATGTGCAAAAAGAAATAATGAGTGAATCACCTGTGAGGTGAAATAGAAAGAAAGTGCAAAGCGTTCTAAAGTGCATATAAAATCGCATATACAAAAAAACATATATATATATATATATATATCATAAATGTCTATATCTTAAAGGTGATCCCTATACATAAAAAAGTGCTTGGGGAACCAAATCCAGTAAAATTAGTGTAAAAGGCATATATTTGATGATCCGCATAGACAGTAATTAAAACACATACAGAGTGGAAACCTCAAAAGGTTAAAAAACTTGGTGTGGGAGAACCTTAGTGTGTGTGCAAACACAGTTCCAATGAAGGCAATCAAGGCAGACCACTTCAAAGGTGTATAAACACAAAAAGTGGATAAAAACAATCAATAATAGGTTCTTTGGAAAAATTTGCAGCAACAGTTCTAGAAGTGTGTCCCACTGGTGAAGGAGAAAAGTAGTCACAGCTTTCAACCGTTGGTGTTCCGACCTCCAAAGAAAGACAAAGCAGACATTGTCTTTCTCCAGGAGACACACTTTAGAACAAGCTCCATCCCTAAACTCTCCAACTACCGATTTCCAACTTCCATACACGCAACTAACAACTCAACAAAATCGAAAGGAGTCTCCGTCTTATTTGCTAAAAATTGCCCGTTTCACGTTACGGAAACATGTATCGACTCGGAAGCGCGATATCTTTTTATCAAGGGCACACTACACGGCAAAAGAATAACCCTAGCCAACATATATGCACCCAACACGAAACAAGTACCCTTCTTCAGGTCCACATTACGAAAACTCACTTTGTTCCAAGATGGCATTCTTATATTAGGAGGAGACTTCAACGTCCCCCTAAACCCACTACACGATACTTCAACCGGTTCATCCAGCTTACCATATAGCGCGTTACGTGCAATTAAAACGCAATTGACAGAACTATCACTACACGACTCCTGGCGCACTCTCCACCCGGATGAGAAAGATTTTACTTTTTTCTCGAATCCCCACAACAGATACTCCCGATTAGACTATCTATTCATTTCACAAAGGGACCTACCAATGCTAACGACGACTACCATAGACCCCATGTATCTCTTGGACCACCACCCAATTTCCATGACACTAGCCTTTTCATACACTCATCCCAGACACCATATCTGGCGTCTAGACCCCTCGCTTCTCACGGACATAGCAACCATGACAGCCATACAAAAACGACTCCTGCTTTACTTTAAGGAAAATGATTCCCCGGAAATAGCTCCTATGATGAGATGGGAAGCACATAAAAGCACCATTCGAGGAGAACTAATTGCACTTTCAGCCAAACGTAGGAAAGACAGACAGACACATATAAATACCTTGACCTCACGGATACAATCCTTAGAATCAGCACACAAAACCTCCATGGCAGTGACGTATCTCCTGGAATTGCTCCAAGCTAGATCCGAGCTTTTAGAAGCTCTCAATAAGCAAACAAAACGCAATTATGTACTTTCCCAAAAAATATTCTATGAGTATGGCAACAAATCAGGCAAAATCTTGGCCAGAGCTCTACATGCCAAAAAAGCAAAAACAACAATCCACTCAATAACAGATCCTACTGGGAAAAGACTAGCTTCCAATGATAAAATAGCCGAACAATTTGTTAACTATTATTCCAAGCTTTACAACCTGCATCCCCATGACACACAGGAGGTTGGCAACCACAGACAGAAAGCCATCCGGGATTTTCTCACGCAATATTGCCCTCAGCACATACCTACTGATGAAGCAACTGATCTAGACAGACCCATATCTCCAGCTGAACTGGACGTGGTTCTAAAACAATTGAAACCTGGGAAAAGCCCTGGCCCAGACGGTCTAACGACCGGATACTACCAAACCTACATTGAAACACTCAAACCACATTTCCTGCAGGCATTCAACTCCCTTTCCGCGGACAATCCCCCACCTAGAGACCTACTTGCGGCACATGTAACGGTGATACCTAAACCCAATAAAGATGCGTCTACGGTATCGAACTACCGACCTATATCCTTATTGAATGTTGATCTAAAAATATACGCCAAGATACTAGCCAATCGTCTCTTGCCTCTCCTGCCCAACCTCATCTCACTAGACCAGGTGGGATTTATACCTGGCAGAGAGGCTAGAGACAATACCATTAAGGCCATCAACATACACAAATGGTTAACCTCACAACAACAGCAAGGATTCTTCTTGTCGCTGGACGCGGAGAAGGCATTCGATAGGGTAGCGTGGGACTATATGGAGGAGGTACTTAAAAAAATCGGTATACGAGACCGTATGCTACAATTTATAATGGCCCTCTATGCCTCCCCCACCGCACAGGTCCGTGTTAATGGACACCTATCGAATGCCTTCTCCATGTCAAACGGGACACGTCAGGGATGCCCGCTTTCCCCATTAATATTTATCCTTACCTTAGAGCCACTCCTACAACGCCTCCGATCCAACCCAAACATCAAAGGAGTATCCATTTCAGGGACTACATATAAGCTATCTGCTTTCGCAGACGACATCCTCTTGTTTCTGACGGAACCCCACATTACACTACCCAACTTACTTAAGGACCTTAATATGTTCAACCTCCTGACCAACCTACAAATTAACTTTAAAAAATCCAAAGCCCTGAACGTTTCTTTACAAACAGTAACCCTTGAAGCATGTCAGTCTAACTTCCCCTTCAAGTGGACTCGTGAGGCAATTACCTACCTTGGGATCCGCTTACCAACACGTCTTTCTGACCTGTACCTTAAAAACTACTTACCAATTCTCCAACAAATTCAAAAAGATCTTAAGTCCTGGTCCACGGGGCTCTTTTCCTGGTTTGGGAGAACAGCAATAATTAAAATGAACATTCTCGAGGCGCATGCGCGGCGGCACCTAACATGGACGCCTAGTCCGGGAGCTCCGTCCCGCTCCAGCAGCTACGGCCTCACAGAGCGCAGACCGAACGGCATCAGCCGACTGGATTCACCCCCCACGTGTGGGAGACAACCCGGGGACCGTCCACATGTACTCCGGAGCGGTAAGACGCAACCTACAGCCCGCTTTTGAAGCCTCACCGGCCCGGCCTGAAACAGCTAAGATGGCGGCGGCCCCTTACTGTGTCACCTCAGATACTACACAGAACTCGCGGCCCGCGTCCTCCCCCTCTCTACTGCAGCAAGACAACCTTGCACACAGCACTGCCCTGGGCCTCAACTCCCCTGCCTCTACCGAATCCCTATTAGGACGCTGTACGGCAGGTGCAGACTTCTCCCCTATGGATGCAGGCCCTCCCCAGTCACAACAACTACTACAGCCCGGGGACTCGGGCCTACCTCAGCCTGTTGATGTTGCGGATCTCTTTGAGAAATTTGCAGTTCTCCTGGACAGGGGATTAATTAATACTGCTAATAGGATCACTAATGATATCAAAGCAGATCTACAGAATATTGGATCCCGCATAGAAATAATTGAAACACACCTGGAAGCCACCACATCCAGAACAAATCAGAATACTGCCTGCATACAGATTCTCCAAGAACAGCTTGAAACTGCGCATGCAAAGATTGACGACCTGGAGAACAGGAATCGAAGGTATAACTTCAGAGTGAGGGGACTCCCTGAGTCTTATAAAGACATACCAGTCACAATACAAGCTTTCATTAAGGAATTACTTCCTGACACCCCACAGCACAAATTGGAGTTAGACCGAGCACATAGGGCTCTCAAACCACCTAGAGCAGACGGTCTTCCACGTGACGTCGTGGTCAAACCACATTTTTACTCCATCAAGGAGGAAATAATGCGGAAATCCAGAACAATGCCTAAAATCATCTTTCAAGGCCACCAATTGCAAATTTTTGCAGATCTCTCCCCATCCACTATACAAAAGAGGAGAGCCCTGAAACCACTCCTCCAAATCCTAATGGACAAGGATATCAAGTATTGGTGGTTATTTCCGTTTCAGCTAAAATTCATCTGGAAGGGCAAAGCATACACTTTCGGCTCGCTTCAAGAGGGTGAAAAGGTTCTGCTTCAACTGGGCCTCATCAGCCAGGACTTTAACTCTACAGCGTCGGGATCAAATCCAAATTCAACGAAAAGACAACTTCCAACCAGCCCTCTGACACCAGTTTGGGAATCAGTGAAGTCCAAGAAACATAAGGAGACAATCCCTCCATGACTCTTTTGAGTTTAAGGCCATCTGGGCCGTGTCCGGTCCTTGTGGACTTTTTTTTTTTTTTTTTCTTCTCTCTCAGGAGAATGGGGGGGTCTCGCACCCCGGGTTGGTCCCTCGTGTGATGGTTACCCCTTGGCCTGAAAAATTTTACTGGGCCGTGGGGATCTCGCGGGGAATCCCTGCCGGGATTGCGAGCCCTATCTGAAATATACACTTAACACAATTTATAGTTGGGGCCCCCCTCTCGGCCACGTCCCTATGGAGGTGTCTGAGAGGAGGAGGAGGAACGTCAATACCCACATTTAGTTTGGGCCCATCCGTGTGAACTGCTCCCCCTGTATCCCTATCTCTGAAAATCTACCTAGAGTACCAGTCCCATCTGGAATACTCTTCCTCCCTACCCCCTCCACCATGGGCATCTATGCCCACACGGATCCAGTTTATTATTGCCATCCTAAAAAGGCTCACAGTTTTACGTTTCCTTTTTTATTCGTTTTTGCTCTATTTTCAAGGCTATATGTAGTCTCACCTACTGCTCATTTTTTCATTTCCTTTAGTTGAAGCTACCTAGGGTGGAATATTATGCTAGTTATTAATGTTTTAGCCTAACATTTTTAAGTCATCCTTTTTTCGGTCTTATTTAGAGATATAGATTTAGCGGCCTGTCTGCTGGAGTGGTGCTCATGCACCCCCTCTTGTCTGTGAGATCAGATTTTGGTATCTTCTCTGGACAAGTGTAGTCCCCGTCGTTTAGAGGGACTCTAAAGTTCACCCTTAACATAGATGGGGGATCCTGTCACCTCCATCCCTCGGAAGACTCCCTTGTCTTCCGTCTTTCCTGTCTCCTTTCCTTTCATCTCTCTTTCAAAAGATGCTCATTATATTCTCTTTTCAGAAGTCGACTGGGGGAAAACTTCCCAAGGTTGTATACTGATATCCGAGGACTCTGATAGGCCTACGAGGTATCTGGGCCTCACCGCACACGATTGGGTAAGTGTTGATTTGGCCCCGGATCGCTCCCCACCTCTGCTCAATGGCTAATACACCACAGATACAAACTACTATCAAGGTAGTTACGCATAATGTACAGGGATTGAATTCTCCCATCAAAAGACGTAAAATTTTTAACTATATGCACTCGCAAAAAGCTGACGTAATTCTCATACAGGAAACACACTTCCCTAAAAATTTCTGCCCTTCATTCATTCACGCTAACTACCCCTTCTTTTCTTTGGCCAATGCCGAGACTAAGACTAAGGGAGTAGGCATTTTTATTTCAAAAAGAAGCAAATTCACCCTAAAGTCAGAACACAAGGACCCCGATGGGAGATATTTATTACTGGTGGGTGAATTAAATGGACAATTATACTCTTTGATCTCATATTATGCCCCCAATACTGGCCAATTAGCTTTCTTCCAAAACATGCTGCAGACCCTAACTCCGCTAACTGAAGGCACGGTGATCTTTGGGGGAGACTCCAACACCGCGTTTGACCAGGGATTGGATAAATCTAGACCCCCAGGCGCACGCTTAACCAGACCTTCTAAACAGAGCCTCCGTTTGGCCAAACTACTATTTCAATATGGACTGATCGACATTTGGAGGGAAGTCAACCCCACTGCCCGAGACTTCACACACTACTCCAACCCACACGGAACCTTCTCTAGGATCGACCATATTCTCCTTGCATCACCCTCTATCCCACTGACCAAAAAAGCTTTTATTAAAGAGGTGGTCTGGTCGGATCACTCCATGGTAGTTTTGACTCTCCTCCGCAGGGAAAGCCGGCTCCCTGATAGACGCTGGAGACTTAATGAATCCATCCTGAGTGACCCGTCCAGAGCAGCGGAAATCGAAAATCTTATCAAATCCTATTTTCACTCTAATGACACACCAGATATTAGCCCCTCCTGCCTCTGGGCAGCCCACAAGGCAGTCCTTAGAGGCCACTTAATTCAAATAGCTTCACACATTAACAAGACCAATAAAGCGGAAATCGCAAAACTAGATAAGGAATTCTCTGATTTGGCCAAAATGCACAAAACTAACCCTACCTCAGTACCCATAGCCAAATTAGACGCAGCTCGTACAGCACTGAACCTGGCCCTCACTACCAAGGCCAAAAATGGTTGAGATGGAATAGATCCAAATTTTACTGCCACGGAGACAAATTAAGCTCAATGCTAGCCAGCAGACTCTCTCCAAAACTCAGGTCTCCAGCTCTCCCAAAAATTAAAATACAGGGGGGCACACTCTCTCAGAATCCCCAACGTATCATGGGTGAATTTCAGAGATACTACGAAGCCTTGTACAGAGGGGACCAAAATCCTCCTCAACGGGAGATGGACAATTTTTTAAATAACATTAAAATTCCTAAATTACAAGATACCCACCGTCAAAAATTAGATGCCCCTATCTTAGCGGAAGAGGTATGCATGGTCATTAAAAACTCTAAAACTCTCTCAGCACCAGGCCCTGATGGGTTTTCTATACCTTATTATAAAACTTTCGCCATTACACTTGCCCCATATATGGCCCGCTTCTTCAACGCCCTTAGACAAGGGGGTCAACTGGACTCCTCACTTAATATGGCTCACATCACAGTCCTCCCTAAACCCAACAAAGACCCCAGCTCTGTAGGCAACTACAGGCCTATATCTCTTATCAATAATGACCTGAAGTTCCTGACTAAGATCCTTGCAGACCGCCTGGCTTCCTTTATTAGTTTATACATTCACAAAGACCAAGTAGGATTTATTCCTGGAAGACAGGGTCCAGATCAAACTAGACGTGCGATAGATATAATTTCTATCCTCAACTCAAATTGGGATGGAGGCTCTTCCAGACAAGGCTGCTTATTATCCCTAGATCTCCAAAAAGCTTTTGACTCCGTAAATTGGAATTATATTTTCAACATTTTACATAGATGGGGTTTTGGGGACTCCTTTCTGAATGTTCTGCATGCTCTATACTCATTCCCCACAGCCCAGGTACGTCTGCAGGGATTTTACTCTGAGTCTTTCCCCATCTCGAAAGGTACAAGACAGGGGTGCCCCCTCTCCCCTTTGATTTTTGCCATAGCAATTGAATCCCTAGCAATCGCCATCAGAACCAATCCGAACATTCAAGGGGTTCAGTGTGGCCCCCGTCACCACAAATGTGCATTGTTTGCAGATGACATCCTTTTGTTTATTTCATCCCCCCTGACCTCCCTCCCCAACATATGCCGGCTTCTGGACGAATTTGGATCTATCTCAGGACTTAAAGTAAATTATGACAAGTCTCAAGCGCTCAACATTAACCTTCCTACCCCTTTGCTGGCCAGGATAAGAGAGAGTTTCAGGTTCACGTGGAACGATGCGTATATCACATATCTGGGGATTAAATTGACCCCCAAGATAGAACTCCTCTATCAAGCTAATTACCCTCAGCTATACCAAAAACTGGAAGAGGACTTGACTAGGTGGTCTGGGCTCTCTCTATCCTGGCTTGGCAAAATAAATTCAATTAAAATGACCCTTCTTCCCCGCATCCTATATTACTTTAGGGCCCTCCCAATCCCTATTGACAAAGCTCGTCTTAAAAAATTCCAAGCCAAAATTATACAATTTGTTTGGGGCAAAAGAGGTCATAGATTCTCAAAATCAATTTTGTTTAGAACCAAGACCGGTGGCGGACTGGGCTTACCTAATCTACTCTGGTATTTCCAAGCAGCCCACCTTGCCCAAATATCATCAGTTTACTCCCGATGGGAAAAACCTGACTGGGTGCATATTGAAAGGCAGGCAATACCACTCCATACAATAGACTATCTCCTCTGGTGCCCTAAAAAACTACAACCTTCAATCCTATCCCCGACGCTTTCACACTCCTTCCATCTCTGGGATTGTTTACGGATAAACAATCAGATCTCATCTCCTATAGAACCTCTTAAACATATTTTTCATAATCCTGACTTCCCACCGGGGCTAGACATTAAAGCCTTTCAATGGTGGTTAGACAAAGGGCTTTACAGGATAGGCCACTTTCTTAGGCCTTTAGGCCCGATCTCCAAACCATATTGTATTAGTAACTTAGAAATGCCCTCCTCAGAATTTTTCAGATTCTCTCAAATTTCAAACTTTTTACAGAAAAAGTGCAAGACATCTTCCCACAAATTATCAATAACTGAATATGAATCTTGGTGTGGCCAGGCCGGTGAGCAGAGGGGGGGAATATCGGTGATCTACAGGGCCCTATCATCAACACAATCCAAGGCACCTTACATGGTGCAATGGGAGGAGGACTTGGCACAACAATGGAAAACCGACACTTGGCACCGAAACTTTGCAAACTCCTTCAAGGGGATTCTTAATACCAACCTCATGGAAGCTAGCGCTAAAGTTATAACTAGATGGTACCTAGTCCCTTCTAAATTAGCTTCGATTTTCCCATCCTCTTCTCCTCTCTGCTTCAGAGGTTGTGAATTAAGAGGTGATATGATACATACGTGGTGGTCATGTCCCAGAATACGTCAGTTTTGGCACAGGATATTCACTTGGATCAACAAAATAACGGCCTTATCCATACAAGCATCTCCCCTAATAGCACTCCTCAACTTCCCAGTCCAGGGAGCCTCCAGGATCACGCAACGCCTCATACACTTTATCCTTTTAGGAGCTAAGCTCACGATAGCCAAGGCTTGGAGGCAACCATATGTTTCCACCCTTATGGCCAAACGAAAGATATCCTGGATTATGAACCAGGAAAAGATGGCGGGCGTGGTTTTGGATCGCACAGAAAAATTCAAAATGGTGTGGGAACCTTGGGCAGATTTTGTGGGAATCTCCCTCTACTAGAGCCCTCAAGAGGCGACTACAGGACTCTGGGCTTCCCCCAGTCGGCTTCCAATATATACTCACATTTCTTCTTCTGTCTCTTTCCTTTCTTTTCTCCTCTTCCCCCTCCCACTTTCACGCTCCCTAAGGTCCCCACCCCCCACTTCTTTCTCAAATAATTTTTTTCAACTAGACTACACTAAATTACTCTTTAATAACGTGGTCTAGCATTATGTTGGTATACCGCACACTTCTCAAAAATGGAAAAACCAGTTACTTGTTAAGAACATCATTTCTTCCAATTTTTTTCCATTACATTTAAACTAGTTGCCTGTCAGGGCGGTCAATTACATGCCATAATTACTGGTCTATGGTTACTCCTAGACATATGATCTGCCTTGTTTGCCAAAAATACTTACTACCCTCCACGGTAAGGTATGGGAGGTTTTCTTTTTTATTTTATGTTTTTTTTTGTCCTTTTTCACAAATGCTAAGTATTGCAAGATAAATATCGGGATGGGGGGTCTCGCGGGGGGGGAGCTCTGCCACAGATTGATCCCGATTGGGGTGGTGGGGCTTCCTCCGCCTGAGATCAACCACCTTAACATAAATAAAGGTGTCCCGAGTTAAAATAATAAAGGACTAGATAATTTGTTCTTTACTCTTCGGGGTTTCATCCTCACCTACATGAAACTGTATATGTATTATTACTCTCCAAGTTATACTCATCGTTTTCTGACCACTTTAAGAATTTCCTGTACTAGATGATGCTTATTTCTCTGTAACTGCTGCATCATTCTCAGGTTTGGCGGGGCTGTGGACCTGCTCCATGTTTATTGTCTATGATGTATTTACTTTTATTGGAAAATAAAATATATTGAAACGAAAAAAATCCTTCTATCTAATGCTATAATAATAATAATAAAAATAAAAAAGGAATAAAAAATAAAATGAACATTCTCCCAAGAATACTATATGTTATGCAAACAATCCCCATACGATTACCGACAGCCTTCTTTGCTTCATACCGCAGGGCTTGCAACGAGTTTATTTGGGGAACAAACCGCCCCAGGCTCAGCTTCGAAAGATTGTCCCTGCCCAAGCTAAAAGGAGGACTAGCCCTCCCAGACATTGCGAAATATCACCAAGCATGCCAATTGTCCAGAATAGTCGACTGGTCTGTCCACTCCCACACCAAAGCATGGACGCAAATTGAAAATGAATTCTCATTGATCCCCATTAGATCATTACCTTGGACGCCCACAAGACAGATTCCCCAGACATGCTTACAACACCCTTTGATTTCCTCCACACTTCACTCATTCAAGTCAATGTGCCAAAAACACCACATTTCCTCCAACCCAAGCCCCTTAACACCAATCCGAAACAATGCAGACTTTCCACCGGGTTTATACTCCACATTCCTTAAGGGATACTGGCCCCAAGACGACATACGCGCAAAACACTTCTTCACAGGAAATACCTTCCAAACAATCACAAACTTACCCGCACACGTATCTGGAAAACCCTTCCCGCCTTGGACGTACAACCAACTTAAACACTTTCTTGACCCCCCCCCCAAAAATACAGATTATTCCAGACAGCTTACCCCCTTTGAAGTGATGTGCTCCCAGACGGAACCGCAGAGACATGTAATCTCAGAATTGTATGCTCTCCTCTTCTCAGAACACACCACTAAATCCAACATAGCCACGCGTGCTTGGGAAAAAGACTTAGACCTAGATCTTTCAAACCAAGAATGGGAAAACATCTACTCCTATATACACAAAGGTACGATTAATGTGTCAGCACAAGAAAACGGATTTAAGATCTTTCCGAAGTGGTACAAAACCCCCCTTAAACTACACAAAATATCCCCCTCCATACCCTCAACATGCTGGAGATGCTTAAATGCAGAAGGTTCCATGGTCCATTTATGGTGGTCATGCCCACTTATTCAACCCTTCTGGAAAGAAGTCCAACGTATCACCACTAATATAACCACCTATCCGATTGAATTTACCCCTGCCCAAATGTTACTGCACCACTCCTCCATACCAAAAAAAGACTACCATCGCTCTCTCGCACTACATATGATCAATGCAGCAAAAATGTGCATCCCAACTCTCTGGAAATCTACTAAACCCCCGACTATTGCAGATTGGCTCAAGCGTATATCTAAAATAGCCGAAATGGAGGAACTGATCCACCAAGCCAAAGATACGTCCCCCAAATTCAGAGCTATTTGGTCTTGCTGGCAACACTTCCAAACGACGACTGAATATAAAGATCTCCTGTCCTAAGAACCTATAACAATCCCTGGGACTCTGTCGGAGGAGGCCCCAAAATACCCCTTTTCTCTACCTTCAAGACCTTCCCTTTCCTTTCTCACCTTTCATACACTTATACTCTCCCTCCCATTTTATATTCCACCCTATTTCATGTCTCCACGTTAATCGCCTAGGACCCTTCTTACAGACCACCGAATCATATTGACTACCCTTATCTTACCCAAACCCTTCCCTACCTACTTCATACTCTGCGCCTTCCAACTACCCCACCCCCTCATGATAGGAGTACCATACCTACCTACCCAACTAAGATTAGGATTGCTTGGGGTCCGGTGACCGCAATCCTACCACAGGTCAGCAACCCAGAGGCAAAATACACGACAAAGTAACACTTCACACAAAGATGTTCCCAGGACACCACTCTAAAAACTGACAATTGGACAGCAATAAGGAGCGGACCCTTGAATATCTTCGCACACTCTTGACAGCACTAAGCCTCTATCAACGCCCTTCTCAGGATTATGTTCTGAGATAAGAGATTACTTACATTCCACTCGTTGGATTTATTTACACATTGCTCAAGTTCATCACTTGAACCATAAAAGGATATCTCTAGGTCCCCAAAAGAACACATTTTCATAGACATGCCTCTGGGCGCAGACCCGCCTGTCCCAGTGTTTATAACTGACGTTTGGATGTTCAACGTCATAATATACATAAAATTTTTCTGTATTGGTCTTTCTGTACCTGTTCAAAAAGTTGAATTGGATGTATTGTATTGAATGAGATGTCTCCTGTATAACAGCCTTTACAACGACACAATCTTGTGTATATTCCTGATGTGATGCTTCTGTATAACTTGATTTTTTTTAACGACCATAAACATGATTCTGTAAAAAAAAAAAAAAAAAAACATATAGGGGAGGGGAGGACAGTTCTTCACGGACACAGTCTAGCACCCTTGCGGGGTGTCCGGGTGGAACTGTCGCCCTACAACCCCCCCAGGCTAAGTTCATAGTCGGTTATCTAGCAATGTTCCTTACACTTGTAGAATTGTATAACCAATTATATTACCATATATATCTTTGTGTATGCCGCAACGTTATTTCTTTACCTATTTACCACTAGACAAGATGTACCATTGTCTCATATTGTACCAAAGTCTCATAACAATGACTAAATTTCCTGTAAAAATATTGTTGAACATGTTTCTTTAACCTTGTATCACCTAAACACTTTTCAATAAAAATTTATTGTGAAAAAAGAAATACACAGTGCCGGTCCTCGGCTCTTTCCGGCGGCTGTCGTTCATTTTCGGCTCCACTCGTAGTCCCGAGCGGAGCTATCCGAACCTAGCCGAGTAGGTTCAGATAGCTCCGCTCGGGACTACGAGTGGAGCCGAAAATGAACGACAGCCGCCGGAAAGAGCCGAGGACCGGCTCTGTGTATTTCGGCGCCGGCGGCGCCATTTTCAAATCGCGATCGGCGATTTTGAAAATTTGACAGGTCGGATCGCAGGGGATCGGCGTATAACACGCACCTGCGACTTTCCCCTGATTTTAAGGGGAAAAAAGTGCGTGTTATACGCCGATAAATACGGTAATAATAATAAGAAGAACACAGGAGAAAACATTACTTTTTCTAAGCACTTTCTTGATGACTAAAAAATAATTCTGAACATTATTATGGAGATCTGGCTTTTAAAAAATGAAAGATTTTTCATGAGATCACGAGAAATAATAAAGAAATAAGTTTGTGTGAATATCAGCAGCAAAACAACTTCATTATTCTAGCATTATAAAGAACAAAAGAATGCGCTGCATTAAAAGATCACAGAATTTGCAGCGTGAGGAATGTGCTATCTCCATTACGAACGCTAGTTTTACCACACTTGAGTGCTTCCGTCTCGTATTTGCTTCAGAGCATACGTCATTTTTGGTACGTCGGAACAGCATACAGATGAGCGGTTTTCCCGATAGGACTTTGTTCTGTCAGAAAAATATAGAACATGTTCTCTATCTAAGTCCGTCTGAATTTTCGACGTTAAAATTTCGATGGGGCATACACACGGTCGGAATATACGACTAAATGCTCTCATTGGACTTTTTCTGTCGGAAATTTCGACCATGTGTACGGGGTATTAGTAAAACCGTACGTATAGTGCCTTGAAAAAGTATTCATACCCCTTGAAATTTTCCACATTTTGTCATGTTACAACCAAAAACGTAAATGTATTTTATTGGGATTTTATGTGATAGACCAACACAAAGTGGCACATAATTGTGAAGTGGAAGAAAAATGATAAATTAATTTCAAAATTTTTTACAAATAAATATGTAAAAGTGTGACGTGCATTTGTATTTAGCCCCCTGAGTCAATACTTTGTAGAACCATCTTTCGATGTAATTACAGCTGCAAGTTTTTTGGGTGTGTCTCTACCAGCTTTGCACATCTAGAGAGTGAAATTTTTGCCCATTCTTCTTCTTTCCAAAAAAGCTCAAGCTTTATCAGATTGGAAGGAGAGCGTCTGTGAACAGCAATTTTCAAGTCTTGCCGCAGATTCTCAATTGGATTTAGCTCTGGACTAGGCCATTCTAACACATGAATATGCTTTGATCTAAACCATTCCATTGTAGCTCTGGCTGTATGTTTATGGTCGTTGTCCTGCTGGAAGGTGAATCTCTACCAGTCTCAGGTCTTTTGCACACTCTAATGCCCCGTACACACGGTCGGATTTTCAGATGGAAAATGTCCGATCAGAGCGTGTTGTCGGAAACTCTGACCGTGTGTGGGCTCCATCGGACATTTTCCATCGGATTTTCCGACACACAAAGTTTGAGAGCAGGCTATAAAATTTTCCGACAACAAAATCTGATCGCGTCAATTCCGACCGTGTGTGGCCTGTTCCGATGCACAAAGTGCCACGCATGCTCAGAAGAAATTCCGACACGGAACAGCTCGGTCTGGTAAACTTAGCGTTCGCAATGGATACAGCACTTTCGTCACGCTGCAATGTTAAAAATGGTTTAATACAGCGCACTCTCTTCTTCTTTATAATGTGAGAAGAATGAAGTAGTTTTGCTGCTCATATTCACACAGACTTCTCACAAACTTCTTTCTTTATTATTTATCGGGATTCCCTTAATATATTTTGATTTGTCACATCTGACAAAAATATTTTTGTGTTTTGTTTTTTTTAAAGCCAGATTTTTTTTTTGATTTTATGTTTGTATTTTTTCAAAAGCTGATCTTTGTTTTATTTTATTTTTAGTTTTACTCCAGAATATTTTTGTGTGTGTTTTGTGTGTCAAGTTACCACAACACCATTGATATCTTTTATTATTTAATCTCAAGGAGATTGTTTGGTGTTGGTGTCCCTTGTTAATTTCACATTGTATATTTGAAATGTACCTGAATCCTCACAAACAAACTGTCCTTTTTGAAGGAAAACACACATAGGAGAGTATAATTGAAACCAAAAATCCTTTATTAAGGGCTCAGAACCAAACAAAGAGGGAGGCAACGCTGGATAAACAGTTGAAATTAGCAAAGCCTTTGACCCCCAGGGCAGACATCAATTCTTGAACATCAAAATTAGTGGCCTGAGAAGTCCATATGTAAGGGAGTGCAGTCTGGTCCAGAAGTCACAGAGATCCGGAAAGCAGCAGATGACATGTATGTCTCCAGGCTGTGGTACCACAAGAGGCTGCATCTTTTGCCAGACCAGACTGGATCCAGGGTCCTCACTTTCTGGTCTTCCTTCCACGCTTCCTTCCTGGCTGTGGCTCTGCTGTTGGAGATGTGGCAGGAGGAGGAGTAGGACCTGGAGGAGGAGGAGGACTGGTAGGACCTGGAGGAGAAGGAGGAGGAGGAGGACCTGGAGGAGGAGGAGGAGGAGGACCATGTGTGAGGTCACAAAGGTGGGTATCAGATGTTATTTGGACCCTCAACCCTTTATTGAGAGCTTCCAAAGTTAAGGACTCACACATGAGTTGTTGGCCCTCCTCCATCCGCTGCATTTTACAGGCAATTATGGCAGCAAAGTCCTCCTCTACAGTGTGTGGTGCTCCCAGGGCCTCTGTAGCCTTCCAAAAGAGGCCTATAGCAGCCTCCCCTAGGGTACTCCTCTTCCTGCCACTTTCTCTTTGCAGGTGTAGGGGAGGGACCTGCATATCAGCCAGCCTGCTCGGCCTGGCTACCTCCTGGCTGAGACTTCCCTGTGTATGAAAAAGGGACATGGTTGTAATGCTTTGCATCATCAATCACAATCATAAATTAGTACTCCAAACTAACATCTAGTTAACATCATTGATTGGACAAGCAGAAATATTTAGAGGAATGCTATACCTGGCTCAATCTGGGCTCCTCCACATGTTGCTGCCTGGAAGGCCCAGGTTGGGCGTCAGAAGCCTCAGCCGGGGGGGAAGGAAGCGTGGAAGGAAGACTGGAGAGTGATGACCTGGGTTCAGTCTGGCCTGCCAGAAAATGCAGTCTGTCATAGTATCACATCCTGGGGACATAGATGTCATCTGTTGCTCCGGATCTCTGCGAATCCTGGACTTTCTTGCGCTCCCTTACATATGTGCTCCTCAGGCCACCAATTAGGATCCTCAAATATGTGATGTCTGCCGTGGGGATCACCTGCTTCACAATTTCCAACAATTGATCCAGTGCTGCCTTCCTCTTTGTTTGGTTCTTATAATGTTGGTGGGTTATCTCCCACAGACAAGACAGATCCCTGAACATGTCAATGAATATTGCCATGAAGTCTGTATCATTCAAGATATCCATTTTCACTGCAAGACCCAACACAAGATAAACCCTAATGTCAGGCAAAACTCTCCTAATCTTGTTACAATATAGGCCTCAATGTAGAAGCAGTATAGGCACAAGTTTGTCTCTTACCTTCGTTCTTACGATCGGCGCCTCCAATGCTCCTTCCTCCGCTCACAGATCGTACATAATACGCACGCGTGTTACGCTTTATACACACTGCGCATGCGGGATATTCCGCCTGCCCCTGAAGTTCTTTCTAGTCTATTCCCCGCCCCTTTTCATTCGCCGCAGTGGGGGAAGAGCACATGGCGGATACACAGCAGGTGTGTGATAATTACAGGAACGAGGAGGAGGAGGAGGAAAGCCCAGATCCGGACACGTCCCAATCCAGAAGGAGATTTAAGGCCTCAAATATGTCCTTTGGGGAGATGTTGGAGATGGTTGACATCCTGAAGAAGGCCGACTATGACGGGAAGTATGGACCTTACCCCAACCCCAATGTCAGAAAGGCCAAGATCATGGCGAAAGTGGTCAGGAGTCTGCACCGGAATTTTGGGGTACGTCGATCCAAAGATCAGCTCAGGAAGCGGTGGTCGGACCTCAAATTATGAGAACATGAGCAGTACAGAAAGATCTGGAGAGTACTGAAAAAAAGTAAGTAGTTGTGCTGTGTTCCTATTCTTTATGTTTATTACGTTCGTGCTGCTCCATGTGCTTTTCTTAAAAGTGTACATTTTAAAATGGCAACTTTCATGTTCATGGGCACATTATTCGTTCGTATCAAACATTTTTCTTTCGGCCTATAAAACACCATTGTTTTGGCCATATGCATTTGGCCACATTTTTTACGCCCTACTTGTATGAAACTAATTTGGTGGTGTAGATGGCTTTGTTACTAGAATGAAATGAAAACTAGATTCTGTGTAAGGAGAGGACACTCAGCAGCTGTTTTCACATCTGGACACTGGAGCACTAGTGTGGGACACAAGAACCCCATTTTTCTTAGGGAACCCACACAGGTGCTCCAGTGTATACTATAGGGGGGTCTCCATCTGTGAAGCTTGTACAAAACAGGTAAAGTATTGCAGCTTGACAAAGGACACTGAAAATGCTTGGAACTCTGCTAAAATAGACAATTGTACCCCACTTCCAAGCAATGTTTCATCTTTATAGTTCTGCCATCAAATTCCTGTGTGCTAAGTATACCATTTTTGTTTTACATAGGGGAGAAAAGACTCGGAGGACACCCCTCATCCGAGGAGACCAGAGCCCCCCCCTCTGGAAGAAGGGAAAATACCCCAACACAAGACGAGCAGGATGAGGAAGAAGACGTGGTGGAACTAGTCACCACAACAGGTGAGTCAGAGGAAATAGGGAGTCCGCGCTAATGGGTGTAATTAGAAGCCTAGGTAGGAAGTATATTCCTAAATTGATAGACTGCTGCCCTCACATACGCTGACTCCACAGGGGATGGAATGAGCGGAAAAAGTGAAAAAAGAAAAGTGTGTGAGTGTGGCGCTGTCCCAAAGTTGCAGAAGAAATGTCTGCATATATACAGTTTTATCAAAAGTGTCACATGTGTATTCCTTTAAGTGAAATATGTATGGCAGTTATTACCACTCCTGTGGGTTAAAGTGACTGGTGATTTAAACATGAGAAGCATAATGAGTGCAATAAATCGCATCCAAGGTGTCTAGTGCTATATTCCCTCAAAAGGAAAAAACAGTATTAACCACTGCTAAGAGCATGAAGCGGTCTGTGTCTAAACACTAGAAAACACAAAGTTGCATTGAATACATCACACGTGACATGCAAAAAATTCTAAAGTGTCTAGTGCTAAATAAATAAATATTAAAATGTTGTTCTACAAACGTTGCAAATAACAAAGTGACAAGTGCCCTATGAAGAGGTCACTCTGAAAAGTGCTAAACACACGTGCCATGCAAATGGTTCTATGATAGTAAACAGTTCATATGGGTATGTCCCCGGTGCACTATAAGTGAAAAAAGGCGTCCTTTGTGGGATTCCTCAAAGCATACAACAGTCAGACAGTCCAGTCAAAGCATAATCCAGTGCTGGTGTCTCGCGTTGTGATTGTGCAGAGACTCACCAGCTGTATATCCCCTGCAGGGGTAACGAGTAGTCACAGTATGTGCCACTGTGCAGCAGTGCTTGGCAAGACCAGGACCAGGATGATATCATAAGGACATAAGAAGAAAGGATTCCATAGTGAGAAACCGTTTAAAACCACAAGACATCAGGAAGATGAACCCAAAAAAACCGAAATCGAGAGTTTGGAAAACTATCAAAGAAATAGAAAAGAAAAAGAATATCGTTATACGGCCAGCAGACAAAGGGGGAGGCCTAGTTATATTAAAAAAACAGGATTACGAGCTAGAGATGGGAAAACTACTCAACATCCCAAACACATATAAAAAACTGAAGGGTAACCCAAAGGTGGAATATCACAAGAAATTAAAAGCCTATATACATAAAGGGGAGAAAAAAGGAATTCTAAACAAAAAAGAAGCCAGATACCTGATCCCAGAGACAGCAAAAACTCCCGTGATCTACTATGTCCCAAAAATCCACAAGAGCCAAACCAACCCGCCAGGAAGGCCTATAATAAGTGGCATCGATTGCCTGTTTTCACGACTAGGGGCCTATCTGGACGGATATTTACAGCCATTGGTCATTAGGGGCAAATCATACCTAAGAGACAGCAAACTGAGCTTAAAAATCTAAACGTCAAAGAAGAAGATCTACTCGTAACAATCGATATCAACTCATTATACACCAATATTGTACAAACAGATGGCATTAATGGAGCAGAATGGGTCCTGCACAATCTCTGTGAGTCTCTGCACAATCACAACGCGAGACACCAGCACTGGATTAACACCTGTTGTATGCTTTGAGGAATCCCACAAAGGACGCCTTTTTTCACTTATAGTGCACCGGGGACATACCCATATGAACTGTTTACTATCATAGAACCATTTGCATGGCATGTGTGTTTAGCACTTTTCAGAGTGACCTCTTCATAGGGCACTTGTCACTTTGTTATTTGCAACGTTTGTAGAACAACATTTTAATATTTATTTATTTAGCACTAGACACTTTAGAGTTTTTTGCATGTCACGTGTGATGTATTTATTGCAACTTTGTGTTTTCTAGTGTTTAGACACAGACCGCTTCATGCTCTTAGCAGTGGTTAATACTGTTTTTTCCGTTTGAGGGAATATAGCACTAGACACCTTGGATGCGATTTATTGCACTCATTATGCTTCTCATGTTTAAATCACCAGTCACTTTAACCCACAGGAGTGGTAATAACTGCCATACATATTTCACTTAAAGGAATACACACGTGACACTTTTGATAAAACTGTATATATGCAGACATTTCTTCTGCAACTTTGGGACAGCGCCACACTCACACACTTTTCTTTTTTCACAACAGGTGAGTGTCTGCGACCACAGGCTCAGGTAAGAGATGGATGCCGGCATATTTTTGATACCTGTTTTGTTTTGCTCTCTTTTTAGGTGATCGTGATGTTGTGGATCCAGATCCTTTCACATCAGAAAGTGCCCAGATCCTGATTGGGGAGATCATGGGGTGTAATTTAGCTTTGGAAAACCTCAAGAAAAACATCAATGATGTTATCCAAAAAAATAAGAACATCATTGATGTTTTGGGGCGAGTTTAAAACCCCTCAAAATCACTTTCTTCTTTTGTGTTCTACAAATTTTAAAATGTTTTAGCGATTTTTCTAAAAGCTACATTTGGAGGATGCACACAGTGTGCCAACATGTGCTATCTGCCATCACGGGAGATCAATGGACGCGTTTTGGGGGTGCAACCCCTTCCTCTCAGCTACTTTATTATTGAGGAAGGGGTTGCACCCCCAAAACACGTCCATTGATCTCCCGTGATGGCAGATAGCACATGTTTCCCCAAAAACACTTCCCTTGATCCCCCGTGATGGCAGGTCGCACGTGTTGACATTCTGAAATTGGTGTGCATCTTCCAAATGTGGCTTTTCCTGGGGTGACTTCACCCCATCTGAACGCAATATCAAACACAGTTCCTAAATTCTCATGTCTGATATTGCCTTCAAGTTCTACCTAATGTGAACTTTGTAAGTTCAAGATTTGTGTCTTTCTTGTTGGTTTTACACATGCCTGTTTTATCTTAAATGGACATTTCTATTTGTGATAATGCCACCCCAAAAATTGTTATACAACAAACATGTTAGTTTGTTTTAAAAACCTTTTCTAAATGCACCTGTGATTGTGCTGGTATTAAAATGATTGTTAATGAAGAATGTGTGGATTATTGTGTCAACGCTACAACACTTTGGTGGTGATGTAATTGGTGTTTTCAGTGAAAATGGGGGTTATTTCCTAAGGGCAAATCCTCTTTGCACTACAAGTGCAGTTTCAGTGCAGTTGCAAGTGCACTTGTAGTGCCAAGTGTCTTTGCCTTTAGTAAATAACACCCAACAGTGCTTTGTATAAGGTTACACAATCACGCCATTTTTAGGACTCCCCACATTTCTGTCAGGGTCAGGTAAAACAAACACAAGCAGAAATGTCACCAAAGATTTGCTTTTTTTTGGATTTTATTTGATAAAGGCTTCACAAATTGTCTGGCATATTGATGGCCCCCCATACCCGCGAAGAACTCAAGGTATCTTAAAAGGACATCACGGACACTCAGGGAGGGCAAGCCAGGACGGCCACTTTCAAGCGCCGTCAGGGTTGGTTCATTGATCATTCCGGCCTCAGGCCCAACTGAGCCAGCATATGTAGCAGAATGTTTGCGTAAAAAGTTATGTAGAACACAGCACGCCAGGATTATATGATTAAGTTTATACTCCGCCATATGGATGGGTGTCAGAAATAGGCGGAACCGGCTGGCCATGATTCCAAATGTGTTCTCCACCACTCTTCTGGCTCTGGCCAGCCGGTAATTAAAAACCCTCTGTTCCGGGGTGAGGGTCCTCATCAGGAATGGCTGCATAAGATGGTCCCCCAGCACAAAGGCTTCATCCGCAATGAAGACGAATGGGAGTCCTTCCACATTGTCTTCTGAAGGTGGCAAGTCCAAGCTGCCATTCTGCAGCTGCCTGTAAAACTCCGTCTGGGCGATGACTCCACCATCGGACATCCAGCTATTCTTCCCCACGTCCACATACAGGAACTCATAAGTAGCCGACACCACCCCCAACATCACAATACTATTGAACCCCTTGTAATTATAATAGTATGACCCCGAGTTGGGCGGTGGGACGATGTGGACGTGTTTCCCATCAATTGCTCCTCTGCAGTTAGGAAAGTCCCACCGCTGGACAAAGGCAGTCTGCCATTCCTGTGGCGTGGAAGAAAACTGTTGAGGAAAAAAAAAAACATTATTATTTTTGCACATAACCATGGAAAGCAGATTAGACACAAACATTCTTGGCCAACATCCAGATCACATTTATTAAGGGGAATTTTACAACACCAAAGTATAAGGTACGCCTATCATATCCCCCCCCCACCCCCTCTCATGGGCCATTTCTAACATTATAGGGGGGGGGGATCTTGGACAGGTAACCCTCTTCACTTCATTGAGAGATGAATGCCTAAATACAGGGTATTACTTGGAACAGCCCCTCCTTAGTTACACTATTGGCAGCCCACTGGACAGGTAAGAAGTGTCATAATAAAAAGATATAAATACACATTGTACACATTTGAGCACATTTTGACATTCTGCTATTACCTATCAAGATAATAATAGGATAGAAAAACTTTAAACAGTACCATTTGAAAGTATACAGGCAGGCCCTTGCACTACATGCTTTGGGGAATTCATCCATAAATATGACCAGTAAAGAGATGGGTATAGTGTGTATGGGTTTGGCAAAGTCAGCAGATAGATGATTGAGGATAGATAGAGAATTGGGATCAGCTGACTTATCAGTTGGGGGGAGGGAGGGTTAATAAAAATGATTTGGGGACACTAAAAAACAAAGCCTCTGGCACTCTGCCTCAATTTAAAGCACAAATCACATTTCTAAACATTTTAGGGGGTGTTTGGGGTAAAGCACTACTATGGAGCTGATAAAATACATTGTTTTAAGTGACTGCATGAGGTGAATATAGGGCCTGTAGACCATGCTGGGGAGGTTAGTGAAGGCAAATATGTATGAAGGACAAAAAAAAATTACATAAAAATCCAGCATGCATGAGGAGAAAGGGGACATTCACAGCATATTACAATCATGGTAATTAGGGAATGAGGAAAGAAATACAATATATTAGAAAACATTCAATACAATAAAATGTGATATTAAAGGATAAAAATCTTAATGATCCCCAGAGCCTGGGGGGAGATGCCTGTTGAGAACTTCAAGTCCTGCAGGCTTCTCCCTATTGCCAAGTACTGCAGGGTAGCGACAAGCCTCTGCCCCGGAGTGATGGCTTGCCTCATGCAGGTATCCTGCCTGCTGATATAGGGGGTCAGCGAAGCCAACAAACGGTGAAGCACGGGGTCCGTCATCCTGAGAAAGTTCCTGAAATCATCAGGATTATTCTCACGGATCTCACGGAGCAAAGGCATATGAGAGAACTGGTCACGCTGAAGCCACCAATTCTTGGTCCATGAACTCGTCCCCACCCTGTTAATGGACTGGACTTGTGTCAAGGTCAGGACCCCAACACCAAGTCCCTGCACAGCACAAACTCTACGAGGAGTACATACGAAACGAAACATGGCTAGAAAACGGTAGGTTGCTAAGAACGAAGTAACAGAACGCACTGAAGAACCGCAAGGCCTGTGAAGAGCGACCTTAAAAACAGCAACGAGCGGACAAGATCGCACAGAAAACTCCAATACAAACTGACTGCACGCACTGAAGAGCAGATACAAACCCACAAGCACAAACTGAACCGCAGAAAACAATCTGAAAGCCACGAGTCTGAAAAAGCGTGAATCGTCTCTCACCAAACTTTTACTAACACGAGATTAGCAAAAGGAGCCCAAAGGGTGCCACGCTTGGTTCTGAACTGGCCTTTTCTAGTCTCGTTGGGACATCACTGCGTTGTTGGCGATCGGAAATTCCGACAACTTTGTGCGACCGTGTGTACGCAAAACAAGTTTGAGCCAACATCCGTCGGAAAAAATCCTAGGATTTTGTTGTAGGAATGTCCGATCAATGTCCGGCCGTGTGTACGGGGCATAACAGATTGCCCTGTATTTGGCTCCATCCATCTTCCCATTAACTCTGACCAGCTTCCATGTCCCTGCTGAAGAAAAGCATCCTCACAACATGATGCTGCCACCACCATGTTTCATGGTGGGAATGGTGAGTTCAGTGTGATGTGCAGTTTTAATTTCCGACACACATAGCATTTTGCTTTTAGGCCAAAAAGTTCAATTTTGGTCCCATCTGACCAGAGCACCTTCTTCCACATGTTTGCTGTGTCCCTTACATGGCTTATCGCAAACTGCAAATGGGACATCTTATGGCTTTCTTTTAACAATGCCTTTCTTTTTGCCACTCTTCCATAAAGGCCAGATTTAAAGCCTCTCCAATCCTATGGAATGTCCTACCCCAATCTGTCCGCTTATCTCCTACTTTATTAGCTTTTAGAGGATCCCTGAAAACCCTTCTCTTTAGAGAAGCCTACCCTACCCACACCTAACAACTGTATTTTCATTTTTTCCATCAGCTCATCCCCCACAGTTATTACCTTTTTGTTTCCACTTGACCCTCCCTTCTAGATTGTAAGCTCTAATGAGCAGGGCCCTCTGATCCTTCCTGTATTGATTTGTATTGTAAGTGTACTGTCTGCCCTCATGTTGTAAAGCACTGCGCAAACTGTTGGCGTTATATAAATCCAGTATAATAATAATAACAATTTGTGGAGTGCACGACTAATAGTTGTCTTGTGGACAGATTCTCCCACCTGAGCTATGAATCTCTGCAGCTCCTCCAGAGTTAAAATGGGCCTTTTGGCTGCTTTTCTGATTAATGCTCTCCTTGCCCCGGCCTGTCAGTTTAGCGGGCGGCCGTGTCTTGACAGGTCTGCAGTTGTGCCATACTCTTTCTAATGGTGGATGATGGATTGAACAGTGCTCTGTGAGATGTTCAAAGCTTGGGATATATTTTTATAACCTAACCCTGCTTTACACTTCTCCACAACTTTATCCCTGATCTGTTTGGTGTGTTCCTTGGCCTGTTTGTTCACTAAGGTTCTTTAACAAACCTCTGTGGGCTTCACAGAACAGCTGTATTTATACTGAGATTAAATTACACACAGGTGGAATCTATTTACTAATTAAGTGACTTCTGAAGGCAATTGGTTCCATTTTATTTAGGGGTATCAAAGTAAAGGTGGCTGAATACAAATGCACGCCACACTTTTCAGATATTTATTTGTAAAAAATCTTGAAAACCATTTATCATTTTCCTTCCACTTCACAATTATGCACCACTTTGTGCTGGTCTATCACATAAAATCCCAATAAAATACATTTCCGTTTTTAGTTGTAACATGACAAGATGATTATCTGTGTAAATGCCCCCTGTCACATTTGCCGATTACCGGGTACGAATACTTTTTCAAGGCACTGTACCATCACAAATGCTTTTTGCATCCAGGCAGATTATACCTTGTTTATTTCAGGACAAATTAGGCTTTCATTTGATGGTAAATGGTAATGGATATCTCCTGATTTTTTTTTTAATCAAAGGAATACTGGCCCAAAATAGTAAAAAATAATGTTTTCATTTACATTTAGCTGTTTATTTCTTCTTACCACTCTTACCATCATAATCTACCACCAAAGAACAACCCAAAATAAATTCTCCTTCTCCTAACAATCACAATGTGTATGTCATTTATTGTTTGTGAACCTAGTACAGCCCAGAAACAATAGTGCACATTTTCTTTCTTTCTTTCTTTCTTTTTTTTTTTTACCCTAGCTAAAACACACTGACACTAACTGACACTAATGCCCTGTACACACGGTCGGGCATTGATCGGACATTCTGACAACAAAATCCATGGATTTTTTCCGACGGATGTTGGCTCAAACTTGTCTTGCATACACACGGTCATACAAAGTTGTTGGAATTTCCGAACGTCAAGAACGCGGTGACGTACACCACGTATTACGAGACTATATAAGGGCAGTTCAATACCAAGCGCGGCACCCTTTGGGCTCCTTTTGCTAATCTCATGTTAGTAAAAGTTTGGTGAGAGACGACTTTTTCAGACTCGTGGTTTTCAGATTGTATTTCTGCTGTTAAGTTTGTGCTTGTGGGTTTGTATCTGGTCTTCAGTGCGTGCAGCGAGTTCCCATTGATTTGTCATTGTGCTCTTGTCCGTTCGTTACTGATTTTCAGGTCGCTCTTCAAAGAGGCCCGTCGCCACGTTGCGGTACTTGGCAATAGGGAGAAGCCTGCAGGACCTCAAGTTCTCGACAGGCATCTCCCCCCAGGCTCTGGGGATCATTATCCCAGAGACCTGTTCTGCCATCATCCAGGTCCTGCAGAAGGACTATATTAAGGTAAGATTTTTATCCTTTAACATCACATTTTATTGTATTTAATGTTTGCTAATGTAATGTATTTCTTTCCTTATTCCCTAATTACCATGATTGTAATATGCTGTGAATGTCCCCTTTGTCCTCATGCATGCTGGAATTTGTTTGTTCTTTTTTGTCCTTCAGGCATATTTGCCTTCACTTACCTCCCCAGCATGCTCTCCTGGGCCTATATCCACCTCGCCTAGTCACTTAACAATGTATTTTGTCAGCTCCATAGTAGTGCTTTACCCTAAACACCCCCTAAAATAAAAAAATGTTTTTTGTGTTTTAAATTCAGGTAGAGTACCAGAGGCTTTTTTTTGGGGTCTCAAAATCATTTGGAACCCTCCCTCCCCCAACTGCTAACTCAGCTGATACCAATCCTCTATCTGCTGACTTTGCCAAACCCATACACACTATACTCACCTCTTTTGTGGTCAGATTTATGGATGAATTCCCCAAAGCATGTAGTGCAAGGGCCTGCCTGAATACTTTCAAATGGTACTGTTTAAAGTTTTTGTATCCTATTATTATCTTGATAGGTAATATCAGAATGTAAACATTTGCTAAAATGTGTACAGTGTGTATTTATATCTTTGTATTATGACACTTCTTACCTGTCCAGTGGACTGCCAATAGTGTAAAGTAAGGAGGGGCTGGCCAAAGTAATACACATTATTTAGGCATTCATCTCTCAATGAAGTAGAGAGGGTTACCTGTCCAAAACATCCCCCCCTAAAATTTTTAAAATGGCCCATGAGAGAGGGGGGAGGAATCTGATAGGTGGACCGTATACCTTTGTCTTTAAATACTCACTAAAATAAATGTTATACTGATGTTGGCCAAGAATGTTTGTGTCTAATCTGCTTTCAATGTTTATTTGCAAAATGATTAATTTTTGGTTCTTGTTTGACTTCACAGTTTTCTTCCAACCCACAGGAATTGCAGACTGTGGCCTCCCACTTTGCCCAGCGGTGGGACTTTCCTAACTGCCTCACGCAATTGATGGCAAACATGTCCTTATAGTCCCACCACCCAACTCATACTATTATAATTACAAAGGGTTCAATAGTATTGTGATGTTGGCGGTGGTGTCGGCTACTTATGAGTTCCTGTATGTGGACGTGGGGAAGAATGGCCGGATGTCAGATGGTGGAGTCATCGCCCACACTGAGTTCTACAGGCATCACCAGAATGGCAGCTTGGGCTTGCCACCTCCAGAAGACAATGCGGAAGGACTCTCATTCCTCTTCGTTGCGGATTATGCGTTTGCGCTGGGGGACCATCTTATGCGGCCATTCCCTATGAGGACCCTCACCCCAGACCAGAGGGTTTTTAATTACTGGCTGGCCAGAGCCAGAAGAGAGGTGGAGTACATGTTTGGAATAATGGCCAGCCGTTTCTGCCTATTTCTTACACCCATACACATGGCGGAATATAAACTGAATCACATCCATAACTTTTTAAGGAGAAATTCTTGGAACTATGCTGCCTCAGTTGGGCCTGAGGCCGGAATTAATATTAATGAACCAAACCTGATGGCGCTTGAAGCTGGCCGTCCCAAGATGCCCCCCCCCGAGTGCCCGCGAGGTCCGTATAAGATACATGGAATACTTTGCGGGTAGGGGGGCCATCGATATGCCAGACAATGTCTGAGACATTTTTTAAATAAAAATATATTTTAAACTGAACAAATATTTGCTTTGATTTCCTGCTTGGCTTTCTTTTAGCTGTCTCCTCAGTTATCTTTTATTAATGGTCTAATTTTTTGGCCTTTTTCTTTAACAGTGCAAACGAAATTTCGTTGACACATGAGGTGACAATCTCTTTTTCGGCTAACTATTAATTATTATGTTGTGGGTCTGCTACAAACACACCTTGTTTTTTTTGTTAATGTATGTAATGCATTACTGACAAAAATAATAATAATTTTCAACACCATGCCCTAAATTTTGTGGAGTCCTGAAAATGGCGTGATTGTGTAAAATTAGAAAGCACTGTTGGGTGTTATTTACTAAAGGAAAATACACTTTGAACTACAAGTGCACTTGAGACTGCACTGAAACGGCACTTGTAGTGAAAAGTGGATTTGCCTTTAGTAAATAACCCCCATTGTCACTGAAAACACCAACTACTACTACAAAAAATGCTTTTGAGCATTGAAAGAAGAAGCCACACATTGTTGATTATCAATCTTTTTAATCAAAGCACAATCACATGTGCGTTTTTTAAAAGGTTTTTTGAACAAACCAACATGTTTGTTGTATAACAATTTTTTGGGTCACATTAAAATAATTAGAAATTGCCTTTTAAGGTAAAACAGGCATGTTTAAAACCATAAAAAAAATACACAACTCTGGAACGTACAAAGTTCAACTTTTCATGGAAGTGATGGCAATATCAGACATGAGTATTTATAAACTGTGTTTGATATTGCGTTCAGCAGATGGGGTGAAGTCACCCCTGGAAAAACCAAATTTAGAAGATGCACACAAATTGCCTAATGTCAACATGTGCTAGCTGCCATCGTGGGGGATCAATGGACGTGTTTTGTGGGTGCAACCCCTTCCTCTCAGCTACTTTATTATTGAGGAAGGGGTTGCAACCACAAAACGCATACCTTGATCTCCCGTGATGGCAGAGAGCACGTGTTGACACACTGGGGTTGATTTACTAAAGGTAAATAGACTGTGCACTTTGCAAAGTGCAATTGCACTCTGCAAAGTGCAGTTGCTCCAGAGCTTAGTAAATGAGGTAAAGCTTCACTTTGCAAAGAATACCCAATCACGTGCAAGGAAAATTTAAAAACAGCCTTTTCGCTTGCATATGATTGGATAATAGAATTCAGCAGAGCTTTTCCTCATTTACTAAGCTCAGGAGCAACTGCTCTCGCAGAGTGCAACTGCACTTTGCAAAGTGCACAGTCTATTTTCATTTAGTAAATCAACCCTACTCTGTGCATCTTCCAAATTTGGCTTTTCTATAATATGTCAAAAAATTGTCATAAAAATAACAATAATAAAGCTGCAATAAGTTAGGTATTTATGGGTGTTTTAAATTCTCCCTAAAACATCAATGATGTTCTTCATTTTATTTTGAACATCATTGATGTTTTGCTTGATGTTTTCTAAATCCCTATTACACTCCATTATCTCCCCGATGAGGATCTGGGCACTTTCACTGGTGAAGTGACATTCCTCTTCCACAACATCACAATCACCTAAAATATATAAAAAAAAAACACACCATGTATTATTAATATGCAGACTTCCATCTCTTACCTGAGGCTGTGGTCGCAGACACCTGTTATGGTGACAATTTCCACAACGTCTCCTTCCTCCTCCTCTGGTTGGGTCTGGGGGATTTCCCCTTCTTCCTGAGGTGGGGGGTCCGTGGTCTCCTCTGATGAGTGGTGTCCTCCGAGTCTTTTCTCCCCTATGTTAAAAAAAATAGATATACTTAGCACACAGATATTTGATGGCAGAAATAGGAATATGAAACATTGCTTGGAAGTGGGGTACAATTGTCTCTTTTGGCAGAGTTGCAAGATGAAGAAATATTTTTTTCCTTTGTCAAGCTTGAATACTTACCTGTTTTGTACAAGCTTCACAGATGGAGACACCCCTATAGTATACACTGGAGCACCTGTGTGGGCCCCCTAATAAAAAGGGTGTTCTGGTGTCCCACACTAGTGCTCCAGCGTCCAGATGTGTAAACAGCTGCTGTGTCCTCTCCTTACACAGAATCTAGTTTGCATTTCATTCTAGTTACTAACCCATCTAGACAACAAACTTATTTTAAGAGAAGTAGGCCAGAAAAAAATGTACTGAACTGCATCTGGACAAAACATGGTGTTTTATTGGTTGAACGAATAATGTGTCCATGAACATGAAAGTTGCCATTTTAAACTGTACAACAGTAAAGAAAAGCACATGGAGCAGCACGAATGTAAGAAAAATAAAGAATAGGAACACAGGACAACTACTTACTTTTTTGCAGCACTCTCCTGATCCTTCTATACTGATCGTGCTCCCTTAATTTGAGGTCCGACCACCGCTTCCTCAGTTGATCCTTTGATCGTCGTACCCCAAAATTCCTGTGCAGGCTCTTCACAACTTTCGCCATGATCTTGGCCTTTCTCACATTGGGGTTGAGGTAAGGTCCATACTTCCCGCCATAGTCGGCCCTCTTCAAGATGTCCACCATCTCCACCATCTCAACAAATGCCATATTTGATGCCTTAAATCTTCTCCTCCGAGATCGCAACATTTCTGGCTCCGGCCTTTCTTCCTCCTCCTCGTTGCTGCTATTATCACGCACCTGCTCTGTCTCCACCATGTGCTCTTCCCCACTGCGCTGAACGAGAAGGGGGGGGGGATAGACTAGAAGGAATGTCAGGGGTGGGTGGAGTTTCACGCATGCACAGTGTATATAAAGCATAACACGCGTGCGTCGTACGTACGATCTGTGAGCGGAGGAAGGCGTATCGGAAGCGCCGATCGTGATAACGAAGGTAACATTGTAACATTTAAACTTGGGCCTATACTGCTTATAGATTGAGGCCTATATTGGGACAAGATTAGGAGACTTTAGCCTAAAATTAGGGTTTGTCTTGTGTATTGCAGATAAAATGGATGGCTTCAATGACCACAACTTTCTCCCCCTGTTTATAGATAAATACAATGAGCTGCCCTGTCTGCAGCAGGTCAGACACCCGCAATATAATCATAAACAAAAGAGGCAGGCAGCCCTGGAGAAACTGCTGGAGTTGGTGAACCGGTGGTCCCCAAAGCAGCCATCCCCTATTTAAAAGCCAAAATTGGTGGCCTAAGGAGCACTTATCTTAGGGAGCGCAAGAAGGTCCGGGATTCCCAGAGATCCGGAGCTGCAGCAGATGACGTTTATGTCCCCAGGCTGTGGTACTATGAGAGACTGCGATTTCTATCAGACCAGACTGAAGTCAGGGAATCCCTCTCAACCCTTCCTTCCACTCTTCCTTCCACCCTATCTTCCACCTCCAGCTGAGGCTTCCGATGTCCAACCTAGGACTTCCAGCCAGGAAGAAGTGGAATGTAAAGAAACAATGTTTACTAGATTTTATTATTGATCACTAATTGATGATTTAATAAAGTGTTTTACATATCAATATTCAGTAGCGGGCAAAAATAATTAGGACAAGAATTAAAAATGCTGGGCTCAGAATGATAATCTGTTATATTTGTTAACATTCAATTTGCAACAGTCCAGTCATGAGGTGAAAATTGTGTGTGATTTATGAAGAAAAAACTAAAACTATGTCCCTTTTTCATACACAGGAAGATCTCAGCCAGGAGGAGGCTGTGGAATGTGGCACACAGAAGGTTAGTGGCAGCCAGGAGGAGGCCGGGGTATGTGGCAGCCAGGAGGAGGCGGGGTAAGTGTCAGCCAGGAGGCGGCAGGGCCCAGTAGGAGCCTCACAGAATCCCAGGTCCCTCCCCTCCGCCTTCCAAACAAAAAACCCAGGAAGGCAAGTAACGTGGAGGAGTCAGCGCTCAGGCTGATTCAGAAGTCTTCTGCATCCCTCAGAGCCACCCCCACTCGTGAAGAGGCCTTTGCCTGCATGGCTGCCACCAAACTGCAGGACATGCAGGAGGGCCAACGCCTCATGTGTGAGGACATCCTTTATAAAACATTAGCTAAGGGGGTGAGGGGCGAAATCACACCCAATACCCACCTGTGTGAGTTGCATCATCCTCCTCCTCTTCCTCCTGCCACTCTGTGTGAATATGAGCAGCAAAACAACTTTATTCTTCTAGCAATATAAAGAAGAAGAGAGTGCGCTGCATTAAACAATTTAAAACATTGCAGCGTGACGAAAGTGCTATATTCATTACGAACGCTAATTTTACCAGACCGAGCAGTTCTGTCTCAGAATTTATTCTGAGCATGCATGGCACTTTGTGCGTCGGAATTGTCCACACGCGGTCGGAATTGACGCGAACGTGTCCGATCGCACATTTTCCGTCGGAAAATCCGACCGTGTGTACAGGGCATTATACTAATTTAAAAAAAAAATCTGGCCAAACCTTGGTCTAGGTATTTTTTTAATTTTATTTTTTAATTATTATTATTTTTTTTTCACTTGTAGCACCCCCTAGCATTGCTAGAGTGCTAGTGATAGGATTTTTGTTGTGTTAGTGTAGGTAAATTTTCAGGCCTGGGTGGCAGTCAAGCCTATGTGTTTTTTCTGGGTGTGAGTGACTCGGGTAGACTGGATGACTCAACAGCAGCATCTCTGGTGACTCCCCCTGCTAGATGGAAACTTAGAGAATATTCCAGAAGCAGTTGGTAGAGGTCCATGACGAGCAAGCTGGAGTGTTCTAAGGGCCCTGACCAATCCTTAACAGAAGGCACTTTAAAGGAGGGGCATCCCTCCACACAACAAAAGCCCCCCTCCTCCTCTGGAGTCAGTCCATTCACTGCCAGAGATTGCAGGCTGCAGCTTCTCTCATAGAGCAGAACGTGTGCTCACAGTTCCCCCCTCCCCTTTGCACAACCAGGAGAGTAGAGACAGAACTGGTCAGCCTTCAGCTGGCAGTCCTAGCTACATTCTGCATATCCTGGAGGGAGTGAAAGTAAGATACCAATCCTCCTCACTGTCTATCCTTACAAACCTCACACCTCTGCTTATCTGTGCTCCAGCTTTCACTTCACTTCAGATCTCCATGTTATCTGAAATAGGGACAACTCTCTGGTAATTAACCCTCTGTGTCCTTGGTGCTAGGGGAGGACTGTGCTTCTCTTCTCTGCTTCAATGAACACATGTACACTGCTGCTTACATATATGGTTAACTCTATCTGCAGGCTGGTGCTTCTGGAATCAATGGCATTTAACACCTGGTGTCTGCTTGTATATGTGGTTACCTTTTATGATGGGCACTTAGGAGGCTGCATTGATGGGCACTGATGAGGCTGCATTGATGGGCACTGATCAGGCTGCATTAATGGGCACTGATGAGGCTGAGCTGATGGGCACTGCTGATGCTGTGTTGCTGGGCGCTGATGAGCCTGCGCTGATGGGCACTAATGAGGCTGCTTTGATGGGCACTGATAAGGCTGCCTTGATGGGCACTGATGAGGTTGCACTTGGTACCCACTTTTAATGTCCGGAGAGGAAGAGGTTAGGCTCTAAGAGGAAAAAGTGGATCCTAAATATGAAGGGTATGGTTTACAGATGACAGTGAGGGTCTTTAACAGGAAGGGGCATGACATTGACAGAAAGGGGTGGGTCATATTTAAATTAGGTGGTGCACAAGATTAGTCAGGCGTAGGGCAGCACAAAACCTAAATACACCACTGATACCATATGTATACAGGTTGTGTCCCTGAAGAGTTCTACTGATCAAATAGGCATTCCATAATAACCCTTCCGCCATCCAAGTTCAATTCCCCTTAATAAAAAAAACAAAACAAAGCTGCAAGGATTACTTCTTGTCTCAGGCATGATTGAGAAATACATGTGCCTGGCTGTGCAGGATGGGAGATAACCAACATTCTTCAGTGGTTCCTGCAATAGTAGCGCTACATGCATACACTTTTTTTTCCCTCTCTCTGCAAGTACAGAGAAACATACAATGTATCTTTCTCCTCCATTGACAGAGACAGAAAACATGGGGTGGGCTTCACAGGTATTGATCACTGTGATAGACAATCACAGCGGCTATTACAGCGATCAAGTAACTCGGAATCTGGAGTTCTGGGTTCCGATCATTAGTACGGGGCTCAGGCTCAAGGTAAGACCCTGGTCTCTGTGCTGGGAGTGCCATGCACATCCAGCACAAAGGGAGAAATGCAAATATGCGGCCTCACAGAAAAAAGCCCAGTCCAGTGGGGCTACATATTTGTGTGATGTCGGCGCCAAGGGGTTAAAATGTTATGTCTGGTAAAAAAAAAGAACATATTTAGAACATTTCTGCAATAATAAATATTGGTTATGGCGCCCTAGTATAGAGTTGGTTGATGCCAATATGTATTAAGCGTTTGTGTATAGGGTTCAGCATGAAAAGCTTAAAGTCCTCACATGGAAACTCCAGGGTGAATTTTTGCTGATCTGCAAACACTCTGTGCAGCACCTCCATGAGACTGAAGGATATCTAGGTGTACAAATAAAAATAGCACAGGGCGCGCTCTCAGTGTAGTAAGTAAGGTACATTTATTAATAAAAACAGCAAATTGACAGCAAACTCACATATAGCCAGTAGGGATGAGCTCAAAGTTGGGGTCAAACATAAGTTCGACTCGAACATCAGGTGTTCGCCCGTTCACCGAACAGCGAACAATATGGGGCGTTCGTGGAAAATTGGAGCGCCGCAGAACGCCCCATAAGCATTGCTGTATGATGATTGGCCAAAGCTTGCACCTGACCTGCATGCTTTGGCCAATCACAGCACTCTCTGCTAAGAGAGCCATAATTGGCCAAAGGCAGGGTGTCTTTGGCCACTCATGGCTCAGGGGGACTAAGTCCACACCCCACACAATACAGTATGTACAGTTTCTACTACACTTCTGGTGGTGTACACAGTATACAATACAGTGCAGCCATTGTACAGTTGCTAATACAGTGCAGGCGGTGTACACAGTATCTAATACAGTGTGTACAGTTTCTAATACACTTCAGGTGGTGTACACAATATCTAATACAGTGTAGTGTGGTGTTGCAAAACAAAAAAATCATCATGTCCGGAAGGTCATCAAGGAGAGGCAGATGCTCACAGGCCACTAAAAGAGGGCAAGCAGTCTCTGTGTCGATAGGCAACAGTGGTGGTCGTGGACATGGTGCATCCTCTGCAGGTGGCCGTTGGGGCATGCTTGTCCTTTTTTTCTGCTACTGGCCGTGTTATGGAGCCAGAACATGCAGAAGAGTTGGTGGAGTGGATAACAAAGCTGTCCTCATCCTCCTCATCCTCTGTCACCCAGGCTCAGAGTAGTTTGCCCTCCAACGCATCTGCCAAAGCGGTCTATTCCACCGGCTTCTTGTCCACAGTCACTCCTTCCATAGCCCCACCATCATGCATGGAGGAGTCAAAATTATTCGACCACAGTGTGACATGCCACTGGAGGATGCGCAGCGATTTTAAGGCTCCAATGTTGGTTCCCAGGTTTAGGAAGGGAGTAACGTAAGCCTAGAGAGAGGGGGTGCCCAAGAAGGAGAAGGAACTGGCAGTCATCTTCCATCAGTTGCAGCATACTGCCAAATTTGCTCCAGTGACCAGGAGGGAGGGGATGATGAGGTTACTGACTGTACTTGGGTGCCTGAGAGAAGAGAGGAGGAGGAGGCATAACTCCAACGAAGCAGGATGTCCTCTAGGGGGCAGCTTAAGGGCAGCCACCCTATTGCATCACACTGCAGAGCTCCGCAGGTGCAGGGCACTGCTGACTCCCCGCTGACTTTTAAAAGTTTCTTGGTGTGGGCCTTTTTCGACACGTGTGCAGCAGATTGCACCGTTGCTGTTTGCAACCTATGTCTGAAGCGGATAGAGTGTAGCCAGAACAGCAGCCGCTTGGGCACCACATGCTTGACCAGACATATGACGGCCTGCCATGCAGTCCGTTGGCAACAGCACTTGAAAGACCCACATGAAAGAAAAAGGCAGACTTCTCATTGATCCTCATCTTTGATCTCCAACCCTACTATACCTCCAGTCCTCTCAAAAACCTGCACTGAGAGGAATAGCAATAGATGTCCCAAGTACTTGCAGCCAATCTGCTAGCAGTACACCACCATCTGATTTTAGCAGGCAAAATTTCCCTATCCCAGTTGCTGAACCGTAAAAAGAAATTTGGTCCCAGCCATCCACATGCTCAGTGTCTAAATGCTAGATTGGCCAAATTGCTAGCACTGCAATTGCTGCCTTTTCAGCTGGTAGACTCTGCCCCCTTTCATGAATTTTGAAATGTGCTGTATCTCAGTGGCAGGTTCCAAAATGCCATTTCTTTTCACGGAAGACCATTCCAGCTCTCTGTCGGCATGTGGAAGGCAATGTTTTGGCCTCGTTGGACAGGGTGTTCAGCAGTAAGGTTCATATTGAATGCTGCTGCCAGACTTATCCACCTTACCAACCGCTCAGTGTCTGCCAACCCTCTACTTCAATCCCTACACTGGCTCCCAATCACCCAGCGAATTAAATTCAAAATTCTAACCACAACATACAAAGCCATTCACAACTCTGCCCCAAGCTACATCATTAATCTTGTCTCCAAATATCACCCAAATCGACCTCTCCGCTCTTCTCAAGACCTCCTGCTTTCAAGCTCTCTCATCTCCTCCTCCCATGCTCGTCTCCAGGATTTCTCCAGAGCCTCTCCCATCCTCTGGAACTCGCTACCTCCATCTATCCGGCTATCCCCTACTCTTGCTACCTTCAGGCAATCCCTGAAAACTCATCTCTTCAGGAAAGCCTATCACGTCTCCAACTAATCTCCTACCACTTCCATTAGCTCATTCCCCACAGTTACAACCTTTTGTACCACCTGCCCCACCCTATTAGATTGTAAGCTCTTCTGAGCAGGGCCCTCTTAATCCTATTGCATTGTATTGTATTATAACTGTATTGTCTCCCTTTTATATTGTAAAGCGCTGCGTAAACTGTTGGCGCTATATAAATCCTGAATAATAATAATAACAATAATAATATTACCACTGACTCATGTCCAGCAGGCATGGGCAGGGACGTTACCTTTCCTTCATGGTGCACTGGGTAACTGCTGGCAGCTGGGAAGGATGCAGGACAGGGTTCAGTGTTGTTGGAGCTTTTTCCGCCACCACGCCTCAAAAATGCTAGTGGTAATTCTGCCACAGCTCTTTCCTCTACCCCTCCTCTTCTTCTTCCTCTATGGCCTCTTCTGCAAATTTGGCCTCTGAACCAGCGGTGCTCCGTAAGCATTCAAGGGGCTACGCAAGTAGTCAGGCTAAAAGATGCCATGCGGTGCCTAAGTTGGTATGCCTAGGGGACAGGAGCCACACATGGGTAGGCTCACCAGGTGGAACTCAATGTTGGTAATGCTGCAGCGGCTTCACACACAGCAGAGGGCCATCAATGAGTACCTGCGCGAGTATGGCACCAGGACAGGGTCAGGGGAGCTTGGCTTCTTTTTGCCAGTGGCTACTGATCAAGGATGCATGCACTGTCTTGTCACCATTTGAGGAGGCCACAAGGATATTGATCAGCGACAATGCATACATCAGTGACACTGTCCCTCTAGTCTTCCTGTTGGAGCAAACGCTTCCTGGAATCATGGAGAGGGCACTTGAGGTAGAACAGCGGGAGGAAGAGGAGGACTTCCTTACCTCTCAAGGCCCCCTTTATCCAGACAGCATTCCTGCGGGCCCGCCGAACACACAGGAAGAAGAGGAGAAGGAGGAATGTGTCAGCATGGATGTAGAGGATAACAATCAGCAGCAGTCTTCAAGGGATGGTTTTCAGTCCCCAAAAACCCAAGGAGTTGTACGTGGTTGGGAGGAGGTAGTTACGGATCATGTGATCCTTAGTGACCCAGAGGACTCAGAATAGAATGCATCTGCAAACTTACGCTGCATGACCTCCCTGATTCTGCAAATCCTGCGAAAGGACCCTAGGATTCGTGGTATCAAGGAGAGGGATCATTACTGGCTGGCAACCCTTCTTAGTCTACGTTACAAGGGTAGGGTTGCAGAACTTATCCTGCCTTCGCAGAAGGAGCAAAGGATGAAACATCTTCAGGAGGCCTTGAAGAAATGTTTGTGCAACTCATTTCCAGACCCTGGGAGGTTACAATTTCAGTCAGAGGAAGAGCGGTGGAGAAAGTGGCCGGCTGACTGATGCCTTTAAACAATTTTTCAGTCCTCAGCGCCAAGGTCTGATCGGTTCAAGCAACCATCGCCAACGTCTGCATTACATGGTGCAGGAATATCTAGGGGCAAGAGCAGACTTGGAGACCCTTCCAACAGAGCATCCACTGGGTTACTGGGTCTTGAGGATGGACCACTGGCCAGAACTTGCACAATATGCAATTGAGCTACTGCCTGTCCTGCATCCAGCATGCTTTCTGAAAAGACATTCAGTGCTACTGGAAGGTTTGTAATGGATAAAAGAGTGAACCTGTCCACAGACTCCATTGATAGGCTCACATTCATAAAAATGAATCAGTCTTGGATCAGCAGCTATCAAGCACCTGATACTGTTGTAACTGATTGAATTTGCAATGGATGTGGGATCCCTTGAAGACTGCCTATGCGGACTATCCTATTCCTCCTCAATCTTGATGATGCTAACTTCCAAAAATATTTTTGGTTTAGGGCACCACCACCCAAGGCCCAATTTTTCTGCCCTTATTTAACAGGGGCATGTAATTACAATTTTGGATTTAAAAAATTTAACACAGGGCTCCTTCTTGTGTCCAACAAGACTATTTGTAAGGACTTACAGTGTTGTGGCACCACCACCACCACCCAAGGCCCAATTTTTCTGCCCCTGTTTAACAGGGGCATGTAGTTACAATTTTTGATATAATATTTCACAGCAGGGCCCGTTGCTGCGCCCAACAAGAGTATCTGTGAGGGGTTACAGTGTCATGGCACCACCACCAAAGGCCCAATTTTTTTGCCCCTGTCTGACAGGGGCATGTAATTACAATTTTTGATATAATATTTCCCAGCAGGGCCCGTTCCCGCGCCCAACAAGAGTATCTGTGAGGGGTTACAGTGTTGTGGCACCACCGCCCAAGGCCCAATTTTTCTGCCCCTGTTTAACAGGGGCATGTAATTACAATTTTTGATATAATATTTCACAGCAGGGCTCGTTGCTGCGCCCAACAAGAGTATCTGTGAGGGGTTACAGTGTTGTGGCACCACCACCACCAAAGGCCCAATTTTTTTGCCCCTGTCTGACAGGGGCATGTAAATACAATTCTTGATATAATATTGCACAGAAGGGCCCGTCCCTGCATCCAACAAGAGTAACTGTGAGGGCTTACAGTGCTCTGGTACCACCAACACCTAAGGCCCAATTTTTGGCAGAGTATATAGGGCAGGCCATATAGTATATATACTGCTGTTCAGAGTATATAGTGCCTGGGGACCTGAAGGACCCCATTTTTTCCCCTTAGTATCTATACCAGACCTGAAGGGCCTGGTATGGCTTTTGGGGGTGACATCCACACCATTTTGTTTGCTAATTTTGGTATTTTTATCTATATTGCTGGAATCCGACATTATATTACAGCCGTGAGTAGTTTTAAATTACATTTTTTTCCTTTTAGAAATGTCATTTTGCTGTGGCAGTGTTATAAACATGGGAAAGATGCGCTACTTTACAGGCATACTAAGGACACTCCCCAGGCACGATATTTAAAGGAATATTTCATTTTTAGTGTTTCACTTTAAGCATTGTTAAAATCACTGCTCCCAAAAAAAGGACGCTTTTAAAAACATTTTTTTGCATTGATAAATGTCCCCTGGGGCGGGACCCAGGTCCCTGAACACTTTTTATGGCAATAACTTGCATATAAGCCTTTAAAATTAGTACTTTTGAGTTTTCACGTTCTTGCCCCATAGGCTTTAACGGTGTTCGCGTGTTTGAACAAATTCTTTGCCTGTTCGCATGTTCTGCTGTAAGCCGAATCGGAGGGTGTTCGGCTCATCCCCTAATAGCCAGTAAAGATTTGCTTATAAATAAAGTCAGGCTTGGGAGGTGTAGATCTCAGTGCAGTAGTGGGCCAGATTCCAGTCCTGGATAAAGTGTTCAGGGCAGTGAGCTGGATATAAGTATAAGACTAAGAGAACACCAGAGGGTGCCAGACTAAAGGTAGCATAAAAGGCATTGCAAACACAGATACAGTAGGCAACTCACAGATATCAGGAGGAATCAGTGTGTATCAAAGTATCCAGGTCTGCAGCTCAATAGTAACAGCATCAGGTGTGTCCTTTCTCAAAATTCACAGTTAGGCAGCAATTACGTTGGTAAAATAAAAGATGCTGATGGAATCAGGAAGAAGCTGATGAGGTTGGTGGAGTGCATGGAAGGTGACATCACTTCCTGAAACATCACTGAGGGGTGTGGCAACATTCTTCAGCCTCTTTCTCCAGCCCCGGGGGCCAAGGTAGGCAAGTTTACCATCCCCATGCTGAGTCTGTCAAGAGTTGGATAATTGCAAAAGGG
This sequence comes from Lithobates clamitans, assembly GCA_037952925.1. Lineage (NCBI taxonomy): Eukaryota > Metazoa > Chordata > Amphibia > Anura > Ranidae > Lithobates > Lithobates clamitans. Next base: position 2,647,973 of record JBBGZY010000100.1, on the reverse strand, counting down.
ACTGCTCCAATTGTACCATGAAGAACCTGTTAAACTAAATTGCTCCACTGCCAAAAGTCAAACAGTGATGTGATAAAATAAAATGACCCCATATGCAAGAACCAAAGATGTGATGGTCGACTGTCACATTGGGTAAAATAGTCCTTTACAGGCTATGACTAATCACTAATGGGTACTAAGCAAAGGTCAAATTTAAACTTGGCTAGGACAATCCTTTTTAAAAAAAGAGTTTGAGTAAATTACATTTCGGTTCGCACCAGAACCTGCGAAGGGACCGAAAGTTCGCACGAACGTTAGAACCCCATTGACGTCTATGGGACTCGAACGTTCGAAATCAAAAGTGCTCATTTTAAAGGCTAATTTGCATGGTATTGTCCTAAAAAGGGTTTGGGGACCCGGGTCCTACCCCAGGGGACATGTATCAATGCAAAAAAAACTTTTAAAAACGGCCGTTTTTTCGGGAGCAGTGATTTTAATGATGCTTAAAGTAAAAAAAAAAAAAGTGAAATATTCCTTTAAATATCGTACCTGGGGGGTATCTATAGTATGCCTGTAAAGTGGCGCGTGTTTCCCGTGTTTAGAACAGTCCCTGCACCAAATGTCATTTTTAAAGGAAAAAATCTAATTTAAAACTGCTTGCGGGTTTAATGTAATGTCCGGTCCTGGCAATATGGATGAAAATCAGTGAGACAAACACCATGGGTACCCCCCAGTCCATTACCAGGCCTTTTGGGTCTTGTATGGATATTAAGGGGAACCCCGCACCCAAATTAAAATAAGGAAAGGTGTGGGGCCACCAGGCCCTACATACTCTGAACAGCAGTATACAGGCGGTGCAAACAAGACAGGGACTGTAGGTTTCTTGTTAAGTAGAATCTGTTTGTCATTTTGAACGGGTACATTTTTAACGTGTTTAGCTCCAGCCAAAAAATCTTTTTTAAGCTTTTTGGAAAACATAGGGAAGGGTTATCACCCCTGTGACATTTGTTTTGCTGCCTTTCCTCCTCTTTAGAAGATTTCACCTCACTTTTTGTCCCAATGACAAATGCTTTTTGAGAATTTGAGTTTTTTTTGTGGAACAAGGATTGGAAAGCATCAGTGGAAAGGAGAAATGTTTTTCCCAAATTATCTCTTACAGGAGAGAATTTCCCTTCCTATGGGTAGATTTCATCTCACTTCCTGTTGCCTCCTTCCGTTTGCAAGTAGGAGTCGTTTGTAAGTTAGATGTTTGAAAGTAGGGGCCTGCCCTATATACTCAGCAGAAATTTGGGCCTTAGGTGTTGTTGTGGCCACAGCACTGTAAGCCCTCACAGGGCCCTGCTGTGAAATATTAGATCAAGAATTGTAATTACATGCCCCTGTTGAACAGGGGCAGAAAAACTGGGCCTTTGGTGGTGGTGGTGGTGGTGCTGGTGCCACAACACTGTAAGTCCTCACTCGCTCTTGGTGGGTGCAGAAATGGGCCCTGCTGTGAAATATTAGATCTAGAATTGTAATTACATGCCCCTGTTGAACAGGGGCAGAAAAATTGGGCCTTTGGTGGTGGTGGTGGTGGTGCTGGTGCCACAACACTGCAACCCCTCACAGACACTCTAGTTGGAACGCAGGAACGAGCCCTGCTGCAAAGTATTGCATCAAAAATTGTAATTACACACCCCTGTTAAACAGGGGCAGAAAAATCGGGCCTTAGGCACTGGTGCTGGTGCCACAACACTGCAACCCCTCACAGACACTCTAGTTGGAACGCAGGAACGAGCCCTGCTGCAAAGTTTTGCATCAAAAATTGTAATTACACGCCCCTGTTAAACAGGGGCTGAAAAATTGTGCCTTAGGCACTGGTGGTGGCGCCCAGAACCAAAAATGTTCTTACAAGCTATCAGCGTGATGATTGAGGAGGAAGAGGATAATTACTCAGGGATAGTCACTCAGCATCAGCATAGGCAGTCTTTGAAGGGATCTGAGATTTCAAAAAAAATTATTCGGTTACATCAGCATCAGGTGCTTGGTAGCTGGTCGTGATCCAAGACTGATTCATTTTTATGAAGGTCAGTCGATCGACCGAGTCGGTGGACAGATGCACCCTGTAATCGGTTACCACGCCTGCAGCAGCACTGAATGTGCGTTCCAAAAGAACGCTGGATGCAGGACAGGCCAGTAGCTCAATTGCATACTGTGCAAGCTCTGGCCAGTGATCCATCCTCAAGACCCAGTAACCCAGAGGATTTTCGGTGGGAAAGGTGTCCAAGTCTGATCTTGCCCCTAGGTATTCCTGCACCATGTAAAACAGATGCTGGCGATGGTTGCTGGAACCGATCATACCTTGGGGCTGCGGACCAAAAAATTGTCTGAACGCATCGGTCAGACGGCCACCTTCTCCACTGCTCCTTCTTTGACTGACCGAAGCCTCAGCAACACGTTGTCCAGAAACAGGAATTTGTAACCTCCCAGTCTCTGGGAACGCGTTGCACAGACCTTTCTGCAAGGCCTCCCGAAGATGTTTCATCCTCTGCTCCCTCTGCGATGGCAAGATAAGGTCCACAACCTTACCCTTGTAACGTGGATCAAGGAGGGTTGCCAGCCAGTATTGGTCCTTCTCCTTGATACCACGAATACGAGGATCCTTCCGCAGACTTTGCAGGATCAGGGAGGCCATGCAGCATAGGTTTGCTGAGGCATTCGGTCCGGAGTCCTCTGGGTCACTAAGGACGACATGGTCCGCAGCCACCTCCTCCCAGCCACGTACAAGTCCATGTGTTTCTTGGGACTGATCCCTTAAAGACTGCTGCTGATGCTGAGTGCCAGGCTCCACCTCCATACTGACACAATCTTTCTCCTCCTCCTCCTCCTCCTCCTCCTCCTCTTCCTGTGTGATCGGCGGGCACGCAGGAACACTGTCTGGATAAAGTGGGCCTTGAGAGCTAAGGAAGTCCTCCTCTTCCTGCCATTGTTCTGCTTCAAGCGCCCTGTCCATTATTCCACGCAGCGTGTGCTCCAACAGGTGGACAAGGGGGACAGTGTCACTGATGCATGCACTGTCACTGCTCACCATCCTCGCGGCCTCCTCAAATGGTGACAGGACAGTGCATGCATCCCTGATCATGGCCCACTGGCGTAGGGAAAAAAAACCAAGCTCCCCTGACCCTGTCCTGGTGCCATAGTCACACAGGTACTGATTGATGGCCCTCTGCGGCATGTGCAGCCCCTGCAGCATGGCCAACGTTGAGTTCCACCTGGTGGGCATGTGACAGATTAGGCGGTTCTTGGGCAGGTTAAACTTCTTTTGGAGGTCCGTCAGCCGAGCACTGGCATTATATGACCGGCGAAAATGCACACAGACTTTCCTGGCCTGCCTCAGGACATCCTGTAAGCCCAGGTACCTGCCCAAGAACCGCTGCACCACCAAGCTAAGGACGTGAGCCAAACAGGGCACATGGTGCCATTGTCACAAACCACCATTCCTGCCTTAAGTTGGCGTGGCGTCAACCACCTCTTAACCTGCCCCTGCAGAGCTGACAGAACCTCTGCCCCAGTGTGGCTCCTGTCCCCCAAGCACACCAGCACAAGGACCGCATGGCATCTTTTGGCCTGCGTACTTGCGTAGCCCCTTGAACGGCTACGGAGCACCGCTGGTTCCGAGGACAAAGCACAGGAAGAGGCCATGGAGGAAGAAGAAGAGGAGGGGGTGGAGGAGAGAGGTGTGTCACAATCATTAGCATTTTGGAGGTGTGGTGGCGGAACAACCTCCAACACTACTGCACCTTGTCCTGCATCCTTCCCAGCTGCCAGCAGAGTCACCCAATGCGCCGTGAAACTTAGGTAACGTCCCTGTCCATGCCTGCTGGACCATGAGTCAGCGGTAATATGCACCTTACCGCTGACCGCCCTGTCCAGCGAGGCATGGACATTGCCTTCCACATGCTGGTAGAGAGCCGGAATCGCCTTCCGTGAGAAAAAGTGGCGTTTGGGTACCTGCCACTGAGGAACCGCACATTCCACAAACTCATGGAAGGGGGCAGAGTCTACCAACTGAAAAGGCAGCAGTTAAAGTGCTAGCAATTTTGCCAAGCTAGCATTCAACCGCTGGGCATGTGGATGGCTGGGAGCAAACTTCTTTCGGCGGTGCAGCAGCTGGGGCAGGGAAATTTTCCTGGTACAATCTGACGTCGGTGTACCAAAAGCAGATTGCCCACAAGTACTTGGCTGTGACACACCTAATTCTACACCTTCATTCCTCTCAGTGCAGGTCTCAGAGAGGACTGAAGGTCTAGTGGGGTTGGAAATCTCAGCTGATGAGGAGCAAGGAGAGGTCCTCTTTGTTCTTTGGTGTGGGTCTTTTAGAGACGCTTGCCAACGAACTGCATGGCAGGTCAACATATGTCTGGTCAAGCATGTGGTACCCAAGCGGGAGATGTTTTGGCCACGCGAGATACGCTTGAGACATATGTTGCAAATGTTGCAGCGGTGTGATCTGATGCACTCGTCTAAAAAAAGGCCCACACCAAAGAACTTTTTGAATAACACGCAGAGACTGCAGCGCCCTGCACATGTGGAGCTTTGGGGTGTGATGCAGTCAATGTGCTGCCCTTAGGCTGGCCCCTGGAGGGCATCCTGCCTCGTTGGTGATGTGCCGCCTCCTCCTCCTCCTCTCTCCTATCAGGCACCCATGTTGAATCAGTGACCTCATCATCCCCTCCCTCCTCATCACTGGAGCAAACCTGGCAGTATGCTGCAGCAGGGGGAGCATGACTGCCAGATTGCTGTCCTTCTTGGGCACCCCCTCTGTCTGTGCTCATGTTACTGCCTTCATCTAGCTCAGTATCATCATCAGAGCCTTCCAAACGCTGGGCATCCTCCTGGAGCATGTACCCAACACTGTGGTCAAACAGTTCGAGGGACTCCTCAGGAGGACAGGGTGGGGCTAGGGAAGGAGTCACTGATGACATTGAGCCGAGGGAAGAGGCCGCTGCTTTGCCAGACAAAGTACCCTGGGCATGGGTGAGAGAGGATGAGGAGGATGAGGACGGCTTGGTCATCCACTCGACCAAGTCTTCCGCATGTTGCGGCTCAACACGGCCAGCTGCCGATAAAAAGGCCAAGCGTGTCCCACGGCCACGTGCTGATGAGGATGCACTGTCTCCACGACCAGCACTAGACACAGAGCCTGCTTGCCCTCTCTTATTGGCTTGTGACTGTCTGCCTCTCCTTCTTGGCCTTCCAGACATACTAATGGCCTGTAGCTGCACTAAGTTGGGGATATATATATATATATATATATATATATATATATATATATATATATATATATATATATATATATATAGTGATACTGCAGCTAGCAAAATCAACTGCCTGCCTGTAGTATGAGAACACCACCAACCTTCTACAGGTAGCTTTAGCTGAACACTGTGAGGTGGACACACCCCACTAACTTGTAGGTTTAGCTGAACACTGTGAGCAGGACGCACTGCACTAACTGTAAATAGTCTAGCTGCCTGACTGTGGTACTAATAGGATCAAAAGAACACCAGCAATTTTCTTCAGGTAGCTGTATTTACTGTAAAAAGACAAGCCTGCCTGTCAGTAAGAAGATAACAGGAACGGATCTAGCTGAACACTGTGAGCAGGACGCACCCCACTAGCTTGTAGGTTTCGCTGAACACTGTGAGGTGGACGCACCCCACTAACTTGTAGGTTTAGCTGAACACTGTGAGCAGGACGCACCCCACTAACTTGTAGTTTTAGCTGAACACTGTGAGCAGGATGCACTGCACTAACTGTAAATAGTCTAGTTGCCTGACTGTGGTACTAATAGGATCAAAAGAACACCAGCCATTTTCTTCAGGTAGCTGTATTTACTGTAACAAGACAAGCCTGCCTGTCAGTAAGAAGATAACAGGAACGGATCTAGCTGAACACTGTGAGCAGGACGCACGCCACTAGCTTGTAGATTTAGCTGAACACTGTGAGGTGGACGCAACCCACTAACTTGTAGGTTTAGCTGAACACTGTGAGCAGGACGCACCCCACTAACTTGTAGTTTTAGCTGAACACTGTGAGCAGGACGCACTGCACTAACTGTAAATAGTCTAGCTGCCTGACTGTGGTACTAATAGGATCAAAAGAACACCAGCAATTTTCTTCAGGTAGCTTTATATACTGTAACAAGACAAGCCTGCCTGTCAGTAAGAAGATAACAGGAACGGATCTAGCTGAACACTGTGAGCAGGACGCACCCCACTAGCTTGTAGGTTTAGCTGAACACTGTGAGGTGGACGCACCCCACTAACTTGTAGGTTTAGCTGAACACTGTGAGCAGGACGCACCCCACTAACTTGTAGGTTTAGCAGAACACTGTGAGCAGGACGCACTGCACTAACTGTAAATAGTCTAGCTGCCTGACTGTGGTACTAATAGGATCAAAAGAACACCAGCAATTTTCTTCAGGTAGCTTTATATACTGTAACAAGACAAACCTGCCTGTCAGTACGAAGATAACAGGAACGGATCTAGCTGAACACTGTGAGCAGGATGCACTGCACTAACTGTAAATAGTCTAGCTGCCTGACTGTGGTACTAATAGGATCAAAAGAACACAAGTAATTTTCTTCAGGTAGCTGTAAATACTGTAACAAGACAAGCCTGCCTGTCAGGAGGAAGATAACAGGAACGGATCTAGCTGCACACTGTGAGCAGGATGCACTGCACTAACTGTAAATAGTCTAGCTGCCTGACTGTGGTACTAATAGGATCAAAAGAACACCAGTAATTTTCTTCAGGTAGCTGTAAATACTGTAACAAGACAAGCCTGCCTGTAGGAAGATAACAGGAACGGATCTAGCTAAACTGAATACAGTGTATATATATATATATATATATATGCAACACCTGGGATGCATATATATATATACAATACACTGTAAGTGCAGCTAACTGACTGACTGTCCTGCCTAATCTAGCTAACTCAAATGAAATGACACTGTCTCTCTCTCTCTCTATCTCTCAGCACACCGGAACACACTGCACAGGGCCGCCGTGCAGGCGGCCTTATATAGTGTGGGGCGTGTACTAAATCCCCTGAGCTATAATTGGCCAAAGCCTCCTTGGCTTTGGCCAATTACGGCTCTCTGTTCAGGCGGCGCTGTGATTGGCCAAGCATGCGGGTCATAGTGCATGCTTGGCCAATCATCAGCCAGCAATGCACTGCGATGCCGCAGTGAATTATGGGCCGTGACACGCCACACGAATTTGGCGCGAACGGCCCATATCGTTCGCAATTCGGCGAACGACCGAACAGCCGACGTTCCCCTTAGTTTTTGGATCACTTACAGTTCATGATGTAGAGATTTGACTATTGATTATGTAGTTTTGCTTATATAATTTGGTTCCCTTTGTTCATGATGTGACATGCTACATATGGTTCCTAGAGTGCCTGGAATATATCATGCACCAAAAGAAGGTCGTCTATAATTTCATTGCAGAGATGTTGCATTCTAGAATTGATGCAGTTAATTTATAGCGAGTGTGTCTCACAGTGGTTGATCCTTTGTTTTTAAGTGTCAGAGGAAGTGACATAATGCAAATAAAAATCCAAATGTCAAACAGGTAAATACCTAATGTCATCAGTTTCCACTGAACACAGGGTACCTATTTAATAAAATAGTTTACAAACCATTTTTTTTTTCAATGCAGCTAGTCAGATTTCAATCAGACAAACTAGTTATAGTTAAGTTCAGCAATTGGTCCAGGCATGCAGGTTTCAAGGACCTATGGTAATTTACAGATGAAAAGCTGTAATTAGTTAGATTTAAACTTTAAAACTAAATACTTAACTTATGTTCTATGTTTTTTTTTCTGGACTAAGTTGTTGCATAGAGCATAATTGGTATCCCACATATAACTATGAGTGAATTAATGTAGGCAACATTTTGTAAATCACAAAATGTTCTGGATTTAAAAATAGCCTGATTTCCATAATGATTTAGAAGAGAAATATTTTGGGCAATCAAGTGCAGAATGAAAGAATTTGTTATGCTCTTGAAGTCATGCTTAAATACATGATCAGTGGGTAGATTATATATTTTTCATCCTGTTGGGAGGTATAGAAGAGATTTAATAAAATTACTTGACAGATTATTTCACTGAGAATTGCAGTTTGCAAATAGTTTCATTAATGTTAATAATTTATGAATATTAATAGAAAGAATGCGGTCAGCATTTCTAATTGAATAACAATATCTAATAGTCCAGTCTGTATGAATCAAGAATCTTGACTATGCAAATGTGTTGTAGGCATAATTAACTACGGTAAGAGACAATGTTTGTAAAGTGCGTATTACTTACATGTTATATCAATATAAAAGGTATGGTCTACAGACAGTTATTTAAACATGTATTACAGATTTATAGCCTTTTTATTATGTTTAATATTGATGTTAACTGCACTCTAGGGTCCGGGCTTGGACTCAACTTTATTATCTGCATCCCCAGCGGCCATGTGGATTAGCGCAGCCTTTGTATGGCCAACAGGAAGGCTTTATAACATGATCACTCTTTCACATTGTTATACTATGTAACAGTTAGTTTTAATTATGTTTCAAAATATTATATAGTGCTGAATATCATTAGGATATCAATATTTTAGAGAAATTTTAGAGACAGCTAAGTCAAGATCTAGTCATGTTGAATGAATGAGATACTATTGTTACAGTTTTCATCAAATAGAAGAGCCAATGTGAAATAGGGAAATTGGGTTTGCTTGTAAAAGTTCATTTTTATGACATGCCTCGTTTGTGAGGATGCTTTGTTTTTTTCTATTCTAAAAATAGTTTCATTTATATTTTTAGCCAGGCAAGGGTCTTATTTACAAGCATGAGGCAGATAATACCGCCATATTGCCTTTGAAAACTGTGCTAGACTTTGTTTACAGATTTATTTTCCTTGATAGAGAAGCTGACAATCTATTTTAACTTTTAGGTACATAAAAATACTCTTTTTTGCACTTGTTTCAGGTTATGTTTGCATCAATATTTTGCTTGGCAGAGCAACTGTGAAATGCATGTTGATACTTGCCAGAAAAGGTGACCATTTTGTTTTTGGATTTTTTAAGAACGGTATGTTTTAAAGTGCATGCTGTTCTCCGGGCATCTTTTGAAAAAGCATACCAAGCATTTATTCAACACTTTTTAAAGTTTTCTCCGCCACCACACAGATCACAGTTGGTGAACTATATAGTACCTGTAGAGTGAACATAAAGTTTGGATGACAGACATTTTAAACACTTCCGCTATAGCAGAATGACGGCCGGGTGGTGGTTCAGTTATCCTGACTGGGCATCATATGACGTCCTTCAGGATAACAGCCGCCGCGCGCCCGTGGGGGCGCGCATAGCGGTGATCAGTGGTGCGGTGTGTCAGTCTGGCGGAGGCTCTTTGCCACATGATCAGCCGTGTCTAATACGGCTGATCATGATGTAAACAGGAAGTGCCGTTGATCGGCTTTTCCTCACTCGAGGAAAGGAGACGCGAGTAGAGGAGAGCCGATCGGCGGCTCTCCTGACAGGGGGGGTCTGTGCTGATTGTTTATCAGCACAGCCCCCCCTCAGATGCCCACACTAGACCACCAGGGAAGCCCCCAGGACCACCAGGGAAGCCCCAGAATGTGGATGGCCAGGTATATCTCCCATGGCCATCCATATATGATCCATATGTGAAAAAATATGCCCAAAATATGCCAATTAGTGCCCACAAATGGGCACTGACTGGCACCTCTGTGGCACATTACAAAACAGGGGTGCCCAGGAATGCCACCCATCAGTGTCATTAGTGCCACCCATCAGTGTCCATCAGTGCCACCTATCAATGCCCATCCGAGTCTATCAGTGCCCACCTATCAGTGCCCATCCGTGTCCATCAGTGCCCATCCATGCCACCTATCAGTGCCACCCATAAGTACCCATCAGTGCCACCCATAATTACCCATCAGTGCCACCTACGAGTGCCCATCAGTGCCGCCTATGAGTGCCCATCAGTGCCGCATACCAGTGCCACCTATCCATGCCCATCAGTGCCACCTATCAGTGCCCATCAGTGCCGCCTATTAGTGCCCATCACCAGTGCCCGTCAGTGCCACCTCATTGGTGCCCATCAGTGGCGCCTTATCAGTGCCCGTCAGTGCAGCCATATCAGTGCCCGTCATTGAAGAAGAAAACATACTTATTTACAAAAAAGTAACATAAACAAAGAAAAACGTGTTTTTTTTTCAAAATTTTTATTTGTTGCGCAAAAAATAAAAATTGCAGAGGTGATCAAATACCACCAAAAGAAAGCTCTATTTTTGGGAACAACATGATAAAAAATTTGTTTGGGACAGCGCTGAAAGCTGAAAATTGGCCTGGGCAGGAAGGTGTCTAAGTGCCTGGTATTGAAGTGGTTAAAATTCCCTCACCTTGGCCCTGCCCATGTGCACCACAATCACCATTCCTGTGAAAAGGCTGTGCCCAGCTGGAATTAGAGGTTTCCACACAAATTGAAAGGAGATTGTGGAGTAAGCTGGGGGAATGTAAAAGAAGAAGCTGTGTGCACCTAAGTGGGACTCACAATGAAGATCTTAGTGGAATGGGGACAGTGGAGACAAGCCTCGGAAGGAGTGCTGGTGGACAATGTCTGACCCTACTAAAAGTACACTTATCCTTTAAAGCAGAACTAAACTCTCTCTATAAACCTTTTCTATTTTTAATTCTTATGCTTTTAGCATAAGAAAGATAGATAGAAAGATATATTATATTTACTTGTTTTAACCTTTTTTTTTTTATTTCTGCAATTGCTGTCTGGTTTCTGGCCTAGGCCAACATGATGCCATACATCCATGAGTCTTCATGGCCATTTTTTCTTTCACCTGGAGTAGGGGGGGGGGGGGCAGGGCTTTCTCAGCTAAGCACACCCTCCTGCCTGCGTGAGTTAAGGGCAGATTGATTCCAGGAATTAAATGCTATGAATCATATGCCCTTACTCAAGATGGGTATAGCTAGAAATGCTAGCAAAATATTTTTCAGTGAAAGTGATTTCCCAACAAAATAAAGCATGGAGACATGGATGGATGGGTGAGTATGCTTTAATTATTAAAAATGCAATTAAAATGCATTTTCAGCTTGTGGTGCTTAGATACAGTGTAGGTCCACTTTATGCACCAGCTGAACACTTATATTCTTGACAGCCCAAGGGCATGTACCTTCAAAAACAAGTCAGTAATCACAGCTCTCATATTTATGTTATGAAATGATCCTATTACTCTCCCAATCTCTCTCTCTCTCTCTCTCTCTCTCTCTCTCTCTCTCTCTCTCTCTCTCTCTCTCTCTCTCTCTCTCTATAGATATATATTTAGACATTTAACCTCTCTTAAATTTATATAATTGGGTTCATTGATAATTAAATTGAAAATAAAAAGGCTTTCTTCCCACGCTTTCTTCCAACCAAAGAGCTATTACAAATAAATAACCAATTAAAACATATTTGTGTAAAAGCTACTTATACGACTACAATAATGTGCCTATTATTATTTCTGGCAATAGCTTTTCTAATGATTATGACAAAAAGTGTCAGTCATTAGCAAAGCTGAATGGTAGAGGGAGTACTCTGAAAAATAAAGGAGACAGCAGCTCATCCATCACCTTGACTGATTTCTCTATTCCCTATGCCCCTGATCATGGCATTTTACAGGTCCCTTGATTTAATATATGCAAACGACCGTATAAAATATGCTTTCCCTGCTAAAACATCCCAGCTTAAACTGTCTGCTAACCGAGTGGACATGCTCTGCATAGTGATTATGTAAGGAAATGCCTTTGGTGTTTCCTCAACTGTTCCTGTTAAATTACAGTTTACCAGCTTACTACATGATATTGTAAAATAATATCTTGTATTTCTATTTTAACTTTAAGTCATCTATCATACTTCTAAGAGGATTACCAACATTTAAGCTATGCATTTATTTTATACGAGCAATCCTAATGCAAAAGTTATGATAATAAAAATATGTAGAATACAAAACATAAGACCAAATTAAGTCTAATTGTTATTTCTAAGTTATAAGAGAATGTGCCAAATGAGCACAGCCATCTAACAGTATTCTGATTGCTAGAGCAAATAACTTATCTTATGCATTGTTAGTTTGATTAAATAAGTATCTTATATACGTTTAGGGGGTTGGATTGTATTCAAAATGCAAAAATACTTTAAGTTTTTAATGTGTTCTAAGTTTTATGGGTTTTTGATGGTTAAATTAGAAGGTTAAAAAGAAGTCAGAACAACAGATATTACTGATAATAAAGCTGGCCATGCATGGATTGAAATTTGTTTGGTTCAGCAGGGACTAGTGGAATTTAAATCCATATATGGGCACCCTGGTTGTACAATCTATCGATCGACTTGTGTACAAACAGCCTGTTGGATTTTTCCTAAAAGATTAGTGCTGCTGGCTATACTTGGCAACACTAATCGTTGTGATCTGTTGGCAGGGAAGGCACTCCCCTCAGCATACCACAATAGCACTGCGGGAGGAATTCCCTCATCAACACTGACTGTGTTGATGGGGATAGGAAGCAATTTTCCCATGGTGGAAGGAAAGAAAATTGCATAATCTATGGCCGGCCTAAGGTTCACACTCATAAAGACTCCAAAAACTATCTAAGAATTTTTTTGCTTGGGGAATTGGGTTTATTTGGGAAGTGGATGAGTGGAGTGGGGTTCAGTTAGGGAAGGGGGTTATTGAAAAGAAAGGAGGTAAAAAATTATGCTTGGGAGGGGAAGAAATTTTTGCTTGACGGATAGCTGATGAGTGCTGGGGTAGTACTTTTATGCCCTGCACACGCGGTCGGATTTTCCACCGGAAAATGTTCGATGGGAGCTTGTTGTTGTAAATTCCGACCATGTGTAGGCTTCATCGGACATTTTCCATCGGAATTTCCGTCACACATAATTTGAGATCTGGATCTCAAATTTTCCGACAACAAAATCCGTTGTCGTAAATTCTGATCATGTGTACACAATTCCGATGCACAAAGTTCCACGCATGCTCGGAATCAAGCAGAAGAGCCGCACTGGCTATTTAACTTCATATTTTTCGACTTGTCGTACGTGTCGTACGTGTTGTGTGTTACCGCATTCTTGACGTTCGTGATTTCCGACAAGATTTGTGTGACCGTGTGTATGCAAGACAAGTTTGAGCCAAAATCCGTCGGAATGTCCGATCGTGTGTACAGGGCATAAGAGTGGTATTAACCACCTCAATACCGGGCACTTTCACCCCCTTCCTGTCCAGGCCAATTTTCAGCTTTTAGTGCTGTCGCACTTTGAATGAAAATTGCTTAGTAATGCAACAGTGCACCCAAATGAAACTTGTATTATTTTTTGAGACAGATAGAGATTTCTTTTGATGATATTTAATCACCACTGGCATTTTTATTTTTTGAAAAAAAAAAGTTTTTCTTAGTTTCTGTAATACAATTTTGCAAATACCGTATATATTAGAGTATAAGTCACGATTTTCAGCCCCTTTTTTTGGGCTGAAAGTGCCCCCCTTGACTTATACTCGAGTCACCGCCATATGTCTACATGATCAGCGTGTCCTGTAGACAGACGGCGGCCAGCGTGTGCTATTACCATTCGGCGGCCATTCACTGTTCAAAAGCCGCGCCTCCTCCTCGTCTGTGATAGGCAGAAAACTCAATTTCCCAGCAGTCAGTGTACAGTCTATCATGGACATTCTCTCATCCTTGTCTGTGGTATGAGGATGAGAGAATGTCCGTGATAGGCTGACTGCTGACTGCTGGGAAATGGAGTGTTCTGCCTATCACGGATGAGGAGGAGGCGCGGCTTTTGAACAGTAGAATGGCCGAATGGTATTATCACACGCTAATCTGTGCAGAGCGGTACACGGAGGATGGAGATCGCCACACGGAGGCATTCACAGGACACAGGTAGGATGCACACATGCACAGGACACATGCACACATACACAGGGACACATGCACAGGACACAGGGACACATGCACAGGATACATGCACAGGACACAGGTAGGTGACACATGCACACATGCACAGGGACACATGCACAGGACATAGGGACACATGCACAGGACACAGGTAGGTGACACATACACAGGGACACATGCACAGGACACAGGGAGGTATACAGCTGCAGCTGGGCATTGTTGACCCTCTTTTTCCACATACAGTAGTTGCTGCATTTCTCACCCTCGTCTTATACTCGGGTCAATACGTTTTTCCAAGTTTTTTGTGGTAAATTAGGGCCTTCACTTATACTCGGATCGACCTATACTCGAGTATATACGGTAAGTCATCTTTCTTCTTCACTGATGTGCGCTGGTAAAGCAGCACTGATGAGGCGGCACTGATGGGCACTGGTGAAATGGCACTGACGAAGATTGGACACAGCTGATCACATGGTAAAGGGCTGCTGTGATTGGCCCTTTACCCTGTTCTTTGGTCCTCTGTGTCAAAGGCACACAACAATCACAGACACTTCCCAATGTGCACCCCAGTGCATGGGAAGCACATTCTCTAGAGGATGTCCAGGAATGCCCTCCCAGAACTGGAGAGCCACACTGTAGCCATATATTGGCTACAGCGTGGTAGGGGAGAGGTTAAACACAAAATTAAAGGCCCCTTTCACACAGGCCAGATCTGGTTTTGCTCAGCAGGGGATCCATCTGCTCATCCCCTGCTGAGCTGACAGGAGCTGCCGAATGTATGATCTGGCCAGATGTAGGGAAATGGATCCTCCACCTGTTTGTTTTTGCCGAACTGGATCGGAGGCAGCAGGGTGTAAATGGACACATTTACATCTGGCTACCCATAAAGGAGAATGGAGGGTCTGGTCAGGTCCATCTGAAAAAATGGACAGGCAGACCCTACAGCACTGCCTGTGTGAAAGGGGCCAAACATTTAAAATTTTGCAGCTTACCTATCTTCAAATGTGATGGTTGAATTGGTTTTATTTTTTTGTCCTTTTTTCCTTTATTTTCACCTGGTGATTTGACCAGTGGCACACTTCCTCTCTAAGGCCCCTTTCACACTTGTACGACTTGTACTGGAATTTTGGACTGCAAAGTCGCATGACAAGTCGTTCCCTATGATTTCCAATGACAACCATGCATATTAGTATGACTTTAAGTCGTGCCGACTTCAAAGTAGTCCCTGCACTACTTTAGTCCGACTTTGATCCTACTTCAGCCCATTGAATATCACTGAAGTCGGATCAAAGTTAGATTGCCGTCTTAACTGATCCGACTTTGGCATGCGACTTGTGCTCTGATGATCTTTAAGGGGAACTACATGCCAAATTAAAAAAAAAACGGCATGGGTTCCCCCTCTAAAAGCATACAGGCCCTTCGGTCTGGTATGAATTTTAAGGCGAACCCCTACGCCAAAAAAAAATGTGTGGGGTCTCCCCAAAATCCATAACAGACCCTTACCTGAGTACACAGCCCAGCAGGTCAGGAAAGGGGGTGGGGCGAGCGCCCCCTCCCTCCTGAACCGTACCAGGCCGCATGCCCTCACCATGGGGGGTGGGTGCTTTGGGGCAGGGGGGCCCATGTTGATGAGGACAAGGGCCTTTTCCCGACAACCCTGGCCGTTGGTTGTCGGGGGTTTGCAGATGGGGAGCTTATGGGAATCTGAAAGCCCCCTTTAACAAGGGGGCCCCCAGATCCCGGCCCCCCACCCTATGTGAATGAGTTTAGGGTACATTGTACCCCTACCCAATCACCTAAAAAAAGTGTCAAAAATAAAACGCAGTACACAGGTTTTTAAAGTAATTTATTAAGGCAGCTTCTGCTTCGCTTTAGATTTCTTCTCCCCTCTCCGCATCTTCTCTGCTGATGTCTTCTAGCCCTCTCCGGTTCTTCTCCCTCTGTCCGTTGTCTTCTGCCTGTGCTGAAGACAGCGCTGTCTTCTCGCTCTTTTGTCGGGTCTTCTCCGCTGTCTTCTCCCTCTGTTCTTCCGATGTTGATGCTCTCTCCCGATCTCTCCCGCTCTCTCCGCTGGGTGTGCGGTGTGTCACTACTTATATTGGCATGGGGCGAGGTCACCGAGTGACGTCCTCCGGAGACCCTCCCCTTATGACGTCACTGCCCTGGGCATGATGGGTGGTGACATCATAAGGGGTGGGCTTCTGGTGACCCTACCCCATGCCAATATAAGTAGTGGCACACCGCGCACCCATCAATAGAGTGGGAGAGAGCGTTGAGTCAACATTGGAAGAAGAACAGAGGGAGAAGACAGCGGAGAAGACCCAGCAGAGGCAGAAGACAGTGGACAGAGGGAGAAGAACCGGAGAGGGCTAGAAGACATCAGCGGAGAAGACCTGGAGAGGGGAGAAGAACCAGCAGAGGCAGAAGACATCAGCGGAGAAGGCAGAAGAGCCAGAGAGGGGAGAAGAAGTCAGAAAAGACGCCGGAGCTGCCTTAATAAATTACTTTAAAAACCTGTGTACTGCGTTTTATCCTTGACATTTTTTTAGGTGAATGGGTAGGGGGCTTCCAGATTCCCATAAGCTCCCTGCCTGCGGACCGTGACAACCAACGGCCAGGGTTCTTAGGAAGAGGCCCTTGTCCTCATGAACATGGGGACAAGGTACTTTGGGGTGGGGGGCGCAGGGCCCCCCTGCCCCAAAGCACCCACCCCCCATGTTGAGGGCATGTGGCCTGGTACGGTTCAGGAGGGGCTGCGCTCGCTTGTCCCCACCCCCTTTCCTGACCTGCCAGGCTGTGTGCTCAGATAAGGGTCTGGTATGGATCTTGGGGGGACCCCCAAGCAGTTTTTTTGGAGTGGGGGTTTCCCTTAAAATCCATACCAGACCGAAGGGCCTTGTATGCTCTTGGAGGGGGAACCCATGCCGTTTTTTTTTACATTGTGCATGGAATTCCCCCTAAAGATCCATACCAGACAGTGCCTGGTATTGTCGGGGATCAAAGTCAGATCCCTGTTCTTTGAAGTCGGACTTCAAGTCGCAGGGCAAAGTCGGATCCACAGTCGTACAACTGTCGTGTCATACCAGTGTGAAAGGTGCCTTAGGGCGTCTCCAATCTGGATGGAGGAGCAACAAAGCCACTCTTGGACAACAACATATTCAGCCTGGGGAAAGGGTAGTGTTAGATGCACTAACAAATGTGGGCGGAATTGAATAGCAAATTAAAACCCAGCTAACATTTTTTAAGAAGTTACAGCAAAAGGGTTTTTTTTGCTTATATATATATATAAAGCTTTTATATACTGTAAATGAAAAGAAGTTGACTATTGTAAGTAACCCTGTTGGTAGTAAAGGGGTTTTCTCAACCCCCTAACTGTCACTTTTGATGGGCAGCTTTGGCTCTTAAAGGAATTTAAAAAATAACTGACTTACTGGCTGGATTGCCAGGTAAAAATCAAGTAAAAAAGCCTAAAAAAAGAAATTCAAAGGATAAGTTTGCCTTTCGTAACATGTTACACCCATATTCAGGGTGTAACATGCAACATGTTATGAACGGACCAGCCCCCGAACCTCCCAGATCCCCGCTGTGACAGCTAGAGGAATTCTTCTCATTCCCCACTAGTTGTCACAATTTAAACAAAAATGTGGCTGAGTGGGGCTCCGCCCGCCTGGCCGTGTCACTGATTGATAGGGCTTTGTGTATGGAAAACTACAAGGTCTGGCAGTCTTTGCAGCTGTCGGCTTGTAGTTTTAAATGAACTACCACAGTGCTGTGGAGCACCATGGTAGTTCATTCATGCTTCCTGTCAGATTGTATCTGCTTACCCATACAGGATGTATGGACAAGCAGATACACTGGCAGATCTGCTGGAGACCTGCATGGCACCAGCAATCTGCTGATCACTGTTACAATGCTTTACAGGCTCCAAAAAAAGAAAAAAAATGCGAGGAAGTAGAGACAAGACGTTAGAGTTGGCAGCAGAGGAGGGATCAGAGTCTTGTATGGATCACATGATCACATAAATGAGTATGGAGGAGGACACGAGTCACATGACTGAGAGGATATTAGACCTCACCCTGGAGATCATCTACCTGCTCACTGGAGAGAGTTTTCCTTAGGTGAAGTCTTATAACCATTTAACCATAAGAGTGCCTTTCCCTGAAACCTAAGAGAAACAGTGATCAGAAGATTCTAGAAGTCACCAACAAGATCAGTGAGCTGCTGACAGGAGAGGTTCCTATAAGGTGTCATGATGTCACTGTCTATTTCTTCATGGAGGAGTGGGAGTATTTACAAGGACCCAAGGATCTCTACAAGGACGTCATGATGGAGAATCCGCCGCCCCTTACATCACCGGATGGATCCAGTAATGGGAAACCACCAGAGAGATGTCCCCGTTCTCTGTATTCCTGGGTTTCCAAACAGGAAGATCACACCACCCCTCACCATCTTCAGGGTGAAGAACGGATTAATATAAAAGCTGAGGTTAAAGAGGAAGAAGTAGAGACGTATGTGGGGGATGATCAGCCATCCACGGAGGAGGTTGGGATGATTATAAAAAGTGAAGAGAAAGAAATGTCTCTGCCTATCAACACAAATAGATGTGATGTCTGTAATTCCTCGGAGAGACATATTCTATTATCTGATGATTGTAAGTCAGAAGATAATGTCATCACACAGGATCCTCCAGGATGAGATCCAAATACACAAAATATACATCACATTCCTTACTGTCCGGAGACATCAATGGATCCCTCTGATCAGGGGGAAGCTTCTTATCAATCACATACTATCATTACAAATATCCATGTAAGATCTCACAGGTGAGTGTCCTTATTTATGTTCAGAGTGCGGAAAATCTTTCACACTGAAAGGAAACCTTGTTGAACAAGAGAGAATTCACACAGGTGAGCATCCTTATTCATGTTCAGAGTGCAGAAAATCTTTCAGACTGAAAGGAACTCTTGTTGAACACCAGAAAATTCATATTGGTAAACACCAATATTCATGTTCAGAGTGTGGGAAAACTTTCGAATATAAAATAAGCTATGTTACACACCAGAGAATACACACGGGTGAGTGTCCTTATTCATGTTCGGAGTGCGTAAAGTCTTTCACTGTGAAAGGAGAACTTGTTAAGCATCAGGGAAGTCATACAGGTGAGCGTCCTTATTCATGTACAGAGTACGGGAAATCTTTCACTCAAAAAGGAGGCCTTATTATACACCAGAGAAGACACACGGGTGAGCGTCCTTTTTCATGTATTGAATGCGGAAAGTTTTTCTTTCGTAAAGGAGATCTTGTTACACCCCAGAGAGTTCACACAGGTGACAGTCCTTATTCATACACAGAGTGCGGGAAATCTTTCACCATAAAAGGAAACTTTGTTGCATATGAGAGAACACACACGGCACTGTGTCCTCAGTGTGATCAGACTGTTTGAAATGTTTTACAAGTAAAAGAAGTCTAATTAGACATCAGAGGCACCTGCCTATTTTTATTTTTACAAATGTACAATGGTTTTTACTGGTGGGTCGAGTCTTCTTTTGGCTTCTTGTATTTTTTGGAAACTCCAATGGGATGTGCCTGCTGTCATTTCTGCCCCCACATTATGTTATCCCCATTTATCTAATCGAGGCATCTAATTGTAAACCCTTTTTAGAAAGGTTTCATTCTGGAAAAATACCCTAATGTTGTGGTTTTGGGGGGGCGGGCTGGCTAACTTGTGGTTGTATTTTCGGAGGTCTGCCCCCTGGCCCAGTATGTTGGGTGGTACTGGACACAAGTGTAGCCTTTCAGATTTTTGCCCTTCTACCTCAGTTGGTTGAATGGACAGTGCATTGTCTATGGTGACCTGGTGACCTGGAGGTGACATTGCCTGCTATGCGGGATGACGTCACCATGCAGCCTGATGTTATGGCGTCACATTCACAATCGCGGGCAGGAACACCATATATATATAATAGCTCTTTGGAAGTGTTTAGTTCTGGAAAAACAGACTAAAGTTATCTCCGATGGGCAATAGAGGCCGATTTCTCCTTGAAATAGTATTTGGTAATCTCTAAACCTTTATGGAAATCTAAGTTTAAATATATGAAAAGTGGTATTTACTTGACTCTACTATCTGTAAACATTTATGTGCCAATACATATGTGATATCTCCGTAAGATATGAAAAAAATGTATTTGTGCTTATAGGTATGGGGATTATCAATGTAAGCAATCTACAGTAATTTGCGATTGTATATTTGTAATAAAGGTATTCTTTTTGTTTAATAGTCAGCGTGGAACATATTCCAGAGGGTAGTATTGGGGGCGTTAGCAGTAGCTTAACCAAAGCACATAAACCCAGGGTAAGTATAGTAACAAGTTACATAGTTACATAGTTACATAGTAGGTGAGGTTGAAAAAAGACACACGTCCATCAAGTCCAACCTATGTGTGTGATTATGTGTCAGTATTACATATCCCTGTATGTTGCGGTCATTCAGGTGATTATCTAATAGTTTCTTGAAGCTATCAATGCTCCCCGCTGAGACCACCGTCTGTGGAAGGGAATTCCACATCATTGTCGCTCTTACAGTAAAGAACCCTCTACGTAGTTTAAGGTTAAACCTCTTTTCTTCTAATTGTAATGAGTGGCCCCGAGTCTTATTAAACTCTCTTCTGCGAAAAAGTTTTATCCCTATTGTGGGGTCACCAGTACAGTATTTGTAAATTGAAATCATATCCCCTCTCAAGCGTCTCTTCTCCAGAGAGAATAAGTTCAGCGCTCGCAACCTTTCCTCATAACTAAGATCCTCCAGACCAATGTTTCTCAACTCCAGTCCTCAAGGCGCCCCAACAGGTCATGTTTTCAGGCTTACCATTATTTTGCACAGGTGATTTGATTAGTTTCACTGCCTTAGTAATTACCACAACTGTTTCATCTGAGGGAAATCCTGAAAACATGACCTGTTGGGGCGCCTTGAGGACTGGAGTTGAGAAATACTGCTCCAGACCCTTTATTAGCTTTGTTACCCTTCTTTGTACTCGCTCCATTTCCAGTACATCCTTCCTGAGGACTGGTGCCCAGAACTGGACAGCATACTCCAGGTGCGGCCGGACCAGAGTCTTGTAGAGCGGGAGAATTATCATTTTATCTCTGGTGTTGATCCCCCTTTTAATGCATGCCAATATTCTGTTTGCTTTATTAGCAGCAGCTTGGCATTGCATGCCATTGCTGAGCCTATCATCTACTAGGACCCCCAGGTCCTTTTCCATCCTAGATTCCCCCAGAGGTTCTCCCCCCAGTGTATAGATTGCATTTATATTTTTGACACCCAAATGCATTATTTTACATTTTTCTACATTGAACCTCATTTGCCATGTAGTCGCCCACCTCATTAATTTGTTCAGGTCTTTTTGCAAGGTTTCCACATCCTGCGGAGAAGTTATTGCCCTGCTTAGCTTAGTATCGTCTGCAAATACTGAGATTGAACTGTTTATCCCATCCTCCAGATCTTTTATAAACAAATTAAATAGGATTGGTCCCAGCACAGGACCCTGGGGAACCCCACTACCCACCCCTGACCATTCTGAGTATTCCCCATTTATCACCACCCTCTGAACACGCCCTTGTAGCCAGTTTTCAATCCATGTACTCACCCTATGGTCCATGCCAACGGACCTTATTTTGTACAGTAAACATTTATAGGGAACTGTGTCAAATGCTTTTGCAAAATCCAGATACACCACGTCTACGGGCCTTCCTTTATCTAGATGGCAACTCACCTCCTCATAGAAGGTTAATAGATTCGTTTGGCAAGAACGATTCTTCATGAATCCATGCTGATTACTGCTAATGATATCGTTCTTATTACTAAAATCTTGTATATAGTCCCTTATCATCCTCTCCAAGAGTTTACATACTATTGATGTTAGGCTAACTGGTCTGTAATTCCCAGGGATGTTTTTTGGGCCCTTTTTAAATATTGGTGCTACATTGGCTTTTCTCCAATCAGCTGGTACCATTCCAGTCAATAGACTGTCTGTCCTAATTGCAATCTCGGAACACCCAATAAGAGGATAGTATGCGACTGGTCTAAATTATGTGGCATGTTCACCAAAGCCAGGAGCTTGGCGGACAAGATGGGTAAACTAGAGATACTGTTGTACGAGGAGGATTTGGGGATTTTCAGAGACCTGGTTCAACAGCTCTTATGATTGGCTGGCAACCATTCAAAGGTATACCCTTTATCGCAGGAATAGAGATAGTAAAAAAGGGGGAGGGATATGCCTATATATCAAGAATAATGTACAAATGAATGTGAGAGATAACATCACTAAGGGAGCTAGGGAGGAGGGGGAATCCTTATTGGTAGAGCTCCAAAGGGATGAAGCTAAGGGGAAAATAATACTGGGAGTATACTATAGGCCCCCTAAACTGAGGGATGAGGGGGAGCTGGATCTCCTATCACAATTTGGATTAGCAGCAAGGATGGAAAGTGTTATCATAATGGGGGATTTTAATTATCCAGTTATAGATTGGGCTGAGGGAACCATGCATTCGTCTAAGGCTCGCCAGTTCCTAAATGTCTTGCAGAACAATTTCATGGGTCAGATGGTAGACGCACCAACTAGAAATAAAGTGCTACTGGATCTACTGATTACCAACAATACAGACCTGATCATGGATGTGGAAATACGGGGAAATTTAGGTAACA
This sequence comes from Lithobates clamitans, assembly GCA_037952925.1. Lineage (NCBI taxonomy): Eukaryota > Metazoa > Chordata > Amphibia > Anura > Ranidae > Lithobates > Lithobates clamitans. The sequence continues at coordinate 2,625,282 of JBBGZY010000100.1, read as the reverse complement.
GCGATAACAGGTCAATTGGCTTCAGTATAAATCTCACAAATAGGAAACATAAGGGGAATACAAAGAAACTGAATTTTCAAAAGAGCCAACTTCCCTAAACTACAAACCTTGTTAGAAGGCATAAATTGGGATAAAATCTTAGGAAAAAAGAACAGAGGAGAAATGGGTTTGCTTTAAGAGCATATTAAATAAGGGAATTAGCCAATGCATCCCATTAATAAATTTAAAAATACAAGGTTGAGGGATTGTCATCAGCATTCAGACTTTATAAAGAATGCAACAGGAAATGAAAGGGTGCAATTATGGCGGCTAAGATGGAACAGGAAAGACACGTGATTGGGTAGGACATTTATTTGGGTAACATGCATTATTTTCGTATGTTCCGTCTCTCCACCCATTAGTATCTTAGTTGTTTTTCCATTCCGTTGTGCTACCCAATCACTGCGCATTGGATTTAACCACCCCCCCTCCCCGCCCTTATATATCCTAATTTGGCATGGCTACCATCCTAATAGCTTGAGAAAGGAGCGCGGCTGTTTACGTCATCAACAGCTTGCACGCCCCTGAAATGCGTCGCAGTACGGTGACGTCATCCCTCCCCGCCTGGACACTTCCCTGCGTTCCAAGCCTTGTGTTGAGGATAGACTCGACAGCGGTCAGCTGAGCACCATCCAGCGGTGCCTGGAGAAGAAATGCTTACCCAGCGGAGAGACCACATCACAGCCGGCTAAATAAACATGTAGCTGAACACGATTCTACACCATGGGACGCACACAGATGGGCTAAAGGGATCGACCACACCAAGGACAGCCCCAAGTATTTGGGATATAATTCCATTCCTTCTTTTAACTACAGAAATGTGAGTGCATCATAAAAAAAAAAATATTTATATTGTATATTAAACTTGTTAAAAATCTGCATCCATAGGCGCCTCTTCTCCCTCTTTTTTCTTTCCAGTTTTTGGGAACATGGTCTCTGTTCCCTTGTGACGGCAGCCCTGAAAGTGGATTATCCCAATCTTTTCCCTTTTCTCCCCCCTTCCCTTCCCAACTACAACTAATCAGTTTCCCTTGAAAGAATTTTTGCGGATTTTCTCCTTAAACTATTATAGAGACTGTGGACTATATGTATGCCACCTAGCACTAAATTTTCACAGGATATTACTGTATTAGAAAACTTGCGCCTTTTACTTGTATAATAAAGCAAACAGAATATGGCATGCATTAAAAAGGGGATTAACTGCAGAGAAAAAAATGATAATTCTCCCGCTCTACAAGACTCTGGTCCGGCTGCACCTGGTGTATGCTGTTCAATTCTGGGCACCAGTCCTCAGAAAGGATGTACTGGAAATAGAGTGAGTACAAAGAAGGGCAACAAAGCTAATAAAAGGTCTGGAGGATATTAGTTATGAGGAAAGGTTGTGAGCACTGAACATATTCTCTCTGGAGAAGAGATGCTTGATAGGGGATATGATTTCAATTTACAAATACCGTACTGGTAACCCCCCTATAGGTATAAAACTTTTTTGCAGAAGGGAGTTTAACAAGACGCGTGGTCACTCATTAATATTAGAAGAAAAGAGGTTTAACCTAAAACTACGTAGAGGGTTCTTTACTGTAATGCAGCATACACACGGTCGGAATTTCCGACACCAAATGTTCGATGGGAGCATCCAACAGACATTTTATGTAGGAATTTGCGACAACAAAAATTTGATAGCTGGTTCTCAAATTTTCCGACAACAAAATTTGTTGTCGGAAATTCCGAGCATGTGTAGACAATTCTGACGCACCAAATTCCACACATGCTCTGAATCAAGTATGAGATGGAAGCGCTCGGTCTGGTAAAACTAGCATTCGTAATGGAAAAAGCACATTGGTCGCGCTGCAAATTTAACAATCTTTTAATGCAGAGCATTCTCTTCCTCTTTATAATGCTAGAATAATAAAGTTGTTTTGCTGCTGATATTCACACAGAGTTCTGACAAACTGATTTCTTTATTATTTCTCATGATCTCCTCAATAATAATTGTTATTTTTTTCGTCAGATCTCCATAATAATATTTAGAAGTTATTTATATAGTGATCTTTTTTACATTTTTTTTTTCAAAATCTCCATTTTTTTTTTTTTTTTCTCAAGATCTCCTGTTTTTTTTATATTTTTTTTCTACTGATCTCCATAATATTTTTTGTTGTTTTGACTGTCAAGTTACCACAACACCATTATTAACTTGTATTTTTAACCTCAAGGAGTCTGTTTGGTGTTGGTGTTCCTTGTTAATTTGACAGTGTATTTTTGAAATGTACCTGCCTACTCACAAGCAAACTGTCCTTTTTGAAGTAAAACGCATTGGCAAGTATTTGTGAAAAAAAAAATAGCCAATTGTTAGGGGTCATAGCAAAATATAGAGGAAGGCAACGCTGGATAAACTGGTAAAATTGGTGAAGCCTTTGTACCCCAGGGAACACATCAACTATTTTACAGCCAAAATTGGTAGCATGAGGAGTCCATATAATAGTGAGCACAATCCGGTCCAGGACTACAAGAGATCAGGAACAGCAGCAGATGACATATATGTCCCCAGGCTGTGGTCTTACAAGAATTGTGGAATCAACCTGCGCTAATGAGCAAAGTGTATGAATAAAACAAGTGCAGCTGCAAATAAAACTCCAAATATCTATGAAGTGGCAAACATAAAAAATAAACTTAATTGCGCTAGCAAAAATGAAAACAAAATAAAGTGCTAAAAACGCACCATATATGTGATAATAGTGAGTGCATAAACATCTTATCCCAAAATACTAGCAAAAATGAAATAAAATGCTTCAAAAAACACCATACATGTGATAACAATGAGTATACAATCAATAATCATAGACAAAAGCCGTCAGTTAACAGTCTATAATAATGTGAATCTCATAAATTCAAGCTGAAAAAGTCCGCTCCATGTGTTTCATCCCCACACACCAAGGAAGAATAAGCCAAAATACTTCTGTTCGGGTATACAGTGACAACGGCAAGAGAAGTGGTAGATGTACGCTTACCCCAGATGTTGGACCTCCCCTGTGGCAAGGTCTTGTGAGCTTGCAGATTTCGCCCTCTGCAGGGACAAGTTGTTGATCTCCTGGTCCTGGCAGCGTGTGCCGCCGACTTCCGTATGGCCGGGATGGTCCAACTAATACAACCTCAGAGGGGGGACTCAGAGATGCCAAAAGTCCATAAACAGGAGAGGGAGGAAAAACGGAGAAAATACTCCAATAGTGTGATATAGTTTTAGGTTGTTTATTAGTTAAAACATACCACAAGAGATCATATAAAACTCAAGTGTAAAAATTCGTTAAAAAAGCCGGCATATTCAAAGGCAGAACGCCCGTGCAAACAAATAATTCAAACACGTGATGGCTAGCACTGCGAGGCCACGCCCTACATGTTTCGTCATACGTGACGTCTACGGGGGCACGGGCGACGCAATGAACCATCACTTTATATATCAAACCCAAAATTGTAAACACGCCCACATCTCCACCCATGTCCGTCATTCGACCATGTCATTCGACATGTGTGGAGATTCGACGGAGCCGTCAATGAAGACCGCCCACAGGGCGGAACACACATGTATAAGAAACAAGGAAGCATTAACCAAGCCTCATTACGGCGAACGCCAAACACACTTGTAGGCATGCGCAAGAACGAGGCTTGGCTCGTTCTTGCGCATGCCTACAAGTGTGTTTGGCGTTCGCCGTAATGAGGCTTGGTTAATGCTTCCTTGTTTCTTATACATGTGTGTTCCGCCCTGTGGGCGGTCTTCATTGACGGCTCCGTCGAATCTCCACACATGTCGAATGACATGGTCGAATGACGGACATGGGTGGAGATGTGGGCGTGTTTACAATTTTGGGTTTGATATATAAAGTGATGGTTCATTGCGTCGCCCGTGCCCCCGTAGACGTCACGTATGACGAAACATGTAGGGCGTGGCCTCGCAGTGCTAGCCATCACGTGTTTGAATTATTTGTTTGCACGGGCGTTCTGCCTTTGAATATGCCGGCTTTTTTAACGAATTTTTACACTTGAGTTTTATATGATCTCTTGTGGTATGTTTTAACTAATAAACAACCTAAAACTATATCACACTATTGGAGTATTTTCTCCGTTTTTCCTCCCTCTCCTGTTTATGGACTTTTGGCATCTCTGAGTCCCCCCTCTGAGGTTGGATTAGTTGGACCATCCCGGCCATACGGAAGTCGGCGGCACACGCTGCCAGGACCAGGAGATCAACAACTTGTCCCTGCAGAGGGCGAAATCTGCAAGCTCACAAGACCTTGCCACAGGGGAGGTCCAACATCTGGGGTAAGCGTACATCTACCACTTCTCTTGCCGTTGTCACTGTATACCCGAACAGAAGTATTTTGGCTTATTCTTCCTTGGTGTGTGGGGATGAAACACATGGAGCGGACTTTTTCAGCTTGAATTTATGAGATTCACATTATTATAGACTGTTAACTGACGGCTTTTGTCTATGATTATTGATTGTATACTCATTGTTATCACATGTATGGTGTTTTTTGAAGCATTTTATTTCATTTTTGCTAGTATTTTGGGATAAGATGTTTATGCACTCACTATTATCACATATATGGTGCGTTTTTAGCACTTTATTTTGTTTTCATTTTTGCTAGCGCAATTAAGTTTATTTTTTTTTTTTTTTTTTTTTTTTTTTTTTTTTTTTTGTGGTCTTACAAGAGCCTGCATCTTTTGTCAGACCAGACTAAACCCAGGCCATCACTTTCTTGTCTTCCTTCAATGCTTCCATCCACGCTTGCTTCCAGGCTGTGGCTCTGGTGTTGGAGTTGTGGCAGGAGGTGGAGGAGGACGTTGGTTGAACTCACAAACCTGGCTTTGGCTTGTGAGTTCGCCCCTCAACCCCTTATTTAGGGCTTGTAAGATAACTTCCTCACAGAAGAGGCGTTGGCCCTCCTCCATTTCCTGCATTTTGCAGGCTGCTGTGCAGGCATAGTCTTCTTGAAGATTGGGGGGAGTTCTGTGGGCCGCAGTAGCCTGCCAAAATAGCCAAAGTGCTGCCTCCTCCAGGTTCCTCCCCTTCCTGGGCCTTTTTTTTAAGGTGGAGGGGAGGGACCTGGTATTTAGTCAGGCTACTGAGCCCGGCCACCTCCTGGCTGCCACTTACCCTGCCACCTCCTGGCTGCCACTTTCCACAGCCTCCTCCTGGCTGAGGCTTTCCTGTGTATGAAAAAGGGACATAGTTTTAGTTTTTGGTTCATCCATCACACACAATTTTCAGCTCATGACTGTTGCAAATTGATTGTTAATAAATAGAAAGGACTATCATTCTGACCCCAGCATTTTTCATTCTTGTCTCAATCATTTGTGGTCACTACTATCTATCGATATGTAAAACACTTTGTTAAATCAGAAATTAGTGATCAATAATAACATCTAGTTAACGTCATTAATTTTTGGACACGAAATATGTTGAACAATGCTATACCTGGCTCAAGCTGGACTCCTCCACTTCTTCCTGGCTGGAAGACCCAGGTTGGATGTCGGAAGCCTCATCTGGGGTGTAAGGAAGCGTTGAGGGAAGACTGGAGAGTGCTGGCCTGGGTTCCCTCTGGTCTGCTAGAAAATGCAGTCTGTCATAGTACCACAGCCTGGGGACATAAATGTCATCTCTTTCCGCGCAGTGGGAGAGCACATGGTGGAGAAAGAACGTGCATGAAGACAGCAGCAACGACGAAAGCCAGGAGCCATGAATGTCCTGATCCCAGAGGAGATTTAAGGCCTCAAATATGTCCTTTGTAGAGATGGTGGAGATGGTGGACATCTTGAAGAGGGCCGACTATGATGGGAAGAATGGACTGTACCTAAACCCAAATGTGAGAAAGGCTAAGATCATGACTAAAGTTGTAAGAAGTCTGCACAGGAATTTTGGGGTATGATGATCCAAGGAGCAATTGAGAAAACGCTGGTCAGACCTGAAATTGAGAGAGCATGATCAGAAAGATCCGCAAACTGCTTCTAAAAAGTAAGTAGTTGTCGTGTGTTCCTATTTTTATTATTACTTTAGTGCTGCTCCATGTGCTTTTCTTTTCTGTTGTACAGTTTAAAATGGCAACTTTCAGGTTCGTGGGCACAGTAATCGTTCGTAGTAAACATTGTTTGTTCACCCACTAATACGATGTTTTTGGCAGATACAGGTTAACTACATTTGTTCAGGCCTGTTTGTATTCAAAGAAGTTTAGTACATTGTTGTCTAGATGTGTTTGTAACTAGAATGAAATGCAAACTTGATTCAGTGTAAGGAGAGGACACTCAGCAGTAGGGATGAGCTTCGAGTTCGACTCGAACATTGGCTGTTCGCAAGTTCGCCGAACAGCTAACAATTTGGGGTGTTCGCGGCAAATTCGAATGCCGCGGAACACCCTTTAAAAGTCTATGGGAGAAATCAAAAGTGCTAATTTTAAAGGCTAATATGCAAGTTATTGTCATAAAAAGTGTTTGGGGACCCGGGTCCTGCCCCAGGGGACATGGATCAATGCAAAAAAAATTTTTAAAAACGGATGTTTTTTCAGGAGCAGTGATTTTAATAATGCTTAAAGTCAAACAATAAAAGTGTAATATCCCTTTAAATTTCGTACCTGGGGGGTGTCTATAGTATGCCTGTAAAGGGGCGCATGTTTCCTGTGTTTAGAACAGTCTGACAGCAAAATGACATTTTGAAGGAAAAAACTCATTTAAAACTACTGCGGCTATTGCATTGCCGACAATACACATAGAAGTTAATTGATAAAAACGGCATGGGAATTCCCCAAAGGGGAACCCCGAACCAAAATTAAAAAAAAAAAAAAAGACGTAGGAGTCCCCCTAAATTCCATACCAGGCCCTTCAGGTCTGATATGGATATTAAGGGGAACCCCGGCCAAAATTTAAAAAAAAAAATGATGTGGGGTTCCCCCTAAATTCCATACCAGACCCTTCAGGTCTGGTATGGATTTTAAGGGGAACCCCGCGCCAAAAAAAATTTAAAAAAACGGCGTGGGGTCCCCCCAAAAATCCATACCAGACCCTTATCCGAGCACGCAACCTGGCAGACCGCAGAAAAAGAGGGGGGGACGAGAGTGCGCCCCCCCCCTCCTGAACCGTACCAGGCCACATGCCCTCAACATTGGGAGGGTGCTTTGGGGTAGCCCCCCAAAACACCTTGTCCCCATGTTGATGAGGACAAGGGCCTCATCCCCACAACCCTGGCCGGTGGTTGTGGGGGTCTGCGGGCGGGGGGCTTATCGGAATCTGGAAGCCCCCTTTAACAAGGGGACCCCCAGATCCCGGCCCCCCCCTGTGTGAAATGGTAAGACCTACCATTTCACTAAAAAACTGTCAAAAATGTTAAAAATGACAAGAGACAGTTTTTGACAATTCCTTTATTTAAATACTTCTTCTTTATTCTATCTTCCTTCATCTTCTGGTTCTTCTGGTTCTTCTGGTTCTTCCTCCGGCGTTCTCGTCCAGCATCTCCTCCGCGGCATCTTCTATCTTCTTCTCCTCGGGCCGCTCCGCACCCATGGCATGGGGGGAGGCTCCCGCTCTTCTCTTCATCTTCTTCATCTTCTTCTCTTCTTCTTTTCTTCTCTTCTTCTCTTCTTCATTTTCTTCTCCGGGCCGCTCCGCACCCATGCTGGCATGGAGGGAGGCTCCCGCTGTGTGACGGCGCTCCTCGTCTGACAGTTCTTAAATAACGGGGGGCGGGGCCACCCGGTGACCCCGCCCCCCTCTGACGCACGGTGACTTGACGGGACTTCCCTGTGACGTCAGCATGGGTGCGGAGCGGCCCGAAGAAGAAAATGAAGAAGAGAAGAAGAGAAGAAGAGAAGAGAAAAAGAGAAGAAGAGAAGAAGATGAAGATGAAGAGAAGAGCGGGAGCCTCCCCCCATGCCATGGGTGCGGAGCGGCCCGAGGAGAAGAAGATAGAAGACGCCGTGGAGGAGATGCTGGACGAGAACGCCGGAGGAAGAACCAGAAGAGCCAGAAGAACCAGAAGATGAAGGAAGATAGAAGAAAGAAGAAGTATTTAAATAAAGGAATTGTCAAAAACCGTCTCTTGTCATTTTTAACATTTTTGACAGTTTTTTAGTGAAATGGTAGGGGTACTTTTGTACCCCCTTACCATTTCACACAAGGGGTGGCGGGATCTGGGGGTCCCCTTGTTAAAGGGGGCTTCCAGATTCCGATAAGCCCCCCGCCCGCAGACCCCCACAACCACCGGCCAGGGTTGTGGGGATGAGGCCCTTGTCCTCATCAACATGGGGACAAGGTGTTTTGGGGGGCTACCCCAAAGCACCCTCCCAATGTTGAGGGCATGTGGCCTGGTACGGTTCAGGAGGGGGGGGCCGCACTCTCGTCCCCCCCTCTTTTCCTGCGGCCTGCCAGGTTGCGTGCTCGGATAAGGGTCTGGTATGGATTTTTGGGGGGACCCCACGCCGTTTTTTGTTTTTTTTGGCGCGGGGTTCCCCTTAAAATCCATACCAGACCTGAAGGGTCTGGTATGGAATTTAGGGGGAACCCCACATCATTTTTTTTTTAAATTTTGGCCGGGGTTCCCCTTAATATCCATATCAGACCTGAAGGGCCTGGTATGGAATTTAGGGGGACTCCTACGTCTTTTTTAAATTTTTTTATTTTGGTTCGGGGTTCCCCTTTGGGGAATTCCCATGCCGTTTTTATCAATGAACTTCTATGTGTATTGTCGGCAATGCAATAGCCGCGGTAGTTTTAAATGAGTTTTTTCCTTCAAAATGTCATTTTGCTGTCAGACTGTTCTAAACACAGGAAACATGCGCCCCTTTACAGGAATACTATAGACACCCCCCAGGTACGAAATTTAAAGGGATATTACACTTTTATTGTTTGACTTTAAGCATTATTAAAATCACTGCTCCTGAAAAAACGGCTGTTTTTAAAAAAATTTTTTGCATTGATCCATGTCCCCTGGGGGAGGACCCGGGTCCCCAAACACTTTTTATGACAATAACTTGCATATTAGCCTTTAAAATTAGCACTTTTGATTATTCATGTTCGTGTCCCATAGACTTTAACGGTGTTCGCGTGTTCGAACGAACTTTTTTCCTGTTCGCATGTTCTGGTGCGAACCGAACAGGGGGGTGTTCGGCTCATCCCTACTCAGCAGCTGTTTACACATCTGAACGCAGGAGCACTAGTGTGGGACACCAGAACAAACTTTTTAAGGTGTCCCACACAGGTGCTCCAGTGGATACTAGGGGTGTCTCCATGTGTGAAACTTGACCAAAAAAGGTAAGTATTCCAGCTTGAAGAAAGGGAAAAAATACTTACCAAAAAAAGGTAAGTATTCCAGCTTGAAGAAAGGGAAAAAATCACGTCTTCAGCTTGGAACTCTGCCAAAACAGACAATTGTACGACACTTCCAAGCAATGTTTCATATTCCTATTTCTGCCCTCAAATATCTGTGTACTAAGTATACCTTTTTTTATTCACATAGGGGGGAAAAGACTCGGGACATCAGAGGACACCATGGACCCCCCCGCCTCCTAAAGAAGGGGAAATCCCCACACCATAGCCAGAGGATGTGGAGGAAGGCGAGGTTTATGAAGTAGGCGAAATAGTGACCACAACAGGTGAGTGTCTGAGATCACAGCTTCGGGTAATAGATGGATGCCTGCATATTTATAATACACGGTGTGTTTTTTTTTATTTTAGGTGATGTGGATGTCTTGGAAGAAGAAACACATTTCACAAGTGCAAGTGTCCAGATCCTCATCGGGGAGATCATGGTGTGCAATAGGGATTTACAGAAGATCAAGGAAGACATCAATGATGTGGAAAAAAGACTCATAAACATCATTGATGTTTTAGGCAGAATCTAAAACACACAAAATATTTTCAAATTGTTTTTATTTTTCTAACTTTTCTCAAAATATTTGAAAGCCAAATTTTGAAGATGCACACAGTGTGTCAACATGTGCTATCTGCCATATCTGCCTGATCCCATGCCTAAGGTCAACATGTGCTAGCTCCCATCATGGGGGATCAATGGACGTGTTTCAGGGATAACAACGGGTTGTACCCCCGAAACACGTCCATTGATCCCCCATGATGGGAGCTAGCATATGTTAACCTTAGGCATGGGATCAGGAGGGAAATCCCCATTTTGACTCTCACTTTGTGTGCATCTTCAAAATTTGGCTTTCAAAGGGGTGACATCACCTCATCTGATGAAGGCAATATCAACACAGTTTAGACATACTAATGCCTGATATTGCCTTCAATTTATCAAAGTTGAACTTTGTTTTAAAAACATGCCTGTCTACCACAAAAAAGGATATTTCTACTGTCAAAAAATAAAATTAATTCCAAAAATATGTTGGTCAAAAACACTTTTCTAACGCACAAGTGAATATGCACAGAGTAAAAATGTTTCTACTCAACAATGTGTGGCTTCTTCTTTCAATGCTCAATAGCAGTTTTTTGAGTAAGTTGGTGTTTACAGTGCCATGGGGGTTATTTACTAAGGGTAAATCCACTTTGCACTACAGGTGCACTTTCAGTGCAGTTTCAGAGCACTTTCAAGTGCACTTTTGCAGTGCAGTGTAGTGCAAAGTGGATTTTCTTTTAGTAAATAACACCCACAGTGCTTTATAATTTGCAACAATAAGGCCATTTTCGTCACTCCAAAAAAATAATTCATGGTGCTGTAAATGATGAATATTTTTATCATGATGCAATAATGCATTACATACATTAAAAACAAAAACTAGGTGTCTGTGTGTAGCAGACCCACAACATAATAGTTAGCTGAAGAAGAGATTGTCACCTCATGTATCAAAAAAATTACGTTTGCACTATTAAAGAAAATGGCCAAAAAGAAAAGCCGATTGGATAACCTAGGAGACAGCTAAAAGACACACAAGCAGTTAATCAAAGGAAACATTTTTTCAGTTTAAAAATTATTTTAAAAATGTTTCTTAAACATTTTCTGGCATATCAATGGCCCCCCTACCTGCAAAGTTCTCCATATATTTTAGACGAACCTCAGACATTTTGGGGGGGCAAGCCAGGACTCCCAGCTTCAAGCGCTGTCAGGGTTTGGTCTTGAAATCTGGCCTCGGGCCCAACTGAGGCCACATAGTTCATAGAATTTCTTCTTAAAAAGTTGTGGAGAATGCAGTATGCAAGGATTATATGGTTAAGTTTATATTCTGCCATGTTGATTGGTGTAAGGAATAGGCAAACCAGCTGGCCATTATCCCAAAAGCATTCTCCACCACTTTTCTGGCTCTGGCCAGCGGGTAGTTAAAAAACCTCTGGTCCAGGGTGAGGGTCCTCATGGGGAACGGCCACATCAGGTGATCATCCAGCCCAAATGCTTCATCAACAACAAAGATGAACGGCAATCCCAAGCCACCACTCTGGAGCCATCCGTAGAACTCGGTTTGGGCGATGACTCCACCATCCGACATCCGGCCATTCTTCCCCGCGTCTTCCTCATGTCCACAATAGAGGAACTCGTATGTTGCCGACACCACCACCAACATAACTATACTATTAAACCCCTTATAGTTGTAATAGTATGACCCAGAGTATGTGCAAAATAAATTAGTACGTTTGCACATAACATGAATACACACTCTCCAAATTGAAGCACATTTTTACATTCTGCAATTACCTATCAAAATAATAGGAGAACAAAACTTTAAACAGTAGCAGTTGAAAGTATTCAGACAGGCCCTTTCATTACATGCTTTGTTGAATTCATCCATAAATATGACCACAAAAGAGGTAGGTATAGTGTGTATGGGTCTGGCAAAGTCAGCAGATAGAGGATTGGTATCGGTTGACTTAGCAGTTGGGGGATGGAGGGTTCCAAATTGGTTTGGGACCCAAAAAAATGCCTCTGGCACTCTGCCTGAATTTAAGCACACAAATAACATTTTTACATATTTTAGGGGGTGTTTAGGGTAAGCACTACTATGGAGCTGACAAAATACATTGTTAAGTGACTAGGCTAGGTGTGTATGGGCCCAGGATAGCATGCTGGGGAGGTTAGTGAAGGCAAATATGCATGAGAGACAAAAAGGTACCCGCAACATGGCTTCAAAACAGTCGACTGGTCAGAACGAACTAACAGAACACACTGAAAATCAGAAAGGCCTGAGAAGAGCGAGCTGAAAATCAGAAACGAAGGGATAAGAACGCACTGAAAAATCAAATACCTACTATAAAAATACGCACTGAAAACCAGATGCGGACTGACTACATGCACTGAAAAACAGATACGAACCCACAAGCACAAACTGAAGAGCAGTAATGATCTGAAAAGTATGAGGCTGGAAAGCGCGACTCGTCTCTCACCAAACTTTTACTAACATGGAGTTTCTGACAAAATTTGTGCGACCGTGTGTATGCAAGACAAGTTTGAGCCAACATCCATTGGAAATAAATCCCAGAATTTCGTTGTCGGAATGTCTGATCGTGTGTACGCGGCATAAGAGTGGCAAAGATGTGGAATTCCCTTCCAGAGGCGGTGGTCTCAGCGGGGAGCATCAATAGGTTAAAAAAACTATTAGATAAGCACCTGAACGACCACAACATACAGGGATATACAATGTAACACTGACATATAATCACACACATAGGTTGGACTTGATGTACTTGATGGACTTGTGTCTTTTTTCAACCTCACCTACTATGTAACTATATGTAACATTTTTTTACCTGCAAAAAATATGTGCATTTATTACTTTTTTCCAAAATGTGAACTTATGCTTTAATGCATCCAACACATCTACCAATAAGTAGGCTGCAGTAAATTGCATATGCTCAGCAAAGCAAGACTTCACCTTAAGTTAGCATAAACTCTGATGCTGCAGTACCAATTCATTGTGATCGCTTTACAAAGCACCTAGCGTTGTTCAAATCACTGGCGTCTTGGCATATGTCTTACATATAGCAGTCTTCTGTACAAAGATGATTCATTTGTATAAGCTGTGACTTTTCTGTTGATTTCTCCTGGATTAGAGGTAATTATTGGACCCTTGACCTTCAGGCCTTCATCCAAAGCCGGCTCCAGACTGAGACTTGTGTCATTAGTAAGCACTAATAACAGTAGCACAGTATCAGTTCTCACTGCAACCTGGTTCCAGAACTCCTTCTACATTCAATTTATCTATAATTATTTTCCAAATGATGTAGCTGCCTGGAGATATCATTACATAGTCAGAAGACAGAACTTGCTGCTGGTTCCCATGAGGGACAATCAGACAGGCCTGTGTGAATTCTACAAGACTCTGTCTATTTGCTGCAGGTGCATACCTGCAAAGTGACCCGCATCACCATTATTAGCAGCACCAATTTGTAACCAGAATGTGCATCTGCTGTGAAATCCCCTCTGACCCAGCAACAGCTTACCTGCTTCCAACCACAGCTAATCAGCAAATATGACATGAAAAAACTGAAAACATAGGTGCAGACTCCATTTATGTTTTTCATTAAGATGGTGAAGGTTTTGAGAAGCTAGAGTGAATATTCTTAGGCAGGCAGAGTAGAAGCATATAACATGTCTGTTGCCAGTCTTTACAATTAGTAAGTCAGAAAACAAAACCTTGCCACGGTTTTAGTAAACTGGTCAATGCTGTCTTTCAATATAATATTGCTTAGTAAAAAAGCATACAAGCTATTGCAAATTCGGGGCAGATGAAAATACCTCACAATCTTCTGAGGTTTAATACAGGTCTAAAAAGGGTAGAAGTGTGTGGGGATTCAGTGGTACAAGTATTTAACCACTTCAACCCCGGAAGGGACTGCCCCCTTAATGACCAGGCCATTTTTTGCGATACGGCCCTGCGTATCACAAAAAACTGACAATTAACTTGCGTGGTCGTGCAACACTGTACCCAAACAAAATTTGTGTCCTTTTTTCCCGACAAATAGAGCTTTCTTTTGGTGGTATTTGATCACCTCTGCAGTTTTTATTTTTTGCGCTATAAACAAACTTTTTTTATTTAACTTTCTGCTATAATACATATTCCAAAAAAAAAAAAAAAAATAATTTATTCATCAGTTTAGGCCGATATAGATTCTTCTATATATATTTTTGGTAAAAAAAAGTCACAATAGGCATACATTGATTGGTTTGCGCAAAAAGTTATCGCATCTACAAACTATGGGATAGATTTAGGGACTTTTATTTATTTTTTATTGTTTTTACTGGTAATGGCAGTGATCTGCTCTTTTTAGCGGGACTGCGGACAAATCTGACCCCAAATGACACTTTTTGGGGACCAGTGACATTATTACATTGATCGGTGCTATAAAAATGCACTGATCATTGTATAAATGACACTGGCAGGGAAGGAGTTAATGCTAGGGGGCGATCAAGGGGTTAAGTGTGTTCCCTGGGTGTGTTCCAACTGTAGGGGGGGTGGGCTTCCAGGGACATGACAAAGATCACTGTTCCCGATCACTGGGAACAGAAGTTCTCTGACATGCAATTTGGCAGAACGGGGAATCGCCTTGTTTACATAGGCAGTTCCCAGTTCGCACACGCTATCTCCTGTGCAAAGACTGATGTACACCTACGGCGGTTTGCGCTGGAGAGCCGACCTGCTGCAGTATAATGATGGCGGCTGGTTGGAAAGCATTTAATCGAACTTGTTATATATATATAAAAAAAAAAACCTTAAACTAACGGCAAAACTTTTTTTGTTTAAGATCGCATGGAGATTGATTAGAACGCCTTTTAAGTTTTTTATTGCTCTCTGTGTCCTATTTAGGGAGATTATCCCTCTCTATTTGTCCTGTTTCCCATTATCACTGAGCGTAAACGTGAAAGAAAATTCCAAGTTTTGGGATGACACTAGAAGAGGAATAGAGGGAAATTCTTCCAATGGGGACACTAATGGGTTCCCTCGCTTTGGAGGGATTTTCTCTCACTTCCTGTTTCAACTATGGGACATAAAGTGAAGGGAAGTCTCCCGAATGGAACACAGAAGGCTACAAAAACCTGACATGGGATATAACCCTCTCTTACTCCATTCATTTTTGGCTCATTTTTGCTATATTACATGGAACATGATCATCCAAGGTTTAAATTAAATGTATTGCTTAATTCAAATTATTAAAAGCAACAATGACACAGCAACTCTTTGTAGTGGGGGGAGCCGGGGTTGAGGGAAGAGCTCTGCACTCGGAAGGTGCAAGTGGGGGAGAGGTTTTGTTGCTGTGTTTCTACAAATGACATTACTGTAGCAGGGCCACTGGCTTTATGCTATGAGAAACCATGTGAAAATATTAATTCTACATTCTGGCAAATAGAAAATACTAGAACAAACCAGGAACAGATCTTTCACTTACCCAAATCTTTGTAGGCGATGGTGCACAGTGTGTCCTTGCTAATGCTCAATTCATCCACCATCAAATATATATATATATATATATATATATATATATATATATATATATAGCACCCTCTAGTGGTACTAGGATGTGTACAGTTAGATTTTTCTGTAGTGTAGGAAAATTTAGGCAGGCTTGGCAGGCAACCAAGCCTGTGTGTTTGATTCTGAGTTGACAAAAAGCCAGGAAGGGCTGGGTGACTCACAGGCAGCATCACTGAAACCTCCCCTTTACTTCCAGAACATGCTAGAATCTTCTGGGAAGGAACAAGGAAAGGAGAGGTGGAGCTGCCTGGAGTATTCTGAGGGCCCTGTCCAATCCCCAACTAGGATTGGCAGGTGGCAGGACCCCTCAAATACTCCTTTAAGGGGGGTGACCTTGGGCCTGGGCGCAGACGGGACACTCTTAAAACCTACAGAGGTGTCCTGACCAGGAGGCACAGGAGGAGCAAGAGAGGACAGCAGGTGAACACTGCTGGGCAAGTCTCCAGGAGTTAGACAGAGGCAGCCAAGAGGGCTGGTGAGTGTTCACACAGTCAGGAGTCCTCTCGGGCGTACCTGGGGAGGCACGCCCGAGAGGACTGGGAGAGTGTAGTCTGGGATGGGTGCAGAACCAGTGGAGTGGATTGTGGTGGCACGGACAGTGGAATGGGGCAGTTGCAGCCAGGTGGGCTGGCAGGGCCTGAAGATGTGGTGCTGGGATTAGTAGCCACGTGGACAGCTAGCACTAGGACTACCACCATTTTTGCTACACCATAGGGGCTTGTGGTCCCTGCTTGCATTTGCTAAGGCCTGGCAGAGCCAGTGTTAGGCATAAACTTTAGTGATAACTGGTCCTGGAAGTAAGAAAGTGTAACCAAATGATGTGCTGAAGCTGGAAGTGAGGAGGTGTATATACCCGGAGCGTATTTAGTTGAAGTCCCAATTCTTTATTTCTTCAATCAAGTGGGCATCCCGTACTTACCCTTGCCCCAACCAAGTTTAATTCCCCTCAATAAAACATAAAAACAAAGTACAAGGACTGCTTCTTTACTTCTGAGTGTCTGAAGATTGTGTGCCTGGCTGTGTGGGGTGAGAGATGGACCAAAACTAGCAGCAGCCTCTACAGGGGTACCACTACATATATATAGATCTATATATAGATCTATATATATATATATTTATATAGATAGATAGATAGATAGATAGATAGATAGATAGATAGATAGATAGATAGATAGATAGATAGATAGATAGATAGATACACTTGTATATGCTTTAAAGCGTTGTGTTCACCTCCCTGGAATTTTACTAAATAATAAAGTAGCTGAATGGCACTCTCTGTCAACATTTTCTAACTAGAGCGTGGTGAAGAATCACTTAAAAATGCATTATGCATTACACTCTTGCCGTTGCAACAGCTTCAGATTTGTCATTGTAATATGTAGACAGTGTGCAATACATATTTCATTGGCACATGGAAGCTTTGGTAGAAACTGCGCCTGAGCCACCTCATTGTTTGGCATGACACTAGAGTGAAATGGAAACTTTTATAAGAGACAGAGAATGAGGGCCTAGGTTACACACAGTTAAAGTCAGCTGTATTGAGTGAAGTTACACTTGACATGTCTGCTGAAAAAGATTGACAGTTCTGGGTTTGCTGAAATGTCCAGAAGGTCTGGGCCAAGGGAAAACAAATTTGATTACATTTAAAGGATTGTGGATTATCACATTTATTTTTTAGTTGAGAATGGAGCAACAAACAATAACAACATTTTATTACATGCAGTTTTGCAAAAATCACTGTCTAACATTATCATCTAAAAACCCTACACATATTGCATAATATGTCCAGACAGCATTGTGGATGTTTTCACTCTGTGGTACTAAATTTAGAAAGTTCTGCCAAGCACTTACTTCCAGTTTGGAAATTTTCCCTTTTATTATATAATTTTACTAGCAAAATTGGACTTGTACATCCTAGTAGATTTATCTTTCCTGTTAACTCCATCCAGATAAGTAAAACCACTCCTAAATCTAAACCAGACTGCAGTGGCATTGTACTGAATAACCCATCTTGTAGCCTGAATAATTCTGTGCTACTTGTACAAAACTCCCCTGCATATTGAGTTATTTAAGAGAACCCAACACTGCTAGTTTGCATAGTGTGTAAATATTTTTCGGTCCCATATTAAAGTAATCATGTCCTTCTAAAACATTTTTGCCAAACAAATGTTTTCTAGTAATATTTTACTTTCGTAGTTGTCTAAAGAGACCAGATCAGATCAGGTTGTGCCTACATTCTACATTTCAAACATGTGGTTTTAGTGAGATTGTGGTAATCTGGAATTCATATTTCAGATAGCAATAAGCAGTAGCAATAATGCAATAGCATGGGGTAAAGCTAAAAGCTGCAAATGTGACCTATGGACAACACTTTGTTAAGGTTAGTAGTGAATCTATCAATCTAAGTCCTACTCATTGCATGTATTTGGGGAATTCAGTTAAACATTATGTAAATGTATATGTAACATTCAAAAGGTCTGATGAGGTTGCACAAAGAAAAACTAAATTAGGCCAGCATACAAATAATGTCAAGTGCCCATTTAAATAGACTCTAAAAGATACAGCATTGCAAAAACTATCCATTGAGCAGGACTATTGTTGATTAATTATTACTGTGCTATCGCTAATATTTTCACTGACAAACTTTTTTATGTTTTTGTTACATTACAGACTTTAATTCAATGTTTTTTTAATCTGAATTATATGCGGTGGATCAGAACACAATAGTCTAAGTTGGTGAAGTAAAATTAGAAATATATATACATAAAACTATGTTTCAGAAATTAAAAAGTAATAAATGCCGTGTGCGTATGTATTCACCCCCTTTGTTATGAAGCCCATAAAAAGCTCTGGTGAAACCAATTACCTTCAGAAGTCACATAATTAGTGAAATGATGTCCACCTGTGTGCAATCTAAGTGTCACATGATCTGTCATTACATATACACACCTTTTTGAAAGGCTCCAGAGGCTGCAACACCTAAGCAAGAGGCACCGCTAACCATACACTGCCATGAAGACCAGGGAACTCTCCAAACAAGTAAGGGACAATGTTGTTGAGAAGTACAAGTCAAGGTTAGGTTATAAAAAAAAATATCCAAATCTTTGATGATCCCTAGGAGCACCATCAAATCTCTCATAACCAAATGAAAAGAACATGGCACAACAGCAAACCTGCCAAGAGACGGCCGCACACCAAAACTCACGGACCAGGCAAAGAGGGCATTAATCAGAGAGGCAGCAAAGAGACCTAAGGTAACCCTGGAGGAGTTCCACAGCAGAGACTGGAGTATCTGTACATAGGATGACGATAAGCCGTATGCTCCATAGAGTTGGGCTTTATGGCAGAGTGGCCAGAAGAAAGTCATAACTTTCAGCAAAAAACAAAATGGCACGTTTTGAGTTTGCAAAAAGGCATGTGGGAGACTCCCAAAATATATTGAGGAAGGTGCTCTGGTCTGATGAGACTACAATTGAACTTTTTGGCCATCAAAGAAAACACTATGTCTGGCGCAAACCCAACACATCACATCACCCAAAAAACACCATCCCCACTGTGAAACATGGTGGTGGCAGAATCATGCTGTAGGGATGTTTTTCAGCAGTCGGGATTGGGAAACTGTTCAGGGTTAAGGGAAAGATGGATGGTGCTAAATGCAGGGATATTCTTGAGCAAAACCTGTACCACTCTGTGTGATTTGAGGCTAGGATGGAGGTTAACCTTCCAGCAGGACAATGACCCCAAATACACTGCTAAAGCAACACTTGAGTGGTTTAAGGGGAAACATGTAAATGTGTTGGAATGGCCTAGTCAAAGCCCAGACCTCAATCCATTTGAAAATCTGTGGTCATACTTAAAGATTGCTGTTCACAAGCGCAAACCATCCAACTTGAAGGAGCTAGAGCAGTTTTGCAAAGAGGGCAAAAAAGGGGGTGAATACTTTTGCAAGGCACTGTAGATGTCCCAACACAATCCTTGTTTCTCTTGTGTAGAACCCTAGGGCAGTGCTCCCTGTCACTCAGACCTGTTTACTTGGGCCTGGTTCATACCTATGCAGGTTGCAGTTTGCATAATCCAAGTTTTTGATCCATTGAAGTCTATGGAATCAAAAACCAGAAAATGCATAGATGTGAACACGACCCATAGAAAACCATGTTAAATGGACTGTAGTGTGTTTCTGCAAAACTGAAAATGCACTAAAAAATGCATAGGTGTGAACCAGGCCTTAGGGATGTTTAAGCACAGGTGGGTGCAGCCTAATGCCGCGTACACACGGTCGGAATTTCCAACAACAAATGTTTGATGTGTGTAGGCTTCATCGGACTTTTGTTGTCAGAATTTCCGACAACAAAAATTTGAGAGCTGGTTCTCAAATTTTCCGACAACAAAATCCGTTGTCGGAAATTCCGTTTCACAATTTCAACGCACAAAATTCCACGCATGCTCAGAATCAAGCAGAAGAGCCGCACTGTATATAGCTGGTTGCTAAGGAGGGGGTCGGGAAGCTGGCTGCCACGTCCTTAACAACCGATGAGTCATCAGCTGTCAGCGGGCTTCCCCGCTGAATGTAAAAAAAAAAATTGCCGGCTAAAAAAAATTGTGAAAAAAAACAGCATTGGGTCCCTCCCCCCATATCCATACCAGGCCTTTGGCGTGGGGTCACTCTAAAATCCATACCAGACCCTTATCTGAGCATGCAGCAGCCTGGCAGGTCAGGAAAGGGAGGTGATGAGCGAACGTCCCCCCTGAACAATACCAGGCCACATGCCCTCAACATGGGGTGTGGGTGCTTTGGGGTAGGGGGGCTCTGCACCCCCCAACCCCAAAGCATCTTGCCTCCATGTTGATGGGGACAGGGGCCTCTTTCCAACAACCCTTGCCTGGTGGCTGTCGGGGTCTGCGGGCACAGGGCTCATCTGAATCTGGAAGCCCCCTTTAACAAGGGGGCCCCCAGATCCCGGCCTCCCCCCTATGTGAATGAGTATGGGGTACATTGTACCCCTACCCATTCACCAAAAAAAAGCAGTGTAGTGTAAAAAAAAATAGACAGTTCTTGACAAGTCTTTTATTAAAAATATCTTCTTCCCCGCTTCTTCCTCCTCCAGTCTTTCTCCATCTTCTCCCTCATCTTCCTCCTCTGGGCTTCTCCTACTTCTTCTTCCACTTTTTTTCTTTCTCCTGTCTTCTTTGTCTGGTGTTCTTCTTCCTCTGCCGCCACTCCCGCCACTCCCGCCGACAACCCTTCTCCGATGCTGCGTCCCGATGATCTGTCCGCGCCGATGTCAAGCATTTCTTAAATAATGATGGGGCGTGGCCATCGGATTAGGTCATCCAGAGGCCCCGCCCCTTGTGACGACATGGACCCATCATGCCCCGGGCGGTGGTGACACAAGGGGGCGGGGTCTCCAAATTACATCATCTGATAGCCACACCCCCATCGTTATCTAAGAAATGCTTGACATTGGCGCGGACAGATTAGTGGGACGCAGCATCGGAGGAGGGTCGGGGAAGACAGGAGAGAGAAGAACAACCTACCTGCAGAGTTCCTTCAAAAACTATGCATGCAAACATAGAAAGATTAATGGGCTGGTTTGAAGACAAAGGCTAGTCACACCAAATCTTGATTTGATTTAGATGTTACTTCTGTTTGCTCACTTTGCATTTTGAAAATTGATTAAAATAAACAACTAACTAAATATCCAACTATTTTGAGCAAACAAATACCGAGTAAATGAATGCACTCACATACGTTGATTGGACTTCTTAAGCCAACACTGATGCTTTGATGTGGTCATTCTGAAACTGCATTTTCTTTTAGCCATGATGGTGTAAATGAACAAACCTTAAAAGTGATTTTAAAGTCTTGTTTTTTTTGTTCTATAAAAATAACAAACATATCATACTTATCTGCTCTGGGCAGTGGATTTGCACAAAACAGTCTAGATCCTCCTCTTCTCGGGTCCATCTTCTTGAGTGTCCCCACTTGCTAAAAGAAACCGAGAACCGGGAACCGAGCTGAGTCACAGCTCCATGTATCCATTCAGACACAGAGCCCCAACCCAGCCCCTTCTCTCTCCTGACTGGCTGACTGACTTTGACAGCAGCAGGAGCCAATGGCGCCACTGCTGTGTCTCAGCCAATTAGGAGGAAGATTTTCAGACAGCCAAGACACCCATGGACATTGTTGGACAGAGATGGGGCTCAGGTAAGCATTAGGGGGGCTGCTGCACACATAAGGCTTTTTATCTTAATGCATAGAATGCATTAAGATAAAAAACCTTCTAACTTTACAACCCCTTTAAACAATTCACTAAGGTAATTCCCTTGCAAAGTGAATAGCCTATTTGCCTTTAGTAAATCAACCCCACTGTGTCCAAATCTAGTCCTTGAAGCATTGATATGGTTGTTCCTCTGGGATATACAAATTAAACCTTAGTAGGGCTATACATTTTGCATATTTCAAATTGACTATATTTACTGTATGCATGCCTTCAACAAATACCTCTACTGTTACCGATTTTACATTTTCAGAAAGTGATATACCATCTATATTTGTGATGCACATTTATAGATTTTATTGACAGTGTACTGTTTATGAAAAAAGTAATGCTAAAAAATAAAAAAATAAAACCTCCCAGAGAAGATGGATGGACCTTTTATTTAACATTTATGAGGAATTTAGCAGTAGTCGAATAGCATCATCCTGGGAATGGTGTTAAGTGATCTGCTATAAAAGATCAAAGATCTTTCCTGCTGACTATGATGAGCTGTTAGCAGAAACCAATTAACAGCTGCACTCAACATGGCTCTACAATCCAGTGAGGCACTTTTACATTTGGCTGAAACATGTTTTACATAAAACTGCATACTCTTTGATGCTCTGCAAAAGTAATTATGTGAAATGAAATCTGATAAAATATACAGTTACCCTTTTATACAAGCATTCATTTATTTATTTCACATATTGTGCTCAAATAAATTAGTACAGAGATAAATTACTTTTTAAATTTTAACAATGGGTGCTAAGAGTTGAATCTTAGAGCTCATCTCTCAATCCATTATTCCACTTCTGCATTAATAGCAATGAAAGTTTCCTGTCCATTAATATTAAACATTTTAGGCATTTGTGCACTATCCTCGTAAAAAGAGAATATATTCTTCCTCTGTGAAATGTTGACAATTATTTATTCATGTCGGCAAATGCAGATTAATATAATGGCTCCATCTTATAAAGCAATGCTGTGTCATGACTCTCGTGAGTGCTGAAGTTAAGGATAATGGGATTTGAAGAGCAGACATTGAAGTTTTATTGTTCCTGCCTCATGATAATTGTGTTCCACTGATAACTTTATTTGACCTGCGGATTTATTTATCACTATGTAGCTATTTAGTATCTATAGCCTGCAGAGCTTTCTAAAACACATTGGGCTATTTACATCAATGTTCCAGAGGAGGCTCCATTATTTTGTCCTTAAAGTGGGTTCTCTCGAAAAATGATATTCACAAAAAACAAAAAAACAAAAAGAAAAACAATTACTTAGTACTTTATTAGAAAAATCCTTAAAAAAAACCTAACAATTTACATATTTTAGATTTAAAACTCTTGGAATTTTTTTTACGACTGACCATTTAAAAAATTTTACTAATAAAATTATAAGTAGTAAAGTGATACTAAAGCCTAAACTTGTATTACCTTAATTCCTTAGCCTTAGCCTATAGCTGAAAGGCTCTCTCATTCCTGCCAGAACATTCCTGTGCGTATCTGGTGTGCTCTGCGATCATGGTAAAGGGCCAACCACAGCAGCCCTTTACCATGCGATCAGCTGTGTCCTATCACAGCTAATCACATGTAAGTAAACTTGCCGATTATCTGCAATCTTTTACTCGTGTACTGTCATGGCGTGAGGAGAGGAGATCCGGTAACTGGCAAATGTGACATGGGACATTTACACAGATAATCAGGGCACTGATCATCAATACCCTTATTATCAGTACTACCTACAGTGCCTTGAAAAAGTATTCGTACCCCTTTTTTTCCACATTTTGTCATGTTACAACCAAAAACGTAAATGTATTTTATTGGGATTTTAAGTGATAAACCTACACAAATTGTCACATACAGTTGTGCTCATAAGTTTACATACCCTGGCAGAATTTATAACTTCTTGGCCATTTTTCAGAGAATATGAATGCTAACACAAAAACTTTTCTTTCACTCATGGTTAGTGTTTGGCTGAAGCAATTTATTATCAATCAACTGTGTTTACTCTTTTTAAATCATAATGGCAACAGAAACTACCCAAATGATCCTGATCAAAAGTTTACATACCCTGGTGATTTTGGCCTGATAACATGCACTCAAGTTGACACAAAGGGGTTTGAATGGCTATTAAAGGTAACCATCCTCACCTGTGATCTGTTTGCTTTTAATTAGTGTGTGTGTATAAAAGGTCAATGAGTTTCTGGACAGATCCTTGCATCATTCATTCAGTGCTGCACTGACGTTTCTGGATTCTGAGTCATGGGGAAAGCAAAAGAATTGTCAAAGGAAAAGGTAGTTGAACTGTAGTCTTGACACAGATTCTCAATTGGATTTAGGTCTGGAGTTTGACTAGGTTATTCTAACACATGAATATGCTTTGATCTAAACCATTCTATTGTAGCTCTGGCTGTATGTTTAGGGTCCTGCTGGAAGGTGAACTTCCGCCCCAGTCTCAAGTCTTTTGCAGACTCTAACAGGTTTTCTTCTTATGCCGTGTACACACGACCGGACTTTTCGTCGGACTGAACTCCGGAGGACTTTTCAACGGAGTTCCAACGGAGTTCCAATGGAGTTCCAACGGAGTTCCAACGTAATGGACTTGCCTACACACGATCACACCAAAGTCCGATCATTTCGAGCGTGATGACGTACAACCGGACTAGAATAAGAAAGTTCATAGCCAGTAGCCAATAGCTGCTCTTGTGTCCTTTTTTGTCCATCAGAATAGCATACAGACGTACAGATTTTTTGATCGGACTCGAGTCCGTCAGAAAGATTTGAAACTTGTTCTATTTCTAAAGTCCGACAGATTTTTCGACAGAAAAGGTCCGATGAAGCCCACACACAATTGAATTGTCCGACGGATTTGTTCCGTCGGACCAGTTCGGTCGAAAAGTCCGGTTATGTGTACACGGCATAAGATTGCCTTGTATTTGGCTCCATCTATCTTCCCATCAACTCTGACCAGCTCCCCTGTCCCTGCTGAAGAAAAGCATCCCCACAACATGATGCTGCCACCACCATGTTTCACGGTGGGGATATTGTGTTCAGGGTGATGTGCAGTGTTTTTTTTCCGCCACACATAGCGTTTTGCTTTTAGGCCAAAAAGGTAAATTTTGGTCTCGTCTGACCAGAGCACGTTCTTCCACATGTTTGCTATGTCCCCCACATGGCTTCTTACAAACTACAAATGGGACTTTTTATGGCTTTCTTTCAACAATGGCTTTCTTCTTGTCACTCTTCCATAGGCCAGATTTGTGGAGTGCCTGACTAATAGTTGTCCTATGGACAGATTCTCCCACCTGAGCTGTGGATCTCTGCAGCTCCTCCAGAGTTACCATGGGCCTCTTGGCTGCTTCTCTGATTAATGCTCTGCTTGCCCCGCCTGTCAGTTTAGGTGAACGACCATATCTTGGTAGCTTTGCAGTTGTGCCATACTTTATCCATTTTCGGATGATGGATTGAACAGTGCTCTGTGAGATGTTCAAAGCTTGGGATATTTTTTTATAATGTAATAAATGGACCTTGCGCTATGGATGGGTGATAATGTGAAGTAAAAAATATAATTAGTGTAAATGAATGAGCTGCTCCCCTCAAAGTATAGGCGATGCTAACTTGTGTATTAGTTAATAGACTAAAACATATAATTTTACAATCAGTTTAAATAAAGTGCTCAGTACAAAAGAATATTACATTCCATATACAACAATAAACATAAGTGAATATATCCGTTTACAAGTCCATAAGTTCTTCTGTTATAAATTCCTGTGGTAAATTTCCAAAACTTGCCACCATCGCCATTAACAGATAGGAGAAGTTACACCCAATGTGTGTGGTAAGAATTCCTACTCACTGAAAGAACATGACCTTTTTAACTAAAAATAGGCTTTGTTTGTGGGTCCTTTCACTTGCTTCCGTGATCACTGAGGATGAACTAGGTAGCTTTCCAAATCACAGCCTTGTCTCCACCGAGATAACCCATTACAAAAAAGACATAGAAAGTGCCATAGTGTAAAACCATTTATTTAAAAAATAGCATATTAAAAGCCAACTGGCTGCTTACATTAAGAAGTGCCTACTACCGTCACTAGGAATATTTGCAGGTACTTGGGCAGGGATTGCAAACCGCTCCGAAGCTCTGAGACGGCGTGCGTTCCACCCCTGAAAAACAGAAAACCAGAAGTTCAGGAACCGGAAGTGATGTGACCGGTATGCGCCTACGTTTCGTCTTACGACGTCATCAGGAAGTGGCTTGCAATCCCTGCCTAAGTACCTGCAAGTATTCCTAGTGCCAGTAGTAGGCACTTGGTTTCACAAAATTTTAGTTAGAGGTATTAGAGTAAAGGGGGCTGAATACAAATCCACACCACACTTTTCAGATATTTATTTGTAAAAAATTTGAAAACCATTTATCATTTTCCTTTCAGTTCACAATTATGTGCCACTTTGTGTTGGTCTATCACTTAAAGAGGAAGTAAACCCTGGTGGATTTTACTTCCTCTTTTGCTCCCTGCAAAGCCTGCAAATTAAAAGCATAATGGGCTAGTATGCATCGCAAACAAATCCATCACTGTCCCCTGTGCAGGCTGCGTCCATCTTCGCCCCTCTTCCTTCTGGGGGCTGTGGCTCTGTGACTGGCTGGAGCCGCATGCCATCACTCCCGCACATGTGCGCGGGAGCCGTCAGTAACGGCACACGCTGGGGAAGAAACGGCACGGCGCACTACAAGTGAAATATCTCCTAAATGGCGCATGTTTAGGAGATATTTCCACTACCTATAGGTAAGCCTTATTCTAGGCTTACCTATACTTAAAAGTCAAGATGGAAGGTTCACAACCACTTTAAAATCCCAATAAATTACATTTATGTTTTTGGTTGTAACGTGACAAAATGTGAAACATTTCAAGGGGTATGAACACTTTTTCAAGGCACTGTATTCAGTGCCCATAATTGCAGCCTATCAGTGCCCATCAGTGCAGCCTATCAGGGCCCATCAGTGCAGCTTCATCACCGCACATCAGTGAAGGAGAAAAATTACTTATTTGCAACATTTTATAATGGAAACTAAGGGTGAAAGTGCCCAGTAGGCAAGTGGTTAAAGTAAAAGAATGTTTAGGTAAAAGTATTGCCCTCTCAGTTACTTACTGGATCCAGCGCTGTGCCCATCTGTAGCGGCTCTCTCCTCTCACATTCAGGTTCCACAGGCTTTTCTGAGGCAGCGGAAGACAATGGCTGTCAATCAAAGCCAGTGACAAGGGAGCGGGGACGGGCCTCGTTGTCTGGGTCTATGGACACAGGCAGCACGGCTTGGGATTAAGCCCTTAAGGTGTGCCACAATAGGAAGCAGCTTTCAGTGTTTTTTTTACACCAAAAAAGGAGGAGCCAGGAGTGCCAGTGGGGGGCTCAAGAAGAGGACTTTCGGGGTCCCCTTTCCATTGCACAGAGCAGGTATTGTTATTTTTTCTAGAATGTGTTTACAACCACTTTAAGGATTTGGTTTATTATTCAGTTTAATTAGAATGAAGTCTTCCCTGTATCCTTTTTCTTGTGTTTGGTAAATACCGTAGAGATTATTTAGCTACAAGCCTAGATGCCTACTGTTTTGTTTTTAAATTGTCAGTGGAAACCAGAGACCAGAGAAAACCCACACAACACAAACATATGGAGAACAGATTTGGGATTCTGGGATGATTTGAACTGATTCTAGAACTTAAAGGGGTTGTTAAGGCAGAAGGTTTTTTATCTTAAAAAGCTTTCTGTGTGCAGCAGTCTCCCTCGGCCCCCCCTAATACTTTCCTGAGCCCCATCTCTGTCCAGCGATGTCCACGAGTGTCTCAGCCGACCGGCACTCTCCCTCCTGATTGGCTGAGATACAGCAGCAGCGCCACTGACTCCCACTGCGGTCAATCAAAGTCAATTAGCCAATCAGGAGAGAGAAAGGGGTGCAGCCGAACCGCAGCTCTGTGTCTGAATGGACACATGGAGCTGCAGCTCAGCTCGGGTGCCCCCATAGCAAGCTGCTTGCTGTGGGGGCACTCGACAGGAGGGAGGGGCCAGGAGCAGTA
Source organism: Lithobates clamitans (assembly GCA_037952925.1). Lineage (NCBI taxonomy): Eukaryota > Metazoa > Chordata > Amphibia > Anura > Ranidae > Lithobates > Lithobates clamitans. Next base: position 2,597,464 of record JBBGZY010000100.1, on the reverse strand, counting down.
AAGAGGGACCCGAGAAGAGGAGGATCTGGGCTGCCCTGTGCAAATCCACTGCAACAGAGCAGGCGCCCCAGGACGACACACTGGCGTCACCACCACTCACTTGTGTCCCGACGGACAGGTGTTTTGATTGTGTACAGCCCACACACCAAACAATTGGCGCTACTCAACTTGTAATGTATGAGTACTATGTTTATATTTAATAAAACCCAAAGGATTTTTTACACTATGAGCCTTTTTGGTCTTTTTTGGGTGCCAAACTCCATCGTTCCCTTACTGAAAGAAACCGGAAGCGTGGAGCAGTCTTGAGACAAGGAGAAAGGCCCAGGCTGCGTGATAAGCCACAGGCGGTATCTGACCCCCTATAACAAGGGGTCCACAGGAGCTGGTAAGCGGTCTCTTTAGCTGGTGGTGGATTCACAACGGTTGTGGTGATGAAAGATGTATTTCTTCACCAATAGATCATCTTGATAGATCACCTGTTCATAGACTTTTTGCACATATTATCATTTAATATTGTTTAAGATTGATGCACTTTGGCACTTTATTTTAATTTACTTATTTTACATTTACATATTTCATGCTTATATGATTTTTTTCATCAATCAGCGCAATTCTTATTTTTACTCAACAGAGCAGATAAGTATGGCACGTTTGTTAAAAAAAAAAAAAAAAAAACGAGACTTTACAATCACTTGAAGGATAAAAAACAGTTTTTGTTGTTGTTTTGTTGCTGTTTATGACCCTTTGGGAGGATTTCCCTTCACTTCCTGTCCTGAAACAGGAACTAAGAAGAAATCTCTCCAGTATCTCACATCTGGCTGAGGACTTTCGGTAGTTGGAAAACATGCCGGCTCTAGTGAGCGGAGCAGCGGAGAGGACTATTAAGTTAACAGCTGTTTGAGCTGGTGCCAGTAAAAGGCACTTATACATGTGAATATACATCTATTATGTATTTTATGGAACCCCTTTTTTAAAAATACTATGATTTAATATACTTTAGCTTCATCCGGGTCTTTGGTGTATGGCCTGGAGCCTAATAGGATCCATATGGAAAAGGAGGAGAGAACCAAGGCATCCCGATATAGGGAATAAAGCACTTTATGACCTTCCTTTCATTAGGGGTCAAAGGCCTGGTGAGTGCGCATTTTTTCCAGAACATGGTGATTTTATAAGGTGAAGGAGACCAATAACGAAGAAGGCACAAATTGAAGTTTTAGCACAAAATATTTTTTATTTTCTGTTCCACTTGGTGTTGGTTTATCACATTTGGATGTGGCACTTTATATTAATATATGGACATTTGGTTTTAAGGTTAAGATTGGTGTCAATTTTTGTGATCATTGTAATTTATGTATGGTTATGGTTTAATGTGAGGAATGAAAAGCGCAGAAGTGGAAGCACCGTCATTTTGTTTATTTAATAATAGTTGTTCAAAAGCGTTTTAACACTTAAAAGGGGCAGTTTCACACATTTTTTAGTTCATGTGATTTTGGATTCCTTGTCGATTTATTTATTATTATTACACAAGTAGAGAACAAGGATCAAGTTCTCCCTTTTTAGGGGTAGACGCCAATTAATAATTTTGGTTTCAATCAAAAAACGGACAGTAGACTGGCCAGGTCAACAGGTGAAAACAAAGAAAAAAAGCCTAAAAAAAGTAATCCAACAACCACATTTACAGAAAGGTAAGCTGCAATATATTACATTTTTGTTTTTGGGTTTAGTACTACTTTAAAGGATATAGTGGTATCCCCTTACAGCCTACTGATTGGACAATAAAAGAACAATAAGCCATCAACTCACTCTCTTGACTTTGACTCACTCTGCTGACTAGATAGACCAAGCTGTACAAACAATTGAAGAGTGGGAGAAGACTTACGCTATAAAGAAACAGAGAATAATCAAAGGTCTGTGGGCACCAAAATTCAAAATTTAAAGCTAGATAAGCCAGGTTGCACTGCCGCTGAATACTTGAAAGTGCTCCAGGTAAATTATGAAAGAGTCAAGAACTGTGCAGAGTTGATCTACCTCTTTGAGATCACCTACCAAGAGTCAGAGGTACATCTTAGGGAGCTACATATACCATCATAGGCTTTTTTCTTGGAGCGCACTCTAAAGTGGGTATAGGCCACCGGTTGCAGAGTTGTTGCATTGAATCATTTATTCATTGCTATCACTGTTATTGCTGTGTTAACCTGTTCATTTAGTGCAGCCGTCATCAAATGGCGGTCCGCGGTCTGAACATGGACCGAGGGATGCTTTTGTTCGGACCGTCAGTCCGCCAGTGTAAAATGCCTCTGCTCCACCACCATTGGTTGCAGGGACCGCGGGCATCCCTGCAACCAATGACATTACATGTGTGCCCCGCCCTCTGCTGCTGCCTCTCTCGTGGCTCCCGGCCAGGCCGCAAGGTAAGGTGTGACGTCACTTGTGGGTTTGCCCCCTGCTGCTAATTATCTCAGCTCCCAGCTCTCACTCCTTGCCGGTTGCGTGGTATGATGCGCCCAGCCCCCTTCAGCAAGACACTCGGCACAGCTCTCAACCCCTGCAACTTGCTACCTATGCTGGCTTCAGCTCCCTGCCTGCAAACAAGGTATGTGCAATGTAATATTTACAGGGGCACAATGATGGGCACAAAATGTTGTTGTGCCCATCAGAGCGCCCCTTAACATAAAATGTGCATGAACCTTATTTTATGTTAAGGGGTACACTGATGGGCATATTTTATGTGATGGGGACACCTGATGTTAATGAGCACTCTGATGGGGACACCTAATGTAAAGGAGCACTCTGATGGGGATACCTGATATAAGGGGGCACTGTGATGGGGACACCTGATATAAAGGGGCACTCTGATGGGCACACCTGATGTGATGGGGACACCTGATGTAAGGGGGCACTCTGACGAGAATACCTGATGTAAAGGGGCACTGTGATGGGGATACCTGATGAATGGTGGCACTGTGATGGGGACACCTGATGTAAAGGGGCACTCTGATGGGCACACCTGATGTAAAGGAGCACTCTGATGGGAATACCTGATGTACAGGGGCACTGTGATGGGGACACGTGATGTAAAGGGCCAATCTGATGGGCACACCTGGTGTGATGGGGACACCTGATGTAAGGGGGCACTCTGGCGGGAACACCTGATGTATGGTGGTAAGTGATGGGGACATTTGATGCAAAGGGGGCACTCTGACGAGGACACCTGATGTAAGGCGTCACTCTGATGGGGATACCTGATGTAAGGGGGCACTCTGAAGGGCACACTTGATGTAAGAGGGCAATCTGATAGGGACACCTGATGTAAGGGGGCACTCTAAAGGAGACACCTGATGTAAGGGGGCACTCTGATAGGGACACCTGATGTAAGGGGGCACTCTGAAGTAGACACCTGATGTAAGGGGGCACTGACAGGGACACCTGATGTAAGGGGGCACTCTGAAGGAGACACCTGATGTAAGGGGGCACTCTGATAGGGACACCTGATGAAAGAGGGCACTCTGATGGGGACACCTGATGTAAGGGGGCACTCTGACGAGGACTCCTGATGTAAGGGGGCACTCTGATGGGGATACCTGATGTAAGGGGGCACTCTGAAGGAGACACCTGATGTAAGGCGGCACTGTGACAGGGACACCTGGTGTAAGGGGGCACTTTGAAGGAAACACCTGATGTAAGGGGGCACACTGATAGGGAAACCTGATGAAAGGGGGCACTCTGATGAAGACACCTGATGTAAGGGGGCACTCTGATGGAGACACCTGATGTAAGGGGGCACTCTGACGGGGACACCTGATGTATGGTGGCACGTGATGGGGACATTTGATGTAAAGGGGGCACTCTGACGAGGACACCTGATGTAAGGTGTCACTCTGATGGCGATACCTGATGTAAGGGGGCACTCTGAAGGGCACACTTGATGTAAGAGGGCACTCTGATAGGGACACCTGATGTAAAGGGGCACTCTGAAGGAGACACCTTATGTATAGGGGCACTCTGATAGTGACACCTGATGTAAGGGGGCACTCTGACGAGGACACCTAATGTAAGGGGGCACTCTGATGGGGATACCTGATGTAAGGGGGCACTCTGAAGGAGACACCTGATGTAAGGGGGCACTGACAGGGACACCTGATGTAAGGGGGCACTCTGAAGGAGACACCTGATGTAAGGGGGCACTCTGATAGGGACACCTGATGTAAGAGGGCACTCTGACAGGGACACCTGATGTAAGGGGGCACTCTGACGAGGACACCTGATGTAAGGGGGCACTCTGATGGGGATACCTGATGTAAGGGGGCACTCTGAAGGAGACACCTGATGTAAGGCGGCACTCTGACAGGGACACCTGATGTAAGGGGGCACTTTGAAGGAGACACCTGATGTAAGGGGGCACTTTGAAGGAGACACCTGATGTAAGGGGGCACACTGATAGGGACACCTGATGAAAGGGGGCATTCTGACGGGGGCACCTGATGTAAGGGGGCACTCAGACAGGGACACCTGATGTAAGGGGGCACACTGACGGGGACACCTGATGTAAGGGGGCACTCTGATAGGAACACCTGATGTAAGGGGGCACTCTGACGGGGACACCTGGTGTAAGGGGGCACTCTGACGGGAATACCTGATGTATGGTGGCACTGTGATGGGGACACCTGATGTAAAGGGGCACTCTGATGGGGATACCTTATGTAAGGGGGCACCCTAACAGGAATACCTGTTGTATGGTGGCCTGTGATGGGGACACCTGATGAATATCTTTGGGTATATTATTTACTGCCGAGGCCACTGGAGATAGGGGTCCCAACTCCCTGTGATGATTCTGACCTAATATGGAATTGCAAAATATTTAAACCTATCATGAGAGCTACATGTAGGCTCATCGTGTTACCACTTGCTGAAAATGCTATTTTCTTGGCTGTCATGTGGATGCTTTAGCTTCTACACCTGCTGGATCATTGACCCCAAAACAAGTTCATAGATAAGGATTTCTGACTTGCCGTCCCACTTTCACTGAACTATGCTTACTCTGTGTCTCTGACTCAGAGATAATAACACCATACATAGCCAGGCAGATAACATTTTCAAAAAGAGGCCAGTAATGGTAGGCCTCATATTCCTTTAATGAAAGGTATAATTCCTTGGCAAAAATGTGTAGTAACCCATTATTATAGCAATTATATGGTGGAGGGTGGTAGTAAAGGACATTGGGTCTTGCTATTTGCTGATGTAATGTACCTCTTTACTAATTCACCTTTTCACTAATATAGTACCAGCTAGCGGCCCCTTTAAGCCATCTGGCAGAATGTTCCTACCCTCTGCAGGTCATTGCACTCACCTTCCCTAATGAAGGGTAGTGATGAGAGAAAGAAGAGCAGAAGATGATACTCATTGGACACTTCCCCAGCCTAGAACTGTGCCCTCCCCTAGCAATGGGCCAGGTACATTCTAATTGGCTGCTGTGGTGGTTGATTGTCCCTCTGTTCAAGGGTAGGAGGAGTGAGTCCAGGGGACCAAGGAAGGCTTGAGCAGGTTGGAGGCAGCGGGGAGCCTAGGTACAGGGTTCAGGGCTGCTGGGGCAGCTGTGGAGCCTGCTGCAAAGGCTGCTATGGGTCTTCTGAGTCTGCCTGGAATGTGAGCCCACGACAGAGCCTGGGAAGAAAGCTGAGACACTTCTTGGAAGATTTTAAACTGAGCTGTAGAGAGAGCTGCCACGTGACTATCGTGCTTTTTCTGGGGAGAGTGTGCTAATGAACCCCAAATACATGTGCTGTGGTGCTGGGCTGTACTGCTCCAAACAGTTTCTGTGTGCGCTGACTGTAAGATTGTGTTGCTGCACTAGACTGCCATGCTGTGCTATCCAGAAGACTGAGCTGCAGTACAGAATCATGCTGCTGTGTGAGATCTGACCCTGAGAGAGTTTCACAGATTACTACAGGAGCACAAGCTTGATAAGGGGCCAGAAGGCTGCCTCTCACCTGAACTGACTCAGGAGCTGTGGCCTAGCTCCAATCCATATCCATCTTGCATTTAGGAGCAGTCATCCACTGTGTCTGGAAGGGCTTTGCCAAACCAAAGTGGTGAGAAGCCTGTTGGTCACATTGATGTGTTTACTTGGCTATTGTTGCCATTTCTGCTGTCCTCTGATGAGTTTCTGCTCAAAGGGTTTTGCCCTTTGTTTACCTTGGAAATACAAATACTTCAGATTGAGAGGGAGCACGCCTTTAAGTAATTCAAACAGGACTGAGATGTGAACCCCATTTGAAGATGGTCAAGTCATGGCTTCTGAATTTTTTGATAGGTCTTACAGTTACCATTCATCTTTTCTCTATGGAACCTGTTTCCCAGACTGCGCTGACTGGCTTTATTTTTGTATAGTTTACTGTTATATTTCTTTGTCTAACCCAACTTCCCTTTCAGGGCTTTTGCCTGGTAATAAAACCCATTGCCTGGTAATAAAACCCAACAGTTCCAGGTGTGTTGGTGCTTCTTGGTTTCTGGTGTAAATGGGTCATCACTGAGCAGGGAAGGAGGACCCAAAACAATCCAGTGGCTCCTTTTAGGGAGGCACTTCACTTTTAAAAGTGAACAAATTCATCCAGCAAAGCAGAGCTCAACTTTGATGTTTCAACAGTAGAGTGTGTTAGCTACCCGATTTGCCGCCAGCAAACTGGCCAGTGGCACCTCCCCTCTTCTTTTTGGAATAGAGCACAAAAAGACCTGCTATGGGAGAAACTACACCATATTGTGTCTCATATACTCCAAGTGCTTATCTACAGCCCCATGGACATTCTTGGGCTCTAACTTGTGTGGAATAAAGTGTTATTTTAAATTGAATCTAAGGTGTACATATATTTATATGTGAATAGACATACAGACAAAAATTTTTTGACTCTTTTCCCATAGAGCGCTGCTTGTGTTTTTGTATATCTTGTTCTCCATTTTCCAGTGGTTGGCAGCTGCACTGGGTGTCAATTTTATTACTATACACCCTCCATTCACATTCAGTTTGAGTGCTTTAGGAACTTGTTGTTTGTTTTTTACTCCAAGTCTGAAGCCCACCTTCTTGAATAAAGAATGTCAATACAAATAGCCTTTCAAATCTTCTGTTGTGAAGTAATGGGATAACATTCTGTACAGCCACGTCTTCAAGTTTACAGATCAGACCATCAGTGCAGTTCAATTCAGTGCAAATAACTTTAACCTTTGAAAGTCCAGTCGTCTCTCTCTTTCTCTCTCCATCTCCCTACTTTGAGTCCCCACCCCGGGTCCCTCTCCAGACCTAGACCCAAAAGGACTTCTCCTTTACAGGCTACAAACCTACGTGTTGTAGGTGAGGTGTAGCCTGTTCCTACGCCCCTTCTCCCCAAGATTCCACCCACACATGACTATAAAGGGGCATAGACCCGACCCACACCTACACCCTGGGGAGGCGTCTCCTTTGAAGGGGCATTAACATCTGTTTACAAGTGAATTTGCTGAGAGTCGCTCATCATTACAAGTCACAACTCTGGAGAAAAAAACAATATTTAGCTCAGTATTGATATTTAGACATCCAAGTAAATATTTAAATATCTTGGTGCATGTTAGCTCAAAAATAACCGGAAGTAAGCTTTGTTTGAAAGACCCTGTCCCCAGCAGTTCCAACCTGATTCTCACTTCCTCTGCTAACTCTGTGTAAAGAGTCTGTCACAATGTGTTGCCATGGAAGGGTGTATTTGCCCATGCCATCTGGTACTGCTGGGCTTGGTGCCATTTTGTCTCTGATGTCAGCAGCCCTAGAAGCAACAGATCTATCGCTAAAGTGTTGCATTGTCTAGATCTCATGCATGTGCAGTACAACCCAAGCTGAATGTGGGTTTATGCAGTATCCCTTACTCCCATGCTAGGAGTAGAGGAATAACAGTGACAAACCAAGGAGCAGCATGAGAAGCAGGTGGGCCAAGCAGTCTGACACTCTCAGAAGTGTCAGTTTCTGCTGCAGTGAAACAGTAAACACTAGAACATAAAAAGAGGCACAGTGAGCACATTTTTGGCACTTCTCAGTGTTGTAGTCAAGTTAAAAAAGAGATGATGACAGGGTCTCTTTAAAGAATAATTTGTAAAGTAATGCTTTTCTACAAACCCTTTGTGTGAATTGGGCTACAAATGGTAGGCAGAAGATATATATAGGACGAGAACATCTCTGCTTTTAGCTCTGTTTATCAACTGACTCATAACTAGTCACCCACAATGCCTTCGTGAAATGTGAGCATGCATAACAAATTTCAGAATAATTATAGCTCTAATGGCCATATGAGTGTTCTGAGACACTTCAGAAGCTTGATGCTTGTCATGCTTTATCACTCTTACACATAAAATATTAACCAGTTCAATACAGAAAGCACAAAAAATACTAAATAAAAACACAGAAAAACAGCTTTTGGATTATGACTAGTTCCTAGTTATACTAATTCTAGTAAGGTTCATCTTTCAGATGATATGGTAAGATGTGGGTGTTATATACACAAAGTACAACAATCTGTAGCACCAATCTAAAAAAAGTGAAAAACTGTTTATCTCTGTTCTTGAATATAACGTTTGGAGGAAGAATAATGCTCCATAAAATCTTGGATCAGTAACAGAAAATTAAAGTAGAACTTTTTTTTTCATTTTGGATAGAGCAAGGAAGGGTTATAACCCCTGTCAGATTTTTTTCGTCATCTGTGTCCCATTGCAAAGATTTCCCTTCACTTCCTGTCCCATTGCCAAACATGAAGCGAGAGGAAATCCCTGCAAATGAAGGGAATTCCTTGCGACCCCTGAGGTCACCAAAACTAGTGTCCCTGTTGGAAGATTTCCCCTTCATTACTTTTCTGGGGACAACCCAAAATTTTGGATTTTCTTTTAGGCTGGGTTCATACTGTTGCAAATTGGATGTGGCTTTCCTCACATCCAATTCGCATGTCAGGAGATTGTGACCGGCTCTCTATTCACACATCTCCGGAGCAGCTCCGGTGCAAATTGCACAGGACTCCTGTGTGTCTTCTGGTCCGTTTCAGATCCGAATTGAGCCAAGAATTTGGACTGAAACAGGACCTGAAATGGTGAACAGGGATGCACAGGACCCCTGCTGTAAGCCGCTCCGTGCGGCAGTGTGAACCCAGTCTTACTTTCAATCTCAATGATAATGGTAAACAGAACAAATAGAGAGGGTGACTCTCCTTAACCACTTAAGCGTCGTTTAACTGACAATTGCGCAGTCATGCAACGTGGCTTCCAAACAAAATTGACGTCCTTTTTTTCCCACAAATAGAGCTTTCTTTTGGTGGTATTTGATCACCTCTGCGGTTTTTATTTTTTGCGCTATAAACAAAAAAATAGCGACAATTTGGAAAAAAATGCATTATATTTTACTTTTTGCTATAATAAATATCCCTCCAAAAAATATATAAAAAAAACATTTTTTTTCCCTCAGTTTCCTCAGTTTAGGTCGATACGTATTCTTCTACATATTTTTGATAAAAAATATCGCAATAAGCATTTATTGATTGGTTTGCGCAAAAGTTATAGTGTCTACAAAATAGGGGATAGTTTTATGGCATTTTTATTAATAATTATTTTTTTTACTAGAAATGGTGGCGATTAGCAATTTTTATCGTGACTGCGACACTTTTGACGTGATTTTGGGACCATTCACATTTATACAGTGATCAGTGCAATTAAAAATGCATTGATTACTGTGTAAATGTGACTGGCAGTGAAGGGGTTAACCACTAGGGGGCAGTGAAGGGGTTAAGTGTGTCCTAGGGAGTGATTCTAACTGTGGGGGGAGTGGCTATGTGTGACACAACACTGATCACCGCTCCCGATTACAGGGAGCTGTGATCAGTGTCCTGTCACTAGGCAGAATGGGGAAATGCTTGTTTAAAATAGCATTTCCCCTTTCTTCCTCTCTGTGAGACTATCGCGGGTATCCCCGCGGACATCGAATCCGCGGGACCCACGATCACACTTACGGAGGACGTGGAGGGCGCGCCCGCAAACCGCTTCTCAAAGGGCAATGTACAGGTATGTTAATCTACCTGTACGTGCCCTTCTGCTGACGTATATTGGCGTGAGCCGCTCGGCAAGCTGTTAACGGGGCACAGTCAGCAATAAAAACTGACAAGTATTCTAATTCTTCCCTACTCCATTCAAAACTAAAAAAGTTTTGCCTTTAGTTATACTTTAAAGCTGAACTCTAGATTAAACAAATATTATCTGAGCCATGTGTATTCTTACTTGAATCTTGGAATCCTTTGGATTTATCTTGTAGATCTCTGTAGTAATCCAGCATTAAACATCCAATGTACATTACATCTGTGCTTAGCTAAACTATACTATTTACTTACCGCCATTTGAGTGCAGCAGCCTCCAGCGTGTTTACATTCCATCTGAGAAGAATCTGCTCTCATAAGTTTACATATGATGCTATTCCACCCAGTAGTAAACCATCCCCATCAGCGATAAGACATTTAGCTTCAGCTATGGGGAACTGATTTGTAGCATGAAGGTTTTACATGAACCTGTAGCCAGCTATCTACAGCCAAATAATTACATTTCCATACCATGCATTACAGTATTTAAAACATGCTATCATTGACTCCAATTGCTGCAGGCTGTGTGTAATATAATTCTATAAGGAACTTTACAGGCAGAGCTTTAAGAAAATGATTATTGATAATATGTACTGTATAAAAAAATGTTATAAATATTTATTCTTTTAGGGCTGGTTCACAACAGAATCACACAGGAATGCGGTCCGCGTTGCTGTGCGATTCCTGTGGGATTCAGTGTGGTTCGATTTTTAGCCCAATCGTCTGAATGGGCTGAAATTTCACTGGATAGAACCAATATTAGTGCAGGCATTATTTTTCAAAAACATACTGCACTGGATTGCATGGCACCATGTGATCTGGTGCAGGCACACACACTGCATTTGTGATCTGCGTTTGAGGTTGTGAGTGTGGTATAGAATCTTAATTAAGATCTCAGTGTTTTGTTTTTCAGTGCCTCCAACCTTACGGTAAATTTGTGAACTTGGTTCAGATAATCAGTACATACCACAATCCTTTCCTGAGTTCGTTAATTTATGGGGATTTCTTACAAATGTATAAATATCTCCCAACAAAGTTAATAATCGTGCTTTACGTTCAAGAACACAATATCCATTGTCGCTCCGGGAAACAGTCCTCTGAATTTCTCCGGGCGCAAGGAATCCAAAGTATGTCTCACTGAGTCAACAGAAAAATATTGCCAATTTGAAAGAAATGTTAAACCAACAGAGCTTACTAAAAATGAATGGGGCAATAATACTCTCCCTGGGACCACAGAAATTGAAATTGATGCGATACAAGCTTGTCTGAATTCCCCCAAACACAGCTTCAATAATACACAGCCTAGACAATCAATATGGGCAGATGATAATGATAAACTGCCCTACATACAGCATATGATAATGTCAATGCAAAAACTATAAAATATAATCCCTACAATTTTGAGATAAAAAGATAATTAAGATTTGTATGGTCTGTATCTTACCAACAGTTTAAAAGGGGAAGATGTCTGCCAATAACTAAGTACATCGAGTGGTTCCAGTCACAAGGTCCAGCAAGATGGGGAGTGGTCAAATATCAGCAGGCTTCTTGATCGTCTAGGGGGTGTATCCGGCGAGTGGGTCTGTGATCCTTTCTCTATGGCCCTCACATCCTTTATACCATCTGGGACAATAAGCTCATTAAATTATCATAAGCTCAGCCCAGAAGGTTTGGCTTATTCTCCATTGCTTGAGGAACTCTAATGATTTACCTGGTGAGCTCAGGTAATATCATCTTCAGCCACAAGGTGTGTCTGAGGACAGAAAATGTATTCTGAATTATTTGTTAAAAGAAAATATGTTCTTCATAATTGGCATCTACCTATGTATTGGGGCTTATGAATACATTTCTATATTGTTCAGGGACCCCAACAACTGGTACATAATATAATATACTTAGTACAAATTTGATTATTCACTATCGCACAAGATGGATGTTTATATGGATAAATGCATGACTCCTGCAGATCCTATGCAAATCTATTTGTCTCGGGACAACACATGTTAAATGGGTTTTTTTTACGTAGATGTGGTCACGGTTTCTATGTATTTACAACAATTATTCTACTTTATGATCACATATATTTACAATGCCAAATGTATAAAGGTTTTCCTACAGCATTTGAAATGAATCTTGGACATTTCAGACACATTTCCATTATTGACCGATATTGGTGCCTGTTTGTCATTAACCTTGTATCTCATTTATTGTCTGAGGGGAAGCTGAGTCAATATGGGGCTCTCACTATGGAGCCCATCTCACCCTTTGAAACAATGGAGTTATTTACCCAAGCTTTTCCTTTAATTAAAGGTTTTAGAACTTGAGCCTGAAAACACACATTTGCCCGTTGTCAGCTGGTTTCGTGTCAGACGGCACTATTGTTCATGTTTACTCGGTTTCAACATGAGTTCTGTTTCTCGACTTTAGTCCTCCAATGGATCGTATCACTTAATCAGGCATTTCTGTTGGGAGGGGGAGTGCTCTCCTGGAGTGATGACTCAGCTGAAGTCTAAATGAAAAATATAATATTTTGATGTGTCTCGGCCATGACAAGGTGTCGTTAGAAATACACTGACACCCGCCCAGTGCTTTTTGAATGCAGCGTGGGAAATGCGCATAGAACGCAAGTTCCCTACACTGTGTTCTTACTCCTGCTGAAGTAAGTAAGGGACATAAACAAACTCACAGGTACAACAACAGTTTGGTTGTTTACTCATTTTTCAGCAGGCTTCATACTTTATAATATTAGTGGGCAAGGCAGCAGTAGACTTCCTATCACTAAGTAAGGTTCTGAGCCACCCCAACCGCATGTTTCCTAGGTTTACCTCTTTACTATGGGTGTCCAGGATATCCAAAGCCACCTTCAGGGCAGATAGTGTTGAAAGAAATGTGCATGCTCAGGTCATCTTCATGATCAATGAACCCATAGGAACTCAGCTCTTAACATTCCGGGTTCAAAGCTGTCAGGTCCCAGTGGCTGTGGCCTTGTAAACAAAAGATTGGAAATTCTCTGTCCCAGATCTGTTTAGTCAGAGTGCAGGGAATTCATTAGAGGTCTATAAAGCCTTGTACACACTAGTATTTTATTTTCGTTCAACCCAGCAGGGCTGAACGAAAAGAACCTGACAGCTCCAGAGGAGCCGCTGTACTAACCATGCAATGTTAGTACAGTGATCTCCCCTGCTATTGTGTTCTGAGAAGGGGATAACCCCCCCCCCCCCCTGACACCAGAAAACTCCAGTCAGCGCTCATTGGCTGAGAGCGCTGATCGGATGCCGATTGGCAGACCTTTTTTGGTCATGCCCCTTCCTCAGAAACCAACTAAATGGCTGGCTTCTGTCGGACCGGCTGCTGTACACCCAGGCCGAATGTCGGCTGGTTTCTATTGAACCGGGCACTGTCGTCCGACATTCGGCCTGTTTGTACTAGGCTTTAGAATGAGCATCACCCCATGCTGAGGTCCATCTCTGTTTTTCATTTCTTGTTAGCTAACAAAATACACCCCTCCAAAGTTCCAGGGCAAACAAACATGTTAAAAAAGACCACTGTGTGCAGTTCAGCAGTGTATGACTGGCTTATGGTGCTGCCATTCCCACTCTAAAGCAGCCCATAGATTATGCAATTTTCTTTCCTTCCACCATAGGTGGAAAGGAAGAAAATTGCTTGATTCCGCCATCAATACAGCCAGTGTTAATGGGGGAATCCCTCCCGCCACAATATTGTGTTCTCCCGGCGGGCAGCCTTCCCTGCCAGGTGAACACAATGATCAATGCTGGCTGCTATAATCATTGTCAGTGAGCGCATGCAAAAAAATCAGATAGGCTGGTTGTACTGAAGTTGATCTATGGATCGGCTTCAGTACAACCAGCCTGCCCATAGATGAATCGAATCTGAGATTTGAACCATCTGTGGCTGGCTTTAGTCTTGGGTTTTGATGTATAGAGCAGTGTTTTTCTACCTTGTTTCAATCTAGGAACCCTTCAAAATTATGCAAAATCTCTAGTCACTCCATTCTAAAATGTGAAAAACTAAACAAAAAGTTTTACATATTCTACCAGCATCCAAACACTTAGGACACCCAATGTCAGAAGTGCCTTACTCTTCCAAAGCAAACACACCTTTGCACACTGGTACTGATTAGTACTCCACTGTTTTTCTTCTCCCTCAGTTTCTCTCCCTCAGTCAGCTACTGTAATGTGACTCCAATGCTAATGGAGAGGGGCAGAGAAGGGACAAAAAAGGATGCTGTGCAGATGCCCGATGTCCTCCTTATCAACAGATAATGTCACTGGTTGTTAGGACGCTGGCGGCTGGAAGGTGTGCAATGAAAACCTGTGGCTTTGTGTAATTAAAAGGCTTTTTCACCCAATGGCTTTTTTGGGCAATTTTTAGGGCAATTTTTAGAGCAATTTTTGGCAATTTTTAAGCATTTTGCCATGGCACTTCTGTCTAACTAAAAGAGAAACTGACGGGGGCGTGTCCGGAATGGCGCTGGGAGCAGACGTGTGTTAGCTGAGCTCCCGTCTCCGGCCAGCAATCCTTTCATGATCCTACTGTGGAAGATCGAGTAAAAGTTGTCATTAACCCCCGGACTATCTAAGAGAGGATTGGGCGATGCCCGTAGGTAAAAAATCGAACCAGGGCAGGTACAGTAACACTCCGGTCAGAACCCGCTCTGGGCCGAACTACGCGGCACACGAGGCGTCCAAGATGGCGTCGCAGGCGGACTCCCCTCCGGACGGAGCGATACAAGCGGGCTCAGCGGCGTTCGATGCCCTAATGCTGGCCATAACCACCTGCCAGGCCACACTAACTACTAAAATTGACCATATACAGACGGAAACAGCCCTTATCCGGAGGGATATGGACAAGTTTAGAGACCGGGTATCTGAAGCGGAACGCTGAATCTCTGAGGCGGAAGACATGCAGAGAGACCATCATGTGGATATTCAGGCCCTGAAGCTGAAAGTGAAACACCTGGAGGGGAGAGCCGAAGACGCCGAAAACCGAAACCGCAGGAGTAACTTGCGGGTCCTTGGCCTCCCGGAGGGTGCAGAGGGGGCAGACCCGGTGACATTTATGGAGGGGCTTTTGCCTAAACTGCTCCCCAGGGCCACTTTCTCTCCTCATTTCTCCATAGAGAGAGCTCATCGGATGCCAGCATCTAGAGGCCCTCCAGGCGCACCGCCGCGCACTTTTATTTTTAAACTATTGCACTACAGAGATCGGGATATTATCCTAAGAGAAGCCAGAATCCAGGGGGAATTGAAATTTGACAACGCAACTCTCCTGATATTCCCGGACTATTCGGTAGAAACACAACGTCGCCGCAAGTCTTTTAATCAGGTCAGAGCCATGCTGAGACAAAAGGGGGTGAGGTACAGTATGCTTTTCCCTGCCAGGCTGCGTGTCCAAGACGGGGAGAGAGTGCAGTTTTTTACCTCCCCCAGAGAAGCTGCAGCTTGGGCTGAAACACTCCGCACCTGAGCCCAGGATGGGGTCGGGTGGGTACTCTCTCTCTGACTAGCCTTAAATCTTATCACCCTCATTACCAGTGTTCCATATACCCCAGGTCCTACTCTTCTGGCTGTGCTTTGCAGGACAATGCTTGTGTGCAATTTCAAAGGGAAGTCTCCAAAACTCCCCGCAGCAGTTCTTCTCAACAACCAGGGAGATCGTTGCTGAATCCTCATCCCACATTGTAACTCGCATGAGACACAGTCTACCGCCCTGGGAGGCGACTTTCTATCCTCCTGGCTGATTGCACTACCGACCCCCGGGACGGGGCGAAGAGATGAGGTCCTTCTTTCTTGACTGTGTTCCAGAGGTTTATCTGCGAAACCCGGATGTCGGCCGCCCATATTGCCTCCTTCATTGCTACACCGCATGTACTGAATGGGGGAAGTGGTGAATCTCTCGTGGTTGAGACCTGACTATCCTGGTTCCCCCTTCCTTCCCCCCTCCCTTCCTTCCCCCCCCTTCCTTTCCCCCCCCCCTTCCTTTCCCCCCCCCCTCCTTCCCCCCCCCTTCCCCCCCCTCTCCTTCCCTTCCCTCCCCCCCCCCATTCCCTCTCCCATCCCCTCCCCTCCCTCTCCCCCACTCTCCCCCTCCTATCCTTTCCCTTCTCGATATATATATAAAGGTGAAACAGTGGAGACAGAACCACTAAATATCCACCCTTAGAGATATCTGTCCTGGACTTTCTAAATTAGTTTTGTTGTGGTAGCCATGCAGACCCCAAATCTGAGGAACGCTGTATTGTTATTGGGGTAGTTGTAGAGGGGTTTACCCCAAAAAAGTTTAAGTATGCGCCCCCGGGGACCCGGGTGATCCACATTATCTATCCATGTCGGATAACATTATGCACTAGCGTAAGTGAAAGGCTAGGCGCCAAACGCACATTGCCTTCATGTTAGGCCTTGAGCCTTCCCTTTGTTGTTTGGGATTGAGGCCCCTCCTGCTGTGTTGGGGTGGGGGGGCGGGGTGGGGGGGGGATGTTTGGTTCATTTGGCCTGCGGTTGCAGACCCATTTATTTTGTTCCTTTTTGCTCTTATGATTTTTAGTTACGACAGTACAGCAGGCCGATTGCCTAAATATCATTCCATGTTGTTTATTGTGATGACTGGCCTACCCGGGCCCAGACCTCCAGACAAGGAGTTCATACCTCCCATAAATCCTACCGCATTCTTAGACCATTTCGATGACCTCCCTTAGGTTGATCTCCTGGAACACGAGGGGCCTAAACTCCCCGGTGAAACGCTCGTTGGTATTTCAGTTTATTAAATCATACCAGCCCCATCTGTGTGTGTTCCAGGAGACGCATCTGGTGGGGAAAAAGACTCTCAGTCTCAAAAAACCGTGGGTGGGGTATCACTACCACTCAACACACTCCACCTTCTCAAGGGGAGTGAGTATACTAGTTCTCAAGACACTACCATTTAAACTCCTTGACCTGGCTCTGGACCCGGGTGGTAGATATGTGATAATACATGCCCTGCTTCATAATGTACCGTGGGTTTTGGTGGGCCTCTACTTGCCACCCCCAGCCTCCCTTCAGATATTAAACCAGATAACTGCAAAAATAGCGGAATTCTCCACTGAACACGTAGTGATTATGGGAGACTTCAATCTGGTGCCAGATGCAAATTTGGATAGACTGACTCCCACTGGTCTGTCTTCCCAGGGGCTCGCGGACTGGGCGGATACTTATGGTATGGTTGACCTCTGGAGGTGGAAACACCCTCGTGAGAGGGCATATACCTGCCACTCTGCGTCGCACAGAACTTTCTCGCGCATAGATCTAATCTATGCGGGGAGTTCTGTCCTGCCTAAGGTCCGGGACATTACCATTCTCCCCCGAGGTATTTCGGACCACGCCCCGCTTCTCCTTGATCTAGACGCCTCGGTTGCCGCATCGGATAGACTCTGGCGACTGTCCAGGTACTGGATCTCGGACGCGGATGTGGAGCCGAAATATAGACAAGAATTGGAAACATATTGGGTAACCAATGAAGGGTCTGCTTCGGCGGCCTCTGTCTGGGATGCTTTTAAGGCATGCACCAGGGGACAGTACCAGACCATTATTTCAGAGGTCCGCAGGAATAGGAGAAGGGAACTTACAGATTTGGAAGCGGAGGCGGAGAGGCAGGAGGCTCGGTATGTTAGATCCCCGAACCCCCAGGTATACGAGAGGCTGCAATCGCTACAGCGCGAAGTCCTCATGCTAAGAACTTCACTGACCCAAAAGAGATTATTGCATCAAAAACAGAGAATATTCGAACAGGGGGAGAGGACGGGTCGCCTGCTGGCGTGGTTAGCTAGGGAGCAGCCTGGGGGGATGTCGATAGGTCAAATTCGCGGGGATGGGGGATCTATTCTCAACTCCCCGACAGACATCAACAGGGAATTTGCCTCCTACTACCAGAATCTATATCGTTCTAGAGTAAATTATGACCCTGCAGAATTAACGTCTTATTTAGACAAAATAGACCGACCCTTACTCCTTCCTATGCCAACAAATTAGATGCCCCTATCAGTATTGAAGAAATTCTAAAAGCGCTAAAGATGATGCAGACGGGCAAGACGCCGGGCCCGGATGGCATCCCAATTGAATTTTATAAGACCTATGCTGAACAATTGGCTCCTAAATTTCAACAATTATTGGCTAGATCCATGGCGGAGGGCTCCATTCCTGACTCAATGTACGAGGCGGTGATCGTAGTCATCCCCAAGACAGGAAAAGATCCAATGTTATGCTCGTCCTATCGCCCCATTTCCCTACTCAACGTGGACGTTAAGATTCTCTCAAAAATTTTGGCCAATAGAATAAATACGGTGATCACGGCCCTTATACATCCTGATCAGACAGGCTTTATGCCTGGACGGGGAACGGACATCAACCTTCGTCGGCTACATACGCACATCGCACTGGCCTCGGGTGGGGGTCCTGGGGTGGTGGCCTCACTCGACGCAGAAAAAGCATTTGATTCGGTCGAGTGGGGCTACCTGTGGGAGGTTCTCACCAGGTTTGGGTTCGGGCCCACTTTTTTGACCTGGATTAAACTATTATATGCCAAACCTACAGCCTGTGTTCGTACTAATGGCACCCTGTCGGGTAGATTCCCCCTGGAGAGGGGCACGAGGCAGGGATGCCCGCTTTCCCCGGCCCTATTTGCTATGGCACTGGAGCCGCTTGCCATCTCGCTTAGAGCGGATGAGGAGGTCAGGGGTATACAGGTTGGTGCGATCACGGAAAAAATTTCGCTATACGCCGATGACTCACTACTATATTTGGCAGACGCCTCTGACTCCCTTCGAGCAGCTTTAGCCCTTTTTGATTTATTTGGTCGTTTTTCAGACATCCGTATAAATTGGAGCAAATCGGTGCTCTTTCCCCTCAGTGGCTCAATACCACCTACAGATACAAACACCCCCTTGAAGTGGGTAGACGAGTTTACGTACCTGGGAGTTAGGGTAGGGGGCGAATTAAAGGAATATTTGGATAGGAATGTCTATCCACTACTCCCTCAGCTTCAACAAAAGTGTTCCACCTGGAAATCCCTCCCCCTGTCTCCGGTAGGTAGAGGGAACCTGCTAAAAATGATATACCTACCTAAATTCCTATATTATTTCAGGCATACCCCAGTCCCCATACCAAAATCCTTCTTTCGTAGGCTGGAAAATGTGGTGATTGCTTTTCTCTGGGCAGGGAAACCCCCACGAGTCGCTAAGGCTGTTCTATATCTTCCGCTGTCCGGGGGTGGACTTGCATTGCCGAACCTCTTAATTTATTATTGGGCGGCCGTCTTGGTGACGGTGAGGTGGTGGTTTTCGCAGCCTCGCCAGAACCCAGCGGTCACCCTAGAGGCGGCAGTCATGGGTTCTTATGCAGCGCTGTCCAACCTCCCGTACAGGGGACCGAGGGCTACATCTGCAGTTACAGGCCCCATGAAGACCACACTTCAGGTGTGGAAAGCCTCTAGAGCAGCACTGATACAACCGCTCACGGTGTCCCCACACACCCCGTTGTGGGTCAATCCGATGCTTCCACACCTCCTTAGCCTACCGGACCCGGCGGCATGGGCCAGTCGAGGTATCATCAAATTAAAACAGGTTATGCCAAGGGGAGTAATACCACCATTTAAAGAACTACAACGAGCCCATAACCTACCAAATTCCTTTCTCTTTAGGTACTGGCAATTAAAACATGCCCTCAAGGCCCAATTTCCCTCCCAGGTGATGCTTGAAACGGATCCAATCGAGCGTCTCTTGATCTCTGGGGTGCTGGAAAAGCCACTATCCTCCCTGTATTTCTATTTAACAGTCGCCCATGACATCAAAACTGATAAGACTAGAGCTAAATGGCAGGGGGATATTTCCTCGCTGGGAGAGGAGGAATGGGAAGAGTGTCTGACCACGTTTATCCCGTCCATGATTGCTGCCAAAGATAGATTTATTCAGCTTAAATTTATCCATAGAGCTTATTTCACGCCCCAACGTCTGGCCAAAATTTATCCTGAAAAGACTTCCAACTGCACTAGATGTGAAACAGAGGTGGGCTCCTTCTTTCATATGGTCTGGTCCTGTCCCAAACTAGGTCCGTTTTGGAGTGAGGTGGCGAACAAATTAGAGGTGATATGTGGTGCAGAGATACCAATGGATCCCTTAATCTTTTTGCTTAGCTATCTGGGAGAGATAGAGGGAGACCGCTATATCAAACAATGTCTAACATTCTCCCTATTTTATGCAAGGAGAGAAATACTCCTTAACTGGAAGAAAAAAGAGGCACCCACCGCGGAGGCATGGGAGGCGGCGGTAAATAATGTTCTGCCGCTGTATCGCTTGACTTATGAGAGCAGGAACTGTCCTCAAAAATTCGACAAGGTGTGGTCGAGCTGGGTGGATGCATGTGGCCGCCCCTGAAGATAGGGTGGCCTCGTGTGTTCGCCCTCGCCCCCCCCCTCTCTTTCCCCCTTCGGTTGGGAGGGGGGTGGGTTGGATTGGGTACTTTACACCTTAATGTAACGTCTGATGTTCCCATGGAGGTCTAATTAACACTACCGATTCATACCAAGGGGCTGTCATGTGTCATGTGCTATATATGTTTTGTCCGTCGCCACAAGTTGGAATGGAATGAAATAATCCTTTTATATACATGATTGTATATTGTAGTCTGTTAACTGATGCTGGATCCTAATATAATGCTGACAATGCTTGTACTGTCTGCTATGTTTAATAAAAATAAAATTCACTGTTAAAAAAAAAAAAAAGAGAAACTGACAGTAATAAAAACCTGGCGGGGTTGCTAACACTTATCTACTCTATCCAAACCAGTGGTGGTGCATCCATAAGGGCACACGGGCGCCGCCCCCTCTCTCCAGCCACCCCTCTATGACCAATAGATAGATTTATGCATAGCAATAATCTATCCATGGCTGCCACTGCCACCCCCTATTCAGACGCCCAGCCCCTTTTTGGGTGCCGGCGGCCTGAATTACAATTGCGAGGGGTGTTTTTGAAACACCTGATTAGAGCCATAGGCTCTAATAGGCTTCAAAATAGGTGAACTGCGAGTGCCATGCTTGGTGCTCGCAGTCCACCCAGGTGTGTTAAAAAAGCAAATGAATATTCGCTTTCATAACGCTGAACCGCCTCTCCGCCAATCAGGGGCTCGGGTCTGTTACCCATAACCTGATTGGCTGAAATGACATACACTGTGATTGGACACCTATCAGGAGGAGAGGATGGGAGGAGATGCATGGAGGACCCGCTGCCCCACCGAGACAGGGTAAGTGCTGGGCAGACGGCGAGCGGGCGTTTGATGGGCACAGTGGCAGCGTTTGATGGGCACAGTGGCTGCGTTTGATGGGCACAGTGGCGGCAATTGATGGGCACAGTGGCTGCGTTTGATGGCACAGTGGCTACAATTGATGGGCACATTGGCTGCAATTGATGGGCACAGTGAGGCCGCAATTGTTTTCTTTTTCAGAATTTTTCAGCTTGTTTGCACCCCCCCAAAAATTTTGAGCACCAGCCGCCACTGAACCAAACTACAAAAATAGTTTAGACTTCATTAGGGATTAGCCGAACACCCCCCGGTTGTACCCCCTGGTACAACTCCTTGGGTTTCTGGGGACTGAAAACCATCCCTTGTAGACTGCTGCGTGTTATCCTTGACATCTATGCTGACACAATCCTCCTCCTCCTCTTCTTCCTGTGTGTTTGGTGGCCCCGCAGGAATGCCATCTGGATAATGAGGGCCTTGAGAGGAAAGGAAGTCCTCCTCTTCCTCCCGTTGTTCTGCCTCAAGTGCCCTGTCCATGATTCCACGAAGCATGTGCTCCAGCAGGAAGACTAGAGAGACAGTGTAACTGATGCATGCATTGTCGCTGTTCACCATCCTTGTGGCCTCCTCAAATGGTGAAAAGAAGCCCTCTGCTGTGTGTGCAGTCACTGCAGCATTGCCAACGTTGAGTTCCACCTAGTGGGCATGTCACAAATGAGGAGGCTGGTGGGCAGGTTGCATCCCCTTTGAATGTCAGCTAGCCGAGCACTGGCATTGTATGACCGGCAGAAATGACCACAGACTTTTCTGGCCTGCCTCTGGAGATCTTGTAAGCTTGGGTACCTGGTCAAGAAACGCTGCACCACCAAATTCAGGACGTGTGCCAAACATGGAACATGGGTCAAGTGTCCCTGCCAGAGGGCGAAGAGAAGGTTGGTGCCATTGTCGCATACAACCATTCCAGGCTGAAGCTGGCGTGGCATCAACCACCTCTGAGCCTGCCCCTGCAGAGCTGATAGAGTATCTGCCCCAGTGTGGCTCCTGTCCCCTAGGCAGACCAACTTAAGCACCCCATGACATCTTTTTGCCTGACTGCTTGTGTAGCTCCTTGAGCATTTAGGGAGCACTACTGGTTCAGAGGACAATTCTGCAAAAGAGGCCATAGAGGAAGAAGAAGAGGAGGGAGGGGAGCATACAGATGTTGTGGCAGAATCACCACTTGCTGTTTGGAGGCATGGTGGTGGAACAAGCTCCAACACCAAACCCTGTCATGCAGCCTTCCCAGCTGCCAGCAGAGTTACCCAGTGCGCTGTGAAGGAAAGGTAAAATCCCTGTCCATGCCTGCTGGACCCTGAGTCAGCGGTAATATGAACCTTACTGCTGATTGCCCGTGTCCAACGAGGCTAAAACATTGCCTTCCATGTGGCGGTAGGGAGCTGGAATGGCTTTATGTGAAAAGAAATGGCGTTTTGGAACCTGCCACTGTGGTGCAGCACATTCCACAAATTTACAAAAGGGGGCTGAGTCTACCAGCTGAAAAGACGCTGAGCATGTGGATGGCTGGGACCGACTTTCTTTTTTTGGTCCAGCATCTGGGGTAGGAAAATTTGCCTTCAGAAATCAACTGGTGGTGTACTGCTAGCAGATTGGCACCTACTGCTATACCTTCATTCGTCTCAGTGCAGGTTTTTGAGAGCACTGGAGGTATAGTAGTGCTTAAGATCCCTGATGAGGAGCAAGGAGAAGTCTGCCTTTTTCTATGATGTAGGTGTTTCAGGTGCTGTTGCCAACGGACTGCATGGCAGGTCATCTTATATCTGGACAACAAAAGGGGACTTTTGGCCATAGAGGGCCAGGGACTTTTAACGGTGCTTAATAGACAAAGTAGAGATTTGTAGGATAAAAGAATATATTTTATTTATGAATCCATTATTTTAAAAACAGACAAGACATTTATGTTTGTTTACAAAACAATTGTGATAAAAATATGATACAGTGCTTGATACCACTTTCTCAACATGTTTTGCTTTCTTAAGCTTCTTCAGGAGACATAATGTGGCATCTGATTAACTATAAAATGAAAAATAAACCATAAATGTATGAAAAAAATTATTAAATAAAACATGATCATGTAGCATTAAACTAATATACAAGAATATATAGAAAAACTACTGTTTGGGGGTATGAATCAACATTCAAATATCAATATAGAGTGTATCCGCATAATTGCAGAACAAGATAATAATAAAGATATTTAATATTTATATTATATAAAAAAAAAAGGAGAGGGGGGGGGGGGGGCATTCATCCGTTTATCTTACCTGATGTCCTTGAATCTGTAAATGTGTTATTTAGATATCGAAGTAGTACACCAATAAATTGTGCCCTTTTGCCCAGACCTCCTAATGAAGGCATGCGGAGAGGGGTAATAAAGGGTTTCAATAATATCAAGTAACTGAAAAGTCTCTGTGATAAAGAGAAAAATATTAATTATATCAGATGTCACAAGGAAAATGAGTGATTAATTAAAATAATCATTTGATTGCAAATACCTATGATAGGTGAGTAGAATCAATCAAAATTCAAAGTTACATCCGTAAGGTGGTTAAAAGCAATACAAGCCTCTTTGGTGAAGGGTTCCAAAAGAAAGGAAAAAGCAGGCACAGCCAAGCAAGTTGGAATGAAAAAACCCTCAAAGATTCTGCGGGTACAGCTATGGTAAAGCGTTGCTATTATTTCCCTGGGGCTGGAGACCTGAGAAGTTAGTTAGTAAGGTTGAATAAAGACACCAGTCCATCCAGTTCAACCTGAGTGAGTGTGGGTCTACAACCCTGACCCTTGTCCCTAACCCTGAACATCGCACACTCACATCAATCCCTACCCTCAATCCAAGGTCCCCATTCATATACTAGGGCCAATTTTTTTGGACAGAAGCCAATTAACCTACCAGCATGTCTTTGGAGTGTGGGAGGAAACCGGAGTACCCGGAGGAAACCCACGCAGGCACAGGGAGAACATGCAAACTCCAGGCAGGTAGTGTCGTGGTTGGGATTCGAACCAGCGACCCTTTTTTACTGCTAGGCGAGAGTGCTAACCACTGCACCACTGTGCCGCCCTGATATATTATCTTCAAAGAGGGAATGTATAAAGAGGAAAAAATCGAGGACACAAGCTAGAAGCTAAATTATAGAGGAGGGCTAAATAGAAGACTTACTTGTAGTCCAAATAGCATACAGAGAGGAACCCTGGGTAGTCCACCAGGGGGCCGCAATGTTATCTCGTTGGCGTCAGGAGAGAAGTGACAGAGGGTGGCGGGAGGAGCCCCGCTATATAACCCTCTCCAGCGTGGTGGCGTCTGACTCGCCGTCACGCTGCGGACAGGACAAGAGGACTGTGAAAGCGCACACAAACAGATTGGGATGGTGGCGGCGGCGTCAGTGACGTCGAGACGTTCGGCTGACTCGCGACCATTTTAACAAATCCTGTGCCCAAACAACGGCACAGGGAAACATCCTCAGAGATGAACAAGGGGAAGATTTACCCCCCAGTTTCCGAGGGAAAAAAAACACAAAAATTAGGTTAATGGACCTGAGGGAAATGAACCACACAGTGGTCCTCATGGTAGGGCACACAGCCGCAGGAATATTGATTAAAAACCATGCCAGCTGGGTGCCCTGGGTGTCCGTACATGCCATAAGTATTTTAAGGTGGGCTGAGAAGACAAAGGGCACCAACATTTACCGGTGATTATCATATATAGATATGTGTATTATATAGCATAAAGGACAATCAAAATTAAATAAAGAATGTTAAAAAAAAAAAAACACATCAATCACTGAAAGTAAATAAATTATAAGAAAGGTTTAAAGCTTAGGACATCATTTAACCCCGGGTATTTCAGAGCATTCAAGGTGAAGATCCACCTGGTTTCTCGTTGCAGTAGGATCCTATCATAGTCTCCACCTCTTTAGGTGGGGAGGACATACTCAAGAGCAAAAAAGTGCATTTTTTTGTCATCGAATTGATGACATAAGCCTATATGGCGGCTAATGGGGGTTTCCGTCTTTTTTTTATTGACCAAAGAGACGTGGTCTCTAATTCGATGGAAAAGGGGACGTTTTGTTTTTCCCACATAAAAAGCGTTGCACTCACATGTCATTAAATAGACCACGCCAATAGATTGGTATGTGGCCAGAAAGCTAGAGTTGTATACTTGTGCATTGGGGAGAACAATGTTACGTGACGCGTGAATATATCTACTAGGGATGAGCCGAACACCCCCCGGTTCGGTTCGCACCAGAACCCGCGAACGGACCGCAAGTTCGCACGAACGTTAGAACCCCATTGACGTCTATGGGACTCGAACGTTCGAAATCAAAAGTGCTCATTTTAAAGGCTAATTTGCATGGTATTGTCCTAAAAAGGGTGTGGGGACCCGGGTCCTACCCCAGGGGACATGTATCAATGCAAAAAAAACTTTTAAAAACGGCCGTTTTTTCGGGAGCAGTGATTTTAATGAAGCTTAAAGTAAAAAAAAAAAAGTGAAATATTCCTTTAAATATCGTACCTGGGGGGTGTCTATAGTATGCCTGTAAAGTGACGCGTGTTTCCCATGTTTAGAACAGTTCCTGCACCAAATGTCATTTTTAAAGGAAAAAATCTCATTTAAAACTGCTTGCGGGTTTAATGTCATGTCGGGTCATGGCAATATGGATGAAAATCAGTGAGACAAACGGCATGGGTACCCCCCAGTCCATTACCAGGCCCTTTGGGTCTTGTATGGATATTAAGGGGAACCCCGCACCCAAATTAAAATAAGGAAAGGTCCCTATATACTCTGAACAGCAGTATACAGGCGGTGCAAACAAGACAGGGACTGTAGGTTTGTTGTTAAGTAGAATCTGTTTGTAATTTTGAACATTTTTAACGTGTTTAGCTCCAGCCAAAAAATCTTTTCTAAGCTTTTTGGAAAACATAGGGAAGGGTTATCACCCCTGTGACATTTGTTTTGCGTCTTTCCTCCTCTTCAGAAGATTTCACCTCACTTTTTTGTCCCAATGAAAAATGTTTTTTGAAAATTTGGGTTTTTTTGTGGAACAAGGATTGGAAAGCATCAGTGGAAAGGAGAAATTGTTTTCCCATATTAACTCTTACAGGAGAGAATTTCCCTTCCTAGGGGTAGATTTCATCTCACTTCCTGTTGTCTCCTTCCGTTTGCAAGTAGGAGTCGTTTGTAAGTTAGATGTTTGAAAGTAGGGTCCTGCCCTATATACTCAGCAGAAATTTGGGCCTTAGGTGTTGCTGTGGCCAAAACACTGTAAGCCCTCACAGGGCCCTGCTGTGAAATATTAGATCAAGAATTGTAATTACATGCCCCTGTTGAACAGGAGCTGAAAAATTAGGCCTTAGGCACTGGTGCTGGTGCCACAACACTGCAACCCCTCACAGACACTCTAGTTGGAACGCAGGAACGAGCCCTGCTGCAAAGTATTGCATCAAAAATTGTAATTACACGCCCCTGTTAGACAGGGGCAGAAAAATTGGGCCTTAGGCACTGGTGCTGGTGCCACAACACTGCAACCCCTCACAGACACTCTAGTTGGAATGCAGGAACGAGCCCTGCTGCAAAGTATTACATCAAAAATTGTAATTACACGCCCCTGTTAAACAGGGGCTGAAAAATTGTGCCTTAGACACTGGTGGTGGCGCCCAGAACCAAAAATGTTCTTACAAGCTATCAGCGTGATGATTGAGGAGGAAGAGGATAATTACTCAGGGATAGTCACTCAGCATCAGCATAGGCAGTCTTTGAAGGGATCTGAAAAAAATTATTCAGTTACATCAGCATCAGGTGCTTGGTAGCTGGTGGTGATCCAAGACTGATTCATTTTTATGAAGGTCAGCCGATCGACCGAGTCAGTGGACAGACGCACCCTGTGATCGGTTACCACGCCTCCAGCAGCACTGAATGTGCGTTCCGAAAGAACGCTGGATGCAGGACAGGCCAGTAGCTCAATTGCATACTGTGCAAGCTCTGGCCAGTGATCCATCCTCAAGACCCAGTAACCCAGAGGATTTTCGGTGGGAAAGGTGTCCAAGTCTGATCTTGCCCCTAGGTATTCCTGCACCATGTAAAACAGACGCTGGCGATGGTTGCTGGAACCGATCATACCTTGGGGCTGCGGACCAAAAAATTGTCTGAACGCATCGGTCAGACGGCCACCTTCTCCACCGCTCCTTCTTTGACTGACCGAAGCCTCAGCAACACGTTGTCCAGAAACAGGAGTTTGTAACCTCCCAGTCTCTGGGAACGCGTTGCACAGACCTTTCTGCAAGGCCTCCCGAAGATGTTTCATCCTCTGCTCCCTCTGCGATGGCAAGATAAGGTCCGCAACCTTACCCTTGTAACGTGGATCAAGGAGGGTTGCCAGCCAGTATTGGTCCTTCTCCTTGATACCACGAATACGAGGATCCTTACGCAGGCTTTGCAGGATCAGGGAGGCCATGCAGCGTAGGTTTGCTGAGGCATTCGGTCCGGAGTCCTCTGGGTCACTAAGGACAACAACGTCCGCAGCCACCTCCTCCCAGCCACGTACAAGCCCATGTGTTCCTTGGGACTGATCCCTTAAAGACTGCTGATGCTGAGTGCCAGGCTCCACCTCCATACTGACACAATCTTCCTCCTCCTCCTCCTCCTCCTCCTCCTCCTCCTCGTCCTCTTCCTGTGTGATCGGCGGGCACGCAGGAACACTGTCTGGATAAAGGGGGCCTTGAGAGCTAAGGAAGTCCTCCTCTTCCTGCCTCTGTTCTGCCTCAAGTGCCCTGTCCATTATTCCACGCAGCGTGTGCTCCAACAGGTGGACAAGGGGGACAGTGTCACTGATGCATGCACTGTCAGTGCTCACCATCCTCGTGGCCTCCTCGAATGGTGACAGGACAGTGCATGCATCCCTGATCATGGCCCACTGGCGTGGGGAAAAAAAACCAAGGTCCCCTGACCCTGTCCTGGTGCCATAGTCGCACAGGTACTCATTGATGGCCCTCTGCTGCGTGTGCAGCCGCTGCAGCATGGCCAATGTCGAGTTCCACCTGGTGGGCATGTCACAGATTAGGCGGTTCTTGGGCAGGTTAAACTCCTTTTGGAGGTCCGTCAGCCGAGCACTGGCATTATATGACCGGCGGAAATGCACACAGACTTTCCTGGCCTGCCTCAGGACATCCTGTAAGCCCGGGTACCTACCCAAGAACCGCTGCACCACCAAGTTAAGGACGTGAGCCAAACAGGGCACATGGGTCAGTTGTCCCTGTCGGAGGGCAGAGAGGAGGTTGGTGCCATTGTCGCAAACCACCATTCCTGCCTTAAGTTGGCGTGGCGTCAACCACCTCTGAACCTGCCCCTGCAGAGCTGACAGAACCTCTGCCCCAGTGTGGCTCCTGTCCCCCAAGCACACCAGCTCAAGCACCGCATGGCATCTTTTGGCCTGCGTACTTGCGTAGCCCCTTGAACGCCTACGGAGCACCGCTGGTTCCGAGGAAGAGGCCATGGAGGAAGAAGAAGAGGAGGGGGTGGAGGAGAGAGGTGTGTCACAATCAGCATTTTGGAGGCGTGGTGGCGGAACAACCTCCAACACTACTGCACCTTGTCCTGCATCCTTCCCAGCTGCCAGCAGAGTCACCCAATGCGCCGTGAAACTTAAGTAACGTCCCTGTCCATGCCTGCTGGACCATGAGTCAGCGGTAATATGCACCTTACCGCTGACCGCCCTGTCCAGCGAGGCATGGACATTGCCTTCCACATGCCGGTAGAGAGCCGGAATCGCCTTCCGTGAGAAAAAGTGGCGTTTGGGTACCTGCCACTGAGGAACCGCACATTCCACAAACTCACGG
The DNA here is from genome assembly GCA_037952925.1 of Lithobates clamitans. NCBI lineage: Eukaryota > Metazoa > Chordata > Amphibia > Anura > Ranidae > Lithobates > Lithobates clamitans. The sequence goes on along the minus strand of JBBGZY010000100.1, from coordinate 2,568,165 downwards.
AAGGGGGCAGAGTCTACCAACTGAAAAGGCAGCAGTTGAAGTGCTAGCAATTTTGCCAAGCTAGCATTCAACCGCTGGGCATGTGGATGGCTGGGAGCAAACTTCTTTCGGCGGTGCAGCAGCTGGGGCAGGGAAATTTGCCTGGTACAATCTGACGTCGGTGTACCAAAAGCAGATTGCCCACAAGTACTTGGCTGTGACACACCTAATTCTACACCTTCATTCCTCTCACTGCAGGTCTCAGAGAGGACTGAAGGTCTAGTGGGGTTGGAAATCTCAGCTGATGAGGAGCAAGGAGAGATCCTCTTTGTTCTTTGGTGTGGGTCTTTTAGATATGCTTGCCAACGAACTGCATGGCAGGTCAACATATGTCTGGTCAAGCATGTGGTACCCAAGCGGGAGATGTTTTGGCCACGCGAGATACGCTTGAGACATATGTTGCAAATAGCAGCGGTGCGATCTGATGCACTCGTCTCAAAAAAGGCCCACACCAAAGAACTTTTTGAATAACGCGCAGAGACTGCAGCGCCCTGCACATGTGGAGCTTTGGGGTGTGATGCAGTCAATGTGCTGCCCTTAGGCTGGCCCCTGGAGGGCATCCTGCCTCGTTGGTGATGTGCCGCCTCCTCCTCCTCCTCCTCTCTCCTATCAGGCACCCACGTTGAGTCAGTGACCTCATCATCCCCTCCCTCCTCATCACTGGAGCAAACCTGGCAGTATGCTGCAGCAGGGGGAGCATGACTGCCAGATTGCTGTCCTTCTTGGGCACCCCCTCTGTCCGTGCTCATGTTACTGCCTTCATCGAGCTCAGTATCATCATCAGAGCCTTCCAAACGCTGGGCATCCTCCTGGAGCATGTACCCAACACTGTGGTCAAACAGTTCGAGGGAATCCTCAGGAGGACATGGTGGAGCTAGGGAAGGAGTCACTGATGACATTGAGCTGAGGGAAGAGGCCGCTGCTTTGCCAGAAAAGCACCCTGGGCATGGGTGAGAGAGGATGAGGAGGATGAGAACGGCTTGGTCATCCACTCGACCAAGTTTTCTGCATGTTGCGGCTCAACACGGCCAGCTGCCGAAAAAAAGGCCAAGCGTGTCCCATGGCCACGGGCTGATGAGGATGCACCGTCTCCACGACCAGCACTAGACACAGAGCCTGCTTGCCCTCTCTTATTGGCTTGTGACTGTCTGCCTCTCCTTCTTGGCCTTCCAGACATACTAATGGCCTGTAGCTGCACTAAGCTGGGATAGAACACCTGTAATTTTCTTCAGGTAGCTTTATATACTGTAACCAGACAAGCCTGCCTGTCAGTAGGAAGATAACAGGAACGGATCTAGCTGAACACTGTGAGCAGGACGCACTGACTGCACTAAATGTAAATAGCAGGAACAGATCTAGCTGAACACTGTGAGCAGGACGCACTGACTGCACTAAATGTAAATAGCAGGAACGGATCTAGCTGAACACTGTGAGCAGGACGCACTGACTACACTAAATGTAAATAGCAGGAACGGATCTAGCTGAACACTGTGAGCAGGACGCACTGCACTAAATGTAAATAGCAGGAACAGATCTAGCTGAACACTGTGAGCAGGACGCACTGACTGCACTAAATGTAAATAGCAGGAACAGATCTAGCTGAACACTGTGAGCAGGACGCACTGACTGCACTAAATGTAAATAGCAGGAACGGATCTAGCTGAACACTGTGAGCAGGACGCACTGACTGCACTAAATGTAAATAGCAGGAACGGATCTAGCTGAACACTGTGAGCAGGACGCACTGCACTAAATGTAAATAGCAGGAACAGATCTAGCTGAACACTGTGAGCAGGACGCACTGACTGCACTAAATGTAAATAGCAGGAACAGATCTAGCTGAACACTGTGAGCAGGACACACTGCACTAAATGTAAATAGCAGGAACAGATCTAGCTGAACACTGTGAGCAGGACGCACTGCACTAAATGTAAATAGCAGGAACAGATCTAGCTGAACACTGTGAGCAGGACGCACTGCACTAAATGTAAATAGCAGGAACAGATCTAGCTGAACACTGTGAGCAGGACGCACTGACTGCACTAAATGTAAATAGCAGGAACAGATCTAGCTGAACACTGTGAGCAGGACGCACTGCACTAAATGTAAATAGCAGGAACAGATCTAGCTGAACACTGTGAGCAGGACGCACTGCACTAAATGTAAATAGCAGGAACGGATCTAGCTGAACACTGTGAGCAGGACGCACTGCACTAAATGTAAATAGCAGGAACAGATCTAGCTGAACACTGTGAGCAGGACGCACTGCACTAAATGTAAATAGCAGGAACAGATCTAGCTGAACACTGTGAGCAGGACGCACTGCACTAAATGTAAATAGCAGGAACGGATCTAGCTGAACACTGTGAGCAGGACGCACTGCACTAAATGTAAATAGCAGGAACAGATCTAGCTGAACACTGTGAGCAGGACGCACTGCACTAAATGTAAATAGCAGGAACGGATCTAGCTGAACACTGTGAGCAGGACGCACTGACTGCACTAAATGTAAATAGCAGGAACAGATCTAGCTGAACACTGTGAGCAGGACGCACTGCACTAAATGTAAATAGCAGGAACGGATCTAGCTGAACACTGTGAGCAGGACGCACTGACTGCACTAAATGTAAATAGCAGGAACAGATCTAGCTGAACACTGTGAGCAGGACGCACTGACTGCACTAAATGTAAATAGCAGGAACAGATCTAGCTGAACACTGTGAGCAGGACGCACTGCACTAAATGTAAATAGCAGGAACAGATCTAGCTGAACACTGTGAGCAGGACGCACTGCACTAAATGTAAATAGCAGGAACGGATCTAGCTGAACACTGTGAGCAGGACGCACTGCACTAAATGTAAATAGCAGGAACGGATCTAGCTGAACACTGTGAGCAGGACGCACTGCACTAAATGTAAATAGCAGGAACAGATCTAGCTGAACACTGTGAGCAGGACGCACTGCACTAAATGTAAATAGCAGGAACGGATCTAGCTGAACACTGTGAGCAGGACGCACTGCACTAAATGTAAATAGCAGGAACAGATCTAGCTGAACACTGTGAGCAGGACGCACTGCACTAAATGTAAATAGCAGGAACGGATCTAGCTGAACACTGTGAGCAGGACGCACTGCACTAAATGTAAATAGCAGGAACAGATCTAGCTGAACACTGTGAGCAGGACGCACTGCACTAAATGTAAATAGCAGGAACGGATCTAGCTGAACACTGTGAGCAGGACGCACTGACTGCACTAAATGTAAATAGCAGGAACAGATCTAGCTGAACACTGTGAGCAGGACGCACTGACTGCACTAAATGTAAATAGCAGGAACAGATCGAACTGAACACTGTGAGCAGGACGCACTGCACTCAATGTAAATAGCAGGAACGGATCTAGCTGAACACTGTGAGCAGGACGAACTGCACTAAATGTAAATAGCAGGAACAGATCTAGCTGAACACTGTGAGCAGCACGCACTGCACTAAATGTAAATAGCAGGAACGGATCTAGCTGAACACTGTGAGCAGGACGCACTGCATTAAATGTAAATAGCAGGAACAGATCTAGCCTAATCTAGCTAACTCAAATCAAATGACACTGTCTGTCTCTCTCTCTATCAGCACACCGGAACACACTACACAGGGCCGCCGTGCAGGCGGCCTTATATAGTGTGGGGCGTGTACTAAATCCCCTGAGCCATAATTGGCCAAAGCCACCCTGGCTTTGGCCAATTACAGCTCTCTCTACTGACGGCGCTGTGATTGGCCAAGCATGCGGGTCATAGTGCATGCTTGGCCAATCATCAGCCAGCAATGCACTGCGATGCCGCAGTGAATTATGGGCCGTGACGCGCCACACGAATTTGGCGCGAACGGCCCATAACGTTCGCAATTCGACGGACGGTCGAACAGCCGATGTTCGAGTCGAACATGGGTTCGACTCGAACACGAAGCTCATCCCTAATATCTACAGAAGTGACACTTATGGCAAGGTCTGGTCCCCTTGGCCTTGATAGTATTTCTAGAGGGGGGGGCATAGTGACTATGGACAATTTGATCTCTTATTGAACGGGAGCGTCTGTATGTAATTTCCCGGTGATCTTTTAAATGTTTGGATACATTGGGATCTCCCATCAGTAGATACCAATGTCTCTGTAAAAGATCCCGTACCTGTTGGTGTTGTCCAGAAAATCTTGTAATTAGTCTCAAACCGGAATTTGGTTTGAAGATGGTTTTGCCATAAATAAGATGGGTACGGTCCTGTTTATTAGCCCTTAATTAAGCTCTTTTGAGGCATTTGTTACTATAGCCGCATGATTTCAGACGTTTTTTAATGCTTTGGCCTCTATTTCAAAATGGGCATTTCCACTGCAATTTCTTCTTAACCTCAAATATTGTCCATATGGGACATTGGTTATCATGGATCGGGGATGTGAACTGGTGGCATGCAAGAGAGAGTTTCCCACTGAGGGTTTACGAAAAAGGGTAGTCCCTATTGTTCTGTCAGGATTAACAAAAATTGTTATATTCAAAAAGGTAAGAGTAAATTGATTTGCTTCCATGATGAAAGTCAAATTATATGTATTCAATTTGAGGCCCTCAAAAAAGCGGGAAAGGTCCTCCCTGCTGCCCGTCCAAATAAAGAACACATCGTCTATGAAACATCTCCAAATCGGTATGTGTTCAAACCAGGCCTGCATGTCGTCCCGGAATGACAAATTTTGCTCCCACTCCCCCAGGTACAGGTTCGCATAGGAGGGGGCACACTTGGTCCCCATAGCTACCCCCTGCACCTGGAGGTAGTGGGAGCCTCAAAACATGCAAACAGGCATGGTTTTTAATCAATATTCCTGCGGCTGTGTGCCCTACCATGAGGACCACTGCGTGGTAGGCTTGTGCAATTCGTTTCGTAACGAATCAAAATTCGTCCGAATATAACAAATTTCGGACATTCGGAAGCATTCGAATATCCGAACAAAGCAATTACGAATAAAACCTAATCCGAACTAAATTCTACCATAAATAGTCGTTGTTTTCGGCATAATTCGTTAATGCTTTAACGCGGCGTAATGCATTCGTAATCGCTTTGAACGAAAATTTGAATGCACTCGAATGTCCGAAAGTTGCAAATACAGACGAAGTCGAATGCTTACGAATGCATCCGAAAGTTGCAAAATACAGACGCATTCGAATACTTACGAATGCATCCGAATGTCCGAGAGTTGCACAATTCATACGAATTTCAATTTCAGTGTGAATTCATTCGTTATTCCGGATACAGTTCTTTTAGCCAATCACTTGATTCCTTGGGGGCTGGATTACTGGCATGGAGTAATTTACAGTCCAATCAGCTGCTTTCTTTTGTGCTGGAGGTTGGATTAGGGGTAAAACTTTACTGCACATGCCTGCCTGGTGGTAACTGAGTGAGAAAGGGAGATTGAGCAGAGGAGGGGAGACATTTGAGAAGCAGCAGAAGACAAGAGAGAGTCCAGTCTTTTTTCAAGATGGATTCAAGCTCTCAACATGAGGTTCCACCTCCTGTTACCAGCCGCAGCAGTGACACAGCAACAACAACCACTACCAGCACCTGTGAGTACCTTGTACCACCATTGTCTGTGTCATGTATGTCAGCATCTGTATTGCCAGGCCCAGACAGTCGTACTTCCACCACCAGTACTACACAAAGTTCCAGTAGTCGACGTCGTGTTGTTAGGTCTCACAGTTCTGACTTTTCAAAGGGGAGGCAAATGAAGCAGCAGGAGCAGCTTTCCTGTCCTGCTTCAGTGCCTCATCCACAGCTTTCAGGCAGAGCTAGCAGCTGCAAAAGGCCAAACTCTCATACTATGACTAGCAGTAGTGCTGTGCTAAGGCCACCCTCCAAACAGAAAAGGTCAGAGAGGGAAACTGTAGGTTCAAAAAAATCCCCTACTAGCAGGGCTAAGAGGTCCTGCTCTGAGACCAGGAAGCAGTCATCATCTACATCTATTGCATGTCGTCGCCTTTTTCAGGATCTTCCCCAAAAAACAACCTGCACAATTACTAGTGCCAGTTGTGTCACCACCACCTCCGCTATGGGCACTTTGGGAAATGTGGTGACACCAAGTATTTTTTACAGGAAAGGCCTGACAGTACCACCAACACATACTTTTCATTCTGATCCATTTAAGCAGCCTAAACGTGAAATAATAGAATATGAGCAAGACATTTTGCGTGCTCATAGTTCCACCACCACCACTCACATTGGCACCACCATCACCACTGAAAAAATGACATCTGCAGGTCATACAAGTAATGAGGGCGATTTTTTAGGCACATTTCCCATTAGCTGTCCGAGAGAAACGGGAATTCAGCAGGACCCCCCAACATCTGATGGTGATAAATCCTCCTTCATAAACGTGGAAGATTCAGATTATACCCTAACCCTACCTTTTAATCTCGATCAGGAACCAAATATTGATGAGATAGAATATTCTTCCCATATTAAATGTGATTCCCCACTGTTGTATTCCCCTGAAAGAACAGCACCGGTGGCACCTGTCTCTCCTGTTCCGGTTGAGTCTCCCATTAACATTAGAGCTGCCAGCAAAACTGTTGGTCAAGTAACTTCCTTTACTATCCCTGACATGAGGCCACCTCCCGTTTTATCTCAAAAACACAGCAGCATAGCAGAGTGCACAGGCCAGGCTACAACCCAAATGAAGCAACTTGCTTCAGCATCTGCAGCTGAAGAGGAAACGCTCTCAAAAAAATCTTCACCACACACTGGCAGCACCCGTCGTTCAAAAATTTGGGAGCATTTCGTGACAGTTGGTGATGGCCGCACAGCTGCATGTAAACTATGCGGCAGAGAAGTAAGCCGTGGGAGACTGTTGGGTCATCTCACGAACGCTGGGATGAAGCAACACATGCTTACCCACCACAGGCCAGTGGTGCTGAGGGAAGAAATGGGTGTGGCTCCCCCATCTACCACCACCATTACCAGCAGCAGTGTCAAAGTCACAGCTACTTCTGCAGCTGCAGGTCATCATACTAAAATGGCAAAGACATCCATACAGCCCACTATAGAACATTTTGGAGGGGTACATTACCGGGGTATGTCTAAACAGCAATCCCGTAAAATTACGCGCCTCATCGGACAACTTATAGCTGTTGGGGGGGCTTCTTTCAATTTTGTGGAAGGGGAGCCCTTCAAGCAGCTGATGCAGGCTGTGGCACCACAATATCAGGTCCCTTCACGCACCACATTCAGTAGAATGGTAGTGCCCTCACTGTACCGGTCATGTGTTGGGGTTTTGAAGGATTTGCTGGGGAAGGCTGCTGGCCAATCAGTTCACTTCACAACTGATTTATGGAGTGCTACAAGTGGCCAGCATGCCTTCCTGTCCTTGACTGCCCATTGGTGGCAGCCCAATGTGTCGCAAGATGTACAACCAACACCAAAAAAAACTCCAAGGTCAAGAAAAACCTCAAGCGCTGTGGCCAGTGCCACTGCCACAGTGCACAAGACAGGATTGCACTCCTTCCTCCTCCATGCTGAGGTGATGGATCAGCAGCACACATCACACAATATTCTAAATGCACTTCAGAAAATGATAGGGAAGTGGCTAGGGGAACAGGCAGGCACGAACGTCAAAATGGGATTTGTTGTCAGTGATGGTGGAGCTAACATGACAAAGGCTATCCGTGATGGAGGGTTTGTTGGTGTGCGCTGCTGTGCACACATCCTGCATCTAGTTGTTAGGTGTGCTCTTGATGATAATACTAACAGTTGAAGGTTAGCAGCACTTTTAGAGTCGTGCCGGAAAATTGCTGGTCACTTCCACCGTAGTGTGAAGGATAGCCACCTTCTCAGGCAGGAACAGAGAAAGGCAGGTCTCGTGGAGCACTGCCTCAAACAGGATGTTGGAACGAGGTGGAACTCTACCTTACATATGCTAGAGCGTATACTCGAGCAACAGAGGGCAATTCATGCAATGTCATGTGAACATTTTATTGGTATTGCCAGACCACTAGGCAGGGAGGACTGGGTCATGATTGACCAAGTTGTCACAGTGCTCAGGCCTTTTGAGGATGTCACTGAAAATTTAAGCAAAGAGAGTGCTAGCCTGGCAGAAGTGGTTCCCCTCTTTGCACACCTTTCTAATAAAATAGATTCCTTCCTTTCCAATAGGGAAAGATGGCCTGGTGGCAAAATACTTGCAGAAGTTGATGCCCTTCTGAGGAGACTGAAGGAGCAACTCAGTTGGCGCATAAAAGAGCTCATCGACCCTCGCCCCGAGTTCATGTTAGCCACAATTTGTGACCCCAGAATAAAAGGCAAAATAGCACTCTGGAAAAAGACTCTCACCACCTGGCGGGATATATTGATAGAGAGGGTACGTGAGAGGGAAAGGCAAATGGGAATACAGTTAGAGGAGGGAGAAGAAGATGAGCTGGAGATGTCTGGTGATGATACTCTGTTAGCTAATACTAGCAGCACTGCTGCCAGTGCTCACTCCTCCAGAGCATCAGCCTTTTGGGCTGAGGCACTTGACAGTTTTGTGGGACCCACTAAACAGCCCCCTAGAAAAGAAAAAAGTGCTGGTGACATAGTTAGGGCTTACCTAGCAGAACCTCCTTTGCCCCCCAGTACAGATCCCTTAAGTTTTTGGGATGAGAAGAAGGGTGTGTGGCTTGCTTTGTCCTCGGTAGCCCAGGAGCTTCTTTCCTGTCCCTCAACCACGGTCCAGAGTGAGCGGGTGTTTTCTGTAACAGGAAATATTTTATGCCCTCAGCGCTCACAATTGCTCCCCCAGCTCTTAGAGCAAATGGCTTTTTTAAAAGTCAACCTGCCAAAGCTTGGTTACCCTGCTCTTGAGTTTGATGCTGAATAAAAAAACTCATCCATGTTAACATAATTTTGAATTCTCCACCTGACCGAGTCCCACGTCTCCCCTAAGGTCCTCATTCCATGCCAGAAATCATCAGATATCCCATCCTGACCATTTATGTGAGGGCTTAAATATGGTAGTTAGTTACTCCATGTCTGACCCTATACCATCCAAATATAATGAACAACTGAGATGGTCAGGTTGAAAACAAACTTCCATTTGGTTTGTGATGATTTGGCATGGAATGATCACCTACTAAGTCCCACCTCATACCTCCTGCCCTGCCATTTTCCTGTCCAAGGTTAGCTACTGATCTGGTAGTCTAACTTAAATAGTTGTCCTTTTGAGACAACTGTGTCATTTATTTAGTATCATAAAAAATAAATGGGACAGCTGTATCTTTTGTACATATTAAAACTTTAAAACATTCAGTTCGTGAAACTTACCTGCTAAAAGTCCTCCTAACTCCTGTTGTTTCCACTCCCCCTGCCTTCTTCTCAAATCTCCAATACTTAGTACACTGGAACACAAACGCATTCCCTTTAAGTTTGGTATAAGCAACACCATGAAGGGGAAAGGCAAACCGTTTGGCAGTGCGACAGCGCACACGGTCATGCAATATAGCAGGAAAGCACAGACCATGCATGAGTGCAAACAGCACCTTGGAGGATTGCCTTCTGTTGGGGTTTCACTACCTTGACAGGTGTCAAATCTGGCTCAAGCTGCTGGATTTGTATTTATTAAGTTAAAAATGTTGTAGTTTTGGTTGTTGTGTTATGCAGCTTGCCAACCTGGCTGTTGCTTGCTTAGTTACTCCTATACTTGTAGTACTGGTGGTGGAAATAGTGGTGATACTGAGTCTGCTGCTATGCTAATATACCTACAGACACATGAAAATGAAGGCCTACAATGGTACTACGAGTCTCCTATACCCCCACCACCAAAATGTTTTTTTGTTCAACCCTCTAACGGCACCTACATCGTGGCAAAAAGTTTTTTGCTGCTAATATATCCAGTTCACCAAGAAATTCATGCAATTTCCAGGCCACATTGTTGGCAATATGGCAATTGTAAGTTGGCAATCTGGAAAGTCATCATCCACAACAAGGAAGGAAAGACTGTTATCGCGTTGCCGTGAGTCAGAAATAGGTGAGTTGCTCAACTGCCCACATACTCCCCCATCCATCATTGATTTCCATTAATTTATGTAACTCTTGTTTTATTTGCCAATGTAGTCTAAGTACCACTGGAATGAGTGGATGAGACTTCATCATGACAGACACATACAAGTTGAAGACTTCACAGGTACGCATTAACCATACACATCTTTTAGGATGTAAAAATAACGGCAAACATGTATGTAGGGATGCACAATAGCAGTATTGGATACTAGTAATTATTTCTCTGTACTCGTCTTCAATACCAAAGACCATTCAGGTGCATCCAGGTACTGAGTGTGACGCCAGCTTCACAGTTTATCAGGAAGCCAGGCCTCCCAGATTCTTGATTGGCAGTCATTTGTTATTGACGAATACAGATCAAAAATTGCTCGTATCCAATATCGGTATCAGTGCATCCCTACATAGAGGGAATCTCAAGTGATGCATGTTCATTTCAAACCTAAAATCAAGAAAGCAGTATACTGAACACTTATACACTTTTCCAGATCATTATATGTTGTAGTCCAAAGTTTCTGTAGCAGAAATGGAAATAGTATTAGTATTCATTACTAATACTTTTTCCATTTCTGTTACTGCAACTTTGAACTAGAACATATAATGATGCGGAAATAAAAAGAGAATAGTAAGGTCAGCGAGCCAGTATAATACCTAGCTAAATCTAAATTAAGTTGTTGGTGACAACTGGCAAAGATGTTCTTTTTAAGTTGATGATTACCATGTGTGATAGCATGTGTGTTATTATCAAGCAATAAGCAACCAGATATGTAATAAAGTTTTTAAATTATCACATAATAATCAAAATAAAGGCACTAAAGTATGCTTTTATTTGGCGAAAATTATTTGCATTTATTTGCACAAACAAACGTAGAAAAATAACATATATGTTAACACGTATACATATATATATATACAACTCTAAACAAAATGGTGAACTGAGCTGCTTTGGGTCCTGGGGCAGAGGAAGAACTAACCCTCAGTTTTCAGAAGGAGAGGGTTCTCTGCTGCTTTCTGTACTAACAGACGAGCTCCCAGGCAATGGAGCATTGTGCCTGGAAATTGCTTCTATCAATGAGAGTCTCAAATGCTCCATTGCCTGGTTGTGCTGTTGGTTTACCCGGCTCAACAACAATTCAAAATGGTCCATTTGCTGTCTGCCTATGAGATGTATGGTCCGGGTAAGCCTTCTGATGTCCCGTGACTGCCTTCGATTTTCAGTTGTCAATCTCCTCACTTCACTAAGGAGCCTCTCAATTTGTGCAGTTAAGCCCGGTGCAGTTGGCACCCGGACAGGAGGTGGCGACTGCAGTACATGCACACTGGGAGCAGCAGTACATGGTGGCAGCAGCATGCCTGAACTTTGGCCCCTGACCTCCTCCTCTGGCCATGGGGAGAAGGCAGGAGTCTGTGACATAGCAGGTCTCAATTCTGGCTCATTCTGCACTATACCCTCCAAAAAAAGGACAGGCGATTGCGGGCTGCACTGCGCTCTCCCCTCTGGCTGGTCTTGTTGATCTAAAATAGAAGAGATAGCAAATGTTGACGATAGCATTCATAAACAATTCTAGGTTACACATACAAACATTAGGGTTGATTTACTAACACTGGACACAGTGCTAACTCTGGTGAAGCTATGCAGAAACCAATCAGCTTCTAACTTTAGCTTGTTTAATTAGGCTTTCCCCAAAAAATCTGGAAGCTGATTGATTTCTCTACAGAGCTGCACCACATTTTGCACTGTAATTTTGTGTAAATCCACATCATTGTTTACTACTTTAAAACACAACACTTCACTGTATGATTTCATGGAGTATGAGTTGTGTGTATGAAAATGAATGGTAATATCTTTTATATGTTAACCTTTTCATGACTAAGCCTATTTTTGACATTTGGTGTTTACAAGTTAAAGTCCGTATTTTTTTGCTATAAAATTACTTAGAGCCCCCAAACATTATATATATTTTTTTGCAGAGAATCTAGAGGATAAAATGGTGATTGTTGCAATATTTGTTATCACACGGTATTTGTGCAGCGGTGTTTAACACAACATTTTTTTGGTAAAAGGGACACTTTCAGGAATTTAAAAAAGAAAAAAACAGTAAAGTTAGCCCAATTTTTTGGTATAATGTGAAAGATGATGTTATGCCGAGTAAATAAATACCAAACACGTCACGCTTTTTAATTGCACGCACTCGTGGAATGGTGACAAACTACGGTACCTAAAAATCTCTATAGGCGACTCTTTAATTTTTTTTTACGTTTACCAGGTTAGAGTTACAGAGGAGGCCTAATGCTAGAGTTATTTATCCCGCTGTGACGATCGCGGCGATACCTCACATGTGCGATTTAACCACCATTAACATGTGCGGGCGCAACTTCCGTATGCGTTTTTTAGTGAGCGAACTCGCGGGGACAGGGGCGCTTTAAATTTTTGGATGACTTTTATTGCTGTCACAAGGGATGTAAACATCCCTTGTGACAGTAATAGGTGGTGACAGGTACACTTTATGGAGGGATCGGGGGTCTAAAAGACCCCCGATCCCTCCTTTGCACTTCACAGTATTCAGATCGCCATTTTGGGCAATTCTGAATACTGTATATTTTTTTTAAAACAGGCGCCACTGGCAACCGAGTAGACGGGAAGTGAGGTCATGACGTCGCTTCCGCATTTACAATTAGAAGACTGGAACGAAGCCGCTCTCAGCTTCGTTCCAGACTGTCAGCAGCCGGCAGTAGCCGAGATGGCGGATTGGTGATCAGGCCTCCCGGTGGATTGGGAGGCCTGGTAAGAGCAGCAGGAGGCGGCGGGAGGGGGGGGGGAGTCCCCTCTCACTCCTCCGGTATAACAGCCGAGCAGCTTTTAGCCGCATCGGTTGTTATACTTGGAAAGCCGATCGCCCGCTCTACAAAACAGTGCGGGCATCTTCCCGGTATAACCCCTGAAAGTCTAAGCTGCACATCTGCGTACGCTCGGCGGGAAGGGGATAATAATGACTGTGTGTAATGTGTAGATGATTATGGTGTGTCCTGTTTCTTTATATTGGCAGCTTGTGTACTTACCCTGAGGAGTATTGGGCCGCTGTTTTCTGCCAGATGACGCTGGAGGGATACGGCTGGGGCTTTCTGTTAAAGATGGAAGAAAAGAGTCAAGGTAAATGTTCCAGATAAAGTTAAGTCAACAGCGCTATTTATTTAATTATTTAAAGCCGCTTTAATTTGCACTGGAACTGTAAAATCAAATCTAAAGTTGCTAATGTATTAAAACAGATGTTATATTTTTGGGCAAATTGAACAATGAACACTTTTGTGAATATCCTTTTACATATACTATACTATACCCCCCTCTTTTATTACACAATCCCATGCTTACTTCAGTATCCTCAGTTCCCCCCCTTCACTTCACAGTTTCCCCTTCACAGTCGTGTTCTGAAGGTATGAGGTGTCATGTGTGTATGATTTTGAAAATGGACCTTAATATTTAATAATAATGTGTATTAGATGATAATGCCTGTGTGTATATAATATCATGGACAAGGACATAGATGAATGATGATGATGGTGTGTCCTGTTTCTTTCCAGATTATGTACACTACTTACCCTGAGGCGTAATGGTCCGCTGCTTCCTGCCAGTTGATGCTTCTGGAGAGTCCGGGATACGGATCGGGCTTTCTGTTAAAGACGGAAGAAAAGACAAGAGTCAAGGTAATGTTCAAGATAAAGTCAACAGCTTTATTTATTATTTTTGCCTGGTATATGTTGGACGACAACAACATATTTTATAATCAAAGCGTAAAACAGTGCACTGAGGTGAATTAAAGTGGATTGCATACCCCACTTTGTCATTTTTTTACCTACAGGTAATCCTATAATAAAGCTTACCTGTAGGTAATATGAAATGAATATCCCCTAAACCTGTACGGTTTAGGAAATATCCACCTCGGATGCAGCCGCTGACGTCAGTGGCGGTGCATGCGCTCTGAAGGGCCGGCGGACGCCGGACGGTTCAGAAAAATCAAAGCACCTCGCTGGAAACTGGACTCCCACACACATGCGTGGGAGAGACCCCATAGCGCCTCCAGCCACATACAGCGTCGACGCCCGGAAGAGAAGGCTAGGCAACGTGTCATAGCGCTGGCCAGGTTGGGCTGCTGGGGCCTCGTTTATTTTATAATGTGCTAGTATGCGATGCATACTAGCACATTATGCTATTGTCTTGCAGGTGTTTTTTTTTTCTTCCGTGGTTTACTAACGATTTAATTTGCACTGGAAATGTTAAAATCTAATCTAATCTGAAGTTGATGATGTGTTAAAACAGATGAGATGATATATTTTTTGGCAAATTGACCAATTAACATTTTGGTAAATAGCCTGCCCTTTGATAGTATACCCCCCTCTTTTATTACACAATCCCATGATTGTTTTAGTTTCCCCATGACAGTAGTGTTCTGATCTGAACACCCTTCACAATGGTATCTTCTCCCCCACCTTCATAGCACCTGAGCACACCTGTGTCCTCTGCCCTCCCCCTTTGCATCCTAACCCCCCTGCAACTCGACCCTCCTTCACATCACAGCCTCGGCACCTCTGGCCCCCTTCACATTACACAGCCCCCTGCATATTTGGAGCCCATCACATTACACAGCCTCTGCACCTTTGACACTTTCACATCCCCCCTGCAGCGCTGCCCCATCCTACCTTATTTGGGCACACAGAGCCGGAGACACAGCAGCACTGAATAATGGGTGGGAGCAGGAGGTGCTGCTGAAGTTAACCAGCAGTTGATTGGTTGCTAGGGCCGCATAGCAACCAATCACCTGCTGTTTAACTTGTGAAGTTATTTTCAGCATTTCTGCGATAGTGACAGCGGCAGAGGGAGGCAGACAGAACCGTCACCTAAATGGCTGGATTGTGGCGTTCCAGGTGGCACAGTGACTTGGTCCACATCTGGCCCACAGTCCGCCATTTAGTGATGCCTGCTTTAAATGTTAAAGAGGAGGGCCAGTCAATAAAAAAAAATTAAAAGTCAGCAGCTACAAATACTGCAGCAGCTGACTTTTAATTGGACACTTACCTGTCCCAGGGTCCAGCGATACGGGGGATCGAAGCCCCGCTCGTCTCCCCCTCCGTTCAGTGGCGCCGGCATTGCAACTGTGGGCGCCGGGCTGTGGCTTCACTGCCTGGCACCCACTGCGCATGCGCGAGCGGCGCCGCGCGCCGTGATTGGCCGCTCAGTCACCCGGGACCTGTAATGGGTCCCAGATGATTGACAGGAGGGAGGGAGCAGAGCTGAGCCCTTCCTGTGCCGAGGGGGAAGTGATGTCACCAGCCCAGGCACTGGAAGAGGCAGACTACGAGGGACGCCCTAGCACCAGGCATTTAGAGGTAAGTAAAAAAAAAATATCCAAATTTTTTTTTTATTTTTTTTTTAGGCACAATCATGACTTTTTTTTTTTAGGATGGAACACCACTTTAAATAGAAGTTTATCATTAATTATACATCCTTTGTCTTTGTGTTAGGTACTCACCAGAATGTCGATGGGATGGACTTGGAGCTGATCGCTCTACAGATGATGTTTCTCGATCTGGAAAACATGTATGTAAAGAAAAACGTTAATTTCACATGCATAGTCATAAAAAATAATAGTGAGCTTGAAACAACCATATAACAGCAATATATAATGATATATTTCATTTTACTCACCAACAGCTCTTTCATGTGGACCCCTGCTGCTGACTCCAGGGACATCCTCTGCCAGAAGGCCAAGGCCATCTTTCAGCTTTACCTCCCACTCACGTAACTCCACAGGCTTTCCCCTAATATGTTCTCCCCGTAGACGCTTCTTCAGCTTTTTGATGACTGCCGCCCGACAATCATAGAATCTGCACATGAAAAATAAACATTATTAGTTACATAAAATAGAAAGCAAACTGATTTATTTTTTTGAAAAGCAACCTGTCGTTTTTTTATGTTACAATATTTCCATGTATGTTAATGTTCTCTTCTGTATGTGGCTGTGCCAAATAAATAGTTTTGTAAAGTAGAACTGTAAATTTTTATTGACTATTACACTGTGTATTTTTTACAAATGTGTGTTCTAAGAGCCCTTTCACACTGGGGCGGTTTGCAGGCGTTATTGCGCTAAAAATACCGCCTGCAAACCGACCCGAAACAGCCACTGCTGTCGGGCTTTCACACTGAAGCGGTGCGCTGGCAGGAGAAGAAAAAACTCCTGCAAGCCGCAACTTTGGAGCGGTGAAGGAGCGGTGTATTCACCGCTCCTTCACCGCTCATGCCCATTGAAATCAATGGGACAGCGCGACTATACTGCGCCAATACCGCGGCAATACCGCGTCTATAGCCGCGCTATACGAGCGGTTTTAACCCTTTTTCGTTTAAAACCGCAACGCTGGCGGCCGAATACCGCTGCAATAACGACGGTAAAGCAGCGCTAAAAATAGCGCTGTTTTACCGCCGACGTCCCCACCGCCCCAGTGTGAAAGAATATTGGAATAATTACCTGTGTCTGACGCCAGTGGTGGGCCTGCGAAACTTGGAGACCACATTCACCGAGTCCCGGACTCGTCCCCAGCCTGCTGCTTTCTCGGATGTTGGCACAGTTTGGCAGAAGAGTGTAATTTTTTCTCTTAGGACTGCAGCAACCAATGCAGCATTCTCCTCTTGGGTAAATATAGGCCCCCTTGATCTTTGTCGCTTGCTTTGGTGGGGTTGCTGCATGTCTGAGTCCGCACTCTCTGATGTAGTGGGGGACACATGTCTCCGTTTTTGGCCATGCTTCCGCTCCGCTCCACCTCCACACTCTCTTCCAGGCCTTGGCTCCACTACAGGCCTCCGTTCACCTCCACTCCTCTCCCCTCCACTCCTCCTCTCCCCAACAATACTCTCCCCTCCATGCCTCTCCTCCCCTCCACTCCTCCTCTCCTCAACAATACTCTCCCCTATATGCCTCTCCTCCCCTCTACGCCTCTCCCCTCCACGCCTCTTCTCCCCTCCATGCCTCCTTTTCCATCTACGCCTCCCGTCCCCTCCTCTTCTCTCCTCCCCTCCACACCTCTCTTCCCCGCCTCGCCCCTCCCCTCCACGCCTCCCCTCCCCTCCACGCCTCCCCTCCCCTCCACGCCTCTCCTCCCCTACACGCCTCCTCTCCCCTCCACGCCTCCTCTCCCATGAGTCCCCTCCTCCACTCCTCCGCTCCCCTCCACTCCTCTGCTCCCCTCCACTCCTCTCCCCTGAGTCCCCTCCTCCACTCCTCCGCTCCCCTCCACTCCTCTCCCCTGAGTTCCCTACTCCACTTCTCCGCTCCCCTCTACTCGCAGTCACGGCAAAAACTCTCATACCAACACACTCACTAACACCAACATTCTCACTCACTAGACGACTCACACGTCCATTCTCACTCCCAGACATTCTAATAGTAATTGCAACAACAACTACCAAACCACACAAAAACAACTACCACAACAACTATCTCACTCTCTGCTCTCTGCTCCTCCCAGCTCCCACACCTCACCCTACCAGTACCAATGCACAGTACACCCTCTCAAAATGGTGTACAGGGGCGGAGGCTAATTAGCTGGCTAGCCGCATGTTGAAAATGAAAACGAAACTAAAATACGAGATTACTAATGACCGCGATGTATTTACGAATGTACGAATCCATTCGAAGCACGCTAGTAGACTCGAATCAACAAAAACAAAACAATGTTATGAAACTACGAATCAAAGGGAAAGAAAGCATAAGGCAATCCCACAAAAGTAACAATTACTAAATTACGAGAAGCGTACCGAATAGAATAAACAAAAATGACTAACAAAATTACGAATTTCGAATCAAATAAAATTAGACAGAATTACGAATCATTCAGTAACAACGAAAATACGAACGACTCCGAATCGAACCATGTTTTATGAAATTACGAATTGCAAGACTAACGGAATTACGAATTATATCGCTAAAAGTTTAACGAAAATACAACAGTTACGAAAATACGAACGAGTCCGAATATGAACCCTCACGTATTACGAAATTACGAATCGTTACGAAGCCACGGAAACAAGAAGAAACTAAACTAAACTAAACTAAATTTTTTGTTGTGCACATGTCTACTGCGTGGTTCATTTCCCTCAGGTCCATTATCCTAATTTTTGTGTTTTTTTTCCCTCGGAAACTGGGGGGTACATTTTCCCCCTTGTTCATCTCTGAGGATGTTTCCCTGTGCTGTTGTTTGGGCACAGGATTTGTTAAAATGGCCGCCGGTCAGCCGAATGTCTGAACATCACTGACGCCGCCGCCACCATCCCGATCTGTTTGTGTGCGATTGCGCGGTCCTCTTGTCCTGTCCGCAGAGTGACGGCGAGTCAGACTCCGCCACGCTTGAGAGGGTTATATAGCGGGGCTCCTCCCGCCACCCTCTGTCACTTCTCTCCTGACGCCAACCAGATAACATTGCGGCCCCCTGGTGGACTACCCAGGGTTCCTCTCTGTATGCTATTTGGACTACAAGTAAGTCTTCTATTTAGCCCTCCTCTAAAATTTAGCTTCTAATTTGTGTCCTCGATTTTTTCCTCTTTATACATTCCCTCTTTGACGTAAATATATCCATATACATTTTTTAACTACTCAGGTCTCCAGGCCCAGGGAAATAATAGCGATGCTTTACCATAGCTGCACCCGCAGAATCTTTGAGGGTTTCTTCATTCCAACTTGCTTGGCTGCGCCTGCTTTTTCCCTTCTTTTGGAACCCTTCACCAAAGAGGCTTGTATTGCTTTTAACCATCCAATGGATGTAACCTTGAATTTTGATTGATTCTACTCACCTATCATAGGTATTTGCAATCGATTTATTATTTTAATTAATCACTCATGATTCATCTATATGTATTCTTTTTAATACTGATTTTTCTATGCTCACCTTGTGACATCTGATATAATTAATATTTTTCTCTTTATCACAGAGACTTTTCAGTTACTTGATATTATTGAAACCCTTTATTACCCCTCTCCGCATGCCTTCATTAGGAGGTCTGGGCAAAAGGGCACAATTTATTGGTGTACTACTTCGATATCTAAATAACACATTTACAGATTCAAGGACATCGGGTAAGATAAACGGATGAATGCCCCCCCCCTCTCCTTTTTTTTTTATATAATATAAATATTAAATATCTTTATTATTATCTTGTTCTGCAATTATGCGGATACACTCTATATTGATATTTGAATGTTGATTCATACCCCCAAACAGTAGTTTTTCTATATATTCTTGTATATTAGTTTAATGCTACATGATCATGTTTTATTTAATACATTTTTTCATACATTTATGATTTATTTTTCATTTTATAGTTAATCAGATGCCACATAATCCTCCTGAAGAAGCTTAAGAAAGCGAAACATGTTGAGAAAGTGGTATCAAGCACTGTATCATATTTTTATCACAATTGTTTTGTAAACAAACATAAATGTCTTGTCTGTTTTTAAAGTAATGGATTCATAAATAAAATATATTCTTTTATCCTACAAATCTCTACTTTGTCTATTAAGCACCGTTAAAAGTCCCTGGCCCTCTATGGCCAAAAGTCCCCTTTTGTTATCTATTTAAATTATTGGGATGTGGTGCTTTGGTTTGATTCCTCCCCTCTCTTTTATAATATCATCATATATCTGGTTAAGCATGTAGTGCCCATGCGGCTGCTGTTCTGGCCATGCTTGATCCACTTCAGACATAGGTTGCAAACAGCTACGGTGCGATCTGCTGCACACGTGTCGAAAAAGTCCCACACCAAGGAACTTTTAAAAGTCAGCGGGGAGTCAGTGGCACCCTGCACCTGCGAAAGTCTGCAGTGTGATGCAATAAATGACCCCTGGAGGACATCCTGCCTCGTTGGAGATGTGCCTCCTCCTCCTCTCTTCTCTCAGGCACCCAAGTACAGTCAATAACCTCATCATCCCCTCCCTTCTCGTCACTAGAGTAAACTTGGCAGTATGCTGCAGCTCTGGGAACATGACTGCCAGTTTCTTGTCTTTCTGTACACCACAGGATGCACTGTATATATAGGCTACACTGAATGCAGTGTATATAGGCTACACTGAATGTGTGGGTATATATATATATATATATATATATATATATATATATATATATATATATCGTGGGGACGGAAAGTATTCAGACCCCCTTAAATGTTTCACTCTTTGTTATATTGCAGCCATTTGCTAAAATCATTTAAGTTCATTTTTTCCTCATTAATGTACACACAGCACCCCATATTGACAGAAAAACACAGAATTGTTGACATTTTTGCAGATTTATTAAAAAAAAAAAAACTGAAATATCACATCGTCCTAAGTATTCAGACCCTTTGCTCAGTATTTAGTAAAAGCACCCTTTTGATCTAATACAGCCATTTTTGGGGGGGAAAGATGCAACAAGTTTTTCACACCTGGATTTGGGGATCCTCTGCCATTCCTCCTTGCAGATCCTCTCCAGTTCTGTCAGGTTGGATGGTAAACGTTGGTGGACAGCCATTTTTAGGTCTCTCCAGAAATGCTCAATTGGGTTTAAGTCAGGGCTCTGGCTGGGCCATTCAAGAACAGTCATGGAGTTGTTGTGAAGCCACTCCTTCATTATTTTAGCTGTGTGCTTAGGGTCATTGTCTTGTTGAAAGGTAAACCTTCGGCCCAGTCTGAGGTCCTGAGCACTCTGGAGAAGGTTTTCGTCCAGGATATCCCTGTACTTGGCCGCATTCATCTTTCCCTCGATTGCAACCAGTCGTCCTGTCCCTGCAGCTGAAAAACACCCCCACAGCATGATGCTGAACCCACCATGCTTCACTGTTGGGACTGTATTGGACAAGTTTTGAGCAGTGCCTGGTTTTCTTCACACATACCGCTTAGAATTAAGGCCAAAAAGTTCTATCTTGGTCTCATCAGAACAATGAATCTTATTTCTCACCATCCTGCAGTCCTTCAGGTGTTTTTTAGCAAACTCTATGCAGGCTTTCATGTGTCTTGCAGTAAAGAGAGGCTTCCGTCGGGTCATTCTGCCATAAAGCCCCGACTGGTGGAGGGCTGCAGTCAGTGGCGGCTGGTGAAGTTTTAGGATGGGGGGGCGCCAGACCCCGCCCTTTTTTGACCCCTCCCACTTGGTGGAAATGGGCGTGGTTTCAGCGAAATAGTGGGCGTGGCTCTAAGGTGGTGTGGTTAGCGTCTGAGATGAACGAGGGATGGAGGGAGAGGGCGACGGAGAGAGGGACAGCAGGCCTAGATCCTACACAACAAAAGAAATGTGTATTCTACAAAGTTTAACAATCAGCAGATAAAGATCCAAACACCTGGTGTTAGCACTTCAATCATCCCGGCACCATGGTTGTTATGGTGTCAGGATGATTGAAGCTCATTATTACTATTATTACATTGTAATAAAAAATGAAATCATTCAACTCACCATAATGCAGAATCAGTGGGAGCCCCGAGTGTGTCACTTGCCACGTCACCTGTCACCAGATGCCATCAGGTGTCCCCAGCGGAGTCCCTTCTTACATGCAGCCTCTGTCACATCAAATGCAGCCTCTGCCCCCTTACATCAGAGTTGCCATCAGTGTCCCCCACAGCATGTGTCCCCATCAGAGCCCCCCACAGCAGGTGTCCCCCATCAGAGCCCCCCACAGCAGGTGTCCCCCATCAGAGCCCCCCACAGCAGGTGTCCCCATCAGAGCCCCCCACAGCAGGTGTCCCCCACAGCAGGTGTCCCCATCAGAGCCCCCCCACAGCAGGTGTCCCCCACAGCAGGTGTCCCCATCAGAGCCCCCCACAGCAGGTGTCCCCCACAGCAGGTGTCCCCATCAGAGCCCCCCACAGCAGGTGTCCCCCACAGCAGGTGTCCCCATCAGAGCCCCCCACAGCAGGTGTCCCCCACAGCAGGTGTCCCCATCAGAGCCCCCACAGCAG
Source organism: Lithobates clamitans (assembly GCA_037952925.1). NCBI lineage: Eukaryota > Metazoa > Chordata > Amphibia > Anura > Ranidae > Lithobates > Lithobates clamitans. The sequence goes on along the minus strand of JBBGZY010000100.1, from coordinate 2,546,104 downwards.
GTGTCCCCCACAGCAGGTGTCCCCCACAGCAGGTGTCCCCATCAGAGTCCCCATCAGAGTCCCCCCACAGCAGGTGTCTCCATCAGAGTCCCCCCACAGCAGGTGTCCCCATCAGAGCCCCCCACAGCAGGTGTCCCCCACAGCAGGTGTCCCCATCAGAGTCCCCCCACAGCAGGTGTCTCCATCAGAGTCCCCCACAGCAGGTGTCCTCCATCAGAGTCCCCCCCCACAGCAGGTGTCCTCCATCAGATTCCCCCCCCCACAGCAGGTGTCCTCCATCAGAGTCCCCCCCCACAGCAGGTGTCTCCATCAGAGTCCCCCCCACAGCAGGTGTCTCCATCAGAGTCCCCCCCCACAGCAGGTGTCTCCATCAGAGTCCCCCCACAGCAGGTGTCTCCATCAGAGTCCCCCCACAGCAGGTTTCCCCCATCAGAGCCCCCCACAGCAGGTGTCCCCCACAGCAGGTGTCTCAATCAGAGTCCCCCACAGCAGGTGTCTCCATCAGAGTCCCCCCACAGCAGGTGTCTCCATCAGAGTCCCCCCACAGCAGGTGTCTCCATCAGAGTCCCTCCACAGCAGGTGTCTCCATCAGAGTCCCCCCACAGCAGGTGTCTCCATCAGAGTCCCCCCACAGCAGGTGTCTCCATCAGAGTCCCCCTACAGCAGGTGTCCCCATCAGAGCCCCCCACAGCAGGTGTCCCCCATCAGAGTCCCCCCACAGCAGGTGTCCCCCATCAGAGTCCCCCCACAGCAGGTGTCCCCATCAGAGTCCCCCCACAGCAGGTGTCCCCCATCAGAGCCCCCCACAGCAGGTGTCCCCCACAGCAGGTGTCTCAATCAGAGTCCCCCCATAGTAAGGTGTCTCCATCGGAGTCCCCCCACAGCAGGTGTCTCCATCAGAGTCCCCCCACAGCAGGTGTCTCCATCAGAGTCCCCCACAGCAGGTGTCTCCATCAGAGTCCCCCCACAGCAGGTGTCTCCATCAGAGTCCCTCCACAGCAGGTGTCTCCATCAGAGTCCCCCCACAGCAGGTGTCCCCATCAGAGTCCCCCCACAGCAGGTGTCTCCATCAGAGTCCCCCCACAGCAGGTGTCCCCATCAGAGTCCCCCACAGCAGGTGTCCCCCATCAGAGTCCCCCACAGCAGGTGTCCCCATCAGAGCCCCCCACAGCAGGTGTCCCCCACAGCAGGTGTCCCCATCAGAGCCCCCCACAGCAGGTGTCCCCCACAGCAGGTGTCCCCATCAGAGCCCCCCACAGCAGGTGTCCCCCACAGCAGGTGTCCCCATCAGAGCCCCCCACAGCAGGTGTCCCCCACAGCAGGTGTCCCCATCAGAGCCCCCCACAGCAGGTGTCCCCCACAGCAGGTGTCCCCATCAGAGCCCCCCACAGCAGGTGTCCCCCACAGCAGGTGTCCCCCACAGCAGGTGTCCCCATCAGAGTCCCCATCAGAGTCCCCCCACAGCAGGTGTCTCCATCAGAGTCCCCCCACAGCAGGTGTCCCCATCAGAGCCCCCCACAGCAGGTGTCCCCCACAGCAGGTGTCCCCATCAGAGTCCCCCCACAGCAGGTGTCTCCATCAGAGTCCCCCACAGCAGGTGTCCTCCATCAGAGTCCCCCCCCACAGCAGGTGTTCTCCATCAGAGTCCCCCCCCACAGCAGGTGTCCTCCATCAGAGTCCCCCCCCACAGCAGGTGTCTCCATCAGAGTCCCCCCCACAGCAGGTGTCTCCATCAGAGTCCCCCACAGCAGGTGTCTCCATCAGAGTCCCCCCACAGCAGGTTTCCCCCATCAGAGCCCCCCACAGCAGGTGTCCCCCACAGCAGGTGTCTCAATCAGAGTCCCCCCACAGCAGGTGTCTCCATCAGAGTCCCCCCACAGCAGGTGTCTCCATCAGAGTCCCCCCACAGCAGGTGTCTCCATCAGAGTCCCTCCACAGCAGGTGTCTCCATCAGAGTCCCCCCACAGCAGGTGTCTCCATCAGAGTCCCCCCACAGCAGGTGTCTCCATCAGAGTCCCCCTACAGCAGGTGTCCCCATCAGAGCCCCCCACAGCAGGTGTCCCCCATCAGAGTCCCCCCACAGCAGGTGTCCCCCATCAGAGTCCCCCCACAGCAGGTGTCCCCATCAGAGTCCCCCCACAGCAGGTGTCCCCCATCAGAGCCCCCCACAGCAGGTGTCCCCCACAGCAGGTGTCTCAATCAGAGTCCCCCCATAGTAAGGTGTCTCCATCGGAGTCCCCCCACAGCAGGTGTCTCCATCAGAGTCCCCCCACAGCAGGTGTCTCCATCAGAGTCCCCCCACAGCAGGTGTCTCCATCAGAGTCCCCCCACAGCAGGTGTCTCCATCAGAGTCCCTCCACAGCAGGTGTCTCCATCAGAGTCCCCCCACAGCAGGTGTCCCCATCAGAGTCCCCCCACAGCAGGTGTCTCCATCAGAGTCCCCCCACAGCAGGTGTCCCCATCAGAGTCCCCCCACAGCAGGTGTCCCCCATCAGAGTCCCCCCACAGCAGGTGTCCCCCATCAGAGACCCCCACAGCAGGTGTCCCCCACAGCAGGTGTCTCAATCAGAGTCCCCCCATAGTAAGGTGTCTCCATCAGAGTCCCCCCATAGTAAGGTGTCTCCATCAGAGTCCCCCCATAGTAAGGTGTCTCCATCAGAGTCCCCCCACAGCAGGTGTCTCCATCAGAGTCCCCCCACAGCAGGTGTCTCCATCAGAGTCCCCCCACAGCAGGTGTCTCCATCAGAGTCCCCCCACAGCAGGTGTCTCCATCAGAGTCCCCCCACAGCAGGTGTCCCCATCAGAGTCCCCCCACAGCAGGTTTCCCCCATCAGAGCCCCCCACAGCAGGTGTCCCCCATCAGAGCCCCCCACAGCAGGTGTCTCCATCAGAGCCCCCCACAGCAGGTGTCCCCCATCAGAGCCCCCCACAGCAGGGTGTCCCCCATCAGAGTCCCCCCCCCACAGCAGGGTGTCCCCCATCAGAGTCCCCCCCCACAGCAGGGTGTCCCCCATCAGAGTCCCCCCCCCCACAGCAGGGTGTCCCCCATCAGAGTCCCCCCCCACAGCAGGGTGTCCCCCATCAGAGTCCCCCCCCCCACAGCAGGGTGTCCCCCATCAGAGTCCCCCCCCCACAGCAGGGTGTCCCCCATCAGAGTCTCCCCCCACGCAGGGTGTCCCCCATCAGAGTCCCCCCCACGCAGGGTGTCCCCCATCAGAGTCCCCCCCCACAGCAGGGTGTCCCCCATCAGAGTCCCCCCCCACAGCAGGGTGTCCCCCATCAGAGTCCCCCCCACAGCAGGGTGTCCCCCATCAGAGTCCCCCCCCCACAGCAGGGTGTCCCCCATCAGAGTCCCCCCCCCACAGCAGGGTGTCCCCCATCAGAGTCCCCCCCCACAGCAGGGTGTCCCCCATCAGAGTCCCCCCCCCACAGCAGGGTGTCCCCCATCAGAGTCCCCCCCCCACAGCAGGGTGTCCCCCATCAGAGTCCCCCCCCCACAGCAGGGTGTCCCCCATCAGAGTCCCCCCCCCCCCACAGCAGGGTGTCCCCCATCAGAGTCCCCCCCCCCACAGCAGGGTGTCCCCCATCAGAGTCCCCCCCCCACAGCAGGGTGTCCCCCATCAGAGTCCCCCCCCCCCACAGCAGGGTGTCCCCCATCAGAGTCCCCCCCCCACAGCAGGGTGTCCCCCATCAGAGTCCCCCCCCCACAGCAGGGTGTCCCCCATCAGAGTCCCCCCCCCCACAGCAGGGTGTCCCCCATCAGAGTCCCCCCCCCCACGCAGGGTGTCCCCCATCAGAGTCCCCCCCCCACAGCAGGGTGTCCCCCATCAGAGTCCCCCCCCCACGCAGGGTGTCCCCCATCAGAGTCCCCCCCCCGCAGCAGGGTGTCCCCCATCAGAGTCCCCCCCACAGCAGGGTGTCCCCCATCAGAGTCCCCCCCCCCACGCAGGGTGTCCCCCATCAGAGTCCCCCCCCCACAGCAGGGTGTCCCCCATCAGAGTCCCCCCCCACAGCAGGGTGTCCACCATCAGAGTCCCCCCCCCACAGCAGGGTGTCCCCCATCAGAGTCCCCCCCCACAGCAGGGTGTCCCCCATCAGAGTCCCCCCCCCCACGCAGGGTGTCCCCCATCAGAGTCCCCCCCCACAGCAGGGTGTCCCCCATCAGAGTCCCCCCCCCACAGCAGGGTGTCCCCCATCAGAGTCCCCCCCCCACAGCAGGGTGTCCCCCATCAGAGTCCCCCCCCCACAGCAGGGTGTCCCCCATCAGAGTCCCCCCCCCCACAGCAGGGTGTCCCCCATCAGAGTCCCCCCCCCACAGCAGGGTGTCCCCCATCAGAGTCCCCCCCCCCCACAGCAGGGTGTCCCCCATCAGAGTCCCCCCCCCACAGCAGGGTGTCCCCCATCAGAGTCCCCCCCACCACAGCTGGGTGTCCCCCATCAGAGCCCCCCCCCAGCAGGGTGTCCCCCATCAGAGTCCCCCCCCCCCCAGCAGGGTGTCCCCCATCAGAGTCCCCCCCCCCCCAGCAGGGTGTCCCCCATCAGAGTCCCCCCCCCACAGCGGGTGTCCCCATCAGAGCCCCCCACCAGAGCCCCCCCTCAGCAGGTGTCCCCCCGATTCTCCACACAATGGTACTTACCTTCAGTCTCCTGCGGTGTCCTCCTCACACTGGCACCAGCATTCTTCCTGTTTCCTCTCTCGGGCGCAATGAGAGAGAGAACCAGGAAGTGACATCTGCCTCAGGGCAGATGTCAATCAAATCTGCAGTGCCAAGTAGCTTCCGCCCGGCGCCTGTAGTATGTATTGCTATGGCCGAGCGGAAGCTACTCGGCGCTTCAGAAAACGCCCCAAGGCGGGCTAAACGCCCGCAAATGCAGCGCCACGTCTGCAATCTCGTGATTGCATAGACGTGGCGCTTCCTATAAGTGCACTGTGTCCGGCGTCGCACTGTATCCGGCGTCCGAACACAGTGCACTTAAGGACCTTTTTTTTCCTTTTTTTTTTTTTTTAAAGGGCCGGTATTAAAAAATTTTTTTTTTTTTTTTTTTTGACTTTTTTTTTTTTTTTTGTTTTGTTTTTTTTTTGCTGCCTGGAGGTGGGGGGGCGGCGCCCAGGCGCCCCCTATGGACGGGCCGCCACTGGCTGCAGTGATGGTTGACTTTCTACAACTTTCTCCCATCTCCCAACTGCATCTCTGGAGCTCAGCCACAGTGATCTTTGGGTTCTTCTTTGCCTCTCTCACCAACGCTCTTCTCCCCCGATAGCTCAGTTTGGCCGGACGGCCAGCTCTAGAAAGGGTTCTGGTCATCCCAAACGTCTTCCATTTAAGGATTATGGAGGCCACTGTGCTCTTAGGAACCTTAAGTGCAGCAGAAATTTTTTGTAACCTTGCCCAGATCTATGCCTTGCCACAATTTTGTCTCTTAGCTATTCAGGCAGTTCCTTTGACCTCATGATTCCCATTTGCTATGACATGCACTGTGAGCTGTAAGGCTTATATAGATAGGTGTGTGGCTTTCCTAATCAAGTCCAATCAGTATAATCAAACACAGCTGGACTCAAATTAAGGTGTAGAACCATCTCAAGGATGATCAGAAGAAATGGCTGCAATATAACAAAGAGTGAAAAATTTAAGGGGCTCTGAATACTTTACGTCCCCACTGTATATACTAGATTGTATATATATATATATATATATATATATACTGGACCAGCCCACAAATTTTCCACTCGCCTACTTGCATCTGCGAGTGGATTTTGAGGGCTAGCGAGGAGCTGGGCTGCCTGGGAGCGGGGGGGGAGCACCGCCGGCAGGCGGGGTTGATCGGGAGTTGTTCTCCCAGCAATTGCCCCGGGGAACAGAGCATGGAGGAAGAGGAAAGCCGCGGGATCACAGAGCAGGATAGCATGCTGTGACAGCTTACATTACAATTGTCTCCGCTCTGCTCGACACAGCCCCGCCTCCTCCTAACCCCGCGCCTGTGATAGACAGAAAGCCGGTCCAATGCTGGGATACGTTCTGTCTATCACAGGCGCGGGGTTAGGAGGAGGTGGGGCTGTGTCGAGCAGCACTCTGTGATCCCGCGGCTTTCCTCTTCCTCCAGTCATGATCCGGCCGACCCTCTCTCTTCCTCTGCCCAGGCAAGGCTGCAATAGAGGGCACAGTGTGGTTGCAATAGGCACAGTGAGGCTGCAACAGTGGGCACAATGTGGCTGCAATGGTGGGCAGTGTGGCTGCAATGGGCACAGTGAGGCTGCAATAGTGGGCACAGTGTAGCTGCAATGGTGGGCACAGTGTGGCTGCAATAGTGGGCACAGTGAGGCTGCAATGGTGGGCACAGTGAGGCTGCAATAGTGGGCACATTGAGGCTGCAATAGTGGGCACATAGAGGCTGCAATGGTGGGCACAATGAGGCTGCAATGGGCACAGTGAGGCTGCAATGGGCATATTGAGGCTGCAATGGTGGGCAAAGGTGGGCATAGTGTAGCTGCAATGATGGACACAGTGTAGCTGCAATGGTGGGCACAGTGAGGCTGCAATGGTGGGCACAGTGAGGCTGCAATGGTTGGCACAGTAAGGCTACAATGGTGGGCACAGGTTATGCTGCAATGGTGGGCACAGGTGAGGCTGCATTGATGGGCACAGGTGAGGCTGAAATGGTGGGCAAAGGTGAGCCTGCATTGATAAGCACAGGTGAGGCTGCGTTGAGGGGCACAGGTGAGGCTGCACTGATAGGAACTGATAAAGTTGTTGTTAATATTTATTTTTGTAACTTAATTCATTTAAGTGTCATTTTATAAGATAATTTATGAGGGCGTGTTTAGGGGTGGAATTAGGGGTGGGGCAGGGTAGGGGTTGGGTGGGGCAACTGGTGGCAAGTAACCCTTGAGGCCTGGTTAGTAGCTCAGGACATTAAATTATATATATATATATATATATATATATATATATATATATATATATATATATATATAAGAATACACCACCTGAAGTGTATTATATAATGTACACCACACATACCACCGAAAGAACTGTATATATGCTACGCTGAATGCAGAATAATATAGATATGAATCCACCGCCTGAAATGTATTATATAATTTACACCATCGAATGAACTGTATATATACGCTATAATGAATGCAGAGTATATGCATATATACTAGATTGTATATATACAGTATATATATATAAATTTTAAATTTTAATAATTATATGGGGTAGGATTTTGCATTTTCTATTTGTATGGTTTCCAATCGAGTTAACAGGAGGTATAGTAAGTAATGGAAGAAAAGCCTTTGCTGTAAATTATTCAGTTCAATACAGTTAATTTGGTTGGAAAATTTGCATACTGGTTTAGAAACCTGATACTGGGAACTACAATGTTGCAATGTCTAATATAGGATTTCATTGCTTTTTAAATAATTGACCATTGCTATTGCTAAATATATTTATTGTGGGTATTTATATAGCACCAACAATTTACATGGTGCTTTACAAACTGCACATTTACATCAGTCCCTGCTTAAGGAGATTACAGTCTAAGGTCCCTACACATACATACTAGGGCTAATTTAGCTACCAGTATGTTTTTGGCTTGTGGGAGGAAACCCACAGAAGCTTAGGGAGAACATGCAAACACCATGCAGATAGTGTTTTGGCTGGGAGTCAAACCAAGGCAGAAGCACTAACCACTAGACCTTTGTGCTACCTTATATATTTTTATATATTCCATAAAACTCATAGCACAGACTGACAGTGCATTAAAACAGCTATACAGTATAACAGCCTACACCTAAATGAAAAATGTAACATTCAGAATGAATAATCAACATCTGCACTGTTGATTTGCAGTTGCTTAAAATTAAAGTGGTTGAGGATCCCTCTTCCATACCTGGTGGGAATGTCCTCGCATTAGGGGCTTTTGGAACAGGATCTTTGGTTTGCTGTGCAGGGTCACTGATATGGTAATTCCTAAAACCCCTTGCTCAACAGTAAGCCGGTCGAATGCTCTTAAAATCTATTGAAACTCATTCACTTTATTCTGCCTGGTAGCCATGGGTGGTATACCTGGTGTTCATCAGTAGTGGCCATTCCTGGTGGTCCTGGTGGCATCCCTGGTGGTACTGGGTGGGCATCCTGGGGGGGGGGCTTGCACTGATAATCAATCAGCGCAGACCCACCCTGTCAGGAGAACAGCTGATCGGCTCTCCTCTACTCGCATCTACCAGACGCGAGTGAGGAAAAGCCGATACACGGCTTTTCCTGTTTACACTGTGAACAGCTGTGATTGGACACAGCTGATCACGTGGTAAAGCGCCTCAGTCAGAGGCTCTTTACCCAGATCAGAGATGCGGTGTGTCATACTGACACGCTGCACCACCGATCACCTTGTTATCCTCATCACGTCATATCACGTCATATGACGTCTGGTTAGGATAACAGAACCACTTTGCCGATGTCATATTGCTAAATGGCGGGAAGTGGTTAAAGTGTTCATGTATAATATGTTCTTTCATTGCTATTCTGGTTGAGGGTCATATCCCCTATGGGCAAGCATATCCTGAATGTCATTGTCCTACAATTCTGCGGTAATTCTTTTAGACTATTTTTTTGTTAAAATACAGAAAGAAAACAGACTGGCCATACCGCCTTAAGTCTCTCGACACATTTGGGGTGTCTGGAGGTGGTGGGTGGTACCCATGTCGTTGCATCAGCATTGCTACTGCATCCGCTGTCTAAAGACAATTGTGTTTCAGACATCGCCATTGTCTTTGTATATGACCCTTCCCTATATGTTATATGCTATACTGTACAACAAAATGTATCAATGTGTTCTATTTCTTCATGAAAACCAACAAAAACTACTGAAGTAAAAAAATAAACATTAATGTGTATGTAAAAAAAAAAAAAAAAAAGTAAAAAAAATTAAAGTGGTTTTAAACTTCTGAAATAAAAAATGAACAAAGTACATCCTTCTAAATTGTGAGCTTGCTCTCTGCATGAGTCACTTTGGCCAATCTACGCTGACACTAAACAATCCCAGGAGATGGTCCCGCCCCCTCTGACACACAGCAGGTGATTGACTGTCTCAGCTGTGCTTGTTTCCCTATGAGACTGTGTAAAGGGGTTGTTCTTTCCCTCCACTCAGGTCTCAGATTACACTCAGATCTCCTCTCTGCACTGTGCTGTATGTGACATCAGATCCCCACCCCCTGCCTGCTGGAGCTCAGAAATACTGTGTGAAATGTGTGCTTTAGGAGGCTGTAAAGAAGAGAGGGCTGCAGATAAACAGATACAGGTTATGTAGGATGATTTATTTAATCTCTGTGCATCACATGAGGCTTGTCACTTCAGTGGGTATATGTAATGGTTAACAACCACATGGAAAACATATTTTTTGAATTGTGTACCTATTCCATTTAAACAAGTATTTTGAATGTGTCAATTACAAATACACTGCATTTCTGTCTACAGTAGGGTGTTACCTTACTTTTTCTGAATAATGCAGTGCCTTGAAGGTCCTGATACCAATTGCTTGGCACCACCCACCAACAAACATCCATTCTTACTCAACTTAACTATTTGCCCACTCAAGTATCAAACATCTTAATTGGCCCTATTCATAGGGAGGCTAAGTTTATGGTGAATACAATAGACTCATTCTCAGTGCCCAAAAGACTAAGGATCTTATCATCAATCTTTTTAAACAATTGACAGAGCACAGTCCTTTTTATATTGAAGAGAATTCTGTGCAAAGGGTTAACAGTCTTACATTTTTGTGGGTTATCCTAACTGATAACTTTAAGGGGAAGAGGCCTTTTCCAAGTAAAGGTGAGCTAGAAACTGTCATTGAAGCAAATAGACAAAGGCCATTGCCAAAGAGTTGAGCAGGCATGTAGTCAATAACCCATCCAGGGTCATGGCATAGTGGTGCAGGCGGCATATTAAAAAAAAAAAAATCTTAGGCTGTTTGAAAAAAAAACTTAATTTTTTTTGTGCCAACAGTGGCAGAAAAAGTGAAGAAAGAGTTCCAAGGCATAAACGATGTTTGGGTCCCCTCCCCTTTAAACAATAATGATTGTTACTTGCCATAACAATCTCTTTTTTCAGCAATGTAGGCCAATTAGAGCTGAAACTAAAATGACCCATAGATGATTCAGTTTTTTCCATTCAACCATCAGGTTGAACAAAAAAACCTGCCCCTATCCACACATTTGAAGTGTATGAGGGAATCACTCCCGCTGAGCTATTGCTTTCTGACAGCAGGGAGACTTCCCATCATCAGAATACACTACCAGCTATAGCTGGCAGTGCTGATAGAGCAACATTTGTCCAACAGGCTGGTTGTACAGAAGTCGATCAGTAGATCAACTTCTGTACAACCACTGTTCCCATACATGGATCGAAATTCATCCGGTCCCTACTGAACCAGCCAAATTTCAGACCATGTGACCAGGCTTTAGAGCAACAGAGCAAACAAAACTTGTCGATCTATGTAACACATGCATCTATGTTAACAAACTAAAACAAAATGAAAATATGAGGCAGGGACATTTATCTTTGTGAAGTAACTTCCGGTTTCCACAGAGCTCTGCCTGCTTCCGCTCCCAGCAAGCAAGCAACTGTGTGCAGCCAGCATTACAGGCCTCTGAGTCCTCTCCTCAGACGACCGTCCAGAGACCAGAGCAGCACCGACTAAATGAGTTAGGACGACGACCGTCCAGAGCAGAGAGCATCACTGTGAGTGTGTGCATTACAATTACAGGCCTGAGTCCTCCCCTCAGACCAACATCCATCCAGAGCACTGTGTGTGCATTACAGGCCTCCTCTGACCACTGGCATCCAGGGCACTGTGTATTACAGGCCATCCCTCAGACCTGGGACCACCATCCAGCACTGTGCAGCATTACAGGCCTCCTCTGACCACCGGCATCCAGAGCACTGTGCATTACAGGCCATCCCAGTCAGATCTGAGACCACCATCTAGCACTGTGCAGCATTACAGGCCTCCTCTGACCAGTGACCACCACCGACATCCAGAGCACTGTGCATTACAGGCCATCCCTGAGACCATCACGCAGCATGATGCAGCATTACAGGCCTCCTCTGACCAGTGACTAGTCCACCAGCATCCAGAGCACTGTGCATTACAGGCCATCCCAGTCAAACCTGAGTCCACCATCCAGCACTGTGCAGCATTACAGGCCTCCTCTGACCACCGGCACCCAGAGCACTGTGCATTACAGGCCATCCCTCAGACCTGAGACTACCATCCAGCACTGTGCAGCATTAAAGGCCTCCTCTGATCACCGGCATCCAGAGCACCGTGCATTATAGGTCATTCCTCAGACCTGAGACCACATCCAGCACTGTGCAGCATTAAAGGCCTCCTCTGATCACCAGCATCCAGAGCACTGTGCATTACAGGCCATCCCTGAAACCTTAGACCACCATCTAGCACTATGCAGCATTAAAGGCCTCCTCTGATCACCAGCATCCAGAGCACTGTGCATAACAGGCCATCCCTCAGACCTGAGACCACCATCCAACACTGTACAGCATTAAAGGCCTCCTCTGATCACTGGCATCCAGAGCACTGTGCATTACAGGCCATCCCTCAGACCTGAGACCGCCATCTAGCACTGTGTAGCATTACAGGCCTCTTCTGATCATCAGCATCCAGAGCACTGTGCATTACAGGCCATACTTCAGACCTGAGACCACCATCCAGCACTGTGTAGCATTACAGGCCTTTTCTGACCACCGGCATCCAGAGCACTGTGCATTACAGGCCTCCCCTCAGAGTGACCATCATCCATCCAGAGCACTGTGTGTGTGCATTATAGACCTCCTCTGACCACCGGCATCCACAGCACTGTGCATTACAGGCCTCCCCTCAGATCTGAGACAACCATCCAGCACTGTGCAGCATTACAGGCCTCTCAGAGTCAGACCACTATCCAGAGCAGGAAACAAACACTCTTGCGCATTAGTGTGATGTCTGGCTGGTCTACTACTCAAGAGGTAGTTTCTCTGGCCTTGCTGCCCTCCAGGATAGGGGATATCCTAGTAGTCATAAAAAAGATAGAAAAAAGAGAGGGCGCACCAGTCTAGTGCATTATCCCAATAACATACATTTATTGATAAAAACAAGGTAAAAACTACTTACAAACATGTGGAGAAATATTGCTTGTAAAAGCCACCTATTTGTGGCAATCAGTCCTTAAACCAACAGTTTCCAGATGACAGAGGTGAGGACATCAGGACCGCTACTGGCTGGCGTGTTTTAAAGGAGTACCTCCTCAGAGCAACCATCCAGAGCACTGTGCGGCGTTACAGGCCTCCTCAGACCACCGTCCAGAGCACTGTGTAGCATTACAGCCACAATCAAGAGCACTGTGTAGCATTACAGCCACCATCCAGAGCACTGTGTAGCATCACAGGCCTCCTCAGACCACTGTCCAGAGAACTGTGCGCAACATTACAGGCCTTCTCTGACCACTGGCGTCTAGAGCACTGTGCATTACAGGCCTCCCCTCAGACCTGAGACCAAAATCCAGCACTGTGCAGCATTACAGGCCTCTTAGATTCAGACCACCATCTCAGAGCACTGTGCAGCATTACAGGCCTCCCCTCAGACCACCATCCAGAGCACTGTGCAGCATTACAGGCCTCCTCATACCACCGTCCAGAGCACTGTGTAGCATTACAGCCACCATCCAGACCATTGTGCAGCATTACAGGCCTCCTCTGACCACCGTTCAGAGTACTGTGGAGCATTACAGGCCTCCTCAGGCTACTGTGCAGCAGCACTGTGCAGCATTACAGGCCTCAGACCACTGTCCAGAGCACTGTGCAGCATTACAGTGAATGGCAAAAGCTCATATGCCAAAATTACCACTGAATACCACCAACATCCTTACAGTAAAACATAAAACAATAGTCATGGGAAAAAAGTTATTTTCATATTTGAAAAAATTAAAATATTAAACATACAAAGGAGACCCAATTTGCAGGAGGTGTTATCATGGGGAGAATAACATTCAGTGACAAGAATAAATAAGGAGGTAGAAGGACAGAGGAGAACAATAATAGGTCAAAAGGACGATTTGAATGACAAGGTGAAGTGGATATTGTAAAAAATGGCAAATTCTTGACTGAGGGTTGTTTAAGATAACAGAAAAAGAAAAAGTGATGCATCACATTTTATTAGATTTTTCTTTTTTTTTACATAACTAAACTCTGCCTAAATTTCCCTCAGCTCCAGATGCATGCGAAGCTAAGTGCACGAACTTAAGAAGATTGTGAACGGGAAGGTAAGAAACTTTTACCGGAGATGAGACATAGTGAGGTTGATTCACTTAAGGCTAGGCTGTTCACTTTGCAAAGGAATTTTACCATGAGCTTAGTGAATGTGATGAAATTTCACTTAAATGCCCAATCAAGTGCAGAGAAAAAAAACATGCATTTTTGCTCACACATGACTGAATAATGGAAGTTAGCAGAGCTTCACTTTATTTACTAAACTCTGGAGAAAATTCCCTTGCAAAGTATAACTAAATTGCACTTACTTCAAGCGAATAATCAATTGCCTTTAGTAAATCAACCCCAGTATGACTGTGCTGTTACACATATAAAAACCACTGATAGAAAATGCCTTGTCTGCGCACAGAGGGAAAACGTACTTTTTAGAAATACTGTAACAAGTCACACATTGAAGACTGAAAGTCTTATTCAACATGAAATAACAAATATCAATCTGTGCAATTATCACACTCACTCTCCCCCTCAATGTGTACCAATAACAAAATATCTAGTGCAGGGATACCTTCACTAAACTCAATTCTGAAAAAAAACTTTCAATAATCAAGTACTATAAAAAATAATGGCGAAAAAGCTGTAAATATTACTAACAAAAAGGCACTGTGTGAAAACTAAGGAAAAATCATAGTAAATCCAACAAGTGTGTTAATGTGTAAAACACATCTCAAAATTCACATATAAAGTGTTAGATAACCAAAATATTGTGAACAATCCACAAATATATGTGCACAACAATAATAAAGTCCCACAAGGTGTGCATACTCCTTTAAATTACACACTATGACATGCAGCCCGTTTCACCAGTGTCGCTCCAACCTGCTTAGCTTCATATTATGACCTCTACAAGGAAATGATGTCTAACACGCTTGTATCCACAAAGGGAAGAAATACTGCTCGGTCACCCAGATCAAGAGTTGTTTTTAGAACTTCCAGAGAAACAAACCCTCTGCGTAATACTCATCACCACATATGAATTCATATGCATGTATACAAACATATATTCATATGAAAAAAAAATGAATCTACACAAACTATATTAATAAAAATTGATAAAATGTAAAGTATGCATAAATAAATAGAAAACAATCCTATACAATTTCTAGAGCTCCACAATAAAATAAATCATTGAGAATGAATCTTTAGAAGTTAATTGTATACAAATATAATATAAATATTCCTCACACCCCATAAAAGATTGACTGGGAATCAAACTGGGCCTCCCGCATGGCAGGTGAGAATTCTACCACTACCACAGGAGTGAATAATTCCCCTCCATTCCTGATCTGTAGCACTCTATATGAAGGGGTATTGGAGTTGATGGTGCGTGTAACGGCCCAAATAAGTCAACTGATTAGTAACTTAAGCTGATTGCCCTATTTGTGTGTTTGTTATTGTTTTACTCTTGAGTGAGATTAGCAAACAATGTTCTTGTATTGATTGGGTGATGATTACATGAGTCAATCCACCTCTGAAAATGTTGATATAGTGAAGTCTGAATAAAGCTGGAGTTCTAGATCGTTGTAGATGGACCAAAGTGTACCAAAGTGGATGCCTTTCGTTGGGGGTTCCTAGAGATACCTTTGTGAGGTGGTTGTAGATGGACCAAAGTGTACCAAAGTGGATGCCTGTGGTTGGGGATTCCTAGAGATAGCTTTGTGAGGTGGAATGCAGTGGTACCAAACTGAGGGATTACCTGTCAAAAGGAGACACCGCTATTGGAATACTGCTATTACACCTGTTACCCCAGGGGTAAGGCGCTCTGATGAGTGCAGGCACAAGTGGGTGATACGGAGGAAAGTGGGGAGCATTGGAGAGTCACTTCTGTTCCTATATTGTGCACGGATCACCGCTCACAGACTGTTACTTAATAGTGTATAATTGTATACACATATAGATTACATATATTTGTTGGGACTCATCACTCTGATGATACTAGCATCTGTCACTTTATTATTTATTCATTTTTTTAATTTTGTTTAGAAGCATGAAATGTGTTTTGGTGATATTGATTTTTTAAATATGTTTATTTTGGTTTACACGCAACATAATTTTTTCAGCCATTGAGTCACATATCTTTGAGCACGTAACACTTTATCATTTGTGATGTGTTGTATGATCACTGTTATATATATAGATGTATATTTTTCATGTATATATATATATATATATATATATATATATATATATATATATATATAATTTTGTATACTTATACATACTCTTTTATGCAATTTATTTAAAGCACTATTCACTTTATATGGAGAGTTGGTAATATTTAAGTGGTGTAGTGGATGCACATACAATTAACTACTGAACAGCGCCATTTTCCCTGAAGCAGATTTTTTAAAATTCTACCACTGGACCATGGATAAAATTACAAAGTATGCAATAAAGATGAGAATATAATAAAAAAGATTACAAATAAAAAAATATAAAACCAGGACACCCAACCACTAATACTGTATCACTAATAAATCACTAATAAAACAGTTCAAATCAATATTCAAACCAGATGAAGCCAATACCTTCTTTTCATCAATTAAGCAGGATTCTTTTTGGCTCAACTGCCATATGTGATTTCTCCCCTCCAATGTTTAGCCCACCTTCTCCATCCCTCGAGACTTGAAACCACTAGGGTCCTTCAAAGGAACAAAGAAATGCTGGACTGCTGCATAGCTATGCGTAAGCACCTATCAACGGTGTGAAACGCATTAGTCATACTGTTCCTGTACCTCCGTGACTATAAGGATCTTATTGTATTTCAATAAAGGTGTTGCATCGGAGTGCGACTGTCCGCATTTCTTTGTTCCTTTGAAAACATTTGCAGAGCCAGCACCTGTGCTTCTATCAGCAGGGAAGGTGTTATTTTGGGATAGCTGCCTGGAGCGGTCTGAACCCCTTTCACTAGGGTCCTTGTTGTGGTACTTTTTAAAACGTTGAGATACACTATGTTTCTTCTTGCCTCCAATTACCAACGTGTTCTCCCAATCTTTCTCCCAAAGATCTGGAAGTCCGGCCAACATACTGGAGGTCACACGAGCACTCCAGCTAATATATACTATCTCTTTAAAATCACAAGATATACATTTGATAAGTTCTCAGGGTGCAGATGCTACAAACTCCACCCTTTGCCTTAAATTAACCCTAGAGGTGGTGCAAGCTTTACATCTTCCAAAAGCAAAAAAGCCAGTTCCTGTAAAGAAAGTAAAATTCCTCTCAGGAGGAGGAGCTACAAAAAACTTAACTAATTTTTCTTCTAAAATGTCAGTTAATACTGCTTGGATACTTGTACCAACAGGTAAGCATATAATAAACTTACCTGTAGGCACAAGGAATATCTCCTAAATGTACACCGTTTAGGATATATTTACTATTTCTGCAGCTGGTGATGTCACTGGCACATGCGAACCACACGCTGAATGAATGGCATACTGAGTGTGCCGGATATTAAGAGTGCTGTGCTGCAATCGTGGCTCCCGTGCACATGCTTGAGCGTGACGTCAACTTGGCTCACCCAGTCGCAAACCTAGAAGGAAGGTGAAGATGGAAAGCCCTGTCAGCAGTGACAGTGCACCCCTGGAGTGCTTCGTTTTGAGGTAAGTCTTTCATAGTGTGCATGTAGGGCCTAAGAATTCATCACATTTTAAAATGCCCCAATGTTTACAATTTCTTAGAATGTAAATTGTAATCAAGGATTACTAGGTATTCAGAATCACCCCCATCCTGCGTACATTATTATTATTATTATTAATATATTACAGGATTCATATAGTGCCAACACATTCACCCTTTTGTCCTTAATAAGCTCCTTCCTGAACATACAATTTGGAGAGACTGAGATTTAGCGGGGAGGAAGAAAGAGGTGGGTCGTTGGATAAGTGGGGGTGTTGGCAGGTGTTCAAGAAGACGTGGAGGTATGTCGAGGTTATGACTTGCAGAGACTAGAGGGAATAAGCTGTTAAGGATTCAATATAAATAGAATTCATTGAAATGAGAGGTGGGAGGGGAGGGGATATAATGAACTGATTAGAGGAACTGTGTTGTGCAGTGTGCCTTATATATTTTTTGTACTGTGAAATGTGTGTGGATAAAATAAATAAATAATAAAAAAATAACAAAAATAAGCTCCTTCCTATCCATCTCCCTGACCTTCCTGATTACTAGACATGTGCACTGCCGAAAAATCTGTTAGATTTAGTTTCATTAGTTTTGTTCTTTTTTTTTTCCTTTTTCGGGTCATGAGTTATGATTGAAATTCATAAATTCAAAAATTAGTAAATTCATACATTTCAAAATCCGTAAATTCATAAGTTCGATATTTGGTAAATTTGTAAATTCGGAAAACGAAAATCCGTAAATTTAGAAAAAATCGTAAATTCGTAAATTCGAAAACTCGAAAATCTTTTCAAATTTCCTTGCAAAAATATTTACCCCCCTTGCCTTTTTACCTATTTTGTTACATTACAGCCTTTAGTTCAATGTTTTTTTAATCTGAATTATATGTGATGGATCAGAACACAATAGTCTAAGTTGGTGAAGTAAAATTAGAAAAATATATACATAAAACTATTTTTCAGAAATAAAAAAATGATAATTGGCATGTGCGTATGTATTCACCCCTTTGTTATGAAGCCCATAAAAATCTCTGGTGCAACCAATTACTTTCAGAAGTCACATAATTATTGAAATGATGTCCACTAGTGTGCAATCTAAGTATCACATAATCTGTCATTACATATACACACCTTTTTGAAAGGCCCCAGAGGCTGCAACACCTAAGCAAGAGGCACCACTAACCAAACACTGCAATGAAGACCAAGGAACTCTCCAAACAAGTAAGGGACAATGTTGTTGAGTAGTACAAGTCAGGGTTAGGTTATTAAAAAAATATCCAAATCTTTGATAATCCCTAGGAGCACCATCAAATCTATCATAACCAAATGAAAAGAACATGGCACAACAGCAAACCTGCCAAGAGACGGCCGCACACCAAAACTCATGGACAGGGCAAGGAGGGCATTAATCAGAGAGGCAGCACAGAGACCTAAGGTAACCCTGGAGGAGCTGCAGAGTTCCACAGCAGAGACTGGAGTATCTGTACATAGGACGACAATAAGCCGTACGCTCCATAGAGTTGGGCTTTATGCAGAGTGGCCAGAAGAAAGCCATTACTTTCAGCAAAAAACAAAATGGCACGTTTTGAGTTTGCGAAAAGGCATGTGGGAGACTCCCAAAATGTATGGAGGAAAGTGCTCTGATCTGATGAGACTAAAATTGAACTTTTTAGCCATCAAAGAAAACGCTATGTCTGGCGCAAACCCATACATCACATCACCCAAAGAACACCATCCCCACAGTGAAACATGGTGGTGGCAGCATCATGCTGTGGGGATGTTTTTCAGCAGTCGGGACTGGGAAACTGGTCAGAGTTGAGGGAAAGATGGATGGTGCTAAATACAGGGATATTCTTGAGCAAAACCTGTACCCTCTGTGTGTGATATGAGGCTAGGACGGTTCACCTTACAGCAGGACAATGACCCCAAACACACTGCAAAACCAACACTTGAGAGGTTTAAGGGGAAACATATAAATGTGTTGGAATGGCCTAGTCAAAGCCCAGACCTCAATCCAATTGAAAATCTGTGGTCAGACTTAAAGATTGCTGTTCACAAGCACAAACCATCCAACTTGAAGGAGCTGGAGCAGTTTTGTAAGGAGGAATCATCAAAAATCCCAGAGAAATCATAGAGACTTATCCAAAGCGACTTGGAGCTGTGATAGCCACAAAAGGTGGCTCTACAAAGTATTGACTTTAGGGGGGTGAATAGTTATGCACATTGACTTTTTCTGTTATTTTGTCCTATTTGCTGTTTGCTTTAAAAATATAAAAAAAATCTTCAAAGTTGTAGGCATGTTCTGTAAATTAAATGATGCAAATCCTCAAACAATCCATGTTAATTCCAGGTTGTGAGGCAACAAAACACGAAAAATGCCAAGGGGGGTGAATACTTTTGCAAGGCACTGTATAAGTCTCCAATAATGCTCTATTTGGAATTCCTTGTAGCTACTGCCAAAGTTAAACTTGTGGAGGGATTGTATTTTAATGGGAAGGTCGCTGCCTGACTCTTCAGAGCATGCTGCAACTGCAAGTACAGAAAGAATAATTTGTTAGTTAGATGGTATTTTTCTGACAGCTTATTAAATGGTTGTAGAGCCTCTTTATTAAAAATCTGATGAAGAAGGACAATACCAGCCCTTTTCCATGAGTCAAAGGTTTTAAGCTTTCCTACCTCTGGTAATCGAAGATTATTCCATATGGGTATATATTGGGTATATCCCTCATGGGAAGTACGTTTTTGGACAGTAGTCCACACTTTATGAATTAGACTAAATGTAACACCGTTTACTATAAAATAATGAGCCACCATTAACTACTCCGGTTGCTCCTCCAGAAATACAGAGTATACCGTATTTATCGGCGTATAACACGCACCGGCGTATAACACGCACCCCAATTTAGGAGGGAATTTTAAGGAAAAAAAAACTTTTAGGAGGGAAGTTGAAGGGAAAAAAACTTACATTTAAATGCCCATCATTGCAGCCTTCTCAGTGCAGCCTTCCCCAGTGCAGCCTTGTCAGTGCAGCCTTGTCAGTGCAGCCATGTCAGTGCAGCCTACCCCAGTGCAGCCTTCCCCAGTGCAGCCTTGTCAGTGCAGCCCTCCCCAGTGCAGCCTTCCCCAGTGCAGCCTTGCCCCAGTGCAGCCTTCGATCCCTGTCCCTGCCATCCTGGGCTTCAAAAATCACGGACCGCGATTTGAAAATGGCGCCGAAATACACAGAGCCGGTCCTCAGCTCTTTCCGGCGGCTCTCGTTCACTTTCGGCTCCACTCGTAGTCCCGAGCGAAGCTATCCGAACCTAGCCGAGTAGGTTCGGATAGCTCCGCTCGGGACTACGAGTGGAGTCGAAAGTGAACGAGAGCCGCCGGAAAGAGCCGAGGACCGGCTCTGTGTATTTCGGCGCCGGCGGCGCCATTTTGAAATAGCGGTCCGCAATTTTGAAGTTGTAACAGCTCCGGATCGCAGGGGATCGGCGTATAACACGCACCTGCGACTTTCCCCTGATTTTAAGGGGGAAAAAGTGCGTGTTATACACCAATAAATACGGTAATTTATTGTATAGGGTGCCCTAAGTCTATAATATTCCAACCATGCAAATGTTGGAGTTGTGATGCCAAGTAATATACAGTATCTCACAAAAGTGAGTACACCCCTCACATTTTTGTAAATATTTTTTTATATCTTTTTTATGTGACAACACTGAAGAAATTACACTTTGCTACAATGTAAAGTAGTGAGTGTAAAGCTTGTATAACAGTGTAAATTTGCTCTCCCTTCAAAATAAGTGAACACACAGCCATTAAGAAAAAAATATTGTGGTGCCCGGATCTACCGCACTATTAGTATACAACTATTTAGATAATAAATATAGTAATTACTTCAGATTTCCACCATGTAGTATCAACAACATGGCGCAGTCCATGCGACCAGAAAAACTGCATATAAGAAAAAAAGAAAGGACAAGGCCTTCCAAAGGGGTCACAGTAAGTGAACACTACGGTTGAATTTAATTACGTTTTATTTAGAAAAAGCACACCATCATATCAAATATGACAAAATACCAAAAATAGCGGACTGAGTATAACCTTCCAAAATACTAAAAAAGACAACGTTGTCATTTAAAAAGAAGGATCACAGCTGTACACACATCTACTCAATCAAACATACACACAGCTCAAAGGATGGGAGTTGATTGATGTATTGTTGATCAATATATTGCATATACTATCTTCCTCCTTAATTAAGCAGTGGTTTGTGGTCATCCCAAACAGGATATATAGCTGTAATTTGACTGAGATGTGGATGAGCATGAACAAATAAATGGGTATAGCATAGGCCGTCCCAGGTCACTAGTACACAAATTCAACTGTGGCACCTAGGATTAGGGGCTCTCTTTTGTCTATTGGAGGCACAGGTGGCATAATTGTAAAGGCTGCAGTGTCTCATCAGACCACAGGACATGGTTCCAGTAATCCATGTCCTTAGTCTGCTTGTCTTCAGCAAACTGTTTGCGGGCTTTCTTGTGCATCATCTTTAGAAGAGGCTTCCTTCTGGGACGACAGCCAATTTGATGCAGTGTGCTGCGTATGGTCTGAGCACTGACAGGCTGACCCCCACCCCTTCAACCTCTGGAGCAATGCTGGCAGCACTCATACGTCTATTTTCCAAAGACAACCTCTAGATATGACGCTGAGCATGTGCACTCAACCTCTTTGGTCGACCTTGGCGAGGCCTGTTCTGAGTGGAACCTGTCCTGTTAAACACTATGGTCTTGGCCACCGTGCTGCAGCTCAGTTTCAGGGTCTTCTTATAGCCTATGCCATCTTTATGTAGAGCAACAATTCTTTTTTTTTTTCAGATCCTCAGAGAGTTCTTTGCCATGAGGTGCCATGTTGAACTTCCAGTGACCAGTATGAGAGAGTGAGAGCGATAACACCAAATTTAACACATCTGCTCTTCATTTACACCTGAGGCCTTGTAACACTAACAAGTCACATGACACCGGAGAGAGAAAATGGCTAGTTGGGCCCAATTTAGACATTTTCACTTAGGGGTGTACTCACTTTTGCTGCCAGTGGTTTAGACATTATTGGCTGTGTGTTGAGTTATTTTGAGGGGACAGCAAATTTACACTGTTATACAAGCTGTACACTCACTACTTTACATTGTAGCAAAGTGTAATTTCTTCAGTGTTGTCCCATGAAAAGATATAACAAAATATTTACAAAAATGTGAGGGGTGTACTAACTTTTGTGAGATACTGTATGTATATTTTTCCCCTTTGCCTCTCCCTTCCTTTTCCTCCCTCTTTCTCCCTTTTACACACCACTTTCTAATGTAATTTCTCATATCTGGTGCTAGACTCAAGATACAGGCTCTTCCAGGTGTGGTGTTATTAGAGGTTATTTGATTTCCTCTACCTTCTTCTGCCATTTATACACCTCATCATTTTTAGAATATCTAAAAAATAGTTTTCTCTTTTTTTTTTGTATCTCTTTATCATATTTCCCTTTCTTTGGATTCAATTAGCCTGATAACTTAAAGTAATAGTAAACTTTGAAAGAAAAGATTTCCCCCTAGCATAATGTGCTAGCATGCATCGCATAGTAGCTCATTATGAAAGACTTACCTTGAAACAAAGCCCTCCAGCAGTGTGCTGTCACTGCTGCAGAGGCTTCCATCTTCTTCTGGTCGGGATGGCATCACTCCCACACATGTGCGTGGGAGTCACGGCCGCAGCACAAAGCTCTGAAGGAATGTCACGAGGAGATACTCATTTAACCTACAGGTACGCTTTATTATAAGCTTACCTGTAGATAATAAAAAGTACAGTTTACTACCACTTTAATAAACTCTGGGGTAACCTTCAGTGGTCCTACCAAATCTTTCAATTTTTCTTTAGCTTTGCCTCCAAAAGTCTCATTTTCCTCTGCTTTCTCTTTAAGATGAACTGCATGAGTTCTATACCTTTCAGAGTAAAAAAATTATGTCATGCAATGATGGCATCTTTGTCAAGCAATCCATCATTTGGTGGTAATGCTAGCCATAGATGAGTCATTTTGATTTGATTCCGCTATGCATACATTCGAGGTGGATGGAGGAATCCTCCCTGTATTGTATCCTGACGGCAGGTCGGCTTCCCTGCCGTCAGAAAACACTGATAAAAATGTGGGCTATTCCTGCTGAACCATCCAAATTTTGATCCATATATGGCCAGCTTAAGGAACATGGTGCCAATTGCAGTAACCAAAAGCAACCAATTGAGCTTTACTGCATTGTACTATGAACACTGTCAGAATTTACTTGCTAAAGATAGACCACTCTATGATAGATCTCTATTGGTTACTGTAGATAGAGTACTTTTCACTTTGCACTGTTTTAAAGACTAAGCATCACTGTTAGGGTCTTATACTACATTATATCTAACAACAGATAGAATGGCAAATAGTTTTATTTTAGTGTTTAGAGATAATACAAAATACTAGTTGATAGCAAAGCCTTGTTTAAATGGGCTTCAGCTTGTATGAGAGCAGTTTGTACAGTAATGTTAAATACAGATAAAAACCTAAAATAACATCTCCCCTTAGAACTTAGAAATACTCACTTCTCCGGCCCACACCACCATTCTCTGTTGTATTCAAAAGAAGCTGCCTCTTAAAGAATCTTCAAACAATGACAATTCTGTAAAGTGTCAGTTTGTTGCTTCCTCTTTTTGACCCCTGTGTCACTACAAGAAACAGTAGTGTGTGCAAAAGGGGATCAGGAATCCAATACACTAGGAAGACCGAGATTCTTTAGATTCTTTGGCCAGTAGTTTCATTTCAATACAACTCAAATCAGCAGTGCGGTCAGCCGGAGAGGTGATTTTTTTTTTTTTTTATGTACCAAGGACACAGCTTTGATAAATTCTGCCAAAGCAGTTAACAGGAGAAACGGACAATAACGGTAAAATGATTCTAGTTGCATGTTAATTTTTACTTTTTGCACATTTTATTAAAAAAATGTTATAAATGCTACTTTTGACAGATCTTGATGTATACTGTATATATATATATATGTACAAACTATATATATAAATATATATGTGTATATAAACACACCAAGAGAGGGAGCTAGCAGACCACACATCCTCCATTTACATAACAGGTGCTGCCTGTTAATCACCTGGTATGATGCCTAAATAAATACTCCAATAGTCCTATTAAATCCTGAGGCTAATGTTTCTTTTTTTGTTTTTAATTTCTCGCTATTAGTAGGTTACCCCATTAAAAATTTAGCATTACTAGCTTTTCTATTCATACGATTAATATTAAAGCTACATAATACAGAGGGCAAGGATAATTTCTAGTTAATATAATTATATTGCATTTGTAAAATTAATTTTAAGAAGGATGTACATTAATTCCCAGTTGAACGCATATGCCGAATGACCACAAATATTAGGGTATCATGATAGATTCACAATGCTTTTCTGCTTTCAAAGGCAGCCAAAACAGATGCTTGTGTATACTGTATTTAAAACTGAACTGCCTTGAAATAAAAGATCAATTTTTAATTCAGTCCCTTAAGATATTTTTTTAATACAGCTAGTGTAAATATCAGAATTTTTCCTTACATTAGCATCCTGCAATTCCCTGCATAGCAGATCCCCGACTCAGGAAGGCAAGAGATACAACGACAATACTGAGAATGTTCCACAAACGGTACTGCAATCAGCTGCAGTGGAGGGCAAGCGAGACATTGGGGGTCTAAAAGACCTCCAATGTCTCAATAAGGGGACCTGACACCTGCCCATGCTAACATGTAAGGGACTTGTTAGCCCTCTTGACATGTTTGGCATCTATTTACTCAACACAATCTCATCTTTTATATTTTATCAAAGAAATTGGTATTATATTGTATTTTTTCTTAAAAATATGCATTTACTAAACAGTTGCGTAAATATCATGTGACACTGAAAATGTATACTGCCACCATTTTATTCTACAGTGCCTCTTCTTTCAGATAGCATTAACTCCAAAACCCTCCAAACTAATGTTATCAAAAATGCAGATTTTAACATGTGTGCGAAAAATGTAAAAACCTCCCCAGTAGAAAACTGGCTAAAATAGCTGTATATACAAATGTTTTGAAGCAAAGTTTAAGTTTAAATATTTTTATTAAATCAGCATAAGGGACAGCACTTACTTAAACTGAACGAGAAGTGTCCCTTGTCGCTGCTCTGTTCGTTGAGAAGGAGTTTGTTGTCTATGTCCTCAATCTCCATTCATTGTCTCAAAGGTGGAACAGCAGAGGCCTGTTTAGACCCCTGATATCTCACCAGCCAATTAACAGGACTCCTAAAAAATTGTAAAACATAATAAAAAAATAATATTGTAAAAAAAAAATGGTGAAAAAAATAAAAAATAAACAAAAATAAAAAACTACTGACACCAGGGCGGAACTAACAAGGTCACAAAGGTCCCACTTACGACCGGGCCCTGGTGTTCCACCACCAGGCTCAGAGGGAAGGGCCTCGTCCGGGGGTCAGGGGGCCTTTCATGGTTTCTCGCACCAGGGCCCTAAAAGTTCTAGTTACTGCACTGCAGAAATTACAAGCATTTCTATTTGCATCGGTGCTACTGATTATATATTGGTAGTTTTTAATTATTTTTCCGTACTGTAAACATTAAATATTGTAATTATCAAAGTGGCCTAAAAACATGATTCCTTGTTAAAAAATACAACTCAAGCTGGACCTTCATTGAGAAATTAGACAATTGGGTTTAGGCAGCATTAGTAAATAATCTCAAAATACCAGGGTTGGACAAAGAGCTCATTTGGAAGGTGGGGAACCTCTGTCTGATTAGTCCTTTATTATGAGTATTGAGCGATATGGTGGGTAACTGGAAACTTACTGGAAAACTTGCAATTAGTTTTGCACAAGAGCACTTTAAACACGGTTCACTTTATTTCTATATTGATTATTGTATATTGATGCACTTTTATATAGATTGATGTAAATTACAGGTTGTCACTGCAATTATCGCAGTATCGCAATTATCGCACAGGGTTGCAAATTTCTCTATTACATATGAATGCTACATGTGTATATAGAGGTGTGTATGCTATACAGGTTGTCATTGGGAGGATCGCATAGGATTGCAATTTTTAATTGTTCATAATCGCATAAGATTGCGTTATTAGATTCACAAGATGCTTTACTCATCTCAGGATGAGTCTCAGGATGCTTTATTGTTGGCATGACACAGGACTGATGGTAGCGCTCACCTTTTCTTCTCTGGACAAGGTTTTTTCCAGATGCCCCAATCGGGAAGGGGATTCATCAGAGAAATTGACTTTACCCCAGTCCTCAACAGTCCAATCCCTGTACCTTTTGCGGAATATCAGTCTGTCCCTGATGTTTTTCCTGGAGAGAAGTGGCTTCTTTGCTGCCCACCAGGAGGATAGCTCACACCAGGCCATCCTCCAAAAGTCTTTGCTTCACTATGCGTACAGATGCACTCACACCTGCCTGCTGTCCAGCAAGCTCTGCACTGGTGGTGCCCCGATCCCGCAGCTGAATCAACTGTAGGAGACGGTACCGGTGCTTTCTGGACTTTCTTGGGCACCCTGAAGCCTTCTTCACAAATGCAGTGGAAATGTTTTTTTTTGGGATTAAGTTCATTTTCATGGCAAAGAGGGACTTTGCAATTAATTGCAATTCATCTGATTGCTCTTCAGAACATTCTGGCGTATATGCAAATTGCCATCATAAAAACTGAGGCAGCGGACTTTGAGAAAATTAGTATTTGTGTCATTCTCAAAACTTTTGACCACGGCTGTGGATCCCTTGCTGATAGGGCTGACGTCCTACATTTCCACTGTGATGGCATGCTAGAAGCATCTAGGTTTGTGTCTTGTATGGGTTTGTTGGCCATGCAGATGCACGGAGCACTTTGGTCACGGTGCTGAGAGGTAGATGCTGTTTCCAAGGCATGCCTGAATTGCCTAATCTTTGAGGAAAGCTGCCTCTTCAGATTTATCCTTGACATCATCATCAAGAACAGGGCTTTTTTTCAGCAGGAACTAGGGGGAACTCAGTTCCACCACCTCTGGCTTGGGTCTTCTGCTCCCTGCTCGCTCACCACTATCACTTGGTAACACTCAAGTCCAGCCCCTGCGTTTACAAGTGGTACCATATCTCAGGTGTCCAGGGTTCAGTGCAGTCATGGGCAGGAGATGGTGCGTGGTAGGCTGCACCCTCTGTGGTCTCCATTTTTCCCTGGTGACCAGTTGTTGATGCTCCTACTGCATGATCTCCCTTGCAATTGACTGTAGTATAGTATAGTATGCTGGGAGGTACTACAGCCGGATAGGTGTTTCAGCTTAATATTGCAGCAAAGGAAAGACATATGACAAATGGTGGAGCTTTTAAAGAGGAGGAGGAAATGAGGGCAGTGGAGGGAGGGAGTTGTATGCAGAAGGAAGAGCTACCATTTGATGCCATTTGGCAGGCATTTGTGTGTGGCGGGCATGGTTGAGTTCCTGCACCTATTCTCTGAGAAAAAAAGCCCTGATCAAGAATATCACTGAAAGTCAGAGCATTCACCTGCCCCAGTGTAAGTCTAATGACAGGGCTGTCGAGTTCTATCCTTCTCCTTCACCTACTCCTGGAGTAGGCACACCCAGACCTCTAAGGGTTCATTTACAGTTGTGGTACCTTCTGATGCTTTCCACGGTGAATCACTCTTCAGAGGGTATATGACAGGTTGTGCGGCGGCATTATGTGTTAACACCTAAAAACATGCACAACCGGGTGTTACTGCCCTCGGAGCTGTGCACCCACCCAGTCCACTGCTTTTGCAGCTCAAGGGAGAGTGGTTGGGGGGAACAGTAAAGATGTGGCTCGGATGCATGTTTTTACCACCAACCTACTGCAAGTGCAAACAAAGCCTAAGTCTCCAATGACCTGTAAGGCTGGAAGCAGGAGACCTGCAAAGCCCTCAACATGAAGGTGTACTCCCACTTTTGTGGGGGATGATTGCTAATCTTTGCAGGACCTTGGCTATTTTGCCCTTCAGGCCTTCAGGCCCACCCAACCCAGGCCTTCTTGCTCTAATCCTGTCAACTTCATCTCAGAAACTGTCCTGGCCACTGTCCTCTACCTCAGATCTATTCCTTTCTATTGGGGCATGAAGGGCCATTTCTGTAATGGTAGCTTCTAGACACGGAGGTGAGGTTCACGTGTCTTAGACCCTGTGATAAAGATGAAGGAAGTCAGAAGGCCCTGGCTATCCTCTGATAAGAACAGGGTATGCCTTAATGGGATGCCTCTGACAAGAACAGGGTATGCCTTAATGGGACTTGTCCACCTAGGACAATCTTCCTTGGCTGTGAAGAGAGTTGTTCTGGTGCTTATCTCTGTTTTGATTTCACCCAGGTTAATTTTCTTAGAGGTCAAGGATAGCTGACACTGTTTTCTGCAAGATCCCTCATAGGACTAGACCCAGAAGTGCCACCCGTGTACTGATGGGTGTCTAGCTTGATCCTCAGTTCCAACCCCTCCAGTGTTCTAACTTCCATTTCCTGTCTACACTTGAGTGCTTCTCATGCACCTTACCCCTTTAATCATTCTTCATGGGATAGAATCCTGGGTTTTCTAGATGGGCTCAGGAGCCATCTAACACTGGATGTTGTTTCTAGTCAGTTTCAGGATTCTTCCATGATGAGGTGGTTGTCTGTTCCAACAATCTCACAAGTCCCTAGTTTCTTAACTTTTATGAGGTAAGGTACTAGAAGCTTAGGGCCTTCCTACCTAGACTGGCTGGTCTTCCCTACAAGTGACATTTTTCAAGGTTCCCAAGTCTGGTACTTATTCCTACTAAGTGGCTTATACCCTTTGCTTGTTGATCATGTAAAATGGTAGGTTTTTGCTTCCATCATGGGAATTTGTTGCTTGTTCTACTCTTCTGTGTGGGCTTAGGGCAACTATGACAGTATATGATTTTTTTGATCCCTTTATGAACAATATATTTTTGTACAAATCATACCTAATGCTTCAAACTGAGACATGCTGGATATAGGAGGGGTGTTCCTGGGGTGGCCTATAGATATTTGTTTGCCAGTGTAAAATACTCCTGTGGTTGGCAGTATAACCTGAGAGCATATAACTTCATGTGTCCCTCAATGGACTCCAAAAAAAAGGATTGTACCCTGAGTACAAATATACAATTTTACATGAAAGTAGTTTTGTGCTTTTAGATATCCATTAAAGAGTAACTTCACTTTTGTTGAGAAAAAAAACAATCCCCTGTGGGTGACCAATGTACATTGCAGGATTTTAACCTCCCTGGCGGTTTTCTCGAGTGTGGCTTGGGGTTAAAATTCAGTACCATTAGCGGTAACCCCGAGCCACACTCGGGATCGCATTGCAGGATCCTGGGGCGGCGTTACTTGCCTTGTCCCCGGGATCCTGCGATGTCCCCCGCAGTGTCCGAGGGCTCTGTCCTCCTCCGAAAGCCTCTCCGTGCCAGGCTCCGTTCCCTGCGAGCGGCGCAACGCACGGGGGAAGAGCCTGGCGGCAAATTAAAAAAAAAAGTAAAAATCATAACACATACAGTACTGTAATCTTACAGATTACAGTACTGTATGAAATGATTTCACATCCCTTTTGTCCCCAGTGCTTTGGCCCATGCCCTGCATGCAGTTTTATGTGATATATACTGTTCTTTCTGCCTGGAAACTGGAGATTGTCCATAGCAACCAAAAAGTGTCCCTTTACGTCAAAAGTGGCTTTAGACCAGCTAGAAAACAGCGATAGTAAATTAGAACACTTGCAGAATTGAGCGATAGTGAATTGTGGGGAAATTTATTTTATTACTATTTTTTTTTATTATTTATTTTTATTTATTATATTATAATTTATGTTTTTGTGTTTCAAACTTTATCATACCCAGGATATCTACTAGACTCTGGTTTGGACAGATTTAAGTGTGTTATTGTTAAGATTTACAGACCTACAATATAAAACGCCAAATTTCCATGCAAAATAATGGTACCGCTTTCAGCACCTAAAATCCTGAAATAATCATACCGCCAGGGAGGTTAACAAACGTTGCAAATTCCTACCTTTCGTTATTCTGAAAGAATAGCTGTTTGTCTGTACCCATGGGCAGAGTGAAAGCTGAGCTCTACCCAAGGGAAGCCCCGCTTGTCTGCCTCCCCCCCCACACTGCCACATTTGGCACCTTTTGGGGGGAGGGGGTACCTAGTTTTGACACAAGACACAAGCCTTCATTGCTGGTTTTACTTAGTAAAGATGGCGGCGGCAGCACCCAATAGCCAACTGAAAAAAATCTGCTCGGGTGACAACATTCCTGGACAGGTAAGTGACCCAATATTAAAATTCAGCAGCTACAGTATTTGTAGCTGCTAGCTTATTTTTTTCTGTAGGAGCTTCTCTTGAATCTGTATGGGAGTGATTTTATAATTATCAATCACCTGCATAGTTCTGAGGAAACTTGCAGGGTCTGTATCCCTTTAGACATGATTTCCTATTGGAAGTATCCAATCAAAGATTACATTTTTGTTGCAGGGGATGCTCAAAATCTGAGTTGTATCTTAGTGCAGACTTCTGGGAAAATCAGTAAGCCAATAGAAACAAGCAGGAAATGACATTTCTGGGGGACATTCTGTACACCACCTGTGTACAAAACGCCTCTAGGCTGCCATATTGCATTTTACAGAAAATTACAGCACTGCAGATTAATAAGAAAAGGGAATTTTTTATGACTACTTGTGTCTCAAATGTACAGTATACGGTATATTACTTTTTTTTTTATTTGCTATTTTTTTTCCCACAAATATGGCATTACCTGTTAAATGCTTTAATTGCCCGTTCAGAATATGTAAATACTTTAATGTGCATAGTCTGGCCACAGGTTCACTTTAAATTTTTAATATCAAAGGTCAGTTTTTTTTTTTTCTTGTGTCTGTATTTCAATTTGAAAAAAAAAAAAAAGCACAACAGGTTTGCCCTGTAATGGAATTCTGATTTCATATGTAGAGCCACCTTCTGGTGAAATATGGTAACATACAAAGTGTAAAGGGGTACATTTTACTCTGTTGAATTTATAACAGGATAGGACTATTTACCTAAAATGACCAAACATTTTTAGTAGATGCTATCCTCAGCTTGAACTTTACCATACATTTTTAATATAGTATAATGCCTATCCCCTGTGGGTTTAAAATGCTTGGCACATACTTTTGCCTTCAGGAATTAAAGTGATTGTAAACAATCACCTTGTAAAACATACTCAGTTTAAAATAGAACAGCAAAACATCTTGGATATAAACCACCCCCCCCCCCCCTTTTTTTTTTTTTAAGTGATCACATTCTCTGCTCCCAGCTACATAACAGTTGAGGGAAGGAGAAGCAACAGCACACTGAGCTTCCCAGTGAATGGCTGTGCAGTGGGGGGTGTCAGGACAAGTCTGATCATTGGAGAGCAGGCTGAGTTCCCAGCACAGCTAGAGAACTGACCACAGTGTGTTCTCCTGCTTAGCATGGTCAGTTTGCAATAGGAAAGCAGAGGGACTGGCAGGAACACCAGGGATTTAACACAAATGAAGCAATACAAAGAACAGGATACTTTTTTCATACAAGGACATGGTACAGCAGGCACATATCAGGAATATGAAATGTTGGGGCAACACACACTTTAAGGAATCCTTTCCTTGGAGAAACATGAAAACCGGCTTCTCATTTTTCAAATGCACATTGCCTGACTGATATGTTATGAATTTCCTGATCTGCATTATTTGCTCCAGGTTAGTAACACAAAGTATTGAAGTAAAACAGCCAGGCAACTAGAATATGCAGTAAATCAGCAGCACCCTCCATATTTTACAGGAAAGATTCCAATAGATTGCATTTTAAATTTGTTCCACCTTCCTCTGTAGTGAGGGGAAGGGCAGCCTTTCCAATGTAAACAGTAGTATGGTCTACATTTAAATTACTGTGTTTGGCCTCCACAGCAATAAGTACAGAAATGCTTGGATCGGCTTTGTGCACTGTGCCTATGTGAGCCATTAATGGACGCACTGGACATTCAATGGCGATTTCTACAATGCCATTGAATAAACAGCCACCGCTCCATCATTCATAAGTGTACAGTGCTGGTGCATAAGATTTAAAAAAAAAAAAAAAAAAAATTATTAACTTCCCGCCCAAGGATGCCAGAAGTTAGCCATAGAGAAAACCAAGGGCCAGATGGTCCATGGCAGTCTGACTCATGCGTGACGTTATGAAGTCCTGTCCAGGCCGGCGGAAGTAAACCATGTCGGGGACTCAGCTGGAAAGCCCAAGATAGTTTGTTTATTTATTTATTTATTTATATATATATATATATATATAAACAAACTATAAATAAACTATTTTTTTTTACCTCAGACATCCCAGCCTGGAGGAGAGACGTGGGCACTTGGACCCCACATCGCTCCATAAAGAGGACCTGTCACAAACAATTCCTATTACAAGAGATATTTACATTCCTTGCAATAGGAATAAAAGTGATAAAAAAAAAAAAACACGCAAAGAGCATGCGACATAAAAAGTTGCAACGACCGCCATTTTATTCAGTAGGGTCTGAGCTAAAAAAAAAAAAAAAATTGAATATATATCCATCCATAACTTTTCTGAAGCCAGTCCGCTTTCTAGCAGCGGATGCTGTGTACAGGAGAGAACCAACAATGGCTGTGTTAGTTACTATGGGCTTCCATTATCGGCTGCCTCTCCTGCACATGCCTCCACAGAGAGGCCAACACTGACAGTGTGGGACCAGGGCGGCTGCAGGAAAAGGTATGTATAGTAATTTTTGCTTTACAGGGCTACATAGATTAGTCTTGGAATGTGGCTGCTAGTAGATTTAGAGTTAGCTTATGGCCGATTTCTTTCCCCCTTTATATTCTCCCTATGTCTCAACACTATCCTTTTTATCCCATTCACCAGCACTGTACACTTATGAATGGTGGAGCAGTGGCCATTTATTCAGTGGCATTGTAGAAATCCTTAAAAAGTCTAGTGTTCCGTTTTCAGTTCAGTTTTTGCCCCTCATATGCATGTTACAATTATTCAAATGTAAAGTGGATGGCCTTCAAATGCAGCTACATAATAAAATTTGAAGTATTTTACACTTTAGTGCATCAGTAAACTGCACCTGAAGCACTGAAATGCAGGCCTGTGGAATGAGTCCCAACCTATATGTGAAAATATATAAAAGTTTTTTTTTTTTTTTTTTTAAGATGCATTCCGTTTTAGACTAAACATTCAAACAGACAATAAGACCTTAGAACAGTAATGACACAAAAGTTATATACAAAAAGTTTAATTGAAATACTTGTATAAAAAATATGATCTCCATACATTTCACACTGTTAAAAGAAAAAAAAAATTACAATAAAAATAAAACAAGCTGCATAAAATGCAGCCAGAGCACAAAAAACACAGCTAATAAATTAAGGTTATGACTCTGCCACTTGCCCTCCCAGAGTCACTGCATGGAGACTGTATAATGCCAATAACTTAAAAATTGTCAAAAAAAGCATTTTACATTTCTGGTAAACCAAACCAGACACAAAAAAAGGCATAGTAACTAACTTTTTAGGTCAGTCAATTCTGTGTTCCTTAAATTAGACTTTTTACAAGGATTACCCCATCTAAAAACAAACTTGCTAGAGCAATGGAAAGGAAGGCGATATTAGTGGAGGGTGGAGGGGAGAGGGGGGGGGGCGGGAAGAGAAAAAAAAAAGACTGGAAAAAAAGACTGGAATGCAGAGCTAGCTTCCGCAAGTTGAGATTCCATTGGTAAAAAAGGTAATGGGGGTCTTCAGAACAGTGTGAAGCACAGTGTTGAATAAAAATCTAGACAAATAAATTAACCAAAATAAATAGTGAGAAATAGTCTAAATATCGCAATAAATAACTGTATATTACAAGGAAAAACAAGTTTAAATACAGATATGGAATAAAGTAAAAGTCCTTAATATTGCATTGATTGTGCATTTAACATGCCCATACACACTTAAGACTTGTGGGATGACATTGTTTTGGAGAATGGTCCTGTGTTGCCCAGTGGTAGAGATGAAAGTGGAATAAATGATATAGGAGATGTTAGAAAATAAAACCACTGCATTCATGTTCAAAATTACAGTACAGGCTGCAAGTAGTACTTTGTGAAAGGAATGGTTTATAAAAACTAGCAATCATGCCTTATCACCGCAAAAAAAAAAACCATTAAAAAAAAAAAAAAAAAAGAAAAAAAAGATTGCTCAAGTTTGCTAAATGCGACCGATACAGGCAGAGCTGTTTCAATAAGACCGGCAAGGCCCATGGTAATGGATTTTCTTTGGACATACACAGCCCCAAATGGAAGAAAATGTAAAATAAAAACCCACGCACACAAACAGAAAAGTCCCACTTAAGCAGCTTTCAAAAAAGGCACTCAAAAAGCAAATAAAATTCTAGTCCAGGCTCTATGAGAGCAAACAGTATACCATTGTACTCAGAGGTCACTGCTTTTTCTTATGTAAATAAGGTCAGTCCATTTGTGTAAGCATTGGCCTACAACTCTCAGATATTGTCCAAATTAAAGTCTCAATCCAGGGAGATAACCGCAAAAATGCTGACAGAAAAGAAAAAATTCCTGTATAAAGATTTGACTATAGAGTAGTGTATGTACGCCCCTCCTGGGTAGTTATTGGCAGCAGCACAACTTTCTGCTTCACGTTCCCCTCCCAGTGAGTTTTTCTTCATCTTTTCACAAACTCTCATTGCTTGAACTTGTGCTAGATGCATCTGTGTCAATTGTCCTTAGTCTTAAATCACAGTCCTCAGATTTCACTAGGTCACCCTTGCACATCCACGGATGATCAAAAATCTGTTCAAGTGTTGGTCGGTCAGAAGGCCTCAGTGAAAGGCACCATTTGATAAGTTGTTGGCACTCTGGAAGGAAATAAAAATATACATATAAAAAATGGAAGCACAGCTGTACAGAAATTCAATACAAAGCTGTATGCTAGTTGAAAAGGTAAAAAATCATTTTCTACACACCTGGGGAAATTCTTCTCCTGAAGTATAAGCGGACTCGTAAAATTTCCTCATCTTGCTCAAAAGGGATATCCCCACACACCATGTCATAAAGAAGAACACCCAGCGACCACACAGTTGCTGATCTTCCATGATATCTGTGGTATTTGACCCATTCTGGAGGACTGTATACTCTTGTCCCTGAAAATAAAAAAAGGCTTCAGTTTAGAGAAAAGAAAAAAAAAGAAAATAAAAGAAGAAAGGTCACACAAGGCAAGCAAATACATGCTAGAAAGGTTAAAAAAAAAAAAAAAAAAAAAACAATTAACTGACCCTCCCCCATTCTATTGCAATGAACAGCACTGTATGCATCAGCTGTTTACTAGGCTCCCTTTCAAAGACCACGTGGCGTCTGTAGCACTCCAAAAATAGACACAAAAGGAGGAGGGTGTGCATGGGGGTGAGCAATCCTACCAATCTGCTTAGGGGGAAAAAGAAAGAAAAAACCCACCTAGCTGTAAGACCGTAAAGGCAACAGTATTGTTATTCCTGCACCCCCCCCCCCCCCAATCTTGTGTGCAAAGGCTCAGCCACATCACACATCTCCCTTGGTTCTCTGTTCCTTGGAAACCAAACAAAACCTGGAATCTGCAAAGCGCCCGTCACGTGAGCTGAAGCTTCAGGTTTCACAACAAACAGATGTGAAATGAGGAGACCGCTACAGTCATCTTGGAGATGTACGCCCACAGCAAGGGAGGGAAAAACCCACATATGCACACCCAGCGCTCACTCAGTTTGTGCCAAGGGTTACATATCAGCTCAGGCTCCCACAGCTCATTGAAAGAAAACCAAAAGCCAAGAGCCCAAACCTAGGGGAAAAAACCCATACAAAGCTGAAGAGGGACCAAAACAAAATGTACACACACACGATTTAATAGGAAAAGGATAAAACCACAGCCAAGTGTATAAATTGAGCCACTAGTCAAGCTGTATAGGCTTGCAGGGACAGTCACATACATGGAAGGCACCCCGGAGCCACTACTATGCAGCCATCAACACACATCTCCACATCCATATTAAGTAGGTGACACTAGTAAAAAAAAAAAAAAAAAAAAAAAAAAAAAAAAAACCCAGACGCCCAGTAGAATATACATCAAGCATTGGAAGGAGAAATAACGCAGTCCCCCCCCACCCACCTCAGCATGGAAAGTATGGTGCGTCACACACAGGAATCGCCCGCACTGTGTGTGGATCAGACAGGGGAGGGGCTGCAGGGAAATCAGAGGGAATTCAATGCTGCAGATACAACAACCATCCACATCCTAGCTGGCCAGGTGTAAACTATGCCGGCAGGAGAAGAGAAAAAAAAAAAAATCCATCTTTTCACGAGAAGGATTTAGTACAACATACCGTCAAAATCAGTGTAGACTGTGTCCTTCAGCAGCGCACCAGAGCCAAAGTCTATGAGCTTGAGCTCGCCAGTCCTCAGATCCACAAGCAGGTTCTCATCTTTGATATCTCTGTGAACCACCCCACAACTATAGCAGTGTCGTACAGACTCCAGAACCTGGCGGAAGAAGCCCCGAGCAGTGTCCTCATCCAGAGCCCCTTTCTCCGTGATAAAATCAAACAAGTCCTTCACTGGCTCTGGCCGCTCCATGACGATGAGGAATCCATCTGCTCTCTCGTACCAATCTAGCAGCTTGATGACACCTCGGAAGCTGGAGCCGACTTTTTTCAGCAGGACGATCTCCAAGGGCACCATGACTCCATTCTGGGGAGAAAAAACAGCATTGTTCAGCCTCTGCTCAGGATGCCCAACCCCCACCGCATCTAATATATTGTATACTGCCATCTTAGGTCAGAAAGGACATTTAGGGAGACTGAGGGAGATTCCCAGCTAATCTGTAATTGCCAAAGATGGAGGAAAACCAGCCAAATCACCCCCCCACTTACATGAAAGTAAACACTAGATCAAAAAAGGTGATGTACATTTCATCGCTTTCACTAGTCAATAAAGAAAACCACAATTAATACTCACCAAGGTTCCCCAATCTGTCACCCTGTCCTTGGCGACATGTTTTACTGCAACCTAGGAGAAAAACATGAGAGCCGTCAGTGATGTTACACCAGGTGGTGCCATACACATTCATGTGCTCAAAAAACACCGGGGATACACTGTGCCATGATCAGCCTTTCCCACATAAACAAACACAGAAACCAACCTTTCTATGTCACCCTTACCGCCATGGCTAGGACCCCCCCCCGCCATTTCATACAGACAAGCCCTTACCCTTCTATGTCACCCTTGCTTCCAGGACACGACCCATTATTACATACATAGGATAAAACCCCATCATTCTATAGATGCAGGGCTAAGCCCCACACCCCCATGTCACCCACCCAAAGGCTAGATACCCCAGCATCCTTCCATGTCACCCATCCTAGGCTGTACACCCCCCACATGTCGATACCTCAATGTCACCCATTGTAGGCTGAAGACCCCCCCATCGCAGAGCTATGTCCTCCATGTCACCCATCCTAGGTATAATGCCAGGCTAGATCCCCCCCCTCCAATCCCATGCTGGATCCCCAACACCCATGCCAGGCTATAGATCCCCTTGTCATCCATTGGGTAGCTAAACACCCCACCCCCACATCAACCAACCAGGCTAGAGACCCATGTCACCCCTTAAAGATCTAGACCCCCCCTTCCCAGGCTAGAGCCCCCCATGCCACCCCTTGCAGATCTAGACCCCCCCCCCGGCTGGAGACCCCCATGTCACCCCTTGTAGATCTAGACCCCCCCCCCCCATGTCGCCCCTTGCAGATCTAGACCCCCCTTCCCAGGCTAGAGACCCCCCCATGTCACCCCTTGCAGATCTAGACCCCCCCCAATGTCACCCCTTGCAGATCTAGACCCCCCCCCCCCGGCCATTATAGACACCCCCTTCCCAAGTCTCCCCCTGCAGATCTAGACCCCCCTCAATGTCACTTATTGTAAGCCAAGTCCCCATAAGTCATACTATAAACAATCCCCCATCCCCCTCTCACCGGCAGTCCATCAGCGATCCTGCTCCCGGTGTAGACGGTGCCGAATCCCCCGCTGCCCAGCACGGCCCCCACCTGGTACACCTTATCGAAGGGCTCCTTGTCCGGCTTGACTGTAATGAGAGGAGACATGATGAGTGGTGGTGCCGGGGACCCGGGGTGGGAGGCCGGTAAGTGCCCGCCCCGTGCCGTACCTGTCTGGAGGATCTTCACCGGTAAGTGATCCATGCTGGTCGGACTACACATGTGTGCCAGGGAGCCGAATTTAGAGAGCAGCATGTTTGTAAGGAAATCCTGAGGAGAAAAGGAGCGCTGTGCCGGCCGGTGCCCACTACTGTCCCCCCACAGTCAGGTAGGTGGTCACACTTCCATGACAGCCTGTAATCCGGGGTGTGATAATTCCAGGGAGCCGCTCACACAACACCGCCGCCCTCCTCCCAGCTCTGAGCTCTATTACTGACACAGCCGCCTCTTAACTCCTAGTATTTGGGTCCCGGTGTACAGCGCCCGCCCGGTCAGATCCCTCCGCCGCCGGGCTGGGTAACACCTTTGCCGCAAACTCGCTTTCCTTTTTCTAAAATCTAACGAACGAAAAAAAACGGCCACGTAGCGGTCACTCCTCCACCGGCCGAAAACTACGTCAAAATCCGTTTATCCGGGGGTGACACGGTTTGTTTGCACTGCGCACTATTTTACTAGTAGTAGCTAGACAACGCGGCGGGTTACATGTCTGAAAATGTAGCCACGCTCAAACTAGCATTGGCGTTTATTTACATATTTTATGTTGCGACGCTCTGACCAATGGCGTTCTCCGTTTAGATTTCACTCCTCGACCGCCGCCAATTGGCACCAGGCGTGTTTGCATATGTATGAGTTGGGCGTGGCTTCGCTGGGCGCGCTTTTTCTCTTCCCCCCGCCCTCTAGGCAGCGCTGGGAAAGGTCAGGAGAAGCGGAGACAGTACTGCGTCTGAGGAGGGAGATGAGGGGGAGGGGTGCGCTCTGCCAGTTGCACCAAAATCACCATGCTGTTCCAGCGCTGACAGGAATATGAACTGCAGCAGCGGCGGCAGCAGCCATTTTTAATCATTATAATTAGCTTCATAGCCCGAACGGTAGCCGGTTTCACAATGAGGAGAACTGCTGCAGCCATAATGCGGCTGTATTTGACAGGAGAATAAACGGGCCCGGTGACACTTTCTATGGAAATGACTGACATTTCTAAGCCGGAGAACGTTTGTATTTCATTCGGCGGGGAATAGTTTTATCATCGTGCTGCTATGGAGCCGGAGCCTCCCTCTGGGATGACGTGTCATCCCCCAGGTCTGCCGCTGGGGGCGCTCACCACCTAGCAGATCAGCCCTACTAATAAAGCGTAGTATTATATAGACCTGCTGAGGGCTCTTATACTGCACACACTGCTACTATACGAGGAGGGTGGGGGAGGGGGACACTGGGCAGGTTACACGAGGACACAAGACTGGAGACCAAGCAATGGCTTTTATAACCTATCGCCTCAATGTCTACATTTTATGTACTCTTGTGAAGTGAACAAAGAGGCAGCTCATGTGCACAACACATGCTTTTTGGGGACTAATTAAAAACATGGACTCCTCAGGCACCTTTCTGCAGAGTTTACCACACGTTCCACATTGGCGTCATTGAAAACCCTGTGCAAGACGCAGGCCAGCGGCGCTTTTATGGCATTATTGTTTGTAATGCGTCTGTACGGGAGGCGGGTTCACGGATTAACAACTAAAAGGCCAGCATAGGAAACCTAGTGTTGTACAGTTCAAGCTTAAAGGGTAAGTTCACCTTTACAGACTTGGAGCGCGGCGAGACCTCGTTCGGGGCTTAGAAATCCCCTCCGCTTCATCTCCAAAACATACCTTGTCAGGAGGTTTGTTTAGGAGCATTCTAATTGGGCGGCACCGATCAAACGAACCCGCGTAGCCTGTCCTGTCACCGCGGGCGAAGAGGAGAGAAAGCTGCGGGGATTTCAAATCCCCTGACTGGTAAAGTGGTGATACGATGCGTCAGAACGGGGAATCGCTGGACTCCAGGTTAGCAGGACCAGCAGATTTTCTGTAAGAAACTTTCACACTGGTGCGGTGCGGGCATTAGCGGTAAAGCGCCGCTAGTTGTGGCAGTGCTTTTCGGCCGCTAATGGGGTGATTTTAACCCCCGCTAGTGGCCGAAGAAAGGATTAAAAGCACCAGTGTTGAGACGCTGCCGAAGCGATTTGTGGGTACTTTGGCAGCGCTGCCCATTAATTTCAATGGGCAGGGGCGGTGGAGGAGCACTCCCACACTGCCCCAAAGATGCTGCTTGCAGGGCTTTTTTTACCGTCCTGCAAACGCACCATCCGAGTGTGAAAGCACTCGGGCTTTCACACTGGTGTGGCTTGAGGGGCGCTTTACAGGCGCTAAAATGCCTGGAAAGCACCCCAGTGTAGAATGGGTCTAAAGGTGAACTTACACTTTAGTGTTCTGGCCCCACCCCCTCATTAAAAAAAGTCAGCAGCTACAAATACTGCGGCTGCTGACTTTTAATATTAGGTCACTTACCTAGCCAGGGTCCCCACAATGTCGGCACCCCAGCCGATCTTCGGATTGGCTCTTGGGTGCTGCCGCTGCCATTCTTGGTAAGGGAACCTGGCATTGAAGGCTTTTGGCTTCACAGCCGGTTACCTTCTGCGCATGCGCAAAGCGCCCTGCACTTTCTAATTGGTCCAGTAGCGTAGGAAGGAGGAGGGGGGCCGAACTTCCGAGGGACGATGATGTCTCCGGAAGTGGTGAAACGGTACCTGTCAAAAACAGGTACCCGTTCCCCCCTCCCACCTGAAAGCTGCCAAATGTGGCACCAGAGGGGGGGTAAGTTTCACTTGTGGGTGGAACTGGGCTTCAAGCACTTGCCCCCCGCCCACCATCAAATGACGGAGGGGCAGTGCGGCTCTCGTTCTGGGAGGACGTCATATGACATCGTCCCAGAACTGCGGCTGCCGCGCGCCCATGGGGGCATGCATCACGGCGATCGCGACCACACCATGTTGCTAAGACATGGTGTGACCCCTTTCTTTGTAAAGAGCCGCTTCCGCGGCTCTTTAACCATGTGATCGGCTGTGTCTAATCACAGTTGGTCACATGTAAACACAGAGATGCTGGTAGTCGGCACTGCTCGCCTCACGTTGACAGAGTGTGTGGCAAGGAGAACCGATCAGTGGCATCTCCTCGCAGGGGACAACAAAACAT
Organism: Lithobates clamitans; assembly: GCA_037952925.1. Classification (NCBI taxonomy): domain Eukaryota; kingdom Metazoa; phylum Chordata; class Amphibia; order Anura; family Ranidae; genus Lithobates; species Lithobates clamitans. The sequence continues at coordinate 2,504,792 of JBBGZY010000100.1, read as the reverse complement.
GTAATCAGGGCACGGATCATCAGTGCCCTGATTACATGATAGCGCCACCAGTGTAACCAATCAGTGCCAGCAATCATTGCCCACTAGTGCCACCAATCAGTGCCCATTAGTGATGCCAGTCAGTGCTGGCTATCAGTGCCGCCTATCAGTGCTGCCCATCAATGCTCATCAGTGCCACCCATCAATGCCCATAAGTGCAGCATTATAGTGCCTCCTCCACCTTTTTCTAACACCAATTCTCATGGCGGAATATAAACTGAACCATATTGTGCTTGCTTGCTGCATTCTGCACAATTATCTATGCAAAAATGCAACAAACTATGTGGCCTTGGTACTGAGGCCGGATTTCCTGATCATTCAACCCTGATGGCACTTGAAGTTGGCCATCCTGGCTTGCCCCCCAAAGCGCCCGCAAAGTGAGACAAAATATCTGGAGTACTTAGCGGGTAGGGGGGCCATTGATATGCCAGCAAATGTGTGAAACACTTTTAAAATACATTTTTTTTTTAAACTGAACTAATATTTCATTTGATTTACTATTTGTGTTTCTTTTAGTTGTCTCCTATGTTCTCCAATGGGCTTTTCTTTTTGGCCATTTTCTTCAATAGTGCAAACATTATTTATTTGATACATGACGTAACAATCTCTTCTTCAGCTAACTATTATGTTGTGGGTCTACTACACACACACATTGTTTTTGTTGTTAATGCATGTAATGCATTAATGATAAAAAATAATCATCCTTTTCAGCACCATGAATTAATTGTTTTGAGTACCTAAAATGGCCTGATTGGGGCCAATTTTAGAGCACTGTCGGGGTTATTTACTAAAGGCAAATCCACTTTGCACTGCAAGTACACTTGAAACTGCACTGAAAGCGCACTTGTAGTGTAAAGTGGATTTGCCTTTAGGAAATAACCCCCATTGTCACTGTAAACACCAACTTACTCCAAAAACTGGTATTGAGCATTGAAAGAAGAAGCCACACATTGTTGAGTATAAAACATTTTACTCCGTGCACATTCACATGTGCGTTAGAAAAGGGTTTTTGAACAAACCAACATCTTTGGTGTATAACATTTTTATGTTTGACATTATAAATATCCTTTTTTTGGTTAAACAAGCATGTTTAAAACCATAACATACACAACTCAGGAACTTACAACGTTCAACTTTGAAAAAAGTGAAGGCAATATCAGACATTAGTATGTTAAAACTATGTTGATGTTGCCTTCATCAGATGGGGTGATGTCACCCCCGTAAAAGCCAAATTTTGAAGATGCACACAAAGTGGGAGTCAAAATGTGGATTTCCCTCCTGATCCCATGCCTAATGTCAACATGTGCTAGCTCACATCATGGGGGATCAATGGACGTGTTTCGGGGGTGCAACTCCGTTCCTTGATATCCCGTGATGGTAGATAGCACATGTTGACACACTGGGGCTGATTTACTAAAACTGGAGAGTGCAAAATCTGGTGCATCTCTGCATGGTAGCCAATCAGCTTCTAACTTCAGCTTGTTCAATTAAGCTTAGACAGAAACAACTGGAAGCTGATTGGTTTCTATGCAGGGCTGCACCAGATTTTGCACTCTCTAGCTTAAGTAAATCAACCCCACTGTGTGCATCTTCAAAATTTGGTTTTTAAAATACTTTAAAACTTGATTTAAAATAACAAATTCCACGACAAAATGGTACAATTTTTGTGTGTTTTAAATTCTGCCTGTTCATTTTTTGTTGAACATCATTGATATTTTCCTTTATATTTTCTAAATCACGATTGCACACCATGATCTCCCCGATGAGGATCTGTGCACTTGCACTGGTGAAATGAATTTCTTCTTCCACAAAATCCACATCACCTAAAATAAAAAAACACACCATGTATTAGAAATATGCAGGCATACATCTATTACCTGAAGCTGTGGTCTCAGACTCTCACCTGTTGTGGTCACTATTTCAACCACTTCATGAACCTCTCCCTCCACACCCTCAGGTTGTGGTGTGGTGATTTCCCCTTCTTTAGGAGGTGGAGGGTCCCTGGTGTCCTCAGATGTCCCGAATCTTTTCACCCCTATGTGAAGTAAAAAAAAGGTATACTTAGCACACAGATATTTGAGGTAAGAAATAGTAATATGAAACATTGCTTGGAAGTGATGTACAATTGTCTGTTTTGGCAGAGTTCCAAGCTGAAGACATGATTTTTTCCCTTTATTAAAGCTGGAATACTTACCTTTTTTCGTAAAGTATCACACAGGTAGAGACCCCTAGTATCCACTGGAGCACCTGTGTGGGACACCCTAAAAAGGGTGTTCTGGTGTCCCACACTAGTGCTCCTGCGTCCAGGTGTGTAAACAGCTGCTGAGTGTCCTCTCCTTACACTGAATCAAGTTAGCATTTCATTCTAGTTACAAACACATCTAGACAACAAACTTCTTTTAATACAAATAGGCATGAACAAATGTAGTTAACCTGCATCTGCCAAAAACATTGTATTAGTGGGCGAACAAATGTAGTTTACTACTAACGATTACTGTGGCCACGAACCTGAAACTTGCCATTTTAAACTGTACAACAGTAAAGAAAAGCACACGGACCAGCGCGAAAGTTAAGAATAATAATAAGAAAACACGACAAAGTACTTACTTTTTTGCAGCACTCTCTTGATCCTTCTGTACTGATCCTGCTCCCTCAATTTGAGGTCTGACCATAGTTTCCTCAGTTGACCCTTGGATCTTCGTACCCCAAAATTCTTCTGCAGACTTTTCACAACTTGATCTTGGCCTTTCTCACATTTGGGTTTGGGTACGGTCCATATTTCTCGTCATAGTCTGCCCTCTTCAAGATGTCCACCATCTCAACAAAGGACATATTTGAGGCCTTAAATCTCCTGGATCAGGCTTTCGTCTTTACTGCTACTCTCATGCACCTGCTGTCTCTCCGCCATGTGCTCTCCCACTGCGCAGAAAGAGAAGGGGCGGGGAATATACTAGAAAGAAGGTCAGGGGCGGAGTTTCACGCATGCACAGTGTATATAAAGCATAACACGCGTGGATGTATGATCTTTGAGCGGAGGACGGAGTAGCGTAAGCGCCGATCGTGCTAACGAAGGTACCATTTTAACTTGGGGCATCAGTGGCCTATACGGCTTATAAATTGAGGCTTATATTGGGAAAAGATTATTAGAGTTTAGCCTGACATTAGGGTTTGTCTTGTGTTGTGTCTTGCAGAGAATAGGGATACATTCAATGACCATGACTTCTTCCCCAACTTCATTGATACATACAGAGAGCTGCCCTGTCTGTGGCAAGTGAAACACCCATTTTATAATAACAAACTAAAGAGGAAGGCGGCGCTGGATCAACTGTTGGAATTGGTGAAGCTGGTGATTCCCACGGCAGACATCACCTATTTAAAGTACAAAATGGGTTTCCTGAGGAGCACATGTAATAGGGAGCGCAAGAAGGTCCAGGATTCCATGAGATCCAGAGCAGCAGCAGATGACGTTTGTGTCCCCAGGCTGTGGTACTACAAAAGACTGCAGTTTTTGTCAGACCGGACTGAAATCAGGCCATCACTCTCAACCCTTACTTCCACACTTTCTTCCATTCTTCCTTCCACCTCAGATGAGGCTTCAGAAGTCCAACCTGGGCCTTCCACCCGGAAGATGTGAAGGAGCCCAGCTTGATCCAGGTATAGCGTTGTTCAACATATTTCTTGACCAAAAATTGAATGATGTTAACTAGATGTTATTATTGATCACTAATTTCAGATTTAACAAAGTGATTTACATATCAATAGACAGTAGTAGCCAAAAATGATTGGGACAAGAATGAAAAATGCTGGGGTCAGAATGATAGACTTTTCTATTTGTTAACATTGAATTTGCAACAGTCATAAGCTAAAAATTGTGTGTGATTGATGACCAAAAAAAAAAAATATGTTCCATTTTCATACACAGAAAAGTCTCAGCCAGGAGGTGGCCGTGGAAAGTGGCAGCCAGGAGGTGGCCGTGCCCAGTAGCCTGACTGAATCGCAGGTTCCTCCCCTCCGCCTTCCAACAAAAAGGCCCAGGAAGGGGAGGAATGTGGAGGAGTCTACTCTTGGTTTGATTCAGCAGGCTACTGCAGTCCTCACAACAACCCCCAGTGTTCAAGAGGGCTTTGCCTGTATGACGGCCAGTAAGATGCAGGAAATGGAGGTGGGCCAACACCTCATCAGTGAGGAGCTCATATTTCAGGTCTTAAATAGGGGGGTGATGGGCGAACTCACAAAAAAAGTCACGTATGTGAGTTGGACCATACTCCTCCTCCACCTCCTGCTACAACTCCAACACCACAGCCACAGCCTGGAAGGAAGCGTGGAAGGAAGACAAGAGAGTGATGGCCTGGGTTTGGTCTGGTCTGGCAAAAGATGCAGGCTGTTGTAGGACCACAGCCTACGGACATATATGTCATCTGCTGCTGCTCCCGATCTCTCTGAGTCCTGGACTGGATTATGCTCCCTATTAAATGGACTCCTCAGGCTACCAATTTTGCCTGTCAAATAATTGATGTGTGCCCTGGGGTACAAAGGCTTCGCCAATTTCAACAGTTTCTCCAGCGTTGCCTTTCTCTTTAGTTTGTTATGACCCCTAATAAATTTCCAATTTTAAAAAAAAAATCCTTGGCTATGTGTTTTAGTTCAAAAAGGACAGTTTGTTTGTGAGTAGGCAGGTACATTTCAAAAATACAATGTGAAATTAACAAGGGACACCAACACCAACCAACCTCTTTGAGGTTCAAAAATACAAGATAATAATGGTGTTGTGGTAACTTGACACACAAAACGACAAAAAATATTATGGAGATCACTAGAAAAAACAAAAAAATCTGAAAATCTTGATAAAAAAAAAGTAGATCACTATAAAAAAAATAAAATAAACATTATTCTGGAGATTTGGCGAAAAATAAAATAATAGATTATTCAGGAGATCATGAGAAATAATAAATAAATCAGTTTGTCGGAACTCTGTGTGAATATCAGCAGCAAAACTGCTTCATTATTCTAGCATTATAAAGAAGAGAATGCGTTGCATTAAAAGATGAAAAACTTTGCAGCGTGACGAATGTGCTAATAAAAGTGAGAGGATCTCACGCATAGAATCTATTCACACATATGGTTATAGAAAATTGATAAACAAAATCGGTAAAAATACTGTGAAAAAATAAACAAACAATCTCACACTAATCCATATGAATGGATACCCAACTAAAGTGAACTGTGCTTGGTATCTATGTATCAAAAATAAAGTTCATAAAGTGAACAAATGTAAGACTGAATTTGGCTGTGTAGCTTCGTAAGTGAGCTGGAATCAAATATAATGAGTAGATGGATAAAAGTTCATATTAATCTTCATGTAAAAAATCCCGATAACATCAGGCTCTCAGAAATCTCACCTTAAAATCGATATATTCAGGCATCATTAGGTGTCTTATATTGGGGCTGCATAGTGCATCTCAGTGGTGTTCAGGCTTTCTCATCTGTTAGTGGTGGCTAAGTTCTTTTGCTTCCCGTTCTTCATAAAAGGATGTGCCTATTAGAACAGATTCCACCAAGGCTCAACCAGCCCGGTGGAAAAAAGAAGGGGAAAGAAAAAAGCCTCCAATGGTGTAGTATGGGATAAATAAACCAGTTTTATTAAGGGCTAAAAGGTGGTCTCTTACATTTAAAAACAGTTAAAATCGCATGAAATAGAAGGAGCGGTGTTTGAGGCGCCTCCTTACGTGACTTCCGGTTTACGTCTGCTCTCCGCCACGCCGTACGTGTTACGTCACCGCTCGTGACTTCATCTGACGAATGTGCTATCTCCATTACGAATGCTAGTTTTACCAGACCGAGCGCTTCCGTCTCGTACTTGATTCAGGGCATTCGTGGAATTTTGTGTGTCGGAATTGTATACACACGTTTGGAATTTCCGACAACAAGTTTTTTTGTTGGAAAATTTGAGGATCAGCTCTCAAACAGTTGTTGTCGAAAATTCCGATAGCAAATGTCCGACGGTCGGAATTTTCAATAACAAGCTCACATCGAACATTTGTTGTCGGAAATTCCGATCGTCTGTACGCGGCATTACACTTTATTACACCTGTTAAATTACTTGGTAAAACAAATTTCTAATCATATGGCAGCAATACAATCCATTTAGGCATCTAGACGTGGTGAAGACAACTTGCTGAAGTTCAAATTGAGCATCAGAATGGGAAGAAAGGGGATTTAACCCTTTCATGACTAAGCCTATTTTTGAAATTTGGTGTTTACAAGTTAAAATCCGTATTTTTTGCTAGAAAATTACTTAGAACCCCCAAACATTATATATATTTTTTTAGAAGAGAATCTAGAGAATAAAATGGCAATTGTTGCAATATTTTTTAGCACACGGTATTTGTGCAGCGGTGTTTTAAACGCAAATTTTTGGAAAAGTGACACTTTCATGAATTTTAAAAAATCCAAACAGTAAAGTTACCCCAATTTTTTTGTATATTGTGAAAGATGATGTTACGCCGAGTAAATAGATACCAAACATGTCATGCTTTATAATTGCACGCACTCGTGGAATGGCGACGAACTACGGTACCTATGAATTTCCATAGGCGACGCTTTAAAAATTTTTTACAGTTACCAGGTTTGAGCTACAGAGGAGGTCTAGTGCTAGAATGATTGCTCTCGCTCTGACGATCGCGGCGATACCTCACATGTGTGGTTTGAACACCGTTTACATATGCGGGCGTGACTTCCGTATGCGTTTTCTTCGCTGCGCGAGCTCGCGGGGACAGGGGCACTTTAAAAAATTTTTTTTTTTTTTTATTTATTTTATTTATTTTTGTACTTTTATAAATTGTGTTTTAAAATTATTATTTTTTTTTTTTACTTTTATTGCTGTCACAAGCAATGTAAACATCCCTTGTGACAGTAATAGGTGGTGACAGGTACTCTTTATGGAGGGATGGGGGGTCTAAAAGACCCCCCATCCCTCCTTTACACTTCAAAGTATTCAGATCGCCGAAAACGGCGATTCTGAATACTGTGTACTTTTTTAAATTCGGCGCCATTGGCAGCCGAGTAAACGGGAAGTGACGTCATGACGTCGCTTCCGCGTTTTCAACAAGAAGGCTGGAACGAAGCCACTCGCAGCTTCGTTCCAGTCCGCCCCCAGCCGCCGAAGGCAGCCGAACGGACACCGGGACTCCCGATTGCACGGGAGGCCCGGTAACAGCGGCGGGAGGCGGCGGGAGGGGGGGATGTCCCTTCCCGCTCCTCCGGTATAACAACCGAGTGGCTTTTAGCCGCATCGATTGTTATATATGGGTAGCCGATCGCCCGCTGAAAACAACGGTACCGGGATGATGCCTGCAGCTGCGGGCATCATCCCGGTATAACCCCGGAAAGCCGAGTACGCATATGTGCGTACGGTCGGCGGGAAGGGGTTAAGTGACTTTGAACATGGCATGGTTGTTGGTGCGAGACAGCTAGTCTGAGTATTTCAAAAACTGCCGGTCTACTGGGATTTTCTCGCACAACCATCTCTAGGGTTTACATAGAATGGTTCAAAAAAGAGAAAATATCCAGTGAGCGGCAGTTGTGTGGACGTAAATGCTTATTGATGTCAGAGGTCAGAGGAGAATGAGCAGACTGGTTCAAGATGATAGGCAACAGTAACGCAAATAACCACTCGTTACAACCAAGGTGTGATACCATCTCTGAACGCACAATACATCGAAGCAGATGGGCTACAGCAGCAGAAGACCATACCGGGTGCCACTCCTGTCAGCTAAGAACAGAAAACTGAGGCTACAATTCACACAGGCTCACCAAAATTAGACAATAGAAGATTGGAAAAACATTGCCTGGTCTGGTGAGTCTCGATTTCAGCTGCGACATTCAGATGGTAGGGTTAGAATTTTGAGTAAACAACATGAAAGCGTAGATCCATCCTGCCTTGTATCAACAGTTCAGGCTGGTGGTGGTGCAATGGTGTGGGAAATATTTTTTTTTTGGCACACTTTTGGCCCCTTGGTACCAATTGAACATTGTTTTATAATGCCACTGCCTACCTCTGTATTATTGCAGAACATGTCCATTTTTATGACTACAGTGTACCCATCTTCTGATGGCTACTTCCAGCAGGATGGGGTACTTTGATGCAGTAAGTGGGCTTAAGCACCGTATAGCCATATGGTGTAACTAAATCCCCATATTTTTTGAAAATGTTCAGGTGTTTTACATAACCTTGAAGGAGTTAAATGTCATTTTTATATGTGTGTGTGCTGTAATATTTAGTTCTTTTTGTGAATAGACGTGCAGAGCTGTGGCTCGGGAAATCCTGCTTGGGTACCCCCATTGCAAGCTGAAGAGGAGGGTTGGGGCTGCTCTGTGCAAAACTACTGCACAGAGCAGGTAAGTATGACGTTTGTTATTTATTTTTTAAAAAGAAAGCCTTTAATATCATTTTAAACCATTGAAATTTCTTTCATCTGAAATATCTATCAACATCTGATTGCTTATTGTCTTGTGCTGCTTAGCAGTTTCCAGATGGGTTACCCTCAGCATGTTTTCCTGGTGCCAGCATGGCAGCATACATGTGATGGTTTGTCTGTCAGTATGCCACCACGGATTGGGGGGGGGGGGGGTTGAAGAGGCTTTTCTGTGAAACTTATTCCCTCATTTCCTTTTTTTTTGCCTAGGTAAGACGATCAACCTACTGCTTGAAGCCTTCTAGATACTATGATCACACATCCCAAGAGATTTCAGGGCAATCTGTACCACACTGCACATGCCTGGGAACTCTCTGCCAAACTGCGCATGAACTGAGGAGCATTATCAGGAGGCCAACCCAAAGAACCTGGAAGTGGCAGCCAGCCTCCTAATGATACCAGATGAGAAGATGGCGGCATGAAGATGTCCATTGCATCGATACACAGACACAAAGTTCATTCCTAAATTGGGCCTGCTGCAGATTGCATGGAATATAAGGTTAGCATAGAAATCACTCAAGACCCAAATGTCAATACGTATTGACAGATTACTGCAAGGAGAAACAAACTTTATGATAATGCAGAAAACACGCTGCAACATGTAAAATGTGCATTAAAAGAAAAATGACACTTTAGCCCCTCCTGGCCTAAAATCTGTAAAGAAATATCCTCCAATATGATGCCTTGTGCTAGGGACATATTTACAAATGTCCCCCTTTGAAAGCCAGCAGCCAACATTTTACGCAACTGCTGGCTCTCAATCCTTGGATGCTCTCTGATGTTTAAGTCCCAAATAAAGTGGTTCCCTAACATGTAATCCCTGTCACACAGTTATCATATGCAGATTGGAAGCGTCATTGAAAATAATAAAAGCCTTTAGCTGGCAGATGAACATTACCAGCCTCAGGTTGCGGTAGCATCTTTGCTGTCATTTAATGTATACTGTTATGCCGCGTACACACAATCGGATTTTCCGACAACAAAACCGTGGATTTTTGTTCGAAGGATGTTGGCTCAAATTTGTCTTGCATACACACGGTCACACAAATGTTGGCCAAAAATTTTGAACGTGACAACATACAACACCTACGACGAGCCGAGAAAAAGGAAGTTCAATAGCCAGTGCGGCTCCTTCTGCTTGATTCAGAGCATGCGTGAACTTTTGTGCGATGGACTTGTGTACACACGATCGGACTTTCCGACAACAAGTTTTGTTGGCGGAAAATTTGAGAACCTGCTACACAAACATTTGTTGGCGGAAATTCCGACAGCAAATGTTCGATGGAGCATACACACGGTCGGACTTTCCGACAACAAGCTCACATCAAACATTTCCTGTCGGAAAATCCGACCGTGTGTATGCGGCATTATTGTCCAGTAATAACCACTTGAGTCCCTGGTGTTATATAAATAGTTCAGCGATAATGGCTATTCATCCCAGAGCCACTCCAGCTCTGTTTTAAAATGTTGCCTGGTCGCAATGGCTTCAGTTGCCTCTTCACATCTAGGAGAAGGAGATATATGTGGGCTTATTTTTAAGGGGGGCTTCCAGATTCTGAAAGGTCCCTCCAAACCCCCACAACTACTGGGCCAGGGTAGGGAAAAGTCCACGTTCATCTCCTTTTCCTGACCACCCAGGTTGCATGCTTAAGGGAATGAGTCTTGGATTGTGAGTATGGATTTGGGGGGAGGCACACTTGTATTTAACTTGTTTTTATATGGGGTTAAATAAAGGGAACCCGTGTAATTTTTTTCCCCTTAATACCCATCCCTGGCCTAAAGGATCTAGAATGAATTCTGGAAGGGGGCACAATATTTTTTTCTATTTATATATATTCAGCTATCAGTCAGGAATCCCCAGCTGACTGTGTCATGTGGGGATGAATTACTGGTTGTTAGGAAGCCAGTGGATGCAGGCTGTCTAAGAAACTATTATACAGATGTAGCACCCTCCTATTTAGGCTGCTAGGCAAATCTAGTTTTTGGCTCCTGTTATAACCAGAGGAGCAGTAATTGTTTGGTCTAGTCTGTTCAGGGCTTCACAGCCCGGGAGTTTGATTGCTCCCCCTGCCTCTAGAGGAAGTTGTTAGAGCTTAGGAAGGGAAAATTCAAATGACCAGCCTGAATATTAAACCGTGCAATCCCTGAGAGGGGTGTGTCCAGTTGGTAGCTGGGATGTTGCTAATTAGCTGAGAAGATTGTCCTTTTCCCTCCTGGGTGAATGTATCACTGCGCTGACAGGTGGGGGGCTGCTTGTCCCTGGCAACTTTTGGACTGGATGCTGGGTTTCTTTACAAGAGGCTGCACCTATGGACTGATCTTGTTGAAGGATTTGAGTAGAGCCTTCTGTCCGTTCTGCACCTTAAAGCTATTTCATGACCCCCAGCCGTGAACCTGACTAACTGTACCTGTGGTAAAGTTACTTCATGGTCCCACTGACCATATCGCTAATGTATCATGAGTTGTAGTTATAGTAATTTTTAGCAGGGGTTCCCTGAGACTAGAAAGTTATTTCAAGAGCTCCCCTGTGTTGAAAAGTTTGAGAAAGGCTGCCCTAAACCAGTGGTCACCAACCTTTCAGACCTCACTGTCCACTAAACTATTTTGAATACCGCTGATCACTAACATGAATTTGACATGCCTTATACATTTATACACACAATGCTCTTGCCCTCTGCCCCCCACCCCACTAGATCACACTGCTGCCTTATACACACAATGTTCCGGGTCTCTGCCTGAGTTCACAGGAGCCGGAACTACTGAGGAGGCATCAGATATTAAAGCACGCTGACAGTATTGACTGTCAGAGCACATTGGAAACAACACTGGAAACAATGTTGGCCGGTATACATCTGCCACAATGTTGATTTGCGGCAGAACCCCTGGGGATCACCAAAATTTTCTCCTGGACCATCAATGGTCCATGAACCACTGGTTGGCAACCGCTGCCCTAGACTGTTCAATGAGCTGGAGTGAATGAACCGTTGCTGTGTGCCTGGCTGCCTATGCGGGGCATAACCAGTTAAATCTATTAACCCCCTCGATGATGTCAATTATGACAAAATGTGTTGGGAGGAGCTAACGCACGTGATATCGCCACACCTTCTTGGATTGGTAAATGTATGAAGTATTTTTGAAATCTCTGTTATAGAGCCTGGGAATGTTTTTTTTTTAGTCAAGTGCTTGATTATTGTATTAATGTGAGTAGATTTTATACACTTTGAAGTGCAATAAAGGTTTTACTCGAATTTACACTATGTGGATTTTTCCATTTTTGGTTTTATCCTCGTAAACGATATGGTCACTATTGATGTCACTGCATATTGGAGAGTGAGAAATACCACAGATTCCCAATTAACAGCATGGGTCGGATCCCATTGGGATGTGTTTGACATCCATATGCTTATGTCACTCTGTAGTGGGGTCTATATGTTCCGGTAAGAGTCTCTAACTTACGGATGGTGATGGTCCACGTGGTGATAGCAAGATTTGATCAGATGTAGATTCTACTTATTGACACAGCGGTGATTTGAAAACCTTCATTTGGCACTTTCAACACAACATTTTAATTGTTTTGTATACACTTTTTGTGGACTGTGTGATTCAATATTTGGATTTTTATACATCTGACTTATTACTTTAGGTTTGCACATTATTCACATTTCAGTGCGGCAAGCTGTTTTTATGTCCACACATATGTTATGGATATCTTTTGTTACGTTTGCTCATACGATGAAACATTTGCAAAACAATTTTTTTGTTTATAGATAGACCTCTAAGTTTTTTATGCACTGATCAAAATATCAGTAATATTGCATATACACTATATTATCAAAAGTATTGGGACACCTGCCTTTACACGCACATGAACTTTAATGTCATCCCAGTCTTATGCCCTGTACACACGGTCGGACATTGATCGGACATTCCGACAACAAAATCCATGGATTTTTTCCGACGGATGTTGGCTCAAACTTGTCTTGCATACACAGGGTCACACAAAGTTGTCGGAAAAAACGATCGGTCTGAACTTGGTGACGTAAAACACGTACGTCGGGACTATAAACGGGGCAGTAGCCAATAGCTTTCGTCTCTTAAATTATTCTGAGCATGCGTGGCACTTTGTGCGTCGGATTTGTGTACACACGATCGGAATTTCTGACAACAGATTTTGTTGTCGGAAAATTTTTATAGCAAGCTCTCAAACTTTGTGTGTCAGAAATTCCTATGGAAAATGTGTGATGGAGCCTACACACGGTCGCAATTTCCGACAACGAGGTCCTATCACACATTTTCCATCGGAAAATCCTATCGTGTGTACAGGGCATTAGTCCGTAGGGTTCAACATTGAGTTGGGCCCATCTTTTGCAGCTATAACAGCTTCAACTCTTCTGGGAGTGTTTGCCCAGCGTGTTTGGGGTTGAGGAACTTGACTGGCCTGCACAGAGTCCTGACCTTAGCCTGACCGATAGAACACCTTTGGGATGAGATTAGAGCAGAGACTGCGAGTCAGGCCTCCTCATCCACAATCAGTGCCTGACTTCACAAATGCGCTTGGAAGAATGGTCAAACATTCCCATAGACACACTCCTAAACCTTGTGGACAGCCTTCCCAGAAGAGTTGAAGCTGTTATAGCTACAAAGGGTGGGCCAACTCAATATTGAACCCTACGGACTAAGACTGGGATGTCATTAAAGTTCATGTGCATGTAAAGGCAATACTTTTGGCAATATATTGTATGTTAAAGACAACTTGTCATAACTGGGCTTATGGAAGTGTCTAAAGAGTCAGTCTTATAAATCTGAAAGCTTACCTATGAAAAATGTATATTTACCCCCTTCTTGGTTTCACGCAGAATGTCTCTTGGAGAATCAGATGACCCATGAGGTCTGACAATCGCTGCCCAGTCAATTGACTGAACTCATGCTAAAAACATGGCTCTTTTGAAACCATAACAGTATTAAACACAGAGATCTCTAGTTGCTTACATTCCTCTAAAGTAAAGGTCCCTGTATGTCATGCTCCTTTACACACTTGGGTTGTGGTGTCAGCATTAAGTCAGCCATTCGGTGCAGCAGCAACTGTCAGGCATCCAGTTACCTCTCACCTCTAACTCCAAGGGCCTAGTGTTATTCTGAGTTTGTTCAGCTAATTAAGAGGCAGATACTGTATAAATATTTCATAGGTAAGCCTGCACATGTATGATAATTTGATTCTGTATATTTTTTATCTTACAAAAACCCAGTCATGACTGCTTTCTTCAAACCTAGGCAGTCTATTAAATTAACTAAATTGTAATCACTGTGATTTGGAGGCATCAAGAAAATTTCACAGTTACTGTGCCATTTTTGTTTTAATTATGTGCTGGAGCACTTACACCCACTATTGTCAGCATGATTAATATATACAATAGATTTTGGTAGCAGAAGCTTCCATTGTTGCCTTAATTGATTATTCAATGTCTTTTAGCATTATAAAGGCTCCAGAGAAGGCACAGAAGGTTCACACAATTAGTTGATGGTAGAGAACACCTTCAAATGCCTTGTTAATTGTGCCTTTATTGCTTAACATATGCTCTAAATACACAGCTTTTTTTATTTCTTTAAATACAAGTTTTTGCTACATATTTTTAATTTTAGCCACTTTGTTCACACTGGTGCGATGCCAGACATCGCATGTGATTCGCAGCGCACTGCTGTTCACATCACATGCGATGTCTGTGCGTTGCGATTTCAGCCATACAGACAGTATGGCTGATATCGCATCGCATTCGGTCCAAACACGCACAGGACCTTTTTTTTTTTGTTCAGACCAGAATCAGATCGCATTGTTGTTTACACCTGTGCGATCCAATTCATGTCCGAACTGGCACTGCGTTGCCTTAACTGACAATTGTGCGGCCATGCGACGGTATACCCAAACATAATTGATATCCTTTTTTTTCCCACAAATAGAGCTTTCTTGTGGTGGTATTTGGTCATCTCTGCGGTTTTTATTTTTTGCGCTATAAACAAACAAAAGCGACAATTTTGATAAAAAAAAAAAAGTTTTTTATTTTTTGCTATAATACATATCCAAAAAAAAAAAAATGTATTCATCAGTTTAGGCCGATATATATTCTTCTACATATTTTTGGTAAAAAAAAAATCGCAATAGGCTTATATTGATTGGTTTGCACAAAAGTTATTGCGTCTACAAACTATGGGATAGATTTAGGGAATTGGCTTATATTGATTGGTTTGCACAAAAGTTATCGCGTCTACAAACTGTGGGGTAGATTTAGGGGCTTTTATTTTTTTTATTGTTTTTACTGGTAATGGCGGCGATCTGCAATTCTAAGCGGGACTGCGACATTGCGGCAGACAAATATGACCCCAAATGACACCGATGACTGGGAACAGTAGATCTCTGGCATGTCATCTGTCAGAATGGGAATCTACCTTGTTTACAAAGGCAGATCCCCATTCTGCCTCTGTTTAGGCGATCGCGGGTCGCCGGCGGACATCGAGTCCGCCCAACCCATGGGCACGCTCCGGTGGCACACGCCTGCTTGCAACTGCACCAGCGCGAGCCGATGTACAATGACGGCGATTTGCGCAGGGGAGCCAACCTGCCACAGTACAACTGCAGTGGCTGGTTAAAGGATGCTCAAAAAATTCAAAATTTTCTTCACGCATGTATTTGCGATGCAAACGCTATATAATGTTAAGAGTTTAATCCACCTAAAGCTGGCCATACATGTATGGCCACTGTGGTTGAACAGAAGTCGATCTACCAATCAACTTCTGTGCAACCACCCTTTCCAATTTTAGTCGCTCGATCAGCGCTGCAGGCTAAAGCAGTGTAAATTGACAGCAGGTTGAAAGAAAAAAAATGCACTCATCTATGGCCAGATTAAGGCTTCATGTATACCCTGTCTACAATTACCGCGGGAAAAAGTGGAAAAATCACGCCGCGTTTCTGCGTTTTCCAGCGGCCGACATTTAAAACGTTCCTATCCTGAATGCGATTGTTCCACGTTCAGGAGAGGCAGGTTGAGGGGGGTTGAACCGCACCTAACCACAGCATCTCCTAAACTCTGGTAAAAGCCTATGTGTACATTGAGACATGCTTTTATGGAGTTGAGTTTAGGAGCTTTGGCATAAAAATGCCAAAAGCTCCTAAACTCAAGTTTAGGAGCTGCTAGTGTACATGAAGCCTAAACCTAATGTTTCAGTTTTTGATAGCTGCAGGCAGACATGTTTCTGAATGCAGTGGGCCTGTTTGAAAGGTCATTAGTAGGGCCCCCTTCTACCTTTTGTGTGCAGGCTCATTTCATTCAATGATCAAATAGTGTAATCAAGTTGTAAAAGTTAACAATACCTATCAGGATTTACTGCTAAAAAGTAAAAAAAAAGTGGGGGGAGGAATGTATTAAAAAACTGGAGCTGACAGAATCTGGAGCAGCCGTGCATGGCAACTAATCAGCTACTATCTTCAGCCTGTTCAGCTAAGCTTTGAAAATGAAAGTTAGAAGCGAACTGGTTGCCATGCACAACCGCTCTTCATTTTGTCTGCTCTGGTTTTGATAAATTCCCCTCAATGTGTGAGAAAATGCGAGCATGACTAGGATGATGAAAGTCCTGGCATAGAAAGCAGAGACTGTGGTTAATGGTGGTGCAGCTTGAAGGAGGATGCCCCAGCATTAGGCCAAGTTCACACTGTAGCAGGGTCATGTAAGTGTGTTTGCACGGGCACAGCAGCCCATTCAAATGAATGCGGGAAATGTGGGGAAAAAGTCCTGGACGCTAATCAAAAATGCAGCACCATACGGTTTTGTGCACCCGAAAACGCACTACATTTTCCGATACGTGGGAATGCCATTAGGAATTAATGGCACCTCTGTGCGTCTGCTAAAGAGCAGAGTGTTTTGCCTGTGGTTCAAGGATAAGATTTACATGCATTCCCAGTCCAGCTACAGTGTGAACCTAGCCTTAGTGTAGGCCAAATGGCCCTCTGTTGGTTTCAGTGGAAGGAAAATATGCCCCTGTGTCAGTCGTGTCACTGGTAGGAAAAATGCCCCTGCATTGGTGGTGTCACTGGAAGGAAGAAATGCCCCCCAAGTCGGTGATATCATTGGAAGTAATAAATGTTCTTGCATCCGTGCTACTGGAAGGAAGAATTCCCCTGCATCATTAGTGTCCCTGGAAGAAAACAAAGCCCCGTGTAACCTGTGCTGGTGGGGTTACTGGAGCAAAAAGTGACTCTACATCAGTGGTATCACTGGAAAAAATGCCTTTGTGTCCATAGTGTCACTGGAATGAAAAAAATTTCCTTAGATCAGTGGTGTTACGTAAAGGAAAAAATGTGCCTGGGTTGGTGGCGGCAGTGGAAGGAAAAAATGCCCCTGCATCAGTGTCAGCAAGAGGGAAAAAAAAAAGCAGTACAAAGAAGGAAGGCCAATTGATGGCTGGGGCAGTTGATAGTGGGTACAGGTAGTACAGAAGGGGCAGTTGATGGTGGGGATATGTGGTACAGAGGGAACAGTTAATAGTGGGGCAGGCAGTGTGGAGGGTGGGGGGGGGGGCAGTTTATGGTGCAAAAAGGCAGTACAGAATGCTCTCAACTGCCTTGAAAGCATGCTTGGACCCCGCTGGAATTGCAAGGCCTACCTCGCATGTGACCTTCAGGCACTGGGCTCTGGAAGTAGTCCTTTATAGACCTTAGTATACTGTGTTAGCCACAGAGCACACTCTAGGTTCAGACATGTGTAATCTTGTCTCTTAAACCGCACTCTGGGAGTAGTCCCATGGATGGGTAAGGATAAATAGTGTCCTTCAGGCACAAGGCTCTGCTTGTGGCTATTTTAAGACTTCAGTGTACTGTGTCACTTAACCACTGCACTCTCTCCATTTTCAGGGCGGTGGTACAGCCTCTGGTGTACCCACTCTCTAATAGCTTACTGTCTAAGTACGCCTCTAAAAGTGGCAACACTAAGCTCAACATGATGGTGCCTTCCAAACCTGTGTGTACTGTGTCAGATAGCTGCAGAGCAGTCTCCAGTTGCAGAGCAATGGTTCAGTCTCCAGTGTAATCCAGTCTTTGTATACTTCCTATGCAAGTACGCCTCTAAAAAAATGAGCTACACAGTCTTATACAGTGCCTTGAAAAAATATTCATACCCCTTGACATTTTCCACATTTTGTCATGTTACAACCAAAAACTTAAATGTATTTTATTGGGATTTTATGTGATAGACCAACACAATGTGGCACATAATTGTGAATTGTAAAGAAAATGAGAAATGCTTTTCAATTTTTTTTACAAATAAATATATGAAAAGTGTGGCGTGCATTTGTATTCAGCCCCCTTTACTCTGATACCCCTAACTAAAGCCTAGCTGAACCAATTGCCTTCAGAAGTCACCTAACTAGTAAATAGAGTCCACCTGTGAGTAATTTAATCTCAGTGTAACTACAGCTATTCTGTGAAGCCCTTAGAAGTTTGTTAGAGAACCATAGTGAACAAACAGCATCAGGAAGGCCAAGAAACACACCAGAAATGTTAGGGATAATGTTGTGGAGAAGTTTAAAGCAGGGTTAGGTTATAAAAAAATATCCTAAGCTTTGAACATCTCACGGAGTACTGTTTAACCCATCATCCGAAAATGGAAAGAGTATGGCACAACTGCAAACCTACCAAGATATGGCTGTCCACCTAAACTGACAGGCTGGGCAAGAAAATCATTAATCAGAGAAGCAGCCAAGAGGCCCATAATAACTTTGGAGGAGCTACTCAGATGGGAGAATCTGTTCACAGGACAACTATTAGTCGTGCACTCCACAAATCTGGCCTTTATGGAAGAGTGGCAAGAAGAAAGCCATTGTTGAAAGAAAAGAATAAGAAGTCCCGTTTGCAGTTTTCTAGGAACTATGTGACGGACACAGCAAACATGTGGAAGAAGGTGCTCTGGTCAGATGAGACCAAAATTGAACTTTTTGGCCTAAAAGCAAAACGCTATGTGTGGTGGAAAATGAACACTGCACATCACCCTGAACACACCATCCCCACCGTGAAACATGGTGGTGGCCACATCATGTTGTGGGGATGCTTTTCTTCAGCAGGGAAGTTGATCAGAGGTGATGGACAGATGGATGGAGCCAAATACAGTGCAATCTTCGAAGAAAACTTGTTAGAGTGTGCAAAGAACATGAGCCTGGGGCGGAGGTTCACCTTCAAGCAGGACAGCGACCCTAAACATACAGCCAGAGCTACAATAGAATTGTTTATATCAAAGCATATTCATGTGTTAGCATGGCCCAGTCAAAGTCCAGACCTACAGTGGATATAAAAAGTCTACACACCCCTGTTAAAATTTCAGGTTTCTGTGATGTAAAAAAATCAGACAACTATAAATCATCTTAGATGTTTTTCCACCTTTAATGTGACCTATAAACTGTACAACTCAGTTGGACAACAGACTGAAATCTTTTAGATGGAAGGAAGTAAAAATAAAAAAAATAAAATAATATGGTTGCATAAGTGTGCACACCCTTACACTAATACTTTGTTGAAGCAGCTCTTGATTTTATTACAGCACTCAGTTTTTTGGGGTATGAGTCTATCAGCATGGAACATCTTGACTTGGTAATATTTGCCCACTCTTCTTTGCAAAAACATTCCAAATCTGTCAGATTGCGAGGACATCTCCTGTGCACAGCCCTCTTCAGATCACCCCACAGATTTTCAATCAGATTCTGGTCTGGGCTCTGGCTGGGCCATTCCAAAACTTGAATCTTCTTCTGGTGAAGCCATGTCTTTGATGATTTGGATGTATGTTTTGGGTCGTTCTAATGCTGAAAGGTGAAATACCCCTTCATGTTCAGCTTTCTAGCAGAAGCCTGAAGGTTTTGTGCCAATATTGGCTGGTATTTGGAACTGGTCATAATTCCCTCTACCTTGACTAAGGCCCCTGTTCCAGCTGAAGAAAAACAGCCCTAAAGCATGATGCTGCCACCACCATGCTTCACTGTGGGTATGGTGTTCTTTTGGTGATGTGCAGTGTTGTTTTTGCTCCAAACCTATCTTTTGGAATTATAGCCAAAATGAAACCAAGTTCAATCTTGGTTTCATCAGACCATAACATATTTTCCCACATGCTTTTTGGAGACTTCAGATGTGTTTTTGCAAAATTTAGCCAGGCTTGGATGTTTTTCTTCGTAAGAAAAGGCTTCTGTCTTGCCAATCTACCCCATAGCCCAGACATATATGGGACAGAATATGGGAGATTGTTGTCACATGTACCACACAGCCAATACTTGCCAGATATTCCTGCAGCTCCTTTAATGTTGCTGTACACCTCTTGGCAGCCTTCCTGACCAGTTTTCTTCTTGTCTCTTCATCAATTTTGGAGGGATGCCCAGTTCTTTGTAATGTCACGTTTGTGCCATATTTTCTCCACTTGATGATGACTGTCTTCACTGTGTTCCATAGTATATCTAATGCCTTGGAAATTCTTTTGTACCCTTCTCCCGACTGGTACCTTTTAACAATGAGATCCCTCTGATGCTTTGGCAGCTCTCTGCGGACCATGGCTTTTGCTGTAGGATGCGACTAAGAAAATGTCAGGAAAGACCTACTAGAACAGCTGAACCTGATCTGGGGTTAATCAGAGGCACTCTAAATGATGGCAGATGTGTACTGACTCCTATTTAACATCAGTTTGAATGTGATTGTTTAATTCTTAACACAGCTACAACCCCAGTTATAAGAGGGTGTGCACACTTATGCAACCACATACATTTTTTTTTACTTCCCCTCCCTAAAAGATTTCAGTTTGTTTTTCAATTGAGTTGTACAGTTTATAGGTCACATTAAAGGTGGAAAAAGTGCTGAAATGATTTATCTTTGTCTCATTTTTTTACATCACAGAAAGCTGACATTTTAACAGGGGTATGTAGACTTTTTATATCCACTGTATATCTAATTGAGACTATAGCAACATAATGTGGCCTGACACAACCTATTTGTTATAGTGGCAAACCTCCATTCCTAATATATGCTAAGAACCAAAAGGAAGAGAGAATGGGAATTTAAATGAAGCCTGTCACTGAATTAATACCCCATTTGAATAAATCATTTGATTATTAATTACAATTACACAATTAACAATATCAATGATCTTTTGTAAAAACATGATATATCATAAATAAATAACGGTCCACTCATATAGATACAATTATTATAGAGAATTAAAATACAAAAATCAGAACAACATGATTAGAAATAACAGATTAGTAAATCACGCATCCATATATTATAAATAAATATATACAAAATGCATTTTGTGAGCCGAACTTGTCTTGGCATCTTGTAATGTAAACTTGACGCATTTCATGGCTCGCGGCCATTCGTCAGGAGTATGGTGCAAAAAAGACACTCTAGGAATGAATCAACAACATATCTATTAATATAGGATACCCCTTAAAAAGAGACACAGAAACATCTCTCAAGGAGGATTGAAAAATTACAAAACAGCTCAATGGAGACGTCCGACCTGTATACAGGGGAAGGCAGGGGCCACAGATGAATTTTCTCAGCCGGGGCTGAGACGAGGAATCCCAACCAGACCAAAGAAGGCAGCCAGGGAAGGGCCAGGTGACCACATCTCGAACGTGTGAATGTTGTGTGGATGCTGAGAAAACCACACTAGTCTGCAAAAATATGTGAATATTGCAACTGCACATACACACACTGCCTATGATTGGGGATGTGCAGTGATGGCTTCTTGGCGGGTACAACCTGAACACGCCTGAGCCTATCATTACTTCACATTAGGGTGCTTTCCACACTTGTATAATAACCTAATCTCTGAATTCTTTTGTTGTCATAATGCATCTCTGAATTTTGTAACATGATCCAATTATGTAGCCTTCAAACACTGTGATCTACAGTATATTGTGGAACTTTCCAGTACCCTGTGTACTGTGTTAGTTAGCCATAAACTAACTCCCCTGGCCCGTAGTACAGCCTATCATGTGACTCAGTCTCTATATAATTTCTTCCTTGTGATCAAATTAGTGTGTTTTGATTTACATATTTTGATATGTAACCCTTATGCTGTTCTCTCTGCTTTTTATTTTTTCAATTGCCTGCGATCTCTTAGTGTTTTGCATAGTACTAACTCTTTTAGAACAGTGGCACAACCTGTAGTTGTGACCCAGCCCCCCTTAATACATTTAATAAGATCAGTAATCTGCAACAAGGAAACTGTCACAATCTGCCAAATTTTTATCCACCTCTTAGCAGGACTTTTTTTTTTTTTTTGCCACATCAGTCAACTTTATCCAGAGACTACTTTCAGATTGGTACTCATATACGTCTCTAAACTAGTCACATCATTGTGGCCTTCCATAGTTATTTCCCTTTTTTTTTTTTTTTTAAGTGGCGTATTACAATTTGCATTACAATATGTAGGTGATAACAGTAGTCCCAGACTACGGGACACGTATCATGCAACTTATACCTCGGGGCCTATTGGCTACATTTCCTAACATTACCGTTATACATATTTATATATTTTATTTTATTTTCTCTTGATTGAACCTTCCCCCCACCCCCCTGTGACCCTCCCTTATTAACCCCCCATAGTACCCGGGCGCACCTGATGGGCAACGACAGATCTGTGCATTGTTCTCTCTTATCTCTAAGTTGCACCTAGTATGGCTATGCCCCATTGCTAAAGACATAAACACTCTCAGCGCACAAGTAGCACTGCTTGCGGACACGGCATTGCTTGGACCCACGGATTCCACAACCTCACAAACTTGTTATAATTGCCAGCCCTAGTATAGAACGTCCTTTCACTCCACACTGTGGAGTTGACTATTCTAATCCAATCTTCCGAGGTCGGGGGAGTTCTTGATTGCCAAAGCTGCGCTATTAATTTCCTAGCTTGGAACAGACATCTAGCTACCGCCACCGCTGTGCTCCTGTCTCTCAACCCATTGTCGACATGACCGAGCACACAAGTCTTAGAATCAAGCACTAAGTAAGTTTTGAACGTTATATTTATTTTCTTTAAAATCTCGGACCAGTACCTGATAGTTCTGACTAGTTTTGGGCACCGCCATACCATGTGGATTAAATCGCCTGTTCTTCTACATCTAGGGCACTCATCATTAATTCTGCGGCCAAACATAAAAAGCTTTTTTGGAGTATAATAAGATCTGTGTAGCAGCATCAGATGGGAGGCCTTTTGTGAAGGCGAGACCGACACCTCTGTTCCAAATTCCAGAATCCTTTTCCACTCAGCGTCCATTATCTCCCCCACATCGGCTGCCCATCTGACCCTACCCCCAGGGAGGCCTACCTGCATATTTATTCGCTTTATTAATTGGGTGTATATCTCTGAGATTAGCCCCTTGGAGGCCTCTGATTTAATTATTGTATGTAACAGCGGAATCCTACACCATATGGGGGGTTGCCTGTCAAACTGCTTGCTCAAGGCATGTCTAATCTGTAAGTAAGTATAGAATGCACGATTTGGCATCCCATACTCGTACTTCAATTCCTCGAAAGATTTCAAGATATCCCCCTCATATAACTGTATCAGCCGACTTATCCCGCACCTTTCCCACAACCTGTTGCTGTCAACAGATAATAATTCCTGCAAGTTCTTGTTGTTCCAGATTGGTGAATATTCTGAAGTTCCTTTATATCCCATTATTCGCTTGGTTGTCTGCCAAACCCTAATGATCATTTTAAGAGTCGGGATCTCTCCTTGTAGTGACTCTGCCTCCAGTGCTTCCACCAGTGAGCTATGTGGGCTACCCTGCAAAATGATTTGGGCACTCCTGCTTCCCCCTCCATCAATGGCGCATCCGCCCAATTGTTGTAGCTGGGCTGCCAGAAAGTAGGTAAAAGGGTGGGGAACCCCCAGTCCCCCCTCCGTGGTAGGACACTGCAGTTTTTGTAGGCCTATCCTGGCCTGCCCTTTTTTCCATATTAATTTCCCAAAAAGAGATTGAATTTTTTGGAACCCCTTCTCTCCAATCCAAACTGGGGAGTTGTGGAGCAAGTATAGCAGCTGAGGTAACCAAACCATTTTAATCAAATTGGCCCGACCCGCCACAGACAGGGGGAGTCTGCTCCAAATATCACATTTCCTTTTAAATTTTAATAGGAGGGGGGCCAGGTTGTCCTCAATGAACGCGCTGGGGTCCCTGGATAGCACAACGCCGAGATACTTCATTTTCTCCGTGACTTTCAGTTGGGGCAAGCTAGTCGGGATCGGGTTGGCCAATGGATCGACCGGCAGGAGCGACGATTTCTCCCAGTTAATGGTTAACCCTGAGAACTTTCCAAAGTCCTCCACTAGGTACATGACCTTCTCCAGTGAGGAAGTCGTGTCCCCAAGGAAAAATAGGACATCGTCCGCAAAAAGCGCTATTCGCTCTTCTTCCCCTTTTCTAAGGAATCCCTGCAGTTCAGGTGATGATCGCACCGCTCCCGCCAGTGGCTCCATGGCTAAAACATACAACAAGGGAGACAAGGGGCACCCCTGTCTCGTCCCTCTTTCGAGGGAAAAACTTTCCGAGTAATCATTGTTTAACTTAAGTCTTGCCCTAGGATTTCTGTAGAGGATCTTTAACCAGCAAATAAATACAGGGCCAAATCCAAACCTCTCAAGTACCCACCAGAGGTATTCCCACTCTAGGCTATCAAAAGCCTTGGCAGTGTCCAAGGACAGTATGGCTCTAGACCCTGCATTCTCGGTCGGCACCTGGAGGTTCAAGTAGGCCCTTCTGATATTAGTACTGGTGGACCGACCAGGGATAAACCCTGATTGATCTGGGTGTACCAGGTTTGCGATGCATTTGTTCAATCTGGATGCTAGCACCCTTGCGACAATTTTGGCATCTGAGCACAACAATGATATCGGTCTATATGAGGTGACTTCCAGTTGATCTTTCCCCTCTTTTGGAATCATTATTATATCAGCCTCTGACATTGATAAAGGCAGCCGCCCGTCCTTGAACGACTGCTCCAGTGCCCTTAAGAGCTCCGGGAGCAGCACTTCCCCATACTTTCTATAAATCTCCAATGGCAAACCGTCCGGGCCGGGAGATTTCTGGACTGACATCTCCATGACAGCCCCTTGCAGCTCCTCCAAGGTCACAGGAGACTCCATCGCGCTCCTATCCCCTTCCGATAGAACGGGCAGATCCACCCCCTCTATAAACCTGTCCATACTGCGCCGGTCCGACCCTCGGCGCGACCTATACAGATCTCTATAGAACGCAGAGAAGGTCTCTAGGACCGCGGCGGGATCGGAAGTGATCTCTCCAGCCAGTGTCCTAATCGAGAAAATGGCCGATGGAGATAGATTGGACTTCGTTATAAGTGCAAGCGTCCGGCCTACTTTCTCTCCTTCACCGAAATAATTTTGTTTCTGGAAAAGTCTTTTATTCTCTGCTCTTCTATTAATTACCTCTCTATACTCTTGTTGTCGATTGAGCCAAATCACCTGCCTTTCAGGAGTTGGATCCGCCACATATTGCGCTTCTGATTCCATAGCTTCCCTACTAACCCTCGCCTCCCATTCCCTTGACTTTTTCTTTATTATGGCGACCTGTTGGTGTAATAATCCCCTAAGGAATGCTTTTAGGGCATCCCACACTACACCCGCAGGTGCTGTACCTGAGTTAAATGTTACAAATTCTTTTAATTTGGAGGTTACTTCTTCTGGGCAACTTATCAGGTCCAACCAGAGTGGTTTCATTGTCCACCTTTTCCGGCCAATTCTAGTGTTTAGATTCAAGGTCAAAGTCAAGGGAGAGTGATCTGAAATTCCCCTCGGCTTATACTCTATGTTCCCTACTAATTGCAGGGCCTCGCAATTACCTAATGCCATGTCTAAGCGCGAGAGAGTGGAGTGTGTCCCTGAGTAACAGGAATACTGCCGGGTATTTGGGTTGTGAGATCTCCATAGGTCGCACCACCCAACCTCTCTCAGGAGTTGACCTAAACGTCCCTCTGATAATCTCTCTGCGCGATTCACTGGTGGGAATCGGTCCATTTTGTTATCCAAGACAGTATTGAAGTCCCCCACCAAAATTATAGGTACATCAGCCTTGTTATCCACGAACTCCAACAGATCCAATATGGTCTCTGTTTTAAACGGAGGCGGAACATAGATATTTGCTAGCACTAGTGGTCTATTTTCCACAACGCAGCTCAGGAATACGTAGCGACCCAGCGCGTCTATCCTGGCTTCCCTGCAGGAAAATGAAATACCCCTACCCACCAATATGCTCACTCCTCTTGAGTATGAGGTATAGACAGAATGATACTGTCCTTGAAATTTATAGTTCCGAACGTATAATTTGGTGTCGTTGGTGAGGTGAGTTTCCTGCAGACAAGCCAGTTCGACGCTATAAGCTTCCATCGCCAAGAACACCGGTGCCCTTTTGGCCGGGTCGCTCATACCCCTAATATTCCAGGAACCTATTTTTAACGTTTTTAAAGACATCTAGCTAAGATAAAGAACAAAAGAAAAAAATACCAAAGAAAAGAAAAAAAAGAAAAACCAATTCCTTTGTGAATTCGTGAGTACAAAACTTGCCAACTCTGTGATTGTGCTAACCAAAAAAAAAAAAGAAAAGAGAGTGGGGAGGGACATAGAACCCCCGTATCCAGGGATCTCTCCCTCCCCCCTCTACTTCCCTTAATTGCAAATTCAAAACACGTGTACCAGTATGCGTTGCCTTTATAGGCCCCCCCTCCTAACTATGTGTGATTTACATGCGCCCCTTTGCCCAACCCTATGTCTCACTACAAACCCCCCTCCCTCCCCCCCTCCCACTGTATTCATCCCCCCCCCACCACCCTAGATCGTGACCCCCCTCCTGCCTAATTAGGCTAGCCCTGGGGGCTGCACTTGTGACCTGGTTTTTCCCCCCTCCCAACCATTCTGAAGACAACTCCCCTCTCGGTGGGAGAAAGTTTCCGCCCCGAATATTCCCCTGAGCCAATTCTCCATAAACTCCTCGGGGTGGGGGCCCTCACACCGCTCCGGTAGTCCTACCACCCTTACTTTGTTTCTGCGGGACCTGTTTTCCATTTCCTCGATTTTAGCGTTGTGTAGACCCATCTGCGTTTTTAATGCCTTAAGCTCTCGTTTTAATGGGATTAGATCGTCCTCGGCCTGGCTTACTCTCTCCTCCAGTGTTGTTGTTCTAGCGATAGTCCTTTGCAGTTCTTGGCTTACTATAATTAACTCTTCCTTTAACCCAGTTAACTGGGTGCACAGATCGCTTAGGGAGGCCTTACAGGAGTTGACAGCGCATAAAACGTCTTTCAATGTGGGTTCCGCTTCTACTGGTGCGTTGTGCACAGTAGCATTGTTAGTCACTAATCCTGCGGACTCCCCCTCTGAGCTTTTACTGCTTGCTATTTTTGTTGTGTGCGTTATCGCTGGTCCTTTTCCTAGGCTCTTCCTGTCCCCTGCCTGTAGTCTATCCTGCTGGTGCTGGATATTTTTAGATGGAGATGAGGTAGAGGTAGAGGGGTGCGCAAATTTTTCAAGTTTAGCCGCTGCTGCCGCTGCTGCCTGATTTCCCTTCTCTTTTGAAGTGCGGGTCGTTTGGGAGCTAGTGTTCTCCTGTGGCTGCAGCTCTTCTCCCTTTTTCCTAGTCATAGCTGGTTATATTAGTCCGAGGGATATATTAGAAGATTTAACCGCGCGTAGAGTTTGTACTATGCAGCTTTCTTCCTTTTCTTTTTTTTTTTTTTTCCCCCTTTCTTCTCCTCTTTACCCTTCCTTCCCGCACTCTCCCTTCCTCCTCTGCTTTCCCCCCCCCTCTCCTCCCCACCTCCCACCTCCTCACACCACACTCGGTAACGTCTCAGACCCAGCAGTATCCTCCAGGCAGGTGCTAAGATAGCCAACCAACCAAAAATCGGCCGATACCGCTGCACTGTCAGTACTCCAAGCTACAACCCCCTCCCCCAACACAGCCCTCCACCAGCTAACAGGAGGTATATTATCACCAAATAGAATAAAAAGACGCTGGGTGTCCGTGTAATAAGCTGCATATGTCTTCACCCCCCCCACTGTCCACGGTGGTAACCCGCCCCTCGGAAAGTAGGGAGAGATGATCCACTTTTTAATAAGCACAATAGTTAGTAGTCGGTACCTTGGTGCTACCCGCACATTGACACTCCTGGCGGTGGCTATGACTCCTCTTGTCTTGCACACACGCTGTCTCAGCCGCCTCCTCCCGCTGGTGACGGGATCGTTGCCCGGGCGACCGCTCGAGCAGAGAGCCCGACCCCCTTCTCCCCGCCCCGAGGGCTCGGGTCGCGTCCTCTCCCGGGCGGCCGTACCACAATCCCGGCTTCGCGCTCCGACTCAGACAGGCGGGCGGGAGAGCCAAGCAGCCGGTCAAGTACACCACAGGGGGAGAGAGCTCACTCAGGCAGGCTCCGGGCGCCAGGCACAGCAGACAGACACGGAGGCATCGGGCTGGGGAAAGCTCACGCTCGCCTCCACTCACTCCAGCATCCGGTCACGCATCCGGTCACGCCCCATCATCTCTTAGCAGGACTTTGAAGACAAATATTACAACATGCCTGGACTATAAATCTTAGATCCCCTATCTATAGGAATGTCCTTATTAGCAGCCTCTTTAGCTTCGTTTAATAGGTATAAAACCATACAATGTCTACTGGGTCTTTTATTTCCACCTCAGTTTTTTTTCAGTTTATGCAAAATATTGGAAAATTCTGGTTACACATTTTCCAATTCCAAAGTCACTCCACTGCCAATCTACAGTAGAACTTAAATCTGACCCTTATCCCCTAAAGAACCTCCAATCACTTTTTTCACCTCTGATTCTGATTTAGAGCCTTTACAGTGCACTTCTATGGAGACTGTACTTCCTCAGAGTTTTGATGACTGTGATATACACAAACCCATGTTTCCAACCTAATTGATGCAGTACACTCATCTTGAGAATCAACCTGTTGTACCAGATAACGGGTCTTTTTCAGCTATCGCTAACACAAAGATCTTCCCACTTTCTCTGTTCTTGAGTTGTTCCTCTTTGAGAATTGGAAACTTCCTTTACAATCCTGATTTCCTCTGGGTAATGTGCAGAGGCATTTTCCTTTAATAGGGAATTTCTTGACAAATGGACACCATCCTTTGTGGTCTCCGGTTCTTCACGCTAATGGTCATCTCATCACTCTAGTTGACGGGGTCTTCACTTTTAGAGACTTCACTGATAAAAAGTTGGACTCCTAATTTAAGTTCCAGTTTGAATTAAATGGAACAACTTTCCAGCCTTATATTGTGATATCTCTTCTTTTGAAAGGGATTCATCTGACTCAGAGGGTCCTCAATCCTTGCAGCTTGTAGATTGATAGTTTAATGCCTCGTACACACGATCGGACACTCGGACAACAAAACAGTGGATTTTTTTCCGACTATGTTGGCTCAAACTTGTCTTACATACACACGGTCACACAAATGTTGTCGGAAATTCCGTCAAAAGGTCAAGAACGCGGTGACGTACAACACATATGACGAGCTGAGAAAAATGTACACACTTATGTACTTATGTACACACAATCGGAATTTCCGACAACAAGTTTTCTTGTCGGAAAATTTGAGAACCTGCTCTCAAACATTTAAAGATGATCCACCTCCCATAACAGCATGAGCATGCAGGCTGTAGTGGAAATCTCCTCCTACCTGAACACTCAGCACTCGGGCAAACCCGCCAGTTTATCATGTGACCATGGCATACAGATCAGCCAAAAAGGTATATAGTGGCAGTATTTTAATGTAAAAAGAAGATTTATAAGCTGTGGGCACTCAGATGAACTATTTCATAGTACTGGGATTAGTAACACTTCAACTGTATAAAATAATTTAAGGACACATGGATCCAGTGACAGGAGTTTGAGTCCTGCATGCAAAAGGTGTGAAACACAAAGAAGAAACATTGTCTAGCGTAAAGAGACAGACAAGATTTTACACACTCTATTAAATGCAGAGGAAGTTAGTTTTATTAAAACTGACCAATATAGACTTTTCAAATTTTTTTGGGAAATGAACAGATGCATAGAAACAGACCCATGGGTAGCAACGTGAGTAATGGTATATTTTATATGTTAACCTGTATCCTGGCTACACACTAAAAATGAGAAGCAGAACATTACTGAGGTAAGAAGGACATGGTGTTTTCTTCAATTCCATAGTTTCACAATGAGAAAAGTGGAAGATATTTCTAATACGTAAGTAAGGTAATACATAAGCATAAAGGACAGAATACTGACAGTTTCTTGTGGGAATACTGTAAGCACTCCACAAAGGGAGATCTCCCAAGTAACAGGGAAAAAATATAGAACCAAGTATCTGAAACATATGCTTAAAGTGAAAATCAAGAGGTTTGAGCATGCCTATTTTAAGTGCACAACCAAGGAGAATTCTTCCTTCAAAAGTCAAGTGAATGAGATGTTGTACAACAAATCTTAAACATTCCAAGTATGCAGCCATAGTGCTCTACACAAATGAACAAAAATTACTACGATGCAAGACACCAACTTAAACACTTGTAAAAGGTCATACTAACTAGAGTTGAGAGCCTAATACCCAGTACACACGATCGGATTTTCCAACGACAAATGTTGGATGTGAGCTTGTTGTCGGAAAGTTCGACCGTGTGCATTCTCCATAGAACATTTGTTGTCGGAATCCATATGGGTATATGTTCCTTTTTGTTCCCGCAGGAGACATTGAACCGCATGTTACCGCTGCCTGTCTAAATACATCAGCGAAGTTTATATAATTATATTTACTTTGGCTAAACACAGGAGAGTCTGCTAAATCCAGTTTATACATGTCCATGTGGATTATTGTTTAGGCTCTTGATATTGTGGACCTAAAAGAGGTGGATAGGCTGTTCTTGCCTTTTCCTCCTGGCTACTCTCCCTCCAATGATCCGGATCCCCACGTTTTTCCTTCTTCCCTGGTGAATTATATGAATTAACATCTACAGCTCTATTTGTATGCCATCAGCCTGATACATGGTTGCTGGCATTAATAAGAATTCGCCTCCTGCTTTATATGGTGATTCCCTGGTGATCATCCGGGAGATCTCCGTGTGGAGATAATCTTGTGCTGACAAGTGAGACCTGTTCCTTTCAACTACCCCCAAGTGTGTCCTGACGAAACAAAATAGCGAAACTGCTGTCCATTTGGTGTTAACCCTTTGTTTACACTAGATACTTATGACCATCATATGTGTATTGTATGTTTTTAATTATTTTTCTACTTGACTTGTCTGTTATGATTCATTGTTAATAAAGTATCAATTTTACTATACCCTTTTCCATTTTTGCCTGTAAAGTCCGAACCAGGGTCCTTTGGCTCTTCACCCCTCTTTCCCTTCAATTTAGGCATGGAGGTAGTACATCAGATTATACAGGGGCTGGATTAACAGTTTTTTGTTTACCAGTATACAAACTTTCTACAGGCAACATAACCTAACCATATCAGAATATATTGCATGCTGTGTTGCAGATCACATTACCAGGAGACAAGGGCCCTATCTCTCTTTTTCAAGGGATTTCATGACTTTCAGCATTGACTGAGATCAGTTCTTGCTACTTCCTTGCCTTGTAAGTGCCTGACTCATCAGTGTACTATTGCACCCTACCCACTGCACTGACTCGTATGCCTACCCTAGAAGATCTTCATTGAAAATAGCTAGTGTCCTAGATTCTCGCAGTTCATGCTAAGTTAAGGGTCATATGACTACTTAAGTATAGCAAATTCTTTACCATTTACCTGTTTTAGGGTGTTGTGGGATTGTTGGGGAGCTCCATTTTACAACCCCCCCTTTGTTATGCTGTTCCTCAGCACATTTTGATTGGAGAATCTGGAGTTTGGGCCACCTGCAAAACTGGTCTGCTATTTGCTGGATTCCGATCAGAGAAAGGATGATCCCTTTTGGTTTTATTCCCATTCTAGTTGAATTCCCCTAATGGATATATCCACTTACCTACTCCTCGACTTCACCTGCAACTGACTTGGTGACTGATTCCCTATGCTGGGTAGTGTGTGACATGTCATCCTTTCATAATCCTTTCATTCATTAGTGCTGCTTTAAAGAAACTTTAGGATTTTACACTAAAAAAATGTTAATACTATTTATAAAACTAGGCTTAAGGTCACAACTGCATAGATACAATGAACTTTGTTGCTGTGTTTTACTCATTGTTCAAAATTGTGAATGAACTATAGTTCTATAAAAACTATGTCCTAACTGGTTGAACAAAGGTCTGAATTCTTATGTAGATTAAAAATGCACTTTGCACTTGTGAAGCTGATCTGTCAGGTTTATATAGTCTAATATGAGTAATATAAGCATTGTGCAATTCGTAACATTTTTAGTTTTGTTAGGATGAGCATAGAATTCATCCATGACTTCATAGCTTACCATTGCACAATACACATGATGTTCTTATGTACTTTTACACGTTAGAGTTTTATGAAGCATTTTTGCACTGGGTATGCTGGAGCTCTGCCTAGCTAAAATTTGTTATTGCTCTATGTTGTGCAACATTTTCTCCCCACTCCTGCCCACAACCCTCTGGGACATGTCACAGGTCCCAGAAGGCTGCGGCACCATTCACAAAGCGCAGCACAGCTTACGCAGCGGGCAGCTGGCCGGGCAGCTGCAAGGAATCACAGCTGGCTGCCTATAGTAAACATACCAGTGCCGGGAACCCTAAAACATGCAAAGAACTAATTCAAATGAGGGTGCCGCTGGACCTCTGGACAGGTGAGTGTAAGCTACAGTATTTGTAGCTGCTGGCGTTTACCGTATTTATCGGCGTATAACACGCACCGGCGTATAACACGCACCTCAATTTAGGAGGGAATTTTAAGGAAAAAAAACTTTTAGGAGGGAAGTTGAAGGGAAAAAAACTTACATTTAAATGCCCATCATTGCAGCCTTCTCAGTGCAGCCTTGCCCCAGTCCAGCCTTGTCAGTGCAGCCTTGTCAGTGCAGCCATGTCAGTGCAGCCATATCAGTGCAGCCATGTCAGTGCAGCCTTGCCAGTGCAGCCTTGCCAGTGCAGCCTTGTCAGTGCAGCCTTGTCAGTGCAGCCATGTCAGTGCAGCCTTGCCAGTGCAGCCATGTCAGTGCAGCCTTGCCAGTGCAGCCATGTCAGTGCAGCCTTGCTAGTGCAGCCATGTCAGTGCAGCCATGTCAGTGCAGCCTTGCTAGTGCAGCCATGTCAGTGCAGCCATGTCAGTGCAGCCTTCCCCAGTGTCCAGTCCAGCCTTGCCCCAGTCCAGCCTTGCCCCAGTCCAGCCTTGCTGAAGCCTGTGAGCTTTAAAATCGCCGACCGCGATTTGAAAATGGCGCCGCCGGCGCCGAAATACACAGAGCCGCTCCTCGGCTCTTCTCGGCGGCTCTCGTTTACTTTCAGTTTCACTCGGACGGTGAGCGGAGCTATCCAAAACTAGTCGAGTATACTCGGCTAGGTTCGGGCGGCGCTCGAGTGAAACCGAAAGCCGCCGAGAAGAGCCGAGGACCGGCACTGCGTATTTCGGCGCCGGCGGCGCCATTTTCAAATCGCGGTCAGCGATTTTTAAATTCTGACAGCTCGGATCGCAGGGGATCGGCGTATAACATGCACCCGCGATTTTCCCCTGATTTTAAGGGGAAAAAAGTGCGTGTTATACGCCGATAAATACGGTATTTATTTTTTCAAATCGGGCAAAGAACGACTTTAACTTAAGCTGATTATCAGGTATGGATATTTTTGCATAGTTACATTGGTCCATTGTGCAAAGCCTTTTCTAATTGGATATGGTAAGAAGGCAGGGCATTAATGTCACAATCTCCATCTCTATAAGAGAATGCTTTGCACCCATTGAGGAAATACAAAACGTTCTCTGAATGGCGACCATGCTGAGTGAGCAACTTCCTGTGTTCATTAAGCTGTAGGGCAGCTGCTCGCCTCACGAGTTGGATGCTAGAGGTGATCACTGTAGTAGTGGTGCCTACTACAGTGATTTCCAGCTTCCACTAGATTCAGCCATGTATGGAACATGTATACTTACATTGGTCCAAGCTAAGCCAATGTAACTATACAAAAATACCCATACCTGCAATTCAGCTTTAATTACAAAGGTAGCCACCACCACCAGTAGAAGACATGTTTATATATATATATAAGCCTCTGATCATATCCAGTTTTGAATATGGCAATATCTGGATAATGCCATGTATCCCTTTTAGGCTTCTCCAGACTCACCTTGTTTTGCCTGTGGCTCTGTGTTTTTTTTTGATCTGCATTAATAATAATGGTAAAACTGAAAAAAATCAAAATGGTCAAGTCACCATCACCCACAGTGAACATTTATTAAACTCTTAATAAGTTACTTATCACAAATGTTGGGTCTTCTCAAGCTTCATCTGCATCATGATAAATGCAAAGCTATAGCTGGTCAGCTATACCACTCAATGAGTATATGCACACAACAGTTTATATTCAAAATCTGTATGTGTGTGTAGAGTCTTTGAGTTTGAGCCATGGAAAAACCTTAAAACTCTGAAATAATGTGATATATATACCAGTCCTGAGGAAGTCATCCAGTGACAAAATGGGGTTGATTTACTAAAACTAGAGTGTGCAAAATCTGGTGCAGCCGTGCACGGTAGCCAACCAGCTTTAGGCTGGGTTCACACTGGTGTGATTGCAGACATCGCATGTGAATCACACAGCATTCCTGTGCAGATCACATGCAATATCTGTGCGGTGCGATTTCAGCCATACAGTTTGTATGGCTGAAATCAGATCGCATTTGCACCAAACTAGTGCAATACCCTTTTTTTCCCCACAACAGAAACGTATCGCATGAGCGTTCACACCCATGCGATGCGGTTCTGGCAATCGTACTGTGTTTTACAATCTGTTTCGGGGGTGTCTTTAAGATACCAATGACACCGTCGTAGATCGCATGGATGCCGCACAATTGCAATGCGTTGCGGGAAACACACAGGATTCACTGATTTTCCCCACATCGCATAAGTGTGAACTGAGCCTCAGACTTCAGTTTGTTCAATTAAGCTTTGACAAAAAACCTGGAAGCTGATTGGTTTCTATGCAGAGCTGCACCAGATTTTGCACTCTCCAGTTTTAGTAAACCAACCCCAATGTGTTGAGTAGGGAGGGCATGTGACATTATCAAGTTGGGAAGAGATCTGTGTATTGCTCTCAGGAGATTGGGACAACATGGGATATATAGGCTACATATTCTGTTAAAACTGTGCTTATCTGAGCACCACTTAAAGCGGTGTTCTGCCCCCAAAATAAAAATTAAAAGCCAGCAGCTACACATACTGCAGCTGCTGGCTTTTAACAATAGGACACTTACCTGTCCTGGAGTCCCGTTTCCATCAGCTGTCGGGTGCTGCCACCTCCATTGCGGGTAAGAGAAGCCGGCAGTGTAGCCTTACAGCTTCACGCCGGGAACCCTACTGCGCATGCGCGAGGCCCCACTCCTCTCTCCTACTGGCCTGGTGAGAGGAAGAGGAGGAAGGAGCCCCGGGGTCATGTCACGGGTGGCGGCACGGACTCCCGGAAGTGGGAACAGGATACCTGTCAAAGACAGATATCCTGTCCCCCTTCCCCCCGAAAGGTGTCAATTGTTTTAATGCTGTTTTTTTTAATAAAAGTTATTAAAGTTGAATTCTATATATGGATTTCATTGAATAGTTACATAGGTTCAGCTTGGACAAATGTAAGTATGCATATACTATTCCAAAATGCCAGTTGCCACTACTACAGTAATCACCACTGTCTTTCCGATCCCATGTCAAGCGTCTGCCCTGCTGCATAGTAACCACAGGGGGTCACTTTCAGAGTTGTCCCACAGGTATGGCATGTGCATACTTACATTGGTCCAAGATGGAGAAGTGTAACTATGCAATAACATCCACCCAGAAGGTTTAAGGATTTTACATTGTTCAGTTTTTCCTTGTTTTAACTGCAGGGATTGAGGAATAAAGAGAGAAGTATAAATGAAGTGCTCTTAAAGGGGAACTACTAGATTAATACCCACAATCGTGTTTCTTATTCCTAAATTAGGGAACACAGAATGAGTATTCAGGAACACGGGATTGTGCTGCTGCCTTTAGGAGCATTGACACTGGTAAAACAAAGCTGTAGGACAGCCCAGTATTACCCCTCGCACTTCCAGTGTGCCTCAGTTTTTTGCTCGTTTTTAATGAGAATGGATGTCTATTTTACTCTTAAAGAGAAAAAAAACTTTTCTCAAGTTTTTTATCCAGATTTATGTTTCATCTAGCAAGTTCCTTCAGTTGCTGCAGAGCCAGAGGGGGCTCATTTTGCAGCTTACCAGATAGACTGACCATCAGCATTTACATTAAAGCTGCACCTGAAATCCACTGAGAAAAAGAAGCAGTGTTGGCCTGCAATGTGTCTTTTGGCAATGGACTCTATGTCTGGGACTTTCCTAGGTACCTATGGTGCAATGTGGAAGCCTGTAGCTAAAGACCCATGGGGGGGGGTATGCCCACTGTCGGGCCTAAGACTGTTTATTTTGGATATTTTTCTTACAGACAAGAATAAAAGAGGGCCTGAACTCTGAATGGGATTTGACCCATTTTTATGACTGATCCAATGTTTTGTGTTACTTATAATTTGAGAATGTGTCTATATTCATTGACCATTGTAACTCAGCAAGTGCATCGGAAAGGGGTTGTCACACCCAGGGTATGTTCTTTCTTTTGATAGAAGGATTTGCTGTATCTTTTAAAGTTTTTCTGTTTTTATAATTTTTTGTTTTGATATTTTGTTTCTTCTTTTTTTCCCCAGTAATGTCCTAATATGTTTCAGATTAATTTTTGTTACATGTTTTTTCTTTTTTGGAAACTATTTTATTTAAATTTGGGGATCACATCAATATCAATTACTATGTACGTTCTAGTGAGAACAGAGAACGAAATGTAGTCCAATTACTGAAGTGATTACACCTGTTTTTCTGCTAATTTGCATCATGTGACTTTTTGTATATCAGTGTGTTGGTAATTGCATTCTTTGTGGTTTTGACGAAGCACGCTAGTCGCGTGAAACGCGTCACCTATTTCCTGCCTTTTGCCATATGCCCATGTACTTGTTTTTATGATCTCCTTAAATAAATTTATTGCATCAAATTGGGAGTGCAGCCGTTCTTTTCTCGTCTTCTTCACGTAAGATTGTTTAGGGGCATCTAAGCATTAGGTACTGATCAGTGAGGACTGCACCATTGTTGTGGTGAGTCAGGGCTGTGCACTTATGGGAGCCTAAGTGTGATTTTCTCGCTGACAACACTGTGCCAGTTTTTATTTCAGGTCTGGTGCCAGCTGAGACACTTTCAGTTGCAGGCCGGCAGTGGGCAGGAAGCTCTGTGCCAGATTTCAATCTTGTCCTCCCATCGGCCGTGATGCTTTCAATTGCAAGTCAGCTTTGAGATTGGGAACAGCACTCTTTTTATAAGTTTGTGCCTTTTGTGCTATTATGCTGTGGCTTCGACCGAGTGGCCTGCTCAACCTCCTTCCTGAGCTTCACACTGTGCATGGGTGCTCATTTCCACAGTGCACACAGACAAGCACGGCCTTTCCCACCACCCCCTCCACACACCCACACCTTTTATCTTTCAGGATAGTACTTGTGCTACCCTCCTGCCTCCAGTTACCAGTCACAAATTGCATTAACCCTCATTGTGCAGCATTGTTGTGAGTAACCCTTATTGGAATCCCTCACTTGCATGTATCAGTATGGAGAATCACAAGCACAAGGCAGTGATGTTGTGGGCCTTCCCAGCATACAATCCTCCATTCAATCCTCCAACAATTCTGGGGGCTTACAGTATATCTTCTAAAGTACCTGACACTAGCCCAGAGGATAGCCCCTTGAGTCACAACACTCTTCTAAATCTTTCTTCCCTGAGAAGCTTGATCCTTTCTAGATATTGTCTAGGGAAAAATGTTAAGGCCTCAAAATGCATCGACTGCACACGGTTCCACGCCCTCACCTCCAGAATTTGTCTCTGAATACCCCGAGGTCGCAGTTGCTTCTGCACAGTCATCCAAGGATGAGCAGTATTGTAGCTTATCCTTATTTAAGGACTTGGCACACAAGAAGTCACAGTCTGCGGACATTACTTAATGTTACCATCTTGGTCCCTATTGAACTATATATATATACCATATACCATAAATATATATATACCATATATATACTAAAGGATATACCATTTTTCTATCCTTACTCGTAAGGTTGCCTTTCTTGTTGCCATCGCATCTGAGTTTTGGCATTGGTGAACTTAACGTGTAAAGAACTCGTTCTTGTGCTTGTCCTCGTACAAGGTTGTTTTTAGACCCAGGGCATCTTCTTTTCTGAAGGTGGTTTCTTCCTTTCACCCTAACCAGAACATTTACCATCTCTTTAATTTTTATTTGACACAGTAGACTAATTCCGTTTAGTACTGCTGCAGACTGCTTCTTGTGCAGAATCGCTATATAAATAATATAAATAAATGCATCACTATGATTTGTCTTGAATTATTTCATTATACATACACAATCCTTTTGGTATGCAAAGCATTTTCTTTTGAGTGTAAACTATCCTAAGGAATTTCTAGTGCAAAAAAATGTCATGTGCGACAGTGACTTTAGTCACAGTGACTAAAGATCAGTTGATGACCTTGGTCCATAATTAGAAACTTCTTGTGCAATGTTTCAGTCTTAAATTGTCTTAGTGTAATATACATTTAAGAGTTGATGATTAGAAGGTAGCAAAACAGCTGATTTTACATTTGCCAATTAATCTACAGAGGTCAGTATAAAGTGAAACTTCAGCAAATAGCTTTAAAAATAGTTGAAATACAATTTTATTTACAGTTTTACCTGCCATTCAAATTGCCTTTATATTGTAATGACTATACTTTTATATGTATTCTACAACTGGTGTTGTTTATATGCCAGTTCAATAAATGCTTTGTGCTATTTTCATACCATGCTGTTAGAATCTTTTCTTCTAAAGGAAAAAGACACTTTTTACAGTTATCTTTTATATAACTCTCCACCCCCTTAGGGTATTATACTCACCTGTCCATGTTCCTGACAGATCTATGCTGTGTGGAACATGAGAAACCCCAATGCCAGGACTGGAAACGATACAGGCCAGTCCCAAAGTCTACTGCACATGCACAGACAAAATCCCATTAATTATTTTTTTGGGGATGATTTGGGCAATTATATCCAAAAAGTCTCAAGTGGGAAAAGTACCCTTTTGCCAGTTAAGAAAAGGAGTAAACGTCCCTCATTTAAATGGGCTCTTTCTCCAGTGCCAGGGGCCTCAGCCTCCAGGCAGTCACAACGGCCTCCACCGTCAGGTTTAAGAGGTAAAACTCAGAGTCAACCCCAGGGACAAAAGAACTCTTGGGGGAGGAAATCTACAAGACGGAATGCTAAAGCCTCTTTATGAAGGGGCGCCCCCGCTCATTCGAGTGGGGGGAAGACTGCTACAGTTCTCAAGGGTCTGGTATTAGGATTTTTAGGACAGATGGGTGGTCTCCACAATAACTCTAGATTACAAACTAGAGTTCCGAGAATTCCCGTCTCCTCGTTTCCTCAGATAAAATGACCCAGAGAAAAAGAAGTCTCTCTTTCAAGCGTTGGAGCGACTTTTGTCACAAAAAGTAATCATGGTGGTTCCCATGCAAGGGCAGGGATTGGGGTTTAATTCAAACCTTTTCACAGTGCCAAAGCCAAATGGAGATGTCAGACCAATCCTAGATCTCAAGGATCTAAACCGGTTCCTAAAAATTCGATCTTTTTGCATGGAATCAATCCGATCAGTAGTCTCCATCCTACAAGGAGGAAAACGTCTGGCATCAATAGACATCAAGGATGCATACCAGCATGTACCTATTTTCCCCGCTCATCAGAAATATCTGCATTTCGAAGTGGACATAATTTTCAGTTTGTAGCTCTGCCTTTCGGTCTAGCTACTGCACCTCGGTTGTTCACAAAGGTCCTGGCTCCTACTCTGGCCAAATTAAGGGCCCAGGGTATAACGGTTATAGCGTACCTAGACGACCTGCTCTTAATAGACCAGTTGGTAGCCCACTTAGACCAAAGCTTGGTCACCACAGTCAACTACCTGGAATACCTAGGTTGGGTCTTCAACCTAGAGAAGTCTTCTTTAAAACCAGTAAGAAGACTAGAGTACTTGGGTCTGGTCATAGATGCAACCCAGAAGAGGGTGTTTTTACCCCAGGCAAAAATCACTGCCATAAAGGAGCTGATTTAGTTAGTCAGGGCAAAGAAGGGTCCTTCTATTCGCCTTTGTATGAGGTTGTTGGGAAAGATGGTGGCTTCATTCGAAGCGGTTCCCTATGCTCAGTTTCATTCAAGACTGCTGCAAAACAGTATCCTGTCAGCCTGGAACAAGAAAGTCCAGGCGCTAGATTTTCTGATGCGCTTGTCACCAATAGTGCGTCAGAGCCTCAGTTGGTGGTTGGTACCCGAGAATCTGCGGAAAGAGAAATCCTTTTTATCAGTTACCTGGAAGGTGGTAACAACAGATGCCAGCCTTTTGGGTTGGGGAGCAGTTCTGGAAGAGATGACTGTCCAAGGAAAATGGTCCAAAACCGAGAGGACCTTACCCATCAACATTCTAAAGATTTGTGCGGCGTATCTAGCCCTAAAGGCCTGGACATTCAGGTTGCCGGGTTGTCCTGTCAGGATCCAATCCGACAATGCCACAGCAGTGGCTTATATCAATTACCAAGGGGGCACCAGGAGTCATGCAGCCCAGGGAGAGGTAAACCAGATCCTAATCTGGGCAGAAAAGCATGTGCCGTGCATTATCGGCAATCTTCATTCCAGGGGTAGAGAACTGGCAGGCGGACTACTTAAGTCGCCAAAGGTTGTTCCCAGGGGAATGGTCTCTTCACCCTGACATCTTCCTGGCTATATGCTAAAGATGGAGGATCCTGGATGTAAATCTGTTTACATCCATTTACATCTGGATGTAAATCTGAGTCCAGGTTCAACAACAAGATTGACAACTTTGTGTCAAGAACAAGGGATCCACTTGCATGCATGACAGATGCGTTGGTGACTCCACCAACTCCCTGGTGTGAATCCAGGGGTTGGCATCCCAGAAAGTATGTCATAGGGAGAATCCTTGCAGAAAAGCAAGGATTCTCCCTATGACATACTTTCTGGGATGCCAACCCCTGGATTCACACCAGGAGACATATGGCTGGCCTTGAGTACTATCAAGTGCCAGGTCCCAGCCTTGTCGATATTGTTTCAACGTCTGCTTGCTTCGCATTCTTTGGTCCGAAGCTTTATACAGGGGGTAACGCGGCTTAATCCACCGGTTAGAGCTCCCCTGAACCCCTGGGACTTGAATTTATTTCTGTCGGCATTACAGAAACAGCCTTTTGAGCCGATACGACATATTCCCTTGGTCCTTTTGACAAGGAAGCTAATTTTTCTGGTAGCCATTTCTTCTGCAAGAAGGGTATCAGAATTGGCGGCTCTTTTGTGTAAAGAGCCATATTTAATTATTCATAAGGAAAGAGTAGTATTGCGTCCTCATCCTAGCTTTCTACCGAAGGTGGTTTCAGGTTTTCATCTAAACTAGGATATTGTTCTGCCTTCATTTTTTCCAGATCCCTGTTCTACGGAATAAAAATCACTACATTCTCTGGATGTAGTGAGAGCGGTCAAAACCTATTTGGAAGCAACTGCTCAGATTTGCGAAACGATGTTTTGTTTGTGTTGCCCGAAGGTCCTAAAAAAGGACAGGCAGCGTCAAAATCTACCATTGCTAAGTGGATTCGACAGGTAATTGTTCAAGCTTATGGTTTGAAGAGGAAAGTTCCACCTTTTCAAATCAAAGCGCACTCCATCAGGGCTGTTAGTGCTTCATGGGCAGTGCATCACCAGGCCTCCATGGCTCAAATATGCAAGGCCACAACTTGGTGTTCAGTCCATAAATTCACCAGATTCTATCAGGTGGATGTGAGAAAACATGAGGTGTGCTTCAGGCAGCGGTACAAGGTCCTCAGGTCTGATTGCACCCTACTTTTGTTGTGTCCCTCCCCTCAGATAGCATTGCTCTGGGATATCCCATCAGTAAATACTGTGGCTCTGTGTCCCCTGATGTACGAAAAAGAAAATAGGATTTTTATAACAGCTTACCTGTAAAATCCTTTTCTTCGAGTACATCACGGGACACAGAGGTCCCTCCCCTCTTCTAATACACATATATTGCTTTGCTACAAAACTGAAGTACTCCCAGTAAGGGGAGGGGTTATATAGGGGGCTAAACTTCCTGTCTAGGGTGTGCCAGTGTCCATCACCTAGTGGTGCCTATATAACCCATCAGTAAATACTGTGGCTCTGTGTCCCATGATGTACTTGAAGAAAAGGATTTTAAAGGTAAGCTGTTATAAAAATCCTTTTTTTTTACTTTTTTATTTTATATATGTTTTTTGTATTTTTTTAACTTTTTTTAACTTTTATTTGTAACTTTAACGGTTCCGGGTTTGGGTCTCTCAAAATGCGATGGCATCTTTGGAGAACCTGTGAAATGTGTCCTATGAATGTGCAGTGCTGTGCCCTATACTAATACTCCACTAGTGTGTGGTAGCGTTCAAAACATTCACCGGTGCAAAGACCAGGTTGGTTAGGACAGGAGGGGCAATAATAGCGGGTGTCACGTTTATATCCGCGTTTTCTACAGACATCTTCTTTGGGGTGATCGTTGGGTAGGGGTACCAGCGAGAACATATGGAAAATGCCTCTCATGCAGCCAGCTCCCTGCATTTGTGTTGGGAAGTTGGACCACAGTACCGTCTGGAAACAGAAGGGCTGTGATGATCTCTTCCTGGAATTTAAGGAAGGATCCAGTTCTTCCTGATGCCTTGTATAGCACATAAGACTTTTTTGTACCAGCGTCTGGCCTTATGGGCAGTTAAGTACGGCGCCATCAACTGGTCATTGACACAGAGGGGTTTCTCCACAACACCAGTCGCCAATGGAATTTGGACTGTCATATCTGCGTGAAGGGAGAACAGAACGAAAACATTCCGATTATCCCTCCACTTCACTGCAAGCAAATTATTACTTCTCAAGCAGGCTCTCCTCTCCAGTCTAAGTCGGGACTCTACAAACTGCTGGGGTAAGCCTTGGCGATTAGATCGCACGGTGCCACATGCGCCAATTCCACGATCAAACAAATGACTAAAAACTGGCATGCTTGTATAATAATTGTCCACATACAAGTGGTACCCCTTTCCGAATAAGGACGACATCAAGTCCCACACAATCTTACCAGCGCTCCCTATGTAGTCTGGGCATTTCTCGGGCTCCACATGACTATCTTTTCCCTTTTCCCATATCCCATAAAACGATATGTATAGCCTGTTGCCCTGTCACAGAGCTTATACATCTTGACCCTATATCTGGCACGCTTGCTGGGAACATACTGTTTGAAAGACAAGCGGCCAGAAAACGTAATCAGGGACTCTTCAACGCAGAGAACTTGATCGGGAGTAAACAAGGCTGCAAACTGTTGGTTGAAGCGATTTACGAGGGGCCGAATTTTGTGGAGCCGATCGTGTTCAGGGTCACCCCAAGGACGACAGAGTTCATTGTCATTAAAATGCATGAACTGCAAGATCTGCTCGTATCGTGTCCTGGTCATGCAAGCAGAGAACAAGGGCATATGGTGAATTGGGTCAGTGGACCAATATGACCGCAACTCACTTTTTTTAACTATGCCCATGAGGAGGGATAGGCCCAGAAAGGTCTTACAATCGGAAACCATTATAGGTTTCAATTATCTGGCAAGGGTCAAGTGGG
Organism: Lithobates clamitans; assembly: GCA_037952925.1. Lineage (NCBI taxonomy): Eukaryota > Metazoa > Chordata > Amphibia > Anura > Ranidae > Lithobates > Lithobates clamitans. Next base: position 2,461,323 of record JBBGZY010000100.1, on the reverse strand, counting down.
GATTGGCGGCGATGAATTGACCAGCATACAAATTGCTTTGGTCCACAATAGATCTATAGAGATCTTCCGTGAAAAACAGCGACTAAAAATCAAGTGACGTAAAATCAATTGTTTCCACCTGAATTCCGGGTTGGCCAGTGAATGGGGTAACTAAGAGTGCTGCAGAAGTGGTGGGCTCCCAATTAGGATTAGAAAATGCAGCAGGTAGGGCACTATGGGCTCGACGGGCCTGTGTTTGTCTTCTTGGTGTCTACAGGACAATACTTGTGCAAGCCAATGTACCAGCTTGAACTGCACTTATGGGACTCGCCACGTCACCAAGTGATACTGCAGTGCTGGATGTACAACCAGGATGTACGAGGCTGCTGGTGCTTGCCAGTTCACCAGAAGGATGAGCGGCACTAGTACTGGCTCTCTGCTCCATACGAGAGCCCTGCTGTTCTTGCACCTCAACAGCATAAGAAGAACGGGGTCGGGTACGCCTGACCTTGGCAGGGACCACTACTCCATCGTCAGAGCTATCTGTCAGGGTGCCACTGCTGTCTACTGGATCGTATTCTGAACCTGAATCTGACAGATGGGTGACTTCCTCTTCACTCTCATCTGTCATTCTCAGAAACGTGTAGGCCTCTTTATTGGTATACCTTCGATTGGACATTGTGGCCTCTAAATTTACTAGTACAACTAGTGAAACTCACAGGCAAAAAGAGCACCTGATTGTCAGAGCCTGCTTCAATCGCTACCAAAGAAAACTGTTAGCGTTCGCAGGGATCAGGGCTGACTCTGCAAACGCTGCAGTTATGTCTTTTGTGTTTTGTAAGTGACAGTGATCGATTGATACTGCACTTGGGTGGGCTGGGCTGGGCGGAGGGGCTAAATGCAGGTGCTAGCAGGTATCTGGGCTGATCTTGCTACTGCTGCATTTTTGGGAACCCTAAACTACTGGGAACGCTAGTATAGATCTGATCAGATCAAAGATATTGATCTATTCAGACACTATACTACTAAGGGAGATGGTGCGTGTGTGGGCGTTAGCGCTACTGGCACTAATCTGACGCTGCTTGGGTCTGATGCGGACCCTAACTGACGCTAAAACCTAACTGATGTCACCTGCCGGGTGATCAGGAGGTTAAAACTTTATTAGGTAATATACAACGGGTACCCTGACGCTATGAAAAACAAACACAACTAACTAACTGCCCTAATGCTGATTAGTGTCACAAATGACACCAGTACAGTGATCAGTGAAAAATCTGAAAACTGCACTTCATGACACTGTGACAGGGAGTGAAGGGGTTAACTGGGTGGTGATCGAGGGTGACAAGTGTGCCTACGTGTACTGGTGTTAGTGTAATGTTGGTGCAACTCACAGTTAGATGTCCTCGCTCCTCTCTCTGGAACCGAAAATAATTCCACAAGAGGAGATGACATCACTTCCCCTGCCTGTGTTTACACTTACAGGCAGGAGAAGCATTTCATTCGTCAGAACTGATCAGCAGGTCCAGGCCAGAAATCATTGGCCTGGATCTGAAGATTGCAGAGAAACGACAGTCGCCCCTGGGACTTTAAATGAGATGTTCATGGTGATCAAAAGGGTGAACAAGTATAGAAGTAAAAATAATTTATTGAATGGTAACAACATCATCCAACATAGGACATGAGCATAGGTGAACAAATTCATAAAACAGCAACATAGCATTGTAATCCTTAAACATAGCCATAATATTGTAATAATACATGTGATAATGATATGCATGTTACATCTCTAAACTGACGCGTTTCGCCTTTCCTCGCTTCATCAGGGGCTGATGTGCACGATCACAGTACGGGTACAGCTTTTCAGGCAGTGCTGCCATTCTGCCGCCATATATCAGCGTGAGCCGGTCGCTATGATGTCCACACTAGGTCCACTAGGTTCTCGGAGTGATTAAGCACCTTAAACAAAACTCAGCCCCGGGACCAGACGGTTTTTCCGTCGGATATTACAAAAAATTTGGCCCTATATTAACCCCGCACTTGTCAGGTTCTTCAACTCTGTCAGGTCTGGTTCTCCCCTGGATAAAGCCCTAAACCTTACATTCATATTGGTCATTCCGAAACCCAGGAAAAGATACCTCTCTGGTCTCCAATTACCGTCCTATCTCTCTAATCAACAACAATCTAAAAATTTTAACAAAAGTTCTATCCAACAGACTAGCATCTTGCATAGCTCTTTACATTCATAAGGACCAGGTGGGCTTCATCCCGGGGAGACAAGGACCTGACCAGATTAGAAGAGCAGTTGTCATCATCTCCCTTCTCAATTCTCAATGGGATGGGGGCCCCCAACAAAACGGTTATTTGTTATCGATCGACTTGCAAAAAGCTTTTGACACAGTAACCTGGCCATATCTATTCAGCGTCTTAGAGCGCTGGGGTTTTGGTCCACGGGCATTCTACGTGCCCTGTACTCTGACCCAAGTGCACAGGTCAGACTGCAGGGCTACTATTCTGAACCACTAGCTATAGAAGAGGGAACTAGACATGTCCTCTTTCCCCCCTGCTATTGCTATAGCAATGGAGTCTTTGGCTATTGCTATTAGAAATCACCCTGATATTAAGGGGGTGTTATGTGGTAAACAAGAGCATAAATGCGCGCTTTTTGCTGACGATTTGCTGCTTTTTGTAACCTCCCCTCTGATCTCTACACCTAACATTTTCTCCCTGCTCGATAAGTTTGGAGAGGTATCTGGCCTTCGAGTTAACGTGTCCAAATCTTTAGCCCTGAACATTACGGTCCCTCCCAATGTTTTAAGTAGCTTACAAAATCATTTCCCGTTTTCCTGGAACGTGGCTTCCCTTCCTTACTTAGGGGTCAATCTCTCCGCCAGTATAGCCTCCCTCTACTCATCTCATTACCCGGCCATCTTCCGCAAACTGATATCAGACCGCTCCCTTTGGGAGAAGCATAACTTATCCTGGCTAGGCCATATTAATGCAGTCAAAATGACCCTCCTCCCCAGCATACTTTACTTTTTCAGGTCCCTTCTCATCCCTATCCAGAAATCGCAAATACAGCTGCTCCAATCCAAAATCGTAAAATTTATATGGGCCTCGAAGGGTAGTCGTTGCTCACAGAACATCCTATTCCAGCCTAAATCGCAAGGTGGTCTAGCCTTACCTAATATCTGGTGGTATTACCAGGCAGCTCAGTTGGCCCAGATCTCCAGTGTGTACTCAAAAGACCCGAAACCAGATTGGGTATCAATAGAACGTCATGCGGTCCCTCTCCACATTATTGACTTTTTGCTTTGGACCCCAACTAAACTGAGGCCGCCTATTCTAGCCCCCACATTATCCCACTCGTTGGCTCTGTGTGACCGACTTCACAGAATTCCCTCCCTGATCTCTCCCCTCAAACCCCTGACACATATATTTCATAATCCCGATTTCCCGCCGGGAATGAATATTCTAGCGTTTAGCTGGTGGCTGAATAAGGGATTACTTAGAATAGGAAATTATTTCACATCCTCAGGCCCGTTATCGTTGGCGTTCTGTACCAGTAAGCTTGAGATGCCTCCAGCTGAACGTTTCCGTTTTATACAAATACAACATTTCCTTCAATCCATTTGGCCAAACAAATCAGACCCTCCCAAGGTCACTAACTATGAATCATGGTGTGCGGGTGCAACGGATCAGAGAGGGGGGATCTCCATCATTTATGCATCGCTAGCTTCAGTGGTGTCCAAGCCTCCATACGCCTTATCCTGGGAAAAAGACCTTGATATTTCCTGGGAACGTGATAAATGGTTCTCCTGCTTTCATCGCCCCTTTAAAGGAATCTTAAATGTCTCATTGATTGAGGCTAGCATTAAGATACTCATAAGATGGTATAGGGTCCCATCTCTCCTTGCAAAGATATACCCAGATGCTTCCCCGTTGTGTTTCCGCATGTGTAACCATATAGGAACACTGTACCATGTATGGTGGTCCTGCTCATGAATAAGGAGCCTATGGAACAAAGTTTTCTCAGTCATTCGTAAAGTAACCACCATTCAGATTCCCCAAAATCCAGAGATTGCTCTACTGAATCTGAAAGTGGATAAGGTCGATAAATATACCCAAAAACTGATTTTTTTTTATTTTGCTTGACACCAAAATTACAATAGCTTCTTGTTGGAAAAAACACAGGGTCCCTTTCGCAGCGGTGAAGCATAAAATATCCTGGATTATGGCGCAAGAGAAGATAGTAAGCATTATACAAGACAAAGTTCCCCTGTTCGAACTTACCTGGGAGCCCTGGGCTAATTTCTGCCACATTCCCTTATGTCCTGGCGTCAGCCCACCAGAACAACATAGGCTCTGAGTGACTCTATTGTTAACCTTACCACATGCTAATCCTTTCCTTCCCTTCCCCCTTCTCCCCCTTTTGGTCTCCTTACTTTATCCTTGTATCCTCTCATTGATTCTTGCTGAATCCCCTAAATGTTGGTTCACCCTGAGACTTTAATAGTTACTTATCTTCGAGATGTAAGGAGTTACCTCTACAATCTATAGGCTCTTCGAAGTCCAGGGTTGCTTAGTCGTATAGGCCTCCCCCCAAGCAAGCCAATTTCTAGCAATGTTTGAGAGGTCACTGGACCATGGACATTAGTTGGGTAGATTTTTCAAGTTACCATATTAGTAAAATGTTATAGGGTACGCCCGTTTAGGGCGGACTCGTCTGGGATCTGGGGTTCGGGGGGGGAAGGCCCCACGCCCGCAGCGTGCTCCCTTTTGGGGCGGATGTGGGTACCTCCCCTGATCCTAGTACCCTCGCAGATCCAAGGGTCTTCTTTCCTATATTTCCAGATGTACCTCTCTCCCCCAACAAAGTGTTCTCTCTGTCTCTTATTGTTGATTGAACTTGTAGAGTATATATCTTAATTCATTCTTGCTGATGAGATGCGATACTCCTGGTTGTGATTCTTGACATGAACACTGGCACTGTACTATATGTTGTTCATTATGATCTATTAGGCGTTGTTTCGCACTGGTCTTACATGTACTTGCTGTTCCCTTACAATTTCTTTTTTTGAAATGTACGTCACAATTGTTAAGACTAAACTTTTATCAATAAAAATTTATTGAAAGAAAATCAGCCTCCTAGGCCGTCATGTAAGAAGTTTTTCCAATAGGGTGAGTGAGGGCGGAGTAAATCACCGAGATGCCCCCCCCTTTGCTCCATGGCCTGTCCACACCACAATTCGTATGCTGTGAATTTGGGAGGGAGGGGTTTGTACCTCCAGATTTTATGTAAAAAATGGGAAATATGATTGAAGCCGAAACCTTTCCGAGTCTGGGAGCTCCAAGTTTTTGATACAGAAGCTGAGGGTAATTGGACCGCTAGAAGTGAAGTAGTGCCCTATCCGGTATAGCCCCTTATCCAGTCACCACTTGAATGCTGTAATGTCCAATCCAGGTGGAAAATCGGGATTGTGGAAGAAGTGTGAGAGCGGGCGTCCTGTGGAGACCAGAGCTGGGGTGTGCCTGAGCTTGTCCCATGAGGTGCATGAGTGGGATAAATTGGGTGAGAGAATGGGGGGCCGAGGCTTTGGGGGGCACCATAGGAGGTAATCTAACGTGAAGTTGGGGGTGGCCTGCCTTTTGATTGTCACCCAGTCAGGTTTTTCATATCTGGAATAGATAGTGAGCAATTGGGCCAGTCTATGAAATATTTATGCAAGTTTGGGAGGCCTAGTCCTCCCCTGCGTCTATGGAGGAATAGGGTTCTTTGTGGGATGCGATATCCCGCTTTACACCAGGTATATTTTAGTATTTTACTTTGGAGTGATCGCAGGTGGTCTTTCCTGATTGGTATAGGGAGGGAGCGAAAGAAATAGAGGATTCTCGGGAGTAAGGTCATTTTAATTGAGTTGATCCTTCCCAGCCATGATATAGTTCGTGTTTTGACCATAGTTCAATGTCTGCCTCCAGTTTCTTGAAGAGTGGGGGATAATTGTGGGTGTAAAGAGTTTCTGTTTTGGCCGTCAATGAGATGCCTAGGTAGCAAATGGAAGTGTTTCAAATTGGATCTACTGTTTTAGCAGAGACTGTCTGGAGAGGCAGGGATATGTTAAGGGCTTGTGATTTGGAGAAGTTGACTCGAAGACCTGAGATTTTGGCAAAGTCTTCCAGTACTTGGCACAGATTACGGAGCGAGGTGAGGGGGGAGGTCAAGAAAAGGAGGATGTCCTCCGCAAATAATCCGCATTTATGCGTCTGGTCCCCACAGGTCACCCCTTTAATATCGGGATTATGTCAGACAGCGATCGCTAGGGTTTCTATGGCTATGGCAAATGGGAGTGGGGATAAAGGACATCCTTGTCTGGTGCCTCTTGTGAGATCTATTGGTTTGGAGTAGTGCCCCTGGAGACGGATGAGAGCCTTCGGTTGTGAGTAAAGTGCATGTAGGAGTCCCATGAAGCGGTTACTAAAACCCCATCGCTCTAAGAGAAAAAAGATGTAAGACCAGGACACTGTATCAAAGGCCTTCTGCAGGTCTAAGGATAGTAGAAATCCCTGTTGTTTCGACCCCCCCTCCCAGTTGGTTTGTAAGATCGAGGTTATGAAACCCACTTGATCTTTATATATGGTATATTTTGGTGAGTATTTTTAAATCATTATTTATGAGGGAAATTGGGCGATAATTACTAACGTCTTCATAATTTTTGTCTGGTTTGGTTATGACTGTGATAAATGCCATATTGAGGTGGATATCTAGGGAGTCTCCTTTGGTTTTGAAGTTAAAAAATTTGGTCAGGTGTGGCGTTAGTGTGTCTGCAAAGGACTTGTAATAGGATATGGATAGACCATCAGGTCCTGGGGCTGACCCCTTTCTGAGGTCCTTGATGACCCCCAACACCTCCTCCTCTGTGATGGATGATTCCATCCTCTCTTTGTGGGCATCAGTTATGGAGGGGATGGGGAGGCCATCCACGAACCACGGGATCAAGTCAGCGTTGGACTGAGTGGGTAGGCTGTATAGTTTTGAGTAGAATCCTTGGTAAGCTTCAAATATCTTGACTGGGTTGGTCGTAGGGGTTGACCTGCTACCCTGATCTTGGGCATGGTGTGGACCCTGATGTGAAGGGATAGTTTAGCTGCTAAAAGGGAACCCATTTTGTCTGCCTGGGCGTAGAATTTATGTCCGCTGCAGCGGATGGATTTTTCGGCCTCAGCCGTGAGTGTGAGATTGAGATCTAATCTGGCTTTTTCAATTTGAGTTATGGGGATCTTGGATGGGTCTTTTTTGTGCAGAGCCCTTAGTTCGACATATTCCCTGTCTAGATGAGTTATGTCGGCCCGCCTTTCCTGTTTAACTTGAGTGGAGATCTGAATGAGCCTGCCCCTGATGAAAGCTTTGTGCTCAGCCCAGAGCATTTCTGTGGTGGTTCGTTCCGTGTTATTGAGAGTAAAGTACTCTTGTAGGGCTTTTCTGATTTCTGAAACTCTGATGGGGTCAGAAAGCAAAGACTCATTCAGTCTCCATTGTCCTCGTGACCCACCCGAGGCCCTGGAGTGGATTGTTATGACTATAATTGAGTGGTCCGATAATGCTGTTTCCCTGATGTGGGCTTTGAGGACTACTGGGAGGAGGGTGGATGGGGTTATGATATAGTCAATCCTCACATAAGTTTTGTGAGGATGCAAGTAATGGGTGAAGTCCCTCTTGGAGGGGTTGAATTCCCTCCATGTGTCTGCTAGACCGTGAGCTTGTAATAACTTTGCTATTTTGAGGCTCTCTTTTGTAGGGCAAGTTAGTTGGGACCGCGGGGGTTTCGATTTGTCTAGGCCCTGGTCAAATGCGACATTCGAGTCGCCCCCAAAGATGATCGTTCCTTCTAGCCTCGAGGAGAGGGTGCTCAGTAGGGAAATGAACAATTTGGCTTGTCCTTTATTTGGTGCGTAATATGAAACTAGGGAGTACAGGTGGTCCCCCAGCATGCCTTTAACCAGAATTAACCTCCCTTCTGGATCAGCATAGTCAGAGATTTTCGCAAATTTGCAGGTTTTGGATATTATGATCGCCACCCCCTTGGTTTTGTTGTCAGTGCTGGCTGGGAAGAAGTGAGGGAAGTGTGGGTGGAGAAACTTCGGGCTATACCGGGAAGGAAAGTGTGTTTCTTGTAACATAAGAATGTCTATCTTGAGGAACTTGTAGTAGTCTAGTACCTTCCTCCTCTTAATCGAGGAGTTGAGGCCCTTGACATTGTGGGAAGCTATGTGGAGTTTAGCCTCGGGGCCGTCAGCCATGGAGCAAAGGAGGTGGAAAGCTGTGTGATCTGCCATCACTTACCCTTGGATGTTTTGAAACTGAGATAGTTTCGGAAGGTTCTCCGCTTTGTTCTGGTGGAGCCTTGGCTCACATTTACTGTAAGGTGTGTTATTGATCTGAAAAAGACACTGGTATTAGGCACATTTTTGAAGACAAGGAAGAGGGAGGAGAGGAGGGGGGGGGAATAGATGAGAAAAGGTTTCCAAGAAAGGTGAACCAGAATGCGGGGGGGGAGAAACCCCCCTGAATCCCCTAAATAGTAAACAGGTAACATCTGTCCCATTAGGGCTCAAACAACCCAGCCCTCAGAGACCCTCAGGTGTCTAAGGGTTGGGTAGAGGCGCAAGTGTTCCGTCCCGGAACAGGGCGCCCTGTGAATAAATTTTTCCTTTCAAATAAAAAATATGAAGTATAACACGGTTTTCATATGATTTGTTTGATGTGAGGCCTCTACCCTCCTCGACCGCCCGGAGGGTCCCACCCTTCGCCCCCTAGTGAGGGGTCGGAGGGGAACCCCCTCGGCCAGTCGGTGAATAGCATCCCTGGGAGTCAGTGTCCCTAAAGGCTTCTTACCCCCCTCCCCAACACAGCAGCTCGTCCATTGGGGGGACAAGTCTAAATATTTTACGCAGTGTGGGAACACTGCCCCTTAGAGGGGTGTAGGTAAAAACTGAAGAGCAAACCAGAGAGGCCTGAGAGTCTTGGAAGGCCCAGAACCTTCCCTGGTCAACACTGTCAACAAAAAATAAACTTGAAACTGCGAACAACTAACTCAGTAGTTAAGGCCTAAGTGGTAAATGAAACTTGGGACTTGGGCTTAGTAAAGCCCACATTAGTGAGGTTACGAATCCTCTGGTCCGAACTGTAAGTTCAGGAGAAAAAAGAGGCAGTCCATGGGGGGACTTGCTTCAGGTGGGACTGTTGTCTTTGGCCTTCTTCGCTTTTCCTTTGGTCCACAGGGGGGACTGGGGGCTGGTTGTGTTGGTATTTTGGTGGAGCTAGTGCCGTTGTTGGAGGTGTCCAGTTTTAACTTCTTGGGATATGAACTTTAGGGTCAGGAGTAGTTTTTCTCCCTCCGTTAAGGTGGAGAAACCTGGTGGCCCTGGCACATCACTGTGGGAGCAGACCTAGCTTGTCTCATCACTTCCTCTTTCACGGAATAGTGGTGGAGTTTGGCAATAAAGTCTCTCCGGGTGCCTTCTTTCCTGGGGGGCCCTAGGGTTCTGTGAGCCCTATCTAGTTCAAGGCGGTGAAGAGAAATATTGGGTAGCAGGTTTTTAATCAGGTCCTGCACTGCTTCTGGAACATTCAGTATGGTCTCCGGGAGCCCCCAGATTCTAATGTTGTACCTCCTGAACCTGTTCTCTAGGTCATTGATACGGGCCATGGCTAAGTCTAGTTGTTCCTGCACTGTGTGTTTGTGCTTGGAATTTTGGTTTGTTACGGCTATAGTTTCCTCTATTTTGTGTTTGATCATGTCGATCTTAGTGCCTAAGTTGTTAAAGTCTGCCTTTAGGTCCCCTGTAATTTTTACAGCCGTTTGCGCTAGGGCTCTGTCTAGGAGTTCTGAGAATTTTTGGAAGAGGTCCTCCATGTGGAAAACAGGGTCTCTGGCCTGGGTATCATGGGTGGGGTAGCCTAGTTGCACCGCTGCGTTAGGCCCCAGGGGGGAGAGGGTGTATTCAGTCATGGAGCGCTCGATAAGGGATTCCGTGGAGGCAGGGGAGGGGGTGATGGCTTGCAAGAATCCCGTCTGCCCCCTGGGGTGAAGTGTTGTGGGATGAAGGGTGGCTCTGACCTGTAGCCTGCCAGACATGTGGAGCTGGGATCGTGGAGCTGAGGCTGTGCTGCGGCTGCCATCTTGGATGTCCCGCCCGCTCCCGCCTTCTCAAATTGCAGCCTGTGGTCCCTCTTGACCAGTGCCCTGTGCATATGGGGATGTGCCCGGGTATGTGGGGCGTGCCATCGATCGTTGTGGTTCCATTAGGAACACTGTGCTTTGTGCTGTGGGCGCCACTGTTTCGGTCTGGAGCAGAGCTCTCAGCTCAAGTGGCCATCTTCAGAGCTCAGCGCATGCACATGCCTGCACTATTCAGCTTTTAACCCCATAATGTTAATATATGTTTATAATAATAAAAAAAAATCTTAAATATTTTACTACATAGCTTGGATTTTCAGGCGACTTTTTACAACTCCAGGAATGTATTAATTTGCACAGACATTGTGCTTCTATATTTCATGTATGCTATATATGTTGCTACTAAGTTATTGTAATGTTCCTATTCTATTTTCTTCATACTAGAATAAATCGTTCAGAATGAAGCTGCTTTTACCATTTGGAATGTGAGCAATGTGACTAGTCACTGCTCCTTTTTGCTGACTGAACTACTGGTAATTTGCTGATGTATTTGAAAAGTTATGAATCAGTGGTGTTTTGCCCTGCATACCAGAAAATCTTTTTAATAACACATTAAAGTGCAATATTCAGAGGTTTCATAAAATGTACAAAACTATACATAGTATAGTTGCTCTGTCTGCAAGTAGTACACTGTCTAATTCTTTTTTTTTTCTTTGCCACTTCAGTCGACCTTTTCGAGGGGATTTAATCAATTTTGCGGATCATATTTGAACCGTCACCCTCACGGTGTCTCATCATCGTAGCCTTTGCCATAATTACATCAAATAGCTTACAAAATATAGCATCTCCTAGAGACAAAAGCAAACCTAATAACCCCTCTAGACTCCTGAGCTTCATTTTTATCCCCACCCCCCTTCCCTCGTCCACCCCAAACCTTCCCCCCTCCCTTCTCTCCAAGGTTAATTCCACTTTAATCCTACTGGTACTAATCTAGGGCCTTCATTTCTTTCACATATCTCCAAGTTTTTTTAAATTGTGTCCACTGTTCCCAGGCCACCAGAGTCCCGTTGCCTACTTCTTCTGATTTATTTGCTAGCGCCTCGTTATTATAGGTTTCCTCTATCGCATCAAACCACTCCCATGTCTCAGGACATTCCTTCCTCTGCCATCCCTTTGGTATCAATCTTTTAGCGGCGTTTCGAAGATAGGGTATCAATGTCTGCTTTTTGTATCCCCTTCCCATCCATGGAACAACACCACCCATGGATCCTCTGCCACCTCTATGTCAGTGATAGTCTTTATTGATGCAAGAGTCCTCCTCCAGAAAGTTTGTATTTTAGGGCAACTCCACCAAATGTGACCCATTGTACCCAGCCCTTGGCAGCCTCTCCAACAGAGTGCTGATGTACCATTCTGATATTTACTTAAGATCTCGGGGGTTAAATAACTTCTACTTAAGCATTTATAATTCATTTCTGCAGATCGTGTATCAAGTGTTAAATTAAAAGTCCTATTTAATATTTTACATATTGTGTTTTTATCTTTCTTTGTGCCCAAGTCACTCTCCCATTTCTCTATGAATGGAGGTATCTCCAACTTTTCCGCCCTCATCAGAATTTTATATAATTTCGAGATTGTGTTTCTCGGATTTTCTGAATCGCATAGTTTTTCCATTTCTGTCAAATCCTCCCCAGATCTAATGGGTTGGGGCAGTTTGTTCACGAAATGTTTCAGTTGTAAATACCGCCATTCATCTATCACCCGTGGCTCCCTATCTTGTCTAAGCTGTTGGAGTGTTAATATTTTCCCTTCTTTGATTATATCTCTCACCTGTGTTATCCCCCAAAATAATTCTTTTCCTCCTATTTTTTCAGTGCCTGGTGCAAAATATTCGTTATCTTTGAGTGACAGTAGTGATGAGTTGTATTCCCCTATCACTTTCTTATAAACCCCGTCCCAAACTTTAAATACCTTATGTGTAATTGCGTGAAGATTTTTAGCTAAAGTTCTATCTTGTGGAGGGTTCCAAATAATATTTCCTAGGTGCACTTTACTAAGTGTGTTCTCTATTTTCACCCACCGTTTTTTGTTATTTTTTTTCACCCATTCTACTAATCTTGACAAGACTATGGCCTTGTAGTAATTTCGTATGTCTGGTACCGCCAGTCCCTCGTTTTCTTTACTTTGTTTTAATGTCTGGAAGGAGACTCTTGCTCTTTTATTTTTCCAGATAAAATTTATCATTATCTTATTCAATTTTATTAAATAAAACTGGGGCAGAGGGACCGGGATCATCTGGAAGTGGTAGGTTATCCTTGGGAGGAGGGTCATTTTCAAAACGTTTATCCGGCCTATCCATGAGAGTGGTTTGTTAGCAAGTCTCTTACATTCTGTTCTGATGTCGTCCAGTAGGGGGATGTAGTTTGTATAATAAATCTTTTCTATAGAGTTTGTTAATTTGATTCCCAAGTACTTAAGCTGCTTGGTCCACCCGAAGTCCGAAGCCTTCTTCACATTTTCTACTTCTACCTTTTTCAAATTGATATTTAATATTTCAGATTTAGCTGAATTTATTTGGAAGTTGGATAGTTCTCCATATTTCCTCAACACTTTGCTTAATTTCTTTAGGGAGGCCGCTGGATCGGTTATATATAATAACACGTCGTCCGCATATGCTGCGATTTTGTGCTCATCTACCCCCACCTTGATACCTTTTATGTCAGGGTCTCTGCGTATCATTGCTAAGAGTGGCTCTAGGGACAGGACAAAAAGTAACGGCGACAGAGGACAACCCTGCCTCGTGCCGTTCCGCATCTCAAAAGGCTGGGACATTAACCCGTTAACTTTTATTGAGGCCATGGGGTGATGGTACAGTGTCCTTATCCGCTGAATCATTTTGGGCCCTATTCCCATAGCCTCCAGAGTCTGAAACATGAACCCCCAGTCTACTCTGTCGAAGGCCTTTTCGGCATCCATCGACAGCAGTAGCCCTGGGGGTCCATCCTCCCTCAGCTTTTGTAACAAGAGAAGCGTTTTGACTCCATTGTCCCTCCCTTCTCTTTTAGGGACAAACCCTACCTGGTCCGGGTTGACCAATAAGTTCATATATTCCTTTAATCTCTCTGCCAAGACCTTTGCATACAATTTTGTATCGGTGTTGAGCAGAGAGATTGGCCTATAGCTGGAACAGAGTGTTTTCTCCTTTCCTTCCTTCAAAATAATTGTGATAGATGCCTGAAGGCCTTCTCTACTCATCTCATAGCTGTCCCCTAATCCATTCATATAATTGCAGAGCCTAGGGATTAATATTTCTTTGAATTTTTTGTAATAAAACAGTGTGAGCCCGTCCGGGCTCGGACTTTTCCCCTGGGCCCCGCCTGTTAAAGCTTTCCTAATTTCATCCTCCGTAATTGGCTCCTCCAAAAGGGCCCTCGCTGAGTCTGATATTGTAGGTAATCTAGCTTCCTTCAAATAATTATTGTTAATCTCTCTCCTATTTTTAGATTGGGGGTCATGCGTTTTAACTGAATACAGGTCTTGGTAATATTCTCTGAAGGTCTCGGCAATCTTTCTAGATGAGTATTCCACGAGGCCGTTTTTAGTCTGAATCTTCTCAATGAAATTTCTAGCTTTCTTTTTTTTAACTATTCTAGCGAGTACCTTGCTAGGTTTGTTTCCCCAACAGTATTGGTCTCTTACCATCCTCCCATATCTTATTTTTGATTCTAACTCCAGCGCCTTTTTTAACTCTGTTCTTTTGATTATCAGCTGTCGATACACCTCGCGGGATGACGGACCTGATTGTTTTTTATGTTCCTGCTCCAACTTATCTACCTCCCCTATTAAATTCTGGATCTCCTCACGTTTTTCCCTTTTTCTCCTGGCTCCCATCTTAATTAAGACCCCTCTAATATATGCTTTGTGAGCCATCCATAGTGTGGACCCTGAAACTTCTCCGTTATCGTTGGCTACAAAATAATTCTCCAGTTCCTTTCGGACTAATGCATAACCTTCCTCATCCCTTATCAAATCCTCATTGATGCACCATTGACCCCGGGACTCTGCCTCCCCACCTATTGTCATTTCCAGGACCATAGGGGCATGATCCGAAAAGGTTATATTGTCTATTTTGATGTCCACCACCTCATCTATTCCCCTATGATCTATAAGCCCCACGTCTATACGGGAGTACGAGCCGTGAACGGAAGAGTAATATGTGTAGTCGCGCCTACTAGGGTGCATCACCCTCCAGATATCCACCAACTGGTATAAAGATAATTTTTGTTTCACCAGTTTTAATTGACCATTATTCATTTCCTGTGCACGGGTCGTACTATCCATTTTTGGGTCCATACAGAAGTTGAGATCCCCCATCAAAATTAGTTGTCCTTTCCTAAATTCTATTATTTTCTCTAAAGTATGAATGAAATATTTCATTGGGTTTTGGTTTGGTGCGTAGATATTCGCTAGGGTATACTCCCTTTCGTTTAATCTACCTCGCAGAATGAGGAATCTACCTTCCGGATCCACCATTCTATCCTCCAGGACAAATCTTGTTGTTTTTGCGAACCCTATAGCCACTCCTCGAGTTCTACTCGAGATGGTGTCTCCATGATACCAAAGCGGAAAGTCGCTGGAGAAGAGCCTTAACTTAGACTGTTGTGAAATGTGCGTCTCTTGGAGGAAAACCACATCAGGGCCTAATATTTTAAGCTCATTAAAGATATTTCTGCGTTTTTTTTTTCATATTTAGACCTCTGACATTGTACGTAATGAATTTTAAAGTGGGCCTAGCTGTCATTCGGTACTAGCAGAAACCACCTCTTTCCTTTGACCTTGGAGAGAATCCCTATTAAATTTTTTACCACATTGCTACCCCCATTCCTTAATCCCCCCCCACTACTCTCCCTCCCTCCCCCCGCCTCTCCCCACGTGGTCCTTATTGGACCCATTGACCACTGAGGACTTCCAAAAAATGAGATCCTCTCTTGGTCACCACCTCTGAGGGTGAAGCTTTCGGTGTGCTGCCCAGCAAGCTATCACCGGCTCGGTAACATGGGGAGCAGTCTAACTCCCAACAGATTCTGTTAACTTTACTGTATTTCATCCCTCCCTATCCCCCCCCCACCCACCCCCCCCGCCCCCATCACCCAGACATTTTATGTGTATCCCATTCCTAGATCTACCCACTGTTCATTGGCCCAGTCCGGTAGTGAAGGGACCTGAATGTCCAGCTTTCCACAAAATTTTTCTAAGTCCCCTGGGAATCTAAGTTTTGCTGTTCTTCCTTCTTTACTTCCTATCAGACAAGCCGGGAACCCCCATGTATATTTAATATTCTGTTTCTTCATTATATCTAAGAGGGGCTTCAAATGGCGTCTTCTGACCAGGGTATCTTTGGCTAGATCAGAAAAAACTAGTATCCTGGCTTCCTCGTATTGAAGCGGTGTTCTTCCTCGCAGTTTTACCCATAGATTATCCTTGTCTTCAAAATATCTGAACTTCACTATTATGTCCCGGCTTCTCTCAGTCCGACTGGTATCCCGCCTACCTATCCGATGAATCCGCTCGATTTTGGGGAATTCTCCTTCTCCTAATTCCAAGATAGGGCCAAAGATATCTACCATGATCTTTCTTAAATCTTCATCCCTCTTCTCAGGGACCCCTCTGATTCTGAGATTTTGCCTGCGATTTCTGTTTTCTTGGTCTTCTAGTCTGTAGCAGATTTTTATTTGATTTTGATGTATGATTTTAAGTTGCTTTTTTATGTCAGAGAGGTCCTGTTCTTGTTTATCTATTATGTCTTCCGCTTTCTCCACTCTGGCTAGGATACCCCCCAAATCCATCCTTAGAGCATTTATTTCCATTTTAATTGCCATTTCAAGCGATTTAAACATTTCTATTATCTCATTTTTTGAGGGGAGATGTGTATCTTGTCTGCATTCCTCCATTCGAGTGATTTCTAGGATATTTTCAGCTGAGGAATCCTCTCTTGAGTGGTCGGGTGTCTGTACAACTTTTTCAGCCCCTCCCCCTTTTTTGTCTGTCGTAATTGTCTTATGGGTCTCGGGGCGGGGATTCCCCGGGCTGCCTCCGCGGGTCATATACTGCTTAATTGAACTCCCAGTGGCGGTGCCACTTGTGGAATTTTCTTTTGGGATCTTCCGTACACCCCCCATCCCTATCTTGAACGCCGCTTTACTTATTATTTTTTTTTCCGGATTAATTATTAATCCTATACTCTGGTATGTCAAAAATAGGGTACGAGAAACAGAGAGGCAGAAAGCAGATAATCGTGTAGGTTACCTGTAGCGTTTCTTGGTTTACCTGTGCTGCTAAACAGGAGATTCTGACCCTTAGGTGAATGCTCCGAGACTCACAACGCTTATATATCACAGTATTGTTTACCCAAGGGACCTGACCATATATACTTTGCTATGCTGTCAGTATTGCTGTTTTTATGAATGCAGATATAGGGAGACTATGCAGTATGTGTAGTACAGTGTATCATCCAGGGTACTCATAGATCACAATCCAGAATGGAATACTTTCTCTATTTCCCAGGGAAAAAAATTGTTTGATTTTCCATACCTTCAGCCGATCTTCATCCCTTTTACAGCGGGACCGCTGTTCAACTCTTACCTCCACAGGCAGGGCTCAAAGTACCGCACCTTTCCGCCTCCCCCGAGCTGACGGGACTCGTCTGTCCGATTGCCGGGAAGTGGTTTAGTATGCGCTGTTCCGCTATCACAGCTACGTGTCATCCAGCAGTGGAAGCTTGGACTCCTAGACCGAGACACTCCGACAGAAACCAGGATAGAGAGCGGGGGAGGGAGGGGGGCGAGGACGGGAGACCGGGCGAGCGAGGGTCAGGCATTCAGGGTTATCCCTCCGTTGCTATTCCCGGGACCGCGAGCTGCACTCATAAGCTCCAGGCTGTTCGTCTAGGCCAGTAAACCTGTGGATCTGCAAGCGGTGCTCCGTGCTCTATCCCTTCCTCCCATCTGCCGACCCGCTAGTCTGTTTTAGACACGAGGCCGTTGGCGCTGGCCGGCCACCACACCTCCTTCTCCTCCCCTTCCGTCAGACGTCCTACGTCAGGACACCTGCCTTTCGTTCTGACACTGTCTAATTCTAATATATGACTTCACCACCCATTGTTGGTCAGTTAATGGCAGACTTGTGTTTTTAAATTTGTGTCTGCCTAATTCTTATCCTTTTAAGAGTGACATGTATGTAAGTTACATTCTTCTAAAATAAAGAATTGTCTTGGCTACTCTAGCTTAAAGTGGATGTAAACCCAATGTCAACCTTTCTAAACCACTGCCATAGGGGTTATCTATAAGGATATACACGCCTCCTGCATGTATCTTTACCTGTCAAATGTCTCCCCTCTGTCTGTTATTAGACCCGAAAAACTGCATATTCTGTGGGTGGGTCTGTTGTCCGGAGTTCGGTGGGTGGAGTCGTGATGTCAGTAGACTCCCCGCCCACATCTACGCTCCCCTTGTCAACGTGCATTTTTCTCCTGTGTATTTCTAACACTGAACATCTGCTATGATCTCTAACATCCAGTGAAAAGACAGGAAAGTAACCACATGACTTCAGCATGCCAAATCATGGTGTTGAACAGCCAATCCTTGCAGAGCTACTAAAGAAAGGAGGGGGAGGGAATTAAAAAATACTGCATGTGTCTTAGGCTGGTGCATGAGATATGTAAATCACTTGTCACTCACAGCAAGGGGCAGGATTTGACAAAGTTTTTCTCAGTTTGTCAAGATTTATCTCACTGAACAATAAAAGATGGATTAACTCTGTGTGGCAAGACTGGGCTCAAATGATAGGAAATCTTTTACTCTACAGTATGATATATATATATATATATATATATATATATATATATATATATATATATAAAATTCGGGTTTACATCCACTTTCAGCTGTCACAAAATGCTTCGAAGTCTGATATTGAAAAAAATCTCTACCAAGGGCTTGTGTACATCACATTGCATCTCCTGTGCCTCTTTTATCCGAGTAAAGGAGTAGTTGTTAGTAGAGCTGGATGTGCTTGCTCCCCCATTCTTCCTGCAGCCAACCCTGCCTCCTATGCAGCCAGTGGCCCTCGCTCCTCCCGGCCTAATGTATTCCCTACTTTGATTGGCCAGTTGCACCCCATTGAGCTGTGCCTTGGTTGCCAGGCTGTTCCTTCTCCCTCTTGGATGGCTGTAGTACTAGTATGGCGCTCTATTTGAGGATCACAATGCCAGAGCTCTGGGCTTGTAATAGCATCTGCCACCTAGTCCCCTACCTGTGTACCTAGCCTGTTCCTGCTAGCTAACTTGTATTTGGATTCACTTGTTGCTGGCATCTGTCTTGTAGTTGGACTACTCTTTCAGGTTGCCTGCATGCTTGCTGCCGGATTTCATTTGCTTGATTTTGAAAACTGCTTATTTGACTAGGGTCCCAGGGTTCTGTGCTGGGACTAACCCTGTTTACCGTATTTATCGGCGTATAACACGCGCCGGCGTATAACACGCACCCCAATTTAGGAGGGAATTTTAAGGAAAAAAAACTTTTAGGAGAGAAGTTGAAGGGAAAAAAACTTACATTTAAATGCCCATCATTGCAGCCTTCCCCAGTGCAGCCTTCCCAAGTGCTGCATTGTCAGTGCAGCCTTCCCCAGTGCAGCCTTGTTAGTGCAGCCTTGTCAGTGCAGCCTTCCCCAGTGCAGCCTTCCCCAGTGATCCCCTGCCATCCTGGGCTTCAAAATCGCCGACCGCGATTTGAAAATGGCGCCGCCGGCGCCGAAATACACAGAGCCGGTCCTCGGCTCTTCTCGGCGGCTCTCGTTCACTTTCGGCTCCACTCGTAGTCCCACCCGGGATGGGCGTGACTGTGAGCGGAGCTATCCGAACCTAGCCGAGTACACTCGGCTAGGTTCGGGTGGTGTCGAGTGAAGCCGAAAGTGGCCGAGAAGAGCCGAGGACCGGCTCTGTGTATTTCGGCGCCGGCGGCGCCATTTTCAAATCGCGTTCAGCAATTTTTTAGATCTGTCAGTGGGGGATCACAGGGGATCGGCGTATAACACGCACCCACGATTTTCCCCTGATTTTAAGGGGAAAAAAGTGCGTGTTATACGCCGATAAATACGGTAATTTGTTCATAAATGACCTGGAGGATGAGGTAAACAGTTCAATCTCTGTATTTGCGAACGATACTAGGCTAAGCAAGGCAAAAACTTCTCTGCAGGATGTGGAAACCTTGCAAAAAGATCTAAACAGATTCATGGCAAATGAAGTTCAATGTAGAAAAATGTAAAATAATGCATTTGGGTGGCAAAAATATGAATGCAATCTATACACTGGGGGGAGAACCTCTGGGAGAATCTAGGATGGAAAAGGACCTGGGGGTCCTAGTAGATGATAGGCTCAGCAGTGGCATGTAATGCCAAGTGGCTGCTAACAAAGCAAACAGAATATTGGCATGCATTAAAGAGGGATTAATTCCAGAGATAAAACGATAATTCTCCCGCTCTACAAGACTCTGGTCCGGCTGCACCTAGAGTATGCTGTCCAGTTCTGGGCACCAGTCCTCAGGAAGGATGTACTGGAAATGGAGCGAGTACAAAGAAGGGCAACAAAGCTAATAAAGCGTCTGGAGGATATTAGTTATGAGGAAAGGTTGCGAGCACTGAACTTATTTTCTCTGGAGAAGAGACGCTTGAGAGGGGATATGATTTCAATATAGAAATACCATACTGGTGACCCCACAATAGGGATAAAACTTTTTCGCAGAAGGGAGTTTAACCACTTGACCACTGGGCACTTAAACCCCCTTCCTAACCAGACCAATTTTCAGCTTTCGGTGCTTTCACATTTTGAATGAGAATTACTCAGTCATGCAACACTGTACCTATATGTATGAAATTTTTGTCCTTTTTTTCACACAAATAGAGCTTTCTTTTGGTGGTATTTAATCACCTCTGGGTTTTTTATTTTTTGCGCTATAAAAGAAAAAAGACCAAACATTCTGTAAAAAAAATGCATTTTTCTTAGTTTTTGTTGTAAAATTTTGCTAATTATTAATTTTTCTTCATAAATTTTGGCCAAAATTTATACTGCTACATATCTTTGGTAAAAATAACCCAAATCGATGTATATTATTTGGTCTTTGTGAAAGTTATAGAGTCCACAAGCTATGGTGCCAATCTCTGAAAATTGATCATACCTGATGTACTGACAGCCATTTCTTGAGACCCTAACAAGCCAGGACAGTACAAATACCCCCCAAATGACTTTTTGGAAAGTAGACATTCCAAGGTATTTAGTAAGAGGCATGGTGAGCTTTTTGAAGTTGTAATTTTTTCCCATAATTCTTTGCAAAATCAAGATTTATTTTTCTTTTTTTTTTTCACAAAATTGTTATATTAGCAGGTTATTTCTCACACACAGCAAATGCATAGCACAAATTACACCCCAAAACACATTCTAATACTCCTCCTACGGCGATACCACATGTGTGAGACTTTTACACAGCCTGGCCAAATACAGAGGCGCAACATGCAGGGAGTATAATTCTTGACTACACTTTTGAAGGGCCTGGAGCACCAGGACAATGGAAACGCCCCAAAAATGACCCCATTTTGGAAAGAAAACAACCCAACGTATAATCTATGAGGCATAGTGAGTCTTTTGAACGTGTCATTTTTTTCTACAAGTTTCTGGAAAATATGTAAAGAAAATGAAAAAGAAAAACGCATTTTTTTTTACACAAAGTTGTCCATTTATACAATATTTCTAACACATAGCATGTACATACCAAAAATTACACCCCAAAAGAGACTCTCCTACTCCTTCCGAGTACGGCGATACCACATATGTGAGACTTTTACACAGCCTGGCCACATAGAGAGGCCCAACATGCAGGAAGCACCATCAGGCGTTCTAGGGGCATAAATGTCAAATCTAATTTGACTACCTATTACACTTTTGTGAGACACTCTAGTGGCATGGATGTGGCATGGATGAGAACTGATGTGGCATGGATGAGCATGAATGGGGATGCGTGAGCCATGGATGGGGATGGCTGAGTATGGATGGGATGACTGAGCATGAATGAGTATGGCTGAGTATGGCTGAGTATGGCTGGGTATGGCCAGGTATGGCCGGGTACGGCTGGGCACGGCCAGGTATGGCCAGGTATGGCTGGGTACGGCTGGAAAGGCTGGGTACGGCTGAGTACGGATGTGATGGCTGGGTATGGCTGAGTATGGCTGAGTACGGATGGGATGGCTGGGTCTGGCTGAGTACGGCTGGGTACGGATGGGTATGGCTGGGTATTGCTGAGCATGGATGGGGGTGGATGGGATGGCTGAGCATGGATGGATGGATGAGCATGGATGAGTATTGCTGAGTATGGATGGCTGGCTGAGGATAGATGGATGAGTATTGCTGAGTATGGATGGATGGCTGAGCATGGATGAGTATTGCTGAGTATGGATGGATGGATGGATGAGTATTGCTGAGTATGGATGGATGGCTGAGCATGGATGGATGGATGAGTATTGCTGAGTAAGGATGGATGGCTGAGCATGGATGGGTGGCTGAGTATTGCTGAGTATGGATGGATGGCTGAGCAAGGATGATTATTGCTGAGATAGATGGCTGGCTGAG
Organism: Lithobates clamitans; assembly: GCA_037952925.1. Taxonomy (NCBI): domain Eukaryota; kingdom Metazoa; phylum Chordata; class Amphibia; order Anura; family Ranidae; genus Lithobates; species Lithobates clamitans. Next base: position 2,439,495 of record JBBGZY010000100.1, on the reverse strand, counting down.
TATGGATGGCTGGCTGAGCATGGATAGATGGATGGCTAGCTGAGCATGGATGGATGGATGGCTGGCTGAGCATGGATGGATGGATGGCTGGCTGAGCATGGATAGATGGATGGCTAGCTGAGCATGGATGGATGGATGGCTGGCTGAGCATGGATGGATGGATGGATGGCTGGCTGGCTGAGCATGGATGGATGGATGGCTGGCTAAGCATGGATGGATGGGTGGCTGGCTGAGTATAGATGGATGGATGGATGGCTGGCTGAGCATGGATGGATGGATGGCTGGCTGAGCATTTATGGATGGAAGGCTGGCTGAGCATGGATGGCTGGCTGAGCATGGATAGATGGATGTCTGGCTGAGCATGGATGGATGGATGGCTGACTGAGCATGGATGGATGGACGGCTGGCTGAGCATGGATAGATGGATGGCTGGCTGAGGATGGATGGATGGATGGCTGGCTGAGCATGGATGGATTGATGGCTGGCTGAGTATGGATGGATGGATGGCTGACTTAGTATGGATGGATGGATGGCTGGCTGAGCATGGATAGATGGATGGCTGGCTGAGCATGGATGGATGGATGGATGGGTGGATGGCTGGCTGAGCATGGATGGCTGGCTGAGTATGGATGGATGGATGGCTGGCTCAGTATGGATGGATGGATGGATGGATGGCTGGCTCAGTATGGATGGATGGCTCAGTATGGATGGATGGCTCAGTATGGATGGCTTAGTATGGATGGGCTCAGTATGGATGGATGGATGGCTCAGTATGGATGGAGTGGGCACAAATCAGCGCTGTGGGCAGTATACATCCAGCCCACAGCACTGTAGCAGCATCTGATCTCTCCCCTCTCTGTACCGATCTGTACAGAGAGGGGGGAGAGGAACCGGACTTGATGCCGGTTTGTTTACAAGTGATCGCTCTGTCATTTGACGGAGCGTTCATGTGGTAAACAGCCGCTGTCAGCGGCCATTTACCGTGATCCGTGAAGCGACGGACGGATGTTCCTGGGTGCACGCCCCAGGGGGCGCGCGGGAGCAAAATATTGGGAGAACGTTAATGTACGCCGTCCCAGAGTTATCGAGCTGCGCTGTAGCCGTCATTCGGCTATAGTGTGGTCATTAAGTAGTTGACAAGACTCGTGGCCACTCATTAAAATTACAAGAAAAGAGGTTTAACCTTAAACTACGTAGAGGGTTCTTTACTGTAAGAGTGGCAAGGATGTGGAATTCCCTTCCACAGGCGGTGGTCTCAGCGGGGGAGCATCAATAGTTTCAAGAAACTATTAGATAAGCACCTGAACGACCGCAACATACAGGGATATATAATTTAATACTGACATATAATCACACACATAGGTTGGAGTTGATGTACTTGTGTCTTTTTTCAACCTCACCTACTATGTAACTATGTAACTATTACTACACTTGCTTGCTGCCTTTTCTGATTTCAGGACTGTTTTTTAGATATGCTTGCTCACTGTCTGCCCTGACATTGTACCTGTTCACATGATTGTATTACCAACTGCTGCCTTCTAGCCTCTGGATTGGTGAATGGATGCTCACTGGCAGTACCACAACCTGTGCCTGAACTTCCTAAAGATTATTATTATTATTATTACAGTTATTCTTTTTGTTACTTCATTCAGTCCCAGTGGCATCTGGGCAGGAACTATAGAATTGTGGGACAACCACGTACTGGCAGGCCTGCTTCCCTTATAGGAATAGGGGATGCTAAAGGCAGAAGAAAAATTTGCTAGTCGTATTTCCCATGGCTGAGCACTGCAGTTATAAGAAAGACACTGTGCAAAGTAGTGATAGCATATAAAGCAATTATCCTTTCATTCAATGAGCACACTTCTGCTAGTAATTTTTCATGCAAAAACTGATCAGTTATTATCAGACTGCCTGGTTTAAATAAATGCAAAGGTCACGGTAAAATCCACTAACATCACCTTAGTTAAACAACATTAATCTTTCCATCCTGTATTCTTGTACAGTTTTCCCCTGTAGGAGTTGTAGGATTCCTAAGAATTTATCTACAGATAGTAGAATAACATTGGGAAGGTGCCATAATATTGTTTACATATTAAGTTATTTTTGTTCAAAGTACCTTACTCTGTTATTTATTTTTAACATTATTCTTTATTTAGAATAATGCTACATGGTCATAAAATTAAAAGAATTTACGCACACCCCAACGCATACATTTCCCTTGCTGAAACCCTCACTTTGGCCCCAGACCCTGCAGTCACACCCCCTTTTTCACCCCTTGTTAGTAGCCTTTAAAAAGACGATGGAATCTTTCAAGCTTTCCTCATATACAGGACCGATGATGCCCTGACTTCTCCCCTGGGGAATCCAACATGTTCCTACAACAGGAATGGCCCCACGAGGAAGTACTTGCACACCAATTCTTCCATAAAAGACATATACGCTCCTATGAAGACGTGGTGTCCTCATCATGCACCAACACGTTCCACTCCTGGACTTACAGACAATTGAGACACTTTCTTACAACATGAGATTCTTTGACCACAGCTTGGAGCAGACAACTTACTGACTTCGAATCCTTATATATACGTACTACACCACAGAGACATCTAATATCATAAGTTTACACCTTACTCCAGGAAGACCCCCCCAAAAAAGAATGCTTCACGTTTGTCGTGGGAAAGAGACCTGCAACTAACCCTCACTAATGAAAATTGGGCTGACATATACGAGTGCACACACAAAGGCTCACTGAATGTGGCAATTCAGGAAAATTGCTACAAAATAGCAACCAAATGGTATAGAGCCCCTGCTCAACTACGCAGATTTTCCTCTACAATCCCTAACATTTGTTGGAGATGCAAGAAAGCAGAAGGTTCGATGCTCCACAGTTTTGGAAAGAAGTACACACTCTAAGGACACGAGTCACCACATACACCTTAGATTACAGCCCGGCTCAATATCTCTTGCACCACACAACTTTACCTAAGAAAAACTATCACAAATTGCTTGCCATGCATATGGTCAACGCAGCTAGACTCTGTATTCCTGTCTATTAGCGATTCACAGATATACCATCTATTAGGGAATGGCTAATCACAATCTCTAAGATTGAGGAGATGGAGGAATTGATCCATATTTCCCAAGAACGCATTCAAAATTTCTGTTTGGGCTTGTTGGACTCATTTCAAGTCTACCGAAAGCTATAGCTCCTACTTCCCATCTCCTACCGTGAATACCTAAGAGGAGACCCTAGATGCTTTCCCGGAGGAGGGCTTGGTTCGGAGAGCGGTCCCTACACCCCCCCAACCCCATTCCTTCTTTCCCTTTCCTTTTTCTCCCCTCACTCCCCACCCCTCCCCCTCCTCCCTTACATCCCTTCCCCTTTCCCCATCTACACACATGACTAGACTTTACATCTCATCTCTATCCATTAGGATCCATAACACAAGATAGGGGCCAACCCTACCAGCATCAATACTACTACTGTCAGACCTGGTAATATTGGTCTCAGTGGTACTACCCTCATTAGCTGAATTGGTTGGCTATGGAATGAACAAGTTCGCCACATGTATTTTCTCCTTTTTTTTAAATTTTTTTCTTTCTTCTTTTTTTTTGTTTTTGTGTTATGTTAATGCAGGATCAATGGATCTGAGAGTAAAACGACCACCAACGGACTTGATCAGTTATCTATACCATGTCTCATAGGTCGTTAACACCATGTATCACCTTATTTTACTGTCTTGTCATGGATCCCATTTCAAATGATATGTTGATTGTACTGTATTGTAAACTCAACTTCTTTATCTCCAATAAAATTTCTTTTTGTGGAAAAAAAGAAAAGGAAATGGAAGACAGGGAAATTATCTCCATATTTAGTCCATTGACCTTCAAAATTTTCAACCTTTTTTATTTTTGTGTGGTGCGGGGGATGATATTACCACCCAAAACCATTAAAACCTTACTATAAAAAAACAATACTGCACATTTGATATGGAATATTATTTATTTGATGTACCCTTGCATTAATCATTCTTTTAAGCTAAATTTTTTAAAACGCAATCAATATTATAAAAATTATTAAAATTTTATTCCTTTACTGGATACTCGATAGCAACTCAATTGTTCTGATTGATAAATGTATATGTCTCTCCAATAAGCCACTTGTCCAACCTGCAATTCTATCCCAAAGCCTTTTCACCTTTTAACAGTTAAATAATGTGTGATTTAGATTTGTACTAGGGGCCTTGCACTTTCAGCATCAAATAAGTATCACCCTTCCATTCAGCATACAGTGTCTACTTGTAGAAATAAAGCCCCTGTTAGTACATTTCAGATATATTTCCCTGAGGTCACTTCCATTATTATTTTACAGACTTTTTTGTGGCCTTCCACTATTACTTCCCATAGGTTTTGTACCTTGAGGTAAGTGGACCTCCATTTTTTCCTATGACTTTATTACAACAATCATCACAGAAAGTGTCATATAGTATGTGCATTGAAGTAAATATTAATGAGCTAGCATAGTCAGCATCCACATTCATGATCGTAAGATGTGATGAAGTGTGTTAGAAGCAGTGCTGTGTCTTGGCCTAGGCCGACAAGGCCCAGGGCTGAAGTAGTTAAAGAAATGATGCACCACCAAGGCATTGCACATGTGTCAACTTTCCCTATCGAAGGGTCGGACAGAAGGCTAGTAGACATGTGCGGTTCATTCGTTCCGAATATACATTCAGACAAATTTTTTATTTCATTGGTTCAGACATATCCGAATACCCGAATTACAGTATAAAAAAAGTTTACCTAATGCTCCGAATAACAAAACGAAATTAGTCCGAATTTCTGAAATAAAATAAATCAAATTTTACATGCAATTCTATTTGAATTCAAACTACATATGTAATTCGAACTGTAAACATATTTCTGAAATCAAAGACTGTGTGTGTTATTAGAGTACCATTTCAAAATAATGCTGTTTTTGTTAGGCCAAAGGTGATTTAAAGAGTCATTGTAATCATTTGAAGATTTTTCTTTTGTTTGTTCACTTTGCCGCTTTCAAATCGAAAACAAAATCAAACATTTTCGATTCAACCGGTTTGAATTTTTTTTTTTAATGTTTCGAATTGAGAAAATCTGTAAATTCAAAGAAAGTTCGAGAAAGACATCAAACGAATTACGAATACGAATTGGACGAATCAACTGCATTTAAGGAAACTAAATAACTAGATTAACAAATCTAAACAAAACAATTTTTTTTTTTCGTCATGCACTTGTCTAAAGGTTAGTGTCATTATCGCACACCACCATTCCTGCCTTAAGATTCTTTGGTGTGCCCCTGCAGAGCTGAATGGCCCCTTGAACTCTTAGGGGGTACTGGTGGTTCATAAGGCAATCCAGCAGAGAAGGGAATAGAGGAGGAGGAGGAAGGGGTGGAGCTGACAGATCTCGCATCATCCCCACCAGCTATATGGAGATGTGATGGCAAAACAAGCTCCATAACTGAGCCCTGTCCTGCATCCTTCCTAGTTGCAAGCAGAGATACCCAGTGTGCTGTGAGCAAAATATATCGTCCCTGACCATGCTTGCTGGACCACGTGTCAGCAGTAAGGTGGACATTGCAGCTGACTGCCTTGCCCATCGATGCCATCGTGATGGTACAGAGCTGGTATGGTCTTACGTGCAAAGGAAAAGCGACTGGGAACCTGCCATTGTGATACAGTACAGACGGGAGCAGAATCCACCGGAAGGACAGGCAGGAGTTGTAAAGCCAGCAATTTGGACAAGCTGGAATTTAGACGCTGGGCATGTGGGTGGCAGGGAGTGTTTTTTTTTTTTTTCGCTGCAGCAGCTGGGGCACAGAAATTTGCCTGCTATACTCTACAACTGAAGTGTGTGCTGCTGGCAGACGTGTTGCAAAAACCTGTGACACCCTTTGCTACACCATCATCCCTGTCACTGGAGGCTGCTGAAAGGTCATGCTAGCCCTAGGCGTTTCGACTTAACAGTCATCAACAGGGGCATAAAATTTATATCTGTGTTGATATAATTTTTCTTTTTACGTGTTTACTGAGTATATGTCAGACATGGTGTTATGTATTTATTTATTTATTTTCCCTTTTCATAAGTTTATCTAGTACATGTTAGATATTTCTAGCGCTGCACTTTATGTTTTTTGGAATTTCTAGTGGACTTGGTTTGTTCGTGTGCTAGCTGCTTTTGTTGCTTTTTTTACTTTTTGGGTTTAGCGCAGCATTTTTTCACTTCTTGTAATCCAAAGCACTCGCATATCACAGCGAGTTTCTCCATAGAAGTCAATGGAAACGAAGATAATTCTTTCCACATTACCTTCTATTGCATGCAATACCACATGTGGCCAGAAGTGGCGGGGCACCAGAGAGACTCTGAGACCGCTCGAATGCACTTGGAAACCTTCGGAAAGGCTCGGAAACACTTGGGAACTGAGTATTTCCGAGTGTTTTCAAATATTTCCCAGTGTTTCCGCATATTTCCGAACGGCTCAGAACAGCTTTGAGTGTCACTGGCGCCCCCACACCTCTGGCCAAATGCGGTACTGCACACCGCAGAGGCTTGAATCCTGCTCATTTTGCGAGACAACACTTGCAAACCGAGTCAGGATTTAAAAAAAAAATTGCTCATATTGCGAAACGCTCGCTAACCACATTACTCACAATCCGAGGTTCCACTGTATATGTATGTATTCCTTCTAAATATTATTCCTTCATTTCTAATTGATGTCTTTCTTGTTTTGGTCTCTTGGAAGGAGTACTTCAGTGACAAGCAAATGAAGCCCTGTAGGCATAGTTAGATATTAAACAGGGTTGGGATTTATTTCACTGGGTATTTTGAGAATTAACACTGCTTCATTCTGTAGTGATGCAGTCTGTGATGGAGATTAAGTAATATTATTTAAAATTCAGCTTACAATTTTGTTTTGAATAATATTTGTAAAATTTTTTTGAGTCAAAAAAGAGAAGATAAATGTGTCCTCAAGACCGACCCCCCCCCCCCCAATATGTATATGTTATGTTATGAGTGAACTGTTCTTACATACGTATACTATATGAAGGAAGGAAAAAAATATATAAAAACTAGACTGAAGCTCAACCTCAATGTATAAATGTCTAATGTATCCCTGAGTAGATACATGTGTGAGAGACCCATAAAATAGCCTGACACATGTAGTAACTAAAGAAAAATAACTTTATTGAACACCTAGAACATACGAAAACTAACTGTCTAGCTAATAAAATCATAATTGGCCAATTTATTAAAAACCCAACCATAGCAGCTGCAGGGGAAATAGTATGTAAGCACCCCCCCTAAAAAAAAAGACAAGGTTATGCAGATCAAAATATTAGTAAATACATATACCCCAGTAGAGGAGATAGTCTGCGTGAACGAAATCATATGCATAAAACCTCTCCTCCATATTAGTATTCAAAAATAGATCACTACATGTGGCTAAATTAGTAAATATCATTCAGAGTCCATTGAAAAATTATCTGATAGATTTCATGAAAAAATCCTCTAATAGAATATAGTGTAGGACCAACCCACATATGAACAGTGTAAATGGAATACTGCATGTGGCTAGACATCATTCAGAGTCCATGAAGACGTCCATTAATCACTACATGTGTGAGGCTATTTGCCGGGTCTCTCACACACATATATCTACACATTAGACATTTGTGCATTGAGGTTGAGATTCAGTCTGTTTTTTATATATTTTTCCTCCATCGACATTATTTTTCCCCGAAATTCTATATTTAAAGCTTTTGGCCTAAAAGCAAAACATGGTGGTGGCAGCATCGAGTTGTCGGGATGCTTTTCTTAAGTAGGGACAGGGAAGCTGGTCAGAGTTGATGGGAAGATGGAGGGAGTCAAATACAGGGCAATCTTGGAAGAAAACCTGTTAGAGTCTTCAAAAGATTTGAGATTGGAGCAGACAACAGGACAACGACCCTAAACATACAACCAGTGCTACAATGAAATGGTTTAGATCAAAGCATATTCATGTGTTAGAATGGCCCAGTCAAAGTTCAGACCTAAATCCAATTGAGAATCTGTGGCAAGACTTGAAAATTGATGTTCACAGATGCTCTCCATCCAATCTGATGGAGCTTGAGCTTTTTTGCAAAGAAGAATAGGCAAAGATTTCATGTGCAAAGCTGGTAGGGACATACCCAAAAGGACTTGCAGCTGTAATTGCAGCAAAAGGTGGTTCTACAAAGTATTGACTCAGGGGGACTGAATACAAATGCACGCCACACTGTTCAGATAAAATCCCAATGAAATACATTTACATTTTTGGTTGTAACATGACAAAATGTGGAAAATTTCAAGGGCCATGAATAAGTATTTATTTATTCAAGATACTGTACTATTTTCCATGCAGCTGCTATGGTTGGGTTTTTAATAATTGGCCAATTATGATTTTACTAGCTAGACAGTTGGTTTTTGTATGTTCTAGGTGTTCAATAAAGTTATTTTTCTTTAATTACTACATATGTCAGGCTATTTGCTGGCTCTCTCATGCATTAGACATTAGACATTTAGACATGTATGCATTGAGGGACACATTAGGCATTTATGCATTGAGGTTGAGCCTTAGTCTTTTTTATATATTTTCTTCCATCAACATTATTTTCCCCCAAATTCTATATTTACAGCATGGGCAGAGCAATGTCGTTTTTTTTTCTGTTGTCATTAAGCAATAGTTTATCATGAGGGTCTCACAATTATCTTGCGCCAATTTGTAAACCATCTAGTAAAACCTAATGATGTTGTGACATGGCAAAAGCAAGAGTGACTATTATCTGTAAAAGACCCCGTTAATCAAGTCACCAATGCAATTATTTTTGGAGATTAGAAAATGTACTCCACACTTTGCACACACACATTGACAACTGTCAAAACAAATGAAATTAAATAGCAAAACAGAACACAAGTAGTTACAATGTCAAAGGTTATGGCATGTAATGTTGTTGTTTCCTTATATGTGAAAATGAAGATGGACTTTCCATTGCTATTATGCTATATCCCACATTCATGGGCAGAAAGATGATTCAAGCTTTAGCTTGAAATGAATGACTACCTTGCAAAAAAAGGGAGTTGTTCCTACTCCTAGTTTCTGTCTAGGGCACTGCTACTATATATAGTTGTAGTGGAGAACGGCTAGTAAAAGTTGAATAAACACTTATGATTATTACAGGATGGGTGTATGAAACTAGAATCCAAGTCTATACTTGCCACAATATGTAAAACACTTGGATATTATCTGTATATGCATGTCAAGTATCAGCAACAATAATAACATGCTGCTCCCACGACCTAATGAATAGTACAGTACACTCCACAGAGTCACTTTATAATTACTAGGCATGACTCACAATGATTGCAAACAAACCTTTGGTAGAACCTGAAGCTGAAGTGTGCCTACAACAAATACAATTATATAGTTCCTTTATTTCTATCTGCTATCTTAGGTATTTTTTTTTTAGCATTTTGCAAAAAATTTTGAAGTTTTAACAATACAATTTATTGGCTAAATTGAGTTATTAAAGTACAACACTCTACTATCGCTTAGCATTTTTCACTAGATATACTGTTTCATTTTCATGTAAAGTGTATGACATAAAAAAAAACAATATATGTGAAAAAAAGTTGCGCTACTAATAAATCTGTGAAGCAATAAATCAGCAGCCAGCATCAACAGTGTAGTGAACTGTGTAATAACTGAAAAACATAATAAAAATGCAGCGCTAATATGATACACAAGGTCCCCAGAGTAACCTCCAGGGATAAGTATAGGACCAATGGCTCCTCGTGAATGAGAAGCCAGTATCCAGTGAGTATAACAAAAAGTGAATCACAAAATCAGTGTACAGTGAATAAAAAAAGAAAAATACAGAAAAAAAATTTATAAAGTTTTTGTGAACAAAAACCAACAAACAATCCGTGATAAGCAAAAATTTCAACTACGGCCAACCACAGCGCTGAAACCCGCGACACCCAGAAGTAACTCTGGGATTGATGTCGGCGGTGAACGAGGATGGATGCACGGGCTTAAATCTCAGGTAAGTAATTCATAATGAGCTAGTATACTATGCATACTAGCTCATTATGCCTTTGGCTTGCAGTTTTTAATTTTTTTTCTTATTTTTAGGATTTATAACCACTTCAAGGGGCGTGGCTTGATTGGTAATCTGAGAAGACAAAATAATCGGAGTTACCCGCCAGACATCCTGCTTAATCCATTCTGCAGGAGTGCAGTCGTCACCTATTAAAGCTGGTTACATATTATTAAATTTTATTGTTCAATTTCCTTTAGATTTACCTTCAACTATGTAGTGCAAGGGCCTCCCTAATACAAATTGAAAGTGTTCAGGCTTGACCTGATATTATATGGTTTTGGTAAATCTAAAAATAAATGTATAATATGTAGCCAGCTTAGAAAGGTAATGTAGGTGTAGCGCTCACTACGGGAACTGCTCTATCTTAAAGTGATTGCAAAATCTTGTTTTTTTTTCTATTAAAATAACAAACATGTCATATTTCACTGCTCTGTGCAGTGGATTTGCACAGAGCAGCCCAGATCCTCCTCTTCTCAGGTCCCTCTTCTGTGCTCCTGGCCCCTCCCTTCAGTTCAGTGCCCCCACAGCAAGCAGCTTGCTATGGGGGCACCCAAGCCGAGCTGCAGCTCTCTGTGCCCATTCAGACATGGAGCTGCGGTTCGGCCCGCCCCCTCTCGCTCTCCTGGATTGTCCTCCCACACTGGTTGCAATAAACAGAGAAAAGGGAGTCGGCAACTCTGTAGTCCGTATTACAAAATGTATTGCCTATATCAGAGCGACATTAAAATAAAAGGCTAATGCGTTTGTCGAGAGCCTTATTCTTAGCCAGCTTAAGTCTGGATCGTGCTCCAGACAGAATGGTACTTACCGCCTTTCTTACCTGTGCTGATTATTTTGTTGCTCGGACATTAAGAAACACAATAAAGAGGAGCTGGGACCTGCTGACCATACTCCCCAAGATGGCTTCCCACAGCTGGGAAGGATTAGGGTAGATCCATACAGAGCACTTGAAAAAAATGCCAGAACACATGCCTCTGATGCTGAACCAAAATTGAATATGGCAACCGTCATGTTGTCAGTGGGATGGTTGGATCAGGTTGAAGGGCCCCAGCAAAGGTGCTACACCAGGGGACAGGCATGTACAGTGGGCAGCTGGCTGTGAATCTGCAAGTAGTCAAAGCCAGCTGCCCACAGTTAACATGTCTGGACCTGAAGACCGGTGAAGAATCAGCTCGGGTGAGGATGGTGATGGATCCTGGGACAGGTGAGTGTCTGTTCAAAAGTCAGCAGCTACAGTTTTTGTAGCTATTAACTTTTAATTTTTTTTAACTGGCTGAAGAACCTCTTTAAACATACTGCAGATTTTTTGGTAGTCTGGGATGTAGCCTTTTTAAGAGGCATATTTATTAGGAAAAAATTTGGTATCAAAAAAAGTCATGGGTCAGGGAAGTCAAACTCATGAAGGATTCCGGGTCAGCAGAGCTTGCTTTTCTTGCCAACCCAAACCCTGACACACAAACCAGGTGGATAGAATGCCAACATTTATATAAAACTATATCCATATCTAAAGCAGGGAAAAGACTCTCTCAAAAATATTTTGAAGCGGAAGAATATACAGGTCATTTGCTAGCTTCAATTGCCCAATGCCAAAACACCACAACTACAATGCCGTGAAAAGGTACCCCTTGAAATTTTCCACATTTTGTCATGTTACAACCGAAAACGTAAATGTATTTTATTTGGATTTTATGTGATAGACCAACACAAAGCGGCACATAATTGTGAAGTGGAAGGAAAATGATGAATGGTTTTCAAATTTTTTTTACAAATAAATATGTGTGGCGTGCATTTGTATTTAGCCCCCCTGATTCAATGCTTTGTAGAACCACATTTCACTGCAATAACAACTGCAAGTCTTTTTGGGGATGTCTCTACCAGCTTTGCACATCTAGAGTCTGAACTTTTTGCCATTCTTCTTTGCAAAATAGCTCAAGCTCTGTCAGATTGGATGGAGAGCGTCTGTGAACAGCAATTTTCAAGTCTTGCCACAGATTCTCAGTTGGACTTAGGTCTGGACTTTGACTGGGCCATTCTAACACATGAATATGCTTTGGTCTAAACCATAACATTGTAGCCCTGGCTGTATGTGTGGGGTCGTTGTCCTGCTGGAAGGTGAACCTCCGCCCGAGTCTCAAGTCTTTTGCAGACTCCAATAGGTTTTCTTCTAAGATTGCCCTGTCTTTGGCTCTATCCATCTTCCCATCAACTCTGACCAGCTTCCCTGTCCCTGCTACAGAAAAGCATCCCCACAACATGATGCTATGATGCTGGCACCACCATGTTTCACGGTAGGGATGGTGAGTCCTTGTGATGTGCAGTGTTACTTTCCCGCTACACATAGCGTTTTGCTTTTAGGCCAAAAAGTTCAATGTTGGTCTCATCTGACCTGAGTACCTGCTTCCACACGTTTGCTGTGTCCCACACATGGCTTCTCGCAAACTGCAAACGGGACTTCTTATGGCTTTCTTTCAACAATGGCTTTCTTCTTGCCACTATTCTAAAAAGGTCAGATTTGTGGAGTGCACAACTAATAGTTGTCCTGTAGACAGATTCTCCCACCTGAGTTGTGGATCTCTGCAGCTCCTCCAAAGTTACCATGGGCCTCTTGGCTGCTTCTCTGATTAATGCTGTCTTTGCCTGGCCTGTCAGTTTAGGTGGACGGCCATGTCTTGGTAGGTTTGCAGTTGTGTCATACTCTTTCCATTTTCCAATGATGGATTGAACAGTGCTCCGTGAGATGTTCAAAGCTTTGGATATTTTTTTAATAACCTAACCCTGCTTTAGGCTATGTTTCCACTAGTGCGACTTTTCATGCGACTTGGGACTGAAAAGTCGCATGACAAATTGTATCCCATGATTTCCAATGAGTACCGTTCATATCTGTGCGACTTCAAGTCGCAGCGACTTCAAAGTAGTCCCTGCACTACTTTGGTCCCACTTTGATGCGACTTGAGGTCCATAGATACAGGCATTGCTTCAAATAACGGTAAAAAGTCGCGGTAAAATCGCGGTAAAAAAAATGCTGTTTGTTCACTAAGTCTCTCTGAGGGCTTCACAGAACAGCTGTATTGATACTGAGATTAAACACACAGGTGGACTCTATTTACTAATTAGGTGAGTTCTGGAGGCAATTGGTTCCACTAGATTTTAAATAGGGGTATTAGAGTAAAGGGGGCTGAATACTAATGCACGCCACTTAGATATTTATTTGTTAAAAAAATTGAAAACCATTTATCATTTTCCTTCCACTTCACAATTATGTGCCACTTTGTGTTGGTCTATCATATAAAATCCTAATAAAATACATTTACGTTTTCGGTTGTAACATAGGGTCACATCCTATTTTTGGCATGTTGGATTGGTAGCTCATTCATGATTTCAGTAGGCTTCCTTAATGGAATACACATAAACAAGTGCACCTTAAAATTGTAAATGGGTCTTAATTATTTTAATGGTTCTTCAAGTGTAAAAAGATTAAGAAAGGCTGCCATAAAGAGATAACTAAATGAATATACAGGTCAATGCTGATACATCAAGGTCCAGCAAAAAATATTATTTGTAACTTGTGTAGGGCATATAATGATGTAACCATATAACATGTGTTGCGTTTTACTCATCAGTATGACTTAAACCTAAATATTTTGTTCATATTAACTGACCTTTGTATTGCTTTTATTGTTTTGTTCATACCAACTGAACTTTGTATTGCTTTTATTGTTTTGCTCATATTTAAGCCCTGTGTAATTGTTGGGAAACATGATAATCGGCTTAAGCAATTACAAATTTTTTATCTAATGCATCTGCCTGGAATAAACATCTGGTGGTATATGATCCACAAACAGCTTTATAATCCCAAAGCACAGCGAAGCCAAATTCCCACCTTCGCAATAGTGAACACTTGTAAATATTCCTTTTTCTGACTGTACTTATAACAAAGCTGTCATCTACTAGTAAGAGTAAAATGAGCTTCCCCAAAACTAATGTAATATTGGGTCATCGATATTGAGCACATTAAATCTTATATCACACCAAAACATTCCTTTATCTGACTTCATTGTAAAGTCACTACTAAAATAAATGTTTAAATATTCAGAATCATGCAAGGTCTCCTTTGTCATACAGACCCTGGTGGAGACCCTGTAAGAATCTGAAACGTTGACCTTTGCTTTTAGTGACTAGTGACTTTACATCTGATCGCTACTGCACCCTCATTGCTGAATCGCGATCACTAGTACTGTTTGATGTACAGTTGAGGCATCCATTTTCCTGACATCCAGCACATAGTAAACAACCCACACTTTTAATAACTGTGATAATTTAATCTCAACAATGCATTCTCATTCTAAAATCTTGAATCTAGTATATAACTATATTTTCAATAAAAATGATATTAATTTAACATAAGTAAGTGTTTTTCCATATTTTGTGGAAGGATTATATAAATGTTCTTTGCAAATCCTCTGTATGAGTTTTTTTTTTTTTTTGTAACAACCTAAATTGTACTTCAAGCCAAAAATATTTTATAGTTTTGGACAGAGTAGGAATGGATTAGAATTTCTGTTTTTACTGCTGTACGGGGTACGGTTAGAGAGATTTTTGCATTGGAACCCACATTTGCATAAAAATCTGACAGGGGTTCTAGTCTTCCCATACTTTACCAAATAAAAGCATTATTTCTGCCTGTGTTGCTTTTGGATATTTTCCCTCATTGTCTGGTAAACTGTTGTTGTTGTGTTACGCTATGTAATTTATCTGTGTGTATAATTTGGCTTATTATTGCTCTGTGTCTTTTTTTTTCTTCCATTCAATTGTTTTTTATTGAATGTTTGCACAGGTAGATACTGAGTACAATTTAAGTATTGTAGGTCATGCAACGAAGTTGTTGAACATATCTTAAGAACATTAGGAACTCATTGACAACTAACAGATTGCATGCATGTCAAACAAAAGGTAGATAATGGTATAAACGATCCTCTCACCTGCTGTGACACCCCAAATGGGAGCACTTTTGTGCCACAGGAGGAGAGAGGACCCAATGTGTACATCTATGCTCTGTGTCTTTAAGCTCTGTTCTTCTGTCTAAGCTGAACTCTCTCTCCTACTATACTTTGTATATCCCTTCCACTTCCTTCTCTCTGATATCATTCCTCAGTAATCCACCATGCTGTACATATCTTTCCATGTGGCTTGAGTGTCCTTCATTAAACTGAACATTCCAAAGGCTTCATCGCCTGTCTCCTCAATGTGAGTTTATTCATCAAGTTAAAGAGGAGGGCCCATCAAAAAAAAAAAAAAATTAAAAGTCAGCAGCTACAAATACTGCAGCTGCTGACTTTTAATTGGACACTTACCTGTCCCAGGGTCCAGCGATGCGGGGGACTGAAGCCCCGCTTGTCTCCCCCTCCGTTCAGCGGCGCCGGCATTGCAACTGTGGGCGCCGGGCTGTTGCTTCAAAGCCCGGCACACACTGCGCATGCGCGAGCGGCGCCGCGCACCGTGATTGGCCGCTCAGTCACCTGGGACCTGTTATGGGTCCCAGATGATTGACAGGAGGAAGGGAGCAGAGCTGAGCCCTTCCTGTGCTGAGGGGGAAGTGATGTCACCAGCCCAGGCACTGGAAGAGGCAGACTACGAGGGACCCCCTAGCAACAGGCATTTAGAGGTAAGTAAAAAAAAAAAAAATATCCAAATGTTTTTTTTTATTTTTTTTAGGCACAATCATGACTTTTTTTTTTAGGGTGGAACACCACTTTAAGCTGTCTGAGTTGATGTAAGGGATAACCAGATCACCAGGTTGTATAAGCTTATGGCCTTGTAGTTGAGTCAGAACAGTTGTCATTAAAACAGGAAATAAGGGCAAATCCCACTATTGGAGCCACAAATAGCAGTAAACACCTGACAGGAATTTTAATCCTTGCCCCTCTATTAGAAACTAAGATAACTGTTTTGGCTGGACACTTGAAATATCATGCTTTCCACTGGGAATAATATTCTTTACTAACCCCTTCATGCTGATTGTACACATACTGTATATTCGGCCTCACAGAAGTTGGACTATATCTGTCCCAATTCCTGATCACCTGATCGCTGATTGGCTATCACAGTGAGCAGTCACTGTACAGCCCAACATTGTGTTTTTTTTCTCCTCTTGAATGGAGAAAAATATACATTGCATCTTTTTCTTCTTCCTAGAGGAGAAAGTGTGAACAAAAAGTGTGTGTACAAGAATAAAAAATAAAGAAAAAATTGCTGAATCGGTATTTGATCTAGGTCAGGGTTAGGGTCAATGGTCATGGTCAGAGTCAAAGGTCAAGGTCAGTGTATTTTAGGTAGGATTAAAAACAATAAATACATTTAGTATAAATGTCAGTAAGTGTCAGATCCAGGCCATATCTGAGAGCTAAGTGGTGAAATGCTTGTCCCAGCACCAGGCTCCAGCCCGGTGGCTAAGGAATTCCCATGCTAACAGAATATTTAAAGTATCACGTACCTGGTAGCAGAGCCTGATATGCTGAGAAAGGCCTCTCTTACACCTCTGACTCAGGACCCCTGGTAGAGTGAATAGGAGGCACAGGAGTGCAGAGTGGCACAAGTGCCTGTAAGTCTTGCTAGTTGCAGAGCAGGTTCCACAAAAGGCAGGAGAAGTCATCAGTGGTCTTCAGCGAAGCAGGCGAGCCGGCAGGCAGCTGGTAGGCAGTAGACTGAAATAGATTGCCCAGACGTGCCCAGTTCCTATGTCCACAAGAAGAAACATGGATTAGCCTGTGAAGAAGCACAGAAGTTCATCCAGAGGAGCCATCTTGTCTACTGGCATGCCCTACCTGACAAAAGTTACAGAACAGTAACAGGACGAAATAGAGAGAGAGCAGCGGCATTGAACACAGAGGTAATTAAAAGAGAAGCATGGGTTTGGGGTTTTTTCCTCCATTATACTTACCTAGGTGGATGCAGCATCGGTCCGATGCTGTATCTGTTCCCCAGCGCCTCTACACTGAGAACCGAGCGATCAAACATCGCTGATGGCTCGGTTCTCACAGCTCCCAGAGCAGAGACCTGCTGACTGTCAATCAGCAGCTCTCCGCTCTGCTCCTCACTGGAGCGCTGAGCTGTGGAGGGACAGGGAACGCCCATCTCAGGCTTTCAGCGGCTCACTGAGAGGCTGAGACAGGTGTCAGACCAGGCACCTGGCGGATCAGTTTGCTTATTACCATGAGCGCAGTTTTTTTTTGTTTATACATTTTCCTTATATGAATTACCCTTTCCCGCTGTGTTAAAAGTGGTCTCCGGACAATTATGTATTTCCACAAGGAGTGCAAACATGGTTATAGACTCCATGCACACTAGGAGCTGAAAAAAAGGACGGAAAAATGCTGGTTAAAAAAACTCAATACAAGCGGTCCCTACAAACAAGATAGGGTCTGTAGGTTTGTTCTTAAGTTGAATCTGTTTGAAAGTCGGAACAGGTACATTTTTTAAGTGTAGCTCCAGCCAAGAAAACTTTTTTAAGCTTTTTGTATAGCAAGGCAACGGTTAACACCCCTGTAATGTTTGTTTTGCTGTCTGTGCCCCTGTTCAGGAGATTTTACCTCACTTTCTGTCCCAATGACAATAGCATTTTGAAAATTTTGGGTTGTTGTGAAAACAAGCCTTGGTGATAAAGCTTCAGTGAAAACACCTTTTTCCCATAATAACCCTTACAGGAGTGAATTTACCTTCCTAGGGGTAGATTTCCTCCTACTTCCTGTTGTCTCCCTCCATTTGTAAGTAGGAGTCGTTTGTAAGTCATATAATTGTAACTAGGGGACCTCCTGTAGTAGCGTTCTGTCTGACGTTTTTGTATCTGCATTTAGCAGTGTAAAAGAAAGAAACTGCGTGAGAATCTCCCCAATCCATATCAGGCCCTTCAGGTCTGGTATTGTTTTTAAGGAGAACCACACACCAAAATTTAAAAAAACGCCATGAGGTCCCCACAAAAATCCATACCAGAGCCTTACTGAAGCATGCAGCCTGGCAGGTCAGGAAAGGGGGGGGGGAGCAAGTGGCCCACTGAACCATACCAGGCTAAATCAACATGGGGGGTGCTTTGGGGCAAGGGGGACTCTCCCCCCCAAAATACCTTGTCCCCATGTTGGGGACAAGGACCTTTTCCCTACAACCCTGGTTGTGGGGATCTACAGGCGGGGGGGCTTTTGGAATCTGGAAGCCACCAGATTTTGGCCCTCCCCTTCTGAATGAGTATTGGGAACATAGTACCCCTACTCATTCACCAAAAAAGTGGCAAATGTGAGTAAAAACACAGAGCTAGTTTTTGTCCTTTATTTTAAAAAAATTTAAATTGTCTCCTGGTGTAGATCCAACATCATTTACACCGCTCTGGGAAAAAAAAGAGATTTGCACTGGACGCTGGCTCCCACCGCCTGATAGATCCACTACGTAGCTGCCGCTAAATAAACTAAGGAGCGGTGCCACCTGGTGATATCACTGGATGACCCCCACCCCCCTGTGATGTCATCGACCCAGCATGCCGCCTGCTAAAAAAACACTGGGCAACAGTGCTTAGCAGCTGTTAGAGTTAAGGAGCTTTCAGAGTTTTTTTCTGCTGGCAAATCACTCCCCACACAAAAGTATTTAGATTTGAATGAGTTTAGACAAGATGATTCTCTGATGTTCTTTGGAAGTGAATTCCAGAGTTTTGGAGCATAGCAGGAGAAGGCTATGTCTCCCATTGAGTGTAGATGAGTAGGGGGCACACAGAAAATCTGAATTTGAGCAGCAGAGTTTACAAGGGGGGCAGTAAAACCAGATTGGAGGGGTTCAAATAGGTTATTTAAGGTTAGGTGATTATGTAACTAAGATATCACAGCCCCCTCAAGGATCTTGGCAAGGAAGGGCAAGTTAGATATTGATTAGATATTATGGGTGAAAGGTGTCTAAATTGTCCAGTGCCATGTTGGTTTTTTTGGTACTGGTGTGATGGCGGCAGTTTTAAGGATTTTTGGTGCAAAACCAGTGCTAAAAGAGTCATTTATGATATTGAGAATAATAGGTCATAGAGAACTAAAACAGGATTAAAGTAAATAGGTGGGAATGGGATCAAGTATACAGGCGCAAGATTTCATATTAGAGACCAGTTTAATCAAGGATGCAGAGTCAAGTAGAGAGACTATCACCTTTTTATTCTACATGGCCTATGCTTTAAGAAAACATATAATGTTCTGGGGATTTAAGTAATTTTATTGCCAAAAATTAGGATTTTTACATATATGCGAAAAAAAAATTGCTCTGGAGCTGAACTGATTAAAGTGGTTATAACAAACTATTAATGTGTATGAAATGGTGCGCTTATTCAATTAATTGTAACCAAGTATATATTAAATAAAGATACATATACTTAATGCATCAAAATAAAAGACAAATGCAAAACACAAAAAGCCAAAGTGAAAACAATCCTCCTGATCCCTGAGGAAGTCACGTGACCAGTGACGTAACGCATCGGGTGGAGCTTTGTGACGTCATTTCCGGTGTCCCCAGAGCACGGAAGTGAGGAGGCGATTGTGTTCCTACTCCTATTTGTACTGCAGATGTCACCGAACTTTATGTAAGCAGTTATTGAATACATTTTGTTATATTTTACTGGCAATATTGCGCAATGGGTATTTTTTCTCTCTGAGTGACGTTCGTTCAAGAGGCACGATATTGGAATGTGTATGCAGACGTATTGGAGCCTATACAGAGGAGATCTGATCAGCTGTCCACTGTGATCCTAAAGCTTTGTCTAACCATATGGTCATTCCTGGAGGTGAGCGGCCAATTTAATTATTGGTGGCAGTGGTTGCTCTCTGATCCTTGGCTTTACTGGAGACATCCATATATATTTTTTCACTTTCTACAAACTATGATATGGACTGAGCAGTCATTTCTATATGTTTTTTGCACCTGGACTTTTTATATTTATTTTTTTCATTTTGGGCTTTTTGTGTTTTGCACTTGGACTGATTTGACATTTATTTTGATTCATTAAGTATATGTACCTTTATTTAATATATACTTGATTACAATTAATTGAATGAGCGCACCATTTCATACACATTACCATATTCACGTTAGTGTTCTCAGTGCACTTTTAAATGGTTGAAGCTGAAGCTTAATTTTTGACACATCATTATCACCTGTTTGAGCCATTTTCACATAGTAGCACGCAAGTCTCTCTATATACACCAGTTGTAACAAACTGATTGCATGGATTTAATGCATGGTTTTACCTAACAGTGAGCATATTGTAGGTAAAATCCAAGTTTGAATATGGAGTTTTAAAAAAGTACCTATTGTATTAAAAAAGAAACTTATCATTCTGAAAAAAATGTAGTCTTAAAGTGGTTGTTAAGGCTTTTTAACTTTGTGTACAGTGGCCCCCCCCCCCTCCTTATGCGATCCAGCAATGTGCATGACAGCCATTGGCTCTCGCTTCTGTCAATCACAGCCAGTGAGCCAATGAGGAGAGAGGGGGCCGGACAGAGTCACAACTCAGTGTATGAATGGACATGCATTGCTCGTGCCTGCTTTGGTGCCCCCATGCTTGCTGTGGGGTCACTCGGCAGGAGGGATGGCCCTGTTCGCCAGCGGGGGACCTGAGAAGAGGAGGAGCCGGGCTGCTCTTTGCAAAACCACTGCACAGAGCAGGTAAATATAACATGTTTGTTATTTTTTTTAACAACATTGCCTGACCTATAACAAAATGATGGTCGGGCGGTGGCTCTCTCGTTCTGACTGGATGTCATATGACGTCCTTCAGAATGAGCTGCTTGTGTGTGCCCTCGGGGCGATCGGTATTGCAGTGTGTCGCTCCTACACACCGCATCTCCAATCATGATAAAGCGCTTATGACGTAGGCTATTTACTATGTGATCAGCTGTGTCCAATCACAGCTGGTTACAGTGTAACTAGGAAGTGCTGGTTATCGGCATTCCTCTATTCATGCTAACAGGGCATGAGTAGAGGAGAGCCAAAAGGCTGTCCAGACAGGGGGATCACTGCACTGATTATCAGTGTAGCCTCACCAGTGATGCCCACTAGTGCTCATCAGTGATACCAATCAGTGCCCATCCGTGATGCCTTTCAGTGCCCATCAGTGATGCCTGTCAGTGCCTCCTCACCTGTCAGTGCCTCCTATCAGTGCCACCTATCAGTGCCCATCATTGCTGCCTATTGGTGCCCATTAAGGCTGCCCATCAGTGCCACCTATTAGTGGCCTTCAGTGCTGCCTATCAGTGCCCATCAGTGCTGCAATATTAGTGCCTCCCCATCCATTCCCTATCAGTGCCATCTCATCAGTGCACATCAGTAAAGGAGAAAACGTACTTATTTACAAAATTTTATAACAGAAACAAAGAAAAACTTTTTTTTTTAATTTTCTGTCTTTTTTATGTGTTTAGCAAAACATAAAAAAAAACAGTGGTGATTAAATACCACCAAAAGAAAGCACTATCTGTCTAAAAAAAATGGTAAAAATATTGTTTGGATACAGCGTTGTACGCAATGGTCATTCAAAGCGCAACAGTGTTGAAAGCTGAAAATTGGTACAGAAGGGGGTGAAAGTGCCGGTATTGAAGTGGTTTAAAGACAACAAGTCCTTGCTATCACTTTAATGAGAGAAACGTCAAAACCCTCTGAGGACCGTTACCAACTTTCTTAGAACATTTTATATGTTGTCTTTACAAATTCATTAAAGCTGCATTTAATAGAATAACATCATGAGAAATAAAGGTTCTTGGGGGAGGGAATAATCTTGGGATTTAGTATATGATTTATAGTAGTGTACATAATAGGTCAAAACTAAACAGCAGTATTGTTGCATATTGGACTTCACTATGCCCCAGGGGTTATTTAGCCTTTTAATACAATAGGGCATTACAGAGATCCGATGATTAATACGCAGGTTGTTTTGGCCATCCAGTTGATAGGCCCATTACCTTACTATGATTTAGAAACATGATTTACAGAACAGTGCATGATGTTCTCTTTGCAGGAGGTGTGTCAGGAAGATAGAGCAATACTTGTAACCCAACTCTTGATCTATTGTTGTATAAATGGGGACTTCATGTTCACAAACAATCCTTATAAAATCTTGGATTTCATTTAGTCTGAAGAACAGAAAAACACTGTTCAGCGACGACTTGTTCTCAGAAATGCTTCCTATCCAGCTGAATTATTTGTTATCAGATAAACAGTTATCTTACCAAGGAAGCATTGTTTTATTATTACACATACAATCTTTATTAGTGGCACATTTAGAGTTAAGATTTAACAGGATTTTCCATTGTGAACTATTATTTTGAATTGTACAAAGAAAATCATTCATTTAGCTTATTCAGTACATATTTATGGCCAAATCCTCTCCAGTATTTGGCAGACTTTGCACTACTATAGCAATAATAACAAACATTGTCAGACTACATTGACTGGATATTGCTGAGGATGAGAAGCGCTTGGTCCTACTATGAATATTATAGAAAATTTGTGAATTTGTTTTAAAGCGGAACTTTGGTCATTTTTCATCTTTCCATCTATTAAATCTTCTGCTCTTGTTGTTTTAACTTTGGATAGTAAAACATTTTTTTTCTGAAAGTAAATACTTTTATACAGCCCACTTTCTGTTTCTTGTCTGGTCATTAGTCTAGGCTTATGACATCATGCACAGCTCTCTCTCTCACTCTTGTGAGAGTTTGCCAGGAAGAGAGGGAGGGGGTGAGTCATAAGAGGGCCAATGAAAGCTGCAGGGCTGGAGGTGTGCCTCCGTGTAAATCCAGGAAGTAAACAGGCAGCAGCTTCGGCTGCCCACAGTTAAAATGTTTGCAGCCAGACTAAAGCCTCATACACACGCTCGGATTTTCTGACAGGAATTGTGTGATGTCAGGCTGTTGGCGGCAAATCCAACCGTTGGTACGCTCCATCAGACAATTGTTGTCGGATTTTCCGCGGACTAATGTTGGATGGCAGGCTTTAAAATTTTCCGCGAACAAATGTCTGTTGTCGGATTTTCTGAGTGTGTGTACACAAGTCCGTCGGACAAAAGTCCAAAGTACAAACACGCATGCTCGGAAGCAAGGACGAGCCAGAAGTGGTTGGGCTTGAAAACTAGCGATCTTAATGGAGAATTAACATTCGTGACGTGTCAAATTATGAAAAGTCGAAATGCAGTGCACAATTCTCTTCTTCTTTAATGGGATAACAATGAAGCTGCTTTGCTGGTGATACTGATGGAGTTATGGCAAACAAATTTTCAAAGGCTTTTTTTTCTAGTGATATCAAGAATTATATTATTATGCTTGTTATTTTTTTTTTTGGCGCAAGTTACCACAACACCATTATCCCATAGTTTTTAGGATCAAAGATAAAACTATGTTGGTGTCCCTTGTTAATTTTACATTGTATTTTTTTTTTATGTGCCTGCCTACTCCCAAAGTGTCATTTGAAGTAAAACACATAGCCAAGTATTATTCTCCACAATTGTTTTATTGTGCATTAAAAAAAGGAAACCAAATAAAATTAGACATGCTACCTGCCAAAAGAACTTAATCAAAAAGTGCATTCTATGCATCCAAAAATATAGAACATATACCAAATCAAATCATTATTCAACCAAAAAATAAAATAAAAGCCTCATGCATGTGTCCTGCTTCTTAATATAGGGAGTCAACAATGCCAAGAGTTGGTGAAAGCAGGGGTCTGTCATCCGGAGATAATTCCGAAAATCATCCGGATTATTCTCCTGGAGCTCCCGCAGCAAAGGTCACGATTAATAAAGCAACCAATTTTTGGTCCAAGAAATCCTCCTCCTCCTGTTCCTGGACTGGACTTGGGTCAAAGCAATAACTCCAAGGCCAATAATAAATAACACGTTATCTCCTCCGATTCCGCAACATGGCTGGTTGACGAACGGCCGTTCAGAAACTAACTGAAAAGCGCGAACTGAAAAGCATGAAATAAAAAGCGCAAAATTAAAAGCGTGAGTCAACACTCACCAAACTTCTACTAACACAAAATTAGCAGAAGGAGCCCAATGGGTGGGGCTAAAGAGCTGAAAAACCACGCAGTATGTCACTACGTTCGTGTTTGTTGGCCGACAATTATGTGCCGTTTGTATGCAAGACAAGTTTGGGGCCAACGCCCATCGGACAAAAGTCCAAGGTTTTGTCTGCGGAAAACGTCTGGCTTCTGTTGGACTGGCAGCAGAACACATGGGCCGAATGTCGCCCAACATTCAGCCCATGTGTACTAGGCTTTAGTCTGTCAAAGAGAAAAACAATAACAATGGTCTTTAAAATCCCCTGCTGCCCAATTCTTCTGAACACTCTTACCAGGAAGGAGCTGGAGAAGGCCTGCAGATGTAGGAACTTTTTCTGATCCTGCTGCAAATGGTCATATTGGCCAGATGTAGGTGTCTTTAAATTGTATCTGTCAGAACAGTAAATTGTCAACAAATCAAAAAGTTCCATTGTGTTTCTTTTTCTTTTTTTAAATTTCTTTTTAATTACACCATAAAAGCAGATAATCTACAAAAGTATTAGTAGTCAAAACAATGTGGTTTAACAGAAAATCAATCTTTTCAAAAATAACATTTTAAATATGGAATCATTACAATATGCTGTGCATTATTTAAAATGTGTGCCCTTTTATTTTTAATTATCTTTAAAAAAAAAAAATATTCTGGCAAAATAACATGATAATGATTATATATATGTAAACTACAACCATATAGGGGGAATTCAATAAAGCTGGAACGCCATTTTTTTAGTTTTAATCCCTCCCATTAATGTGTTGTGTCCAATTCATGAAGCGTCTGCAACACTTGCTGGTATACTGACTCTCTTAAGATCTTTTAATGTCAATGTCTTTTGTTATGCGCATCGAGGCCTTCGGGTAAGACTGCGTAGGTCAAGCATTTGAATAAATAAATAAATAAATAACTTTTGGTTCTGACAGGGACCTGTGCACCAATATTCAGGTAGTTCTAAAATGCAGCACTTATACATTGTGGCACATGCCTGCTTCAAATTTTAAATAAAATACAGACAGTTAGCATCTTATAAAAATGGAACTAATTAAGACCAACTCTCATTTGTCATACAGAGAGACACCCTGGCGCAAAGTGTCTTGCGTGCTTTCTAAAAGTGGCTCAGCATGCACCAACAAGTTCTAGATAGGTACATAAATTGGTGCATGCTGCGCCAATTTTAGAATGTACTTGAGACACTTTTGCAAAAACTGTCTGCATCAGTCTTTATGAATTCCAGGGATGGTCTTTTGCAAAAGTCTTGGGGCCCCAAACGTAAATTATTCAAAGCCCAACTTTGCTTTATTCATAAAATAAAAATAAGGACTCTAGCATATTAAAAAAAGTACTCATCTCCTCTGTAATGCTGTCCTTCACAGACTCATGGCTCTGCAATCCAGCTCCAGCCCTCTTCTGAGTTGAATGATGCACTTTAAAGCAAAAATCCCACATATGGTGGTCAAAATCTGTACCAGACCCTTATCCAGATATGCAGCCAGGTTGGCCAGCTAGTGTGTGGCCTCCCCCCACTCCTAAACCATACCAGGCCCCATGCCTTGAAAAAAAAAAAAGTGTGGAGTCCCCTTGAAAATCCATACCAGACCCTCATCCAGGGGCAGCCCGTCCATTAAGGGCACATGGGCGCTGACTCCCCATTCCATCGCTGCTGCCTATTCATGCATCCGGCCACTTTCAGGATGCTGGGAGCATGAATTACAGTGGTGGGGGTGTTTTTTCGAAGCACCTGATTAAAGCCAGAGGCTCTAATAGGCTTCAAAAAAGGGTAGACTCATGGCGCAGAGCATTGCACTAGGACTCCACCCATGTGTGTTAGAAAAGCAAATGAATATTCGTTTTTCTAACGCTGAATCACCTCTCCGCCAATCAGGAAGCCTGGGTCTTATACCTGTTTCCCGATTGGCTGAAAGGTCAGGCGATCCTATTGAATGCCTAGGAGGAGGAGGGGGGAAATGCACGGCGGAAGCCGCCGTAATCCACAGAAGGAGGAAGAAAGAAAGCTGCCACTCGCTGGACACGCTACCCGCCCGCTTCCTAGATGGGGTAAGTTTGGAGCTTTGTCCTCCCGGGGGGTGTTGCCGACCGACCGACTGGGGGGGTGGCTGTTTGCCACCCCCTAAAAGAAAAAAACACCACCCGCCTCTGCCCTTGTCCTCGATAAGTGTTTGGTATGGATTTTGAGGGTGACTTCAAGTCAAATTTTTTTTCTTTTTTAAAACCTTGTTCACTGATGTAAATCCAACATAAAGCTTGTCATCTCGTAATGTAAATCCATCATCAAGGATGAAGCCACCTGCCCCCAGGACAATCTGATCCTCTCCTGTCGCTGCATCCATCACAAATTGCAGTTCCCCAGCTGGCTGCTGAATGTCAACAAACCAGCCAGGGATGCTGGCTGATGTCATTGACCAAATATTGTTATGACCATGTATGGTCAATGATGTCACCTGGGATCTCCCGTTACTTTGTTACAAAGGCAGACAAGGGAAAGAACTGTCATTTAGGCCCCTTTCACACTTGTACGACTTTTTGTACCCCATAATTCCCAGTGATAACCATTCATATCTGTGTAAATTCAAGTTGTATCCTACTTCAAAGTAGTCCCTGTACTACTTTGGCCTGACTTTGATGTGAGTTGAGGTCCATAGACCTCAAGTTTACACAGGCATTTCCTGAAATCCTGCTACTATCGAGTTGCAGCAGTGTGAAAGGGGCCTTAGTGATGGCAGTTTTTTCTTTTTATGTCACTTTTGGAGGAGTACATGGTACAAGTGCTCTACTTTATGTGCAGGTTTAGGGCATCCCCCAAGCCGTGTTATTTAAATGCGTCTTGTATTTTTAATGTTGCCCTACAAGTCTCAATAAAAGGACCCTGTTCACTCCCTTTTTCCTAGGACAGAGAATAACAACTTGACAGAAGGTTAGACCTACTCAACAAAGAAGTGCTTTTTTCCTGCTGCTCATGTCCCTGCTGGAGATTTTTCCTTAGTCACTGTCCTAGTGACCTGGTTGTATTCAGAACAGTAGAGCCCCGGTGAAAACTTGGCAAGGAGTTTAACCCTTCCCCACACTTTCTAAATTAAAAAAAAAAAAAAAAGGCTGGAGATATACAATAAAGCAGTATTAAACCTCAAACCAAAAATGTAATATATTGCAGCTTACCAATCATTAGATGTGGTGGCTGCATTCGTTTTCCCTTTTTAAGGCTTTTTTTCTGCTTTCACATGATGATCTGGCCAGTAACACACCTTCTGTATTAGAGGGGAGTACTCTGGATGGAGGAGCACTGGGGCACCTTTGGATAGCAGTATTTTCAGTCTGGGGGGGAGGGAAGTGTTAGATGTACTAATGATTTCGATTCACTAACAAATTGAAGCTGAATTCCAGCTAACACTTTATCCACTTCAGCTCTAGATAGTTTTACCCCCTTTATGACCAGGTCATTTTCTGCTATTTAGCACTGCGCTACTTTAACTACTGGTAATTGTGCGGTCATGCCATGCTGTACCCAAATGAAAATTATAGCAGGGATATAAATGTTGCACAGAAAAGAAACAGAGACATTGGGGTTTATTTACTAAAACTGGAAAGTGCAAAATCTGGTGAAATTCTGCATAGAAACCAATCAGCTTCCAGGTTTTATTGCCAAAGTTTAATTGGACAAGCTGAAGTTAGAAGCTGATTGGCTACCATGCCCAGCTGCATCAGATTCTGAGTGCTTCAGTTTTAGTAAATCTCTCCCATTGCTCCCTCAGTACCTCAGGGACCTGTTGATCGGCTGTGTCCAATCACAGCCCAGAGCCCTGTGTTGACAATCAACACAGGGCTCTGGGCTGTGATTGGACACAGCCGATCAACAGGTCCCGCCCAGGAATCTTAATGTACTCCTGCTGTATACAATCACAGCGAGTGTCAGGAGGGCGTGCATGCATGCGCCCTAAACCTGGAAGCAGGCAGCAACATACAAGTACGTCACTTTAGCTGCACGGGCCACCCCTCCACAGTACATTGAGGACGGGCCGTCCTTAAGTGGTTAAAGTCAGTTACGGCAAACAGTTTTTTCCTTTTGGAATAAAGGTTTTACATAAATAAATAAAAGGTGATCATTGTAAGCACCCCTGTCCGTGGTAAATAGTTTGTCGTATCCTTGTAAGTGTTTTTTTTTTTTTCAAAAAAAACAGACTTACTGGCTGGATCTTCAGATGAAAATAAAGGAAAGAAAGCCTAAAACAACGAATGCAGCCAACACATCTAAGAATAGGTAAGCTGCAATATCATATATGTTTGCCTTTGGGTTTAATACCACTTTAAGACTATCCCATATATTTAACCTTTTTTCATTTTTTACCAGTTTTTTATTTTTTTTTTTATTTTGTAAGATTAGGGAGTAGGCTAATTTTTTTTTTGCTCATTTACCGATTAATATAATTGTGTTTCTAATATTTTCTGGGATATATCCACTATAGTCCTGATAAAGCAATAGTGGAAATAGCAGAAACTAAAGTCAGCCATACTGTCTATAATGTTATTTACAAAACAAATTGCAGCTAAAGTTACCCAGTGTTTTGGCATTGCTCACATTTTGACAAAGAATAAAAGAACACAGCGTTCCTGTTCATTGCTTCTAATGTAATGTACAAACTGGGTTAGTGTTTATTGTAAGTTAGACTGTAAATAAAGTACTCTATGCACATTAGGCAGCTTTAAGACAAATGATAACATTTTACAATAAGCTGCTTTTTATTCAGATGAATGAGCCTCTTAGGTCCTTTGCAGTATGCTGGATTTTGTATGTGTTTGCAGAGTATTACAAGGAGTTTTTCTCACTCTATAAAAGATGCTACTATTCACGTGCCAGCATTCTGGAAGGCATTCAGTGTTTCATTTAGCGAATTACTTGTCCACTGGAGACAGCATGTAATGTTACTTAGCTCTACTCTGGGTTTTAATTTAGCCATCAAAGAACTTCAAGTTATATTTATATTGGATGCGGGTTTTAAGAAACAGCTGGGTCAAATTTTAACTAAAATTCCAAGGACTGATTATAAAAATATATGCAAATCATGGCTTTTGATGTACATATTGCATATTTAAAAAAAACAAAAAACATATTGTCACCTATAAAATATAACCACAAATAGACGGTAAATTATATCTTACCCCTTCCATATTTAGTTAGTGTCCATCTTTTGCAAAAAATAATAATAAAAGAATATCAACTATATTACCAAAAGTATTGGGAATGCCTGACTTTACACACGCATGACTAAGGGCATCCCAGTCTTAGTCCGTAGGGTTCAATATTGAGTTGGCCCACCCTTTGCAGCTATAACGGTTTAACTGTTCTAGGAAGGCTGTCCACAAGGATTAGGAGTGTGTCAATGGGAATTTTTGCCCATTCTTCCAGAAGCCCATTTGTGAGATCAGGCACTGATGTTGGACGAGAAGGCCTGGCTCACAGTCTCTGTTCTAATTCGCCCTAAAGGTGTTCAATTGGGTTGAGGTCAGGACTCTCTGCAGGCCAGTCAAGTTTCTCCACCCCAAACTTGCTCATCCATGTCTTTATGGACCTTGTTTGTGCACTGGTGCGCAGTCATGTTGGAACAGGAAGGGGCCATCCCCAAACTGTTCCAACAAAGTTGGGAGCATGAAATTTGTCCAAAATGTCTTGGTATGCTGACGCCTTAAGAATTACCCTTACTGGAACTAAGGGGCCGAGCCCAGCTCCTGAAAAACAACCCCACAACATAATCTCCCCTCCACCAAATGATTTGGACCAGTGCAAAAAGCAAGGCCCATAGGAAGACGGGACTTGTATTTTTTTCATTTACAGATTTCTGTGAATGAATAATATGGATGTGTGGGTGGAGCCATGCACAGCCAAGCTGATTTAAAATCTAACAGCTGCCTTGAGGGAGAAGAAACCCCACATGCTATGGGGGGGGGGGGTAGTTTTAGGGGTGGAGGGTCCACTTGGCACCATTTTACATGCTGCACCTTAAATATTATTGTAACATGTAACATGATACTAAAGGTAGAGTAATGCCGCGTACACACGGACGGACTTTTCGGCTACAAAAGTCCGACGGACCAAATCTGGCGGACAATCCGATTGTGTGTGGGCTTCCCCGGACTTTCAGCTGACTTTTCCAAACATGAAATATGCTTCAAATCTTTACGTCGTAACTCCGCCGGACCCAGAAATCCGCTCGTCTGTACACTAGTCCGACGGACAAAAACCCACGCTAGGGCAGCTATTGGCTACTGGCTATCAACTTCCTTATTTTAGTCCGGTGTACGTCATCACGTACGAATCCGTCGGACTTTTGTGTGATCGTATGTAGGCAAGTCCGTTCGTTAGAAAGCCCGCTAAAAGTCCGTCGAAAGTCTGTCGGATGGGCTGTCGGAATTTTGTAGCCGAAAAGTCCGACCGTGTGTACGCGGCATTAGCCTTTGAGAGACAATTTGTAAAGCAAAAAAAGTTTATTGGTGCTGAGGGAAGAATTCCGACAAAAGAGCCCAGTGACTTAGCATATCCAGGTGGACATGACCTTCACACCATAATTCTTGTGGGTTGCCCTTGGCATATTTTTAGCCACCCCTTTTTGGGGGATCTGTTTGGATGTCTTAGCCATATAACACTGATTGCCTGTTCCCACATGCAAAAAATAGGGACTTTCTGTACTTGTCAAAAAATCTCTTTGGCCAGTACTTCAGTAGGCGGATCATAGCTCCGTTTAATCGTGTTGGTTGTTGTATTCTGTTGTAGGCCTGTTACCACAGTTTTTTTCTCAGGAAGGTTACCCTTCCATCATTCACTGCTTGCTACTCCAGCATGGTGAGTCCAATAAATCCCTGTGGTTTAGTAGAAATATTAGGGGTTGATTTACTAAAGAAAAACAGGTTATTCACTTTGTAAGGGAAGTTGTACTTTGCGAGGAAAGTTTCCCCAGTGCTTAGTGAATGTCCTGAAGCTTTACTGACTTCCATCATCCAATCATTTGCAAGCAAAAATGCATTTCTTTTTTCTTGCATGTGATTGGGTATGCTTTACAAAGTGTAATTTCACCACATTCATTAAGATTTGGAGAAAATTCACTTGCAAGTGAACAGCCCATTTGCCAGTAAATCAACCCTATTGTCCTTACATTTATGTGGGCAATTGTATTTAAAGTAAGGCTCAACAATCCCCTTATTCTCCAAAAAGAATCCATATACATCCACGATTTATAGCTTAACCTCCCTGGCGGTATGATTATTTCAGATTTTAGGTGCTGAAAGCGGTACCATTATTTTTGCATGGAAATGTGGCGTTTTATATTGTAGGCCTGTAATTCTTAGGAATAACTCACTGAAATCTGTCCAAACCAGAGTCTAGTATACATCCCAGGTATGATAAAGTTTGAAACACAAAATCATAAATTATAATATAATAAATAACTATAAATAATAACAAATAATAATATAATGGTAATAATACTTTTTATTCAATAAATTTTAGTAAATAATATAAATCAAAAACACTGACATTTTTTTTGGCCAAACAAGAGTGCAATATTAGTAGTCATATTGCTTTTAGTAAACGTCTCGGGTATGGAAAATTTTAAAACAGGGTACAGTGCAAAGTCCGACGTCACAGTCAGGACAGTAGAACCGGGTTTCTTTTCTGACTTTCCTTCCTGTGTCATCACGTTTAGAGCAGCAAACCACACACATCCTTGTGGGTGCTGCCTTCTTTTCTGTTGGTGGAATGTGGTCCACAAAGTGTCGACCTGTCAGACGTTCCGGGTTCACAACGCCAGCAGCACGACGTCCAGATCGAATTACAGTGGTTGGTGTTTGGTGCTTCAAAAGTATGAGTTCTGCAACTTTCCAGACGAAGTCTGCATGAATCACAGGCCTGTCACTCTTTTTTTTTAGAAGAATGAAAGCGTTCCACAGGCACTGTTCAAGAAGATGCCTGAAGATTTTTTTATAATATTTTTTTTGTTGCTTTCTCATAGCAGGGTAAAAAGTCATGGCCTGGTCAGCTCTGTCAACACCTCCCATTGTGTTGTTGTAGTCCATTACGAGTTGAGGTTTCATAACATCTTTTCCAACTTTTGTGTGTACCATGACAGTAGAGGTGTTGTGAATGGTACTCATTAGGCACACATCTTTTTTATCTCGCCATCTTAGTGCCATCATTTTGCCTTTTTGCCAGGCAACTATTTCTCCCGCAGTGAGCTTTTTTTTGGCAAAGGTTGGCGGCATGTCACGCCGGTTAGCTCTAACAGTCCCGTAAGCATCTGTCTTGTGTTGTAGAAGGAACTCATAGAGTTCTGGAGAAGTATAAAAATTATCTGTGGTTACACAGTACCCCTGATTCAACAATGGCTCAATCAAAGTGAGAACAGAAGCGGTTGCCATTCCATATTGACTGAATCTGTCGTGGAATTTCGTCCCTTTCCCGGTGTAAAGGACCGAATTCCATATATAACCAGTGCTGGCTTCACAGAGCATGAATGATTTTATGCCGAATCGCGCTCTCTTAGACGCGATGTACTGTATCCAGCTAAGTCTTCCTTTGTAGGCCATAAGACTTTCGTCAATACTGACGTCTCTGTCTGGTATATAGGTCTGCTGGAAATTTTTCTGAATAATTTGATATAAGTCCCAAATTTTTTTCAGTTTTGGAGCTGGATGAGAAGTCTCATCAAATTCGTCATTATTTTGAAAATGCAGATATTTCATTATGAGTGAAAATTGGTATTCCGACATGATGGTGCCAAAAAAAGGAGTGGCTAATATTTTGTTGGTTGTCCAGTACCACTTTTGCAGGGGTTTCCCCACCACTCCCTGGAGAATAATTAGACCCAGAAACCTCCAGATGTCCTCCTTGGTCACTGGTTCCCATTTTCTGCTCCTTGAAAACCTCTGCGGTATAGCAGCTTGTTGTTCCTGGTACCGATTGGTCTCTGTAACAATTATTTCTATGACCTCATCAGTCAAAAAGAGTTGGAGGTATCCCAAGGGGCTGTCATCTTCAACCTCCACTTTTATACCAGGCGCTCCGGTAAACGGGAATCTTGGGGGTGCTGTGTGCTCCGTACCGCAATCAATCGAGCACCAAGTCCGCACATCGCTGGGCAAAGTCGCAGGATCATCGCTAAAATCGCTTTCTGTGCCTGATGACGAACTTCCCCATGATTCGCTGTCACTCACATCTGCAAGCGATTCTGTCTCGCTGTCGCTGTTTTCCAGCAGGTCATATGTCGCTTTTGATGTTGAAGCGCGCTTTTTGGATGCCATGGTCGCTCTGCAGTTTCCAGACACAAAGTACAGTAAAACTGCAGGCAGGGGCACTGGACAAAGCACTGGGGGGCAATCTGAGGTCAATTTTTTAATATTTATTATATTTTGTAATGTAATCCAATAGGATTACAATGTGTCAGTGTGTTTGTGCTTTATACATTTTGAATTTGCCGCCAGTTCCACCCCCTGCGTCGCTACGCTCGCAGGGAACGGAAGCCAGGGCACACAGTGGATCGTGCGGAAGATCCGGCCGCCGAACACAGCGGGAGAACATCGCGGGATCCCGGAGACAAGGTGAGTCGCGTCTTCCAGGATCCAGCGATGCGGTCCCGAGTCTGGCTCGGGGTTACCGCTTTTGGTACTAAATTCTCACCCCGAGCCAGACTCGGGAATACCGCCAGGGGGGTTAACTTCACTCTCTCAATCAACATTTACTTTTTTTAATTCTTATGCTGCTAGCATTAGTAAATAGATTTTATTATTATATTATAATTACTTGTCTTAACCACTTCCGGACTGCCGCACGCCGATATACGTCCTAACTTTGAAGAGGAATAACCCCAGTATCCTTTTCTTCGGCAGGCGGTCCGGTTTGCGATAATAGTGGTCTCTGCGGCGCATTCGCCGCAAGATCACTTTTATTGGCGGCGGGAGAGAGAGCCCCCCTCCCTTCACCGCTTACCGGAGCCGTCGGCAGCGGCGGAGGCGATCAGATCCTTCTTCCTGCTAGGCATGGAGACGAGTGAGGGGAAGATGGCCCCCACCCGTCTCCATAACATTGCAGGGCAGAAGCGATGTCAAAACATCACTTCCGCCCATAGATCTTAAAGGGACATTTTTTTTTTTTTTTTTCCCAAATGACAATTTTTTTTTTTTTTTTATTGCATTTTAGGTAAATATGAGATCTGAGGTTTTTTTGACCCCAGATCTCATATTTAAGAGGTCCTGTCATGCTTTTTTTCTATTACAAGGCATGTTTACATTCCTTGTAATAGGAATAAAAGTGACACCATTTTTTTTTTTTTTAAAAAGAACAGTGTAAAAATAAAAAATACAGACAAGTTGCGTAAAGATCTTGCGAGCCACAAGTGGACCAATGCCTCTGGAATGTATACCAATTATAAATAAGCCGCAAACACTAACCACGTTTCATTTCGTGTGCATAAAAAATTATATAAATAATTGTGTCTGCGCTAAAATAAGAAAAGTATATATATAAAGGCTGTGCTGTAATAATATTTATATGGTAAAAAGGAAAACAAGGAGGAAGCAGTGTGGAGCAGAGAATGTGAGCCCTGAAGCAAAGCCTGAAGCAACAAAGGATTGGAGTTCACACCAACATACCCTGAATGAGCCCAGGAGTGGCTCCAATGCGTGTTTAGACACTGTTTCATTACCGTGTCACACGCCTAGAGGTGAGCGCAAGCACGATTGGGTGGTCACAGGAGAGCACAAAAGCATGTTTTATTGTGGACACCGTTAAGGAGAAGCATGATGGACACTAATTTTATGGACACTATATATTTGCACTTTATGTTTTGATACTAACCAGTTGATTTTTATTTTGATGTGGACACTTGATTGTTACATGATTAGCACCTGGATTTTACGTCCATAGTTATATATGTATATGTTGTTTTCCTTTTTGCATGATGCACTTTTGAGTATATTTCTACAGAAGGATCGCACTTACTATATGTATCTGTTTTTTACTGGCACAATTTGTTTTTTACTGGCACAATTTTTGGTTTTACCATATTAATATTATTACAGCACAGCCTTTATATATATACTTTATTTATTTTAGCGCAGACACAATTATTTATATAATTAAAAAAAAAAAAAAAAATGTAATCTCTAAGGTGTTAGAAAAAACATGTATAATGTTTGGGGGTTCTAAGTAATTTTCTAGCAAAAAAAAAATCTCAGAAAGAGGCTGGGTCCTTACGTGGTTAAACCTGTTTTTGTTTTAGGCTCTGCTCACACATGCTGCGGCCATGGCTCACAGCATGGGGTCTGGTGCTTCCCTGTTCAGTGATTCAGGTGCGAATCAGGTGCAAATTTTTGCCTGAATTTGTACCTGAATCTGACCAGAAGATGAACAGGACCCTTCTTCAATGTTGACTGTGGCCACCCTGGAGCTGTGAAAACCGACTCCATTGAGAGCCGATCACATTCTCCTGTCATGCAAATTGGGTGTGGGGAAACCCACATCCAATTCACATATATATGAGAACCTAGCCTTACATTCCTTCAGTTACTTTCTGGTTTCCAGGCCTAGGCAAATGATGTCATACATCCCAGGAGTCTTCAGAAGGGAGGAGGGATTTTCTCAGCTAAGCACACCCTCCTGCCTGCATTCCTAAGCTAAGGGCAGATGGATTCCAGGAAGTACATGCTACAAAAATCATCTGCCCTTAATCATGTTGGCCACAGCCAGAAATGCTAGGGGGGTATTTTTCAAAGTTATTTCTCAGCAAAATAAAGCATGGAGGCATGGATGGGTGAGATTGCATTAAATATTAAAAATGAATAAAATAGCTTTTTGGTTTGTGGTGCTCAGATCCAGTGTAGTTCCACAATAATGGTCATGTAATCTATTATTCATGAAATTGTTTCTTACTGTGTTTTTTTGGCCTCCTTGTAAAGTCCACCGTGAGCAATCAAACTTCTTATTTCCACTCAATTCCACTTGTTTGGAACAAGCAATGTACGATGGTTGTGGTCATGTGTACTGTTCGATGCACACTAAAAATCTAATAGTCCATAGTCCCTAACCCATCTCAGGAGTGAACAAGAGCGGATGGCTACATTCCTACATACTTTGGGACCATGGAGAACAAATGTAGCCACCCTCCAACAGTAAGTCGGATCACAGAAAAAACAGAATTTGGAGGTTTGGAGGAAGCTGAGAGCAATAGAACTTTTCTAAGATAAAGTATAACTAAAACAAACTTTTTTTTTACTAGTTTTGGATAGAGTGGAGAGGAATTAGAGCCCCTGTTAAGTTTTTATTGCTGGCTGTGCCCCATTAAAGAGATTCACGCTCTCTTTATTTTTCTTGTTTACCATTATTATTGAAAGCGAAAGTAAAAAATCCTATTTTTGGGTTGTCCCCAGAACAGTAAGAGATGGGACATCTTCCAATGGGGACACTACATCTGGTGACAACCAGGGATTCCCTCACTTTGTAGGGATTTCCTCCCACCTCTTTTTTTGGGTATTGGACAGAAAATGAAGGGTAATTTCCCCAATGGGACACAGATGGCGAAAACAAACCTGACAGGGGTTATAACTCTCTAAAATGAAAAAAAAAAAAGTTTTGACTTTAGTTTTACTTAACCACTTCCAGAACTATAAGAAAAACCTTTTTTTTTCATTTTGGGTAGACCAAGGGAGGGTTATAACCCCTGTTAGATTGTTTTTTGCCATCTGTGCGCCATTGCTAAGATTTCTCTTCAGTTCCTGTACCATAGCCAAATGGGAAGTGGGAGGAAACCCCTGCAAATTAAAGAGACTTTTCTGGGGACCCCAAGGTCACAAGAACTAGTGCCCCCATTAGTAGATTTCCCATCTATTACTTTTCTGGGGACAACCCGAAATTTGGAATTCTCTTTTACTTTCACTTTCAGTGATAATGGTAAACAGGCCAAATAGAGTTTGTGAATCTCTTTAATGGGAGCACAAACAGTAATACAAACCTAATAAATGTTCTAATCCCTCTCCACTCCATCCAAAAAAAAAAAACAAACAAAAAAAAGTTTTGCCTTTGGTAATACTTTAAAGAATACATACCTGAATAGATTTTTTTAACTGTCACTTTAACTGTATTTTAACCGCTTCCCGACCAGCGCATGCCGATATAGATAGAATGGTACTGGTGGGCAAAAGGGGGTACAGGTACGTCCCCTTCAAGAAGCGCCCGCCGCGTTCTCCGTGACCGTGACTCGATGTCCGCCGGGTGCCATGTCACGGAGAGGTAGAATGGGGAGATGCTTTTGTAAACAAAGCATTTCCCCGTTCTGCCTAGTGGCAGGACAAAGATCACAGCTCCCTGTCATCGAGAGCTGTGATCGCTGTCATGTGTGTTGTAGACCCTCCCCCCCACAGTTAGAATCACTCCCTAGGACACATTTAACCCCTTCATCGCCCCTAGTGGTTAACCCCTTCACTGCCAGTATCATTTACACAGTAATCAATGCATTTTTATAGCACTGATCACTGTGTAAATGTCAATGGTCCCAAAATAGTGTAAAAAATGTCCGATGTGTCCGCCATAATGTTGCAGTCCCGATAAAAATCGCAGATCGCCGCCATTACTAATAAAAAATAAATAAAAATGCCATAAAACTATCCCCTATTTTGTAGACGCTATAACTTTTGCGCAAACCAATCAATATATGCTTATTGTGATTTTTTTTACCAAAAATATGTAGAAGAATACATATCGGCCTAAACTAAGGAATATTTTTTTTTATATATTTTTAGGGGATATTTATTATAGCAAAAAGTAAAAAATAATGCATTTTTTTCAAAATTGTCGCTTTTTTTGTTTATAGCGCAAAAAATAAAAACTGCAGAGATGATCAAATACCACCAAAAGAAAGCTCTATTTGTGAGGAAAAAAGGACATCAATTTTGTTTGGGTACAACGTCGCTCGACTGCGCAATTGTCAGTTAAAGGGATGCAGTGCCGAATCGCAAAAAGTGCTATGGTCAGGAAGGGGGTAAATCCTTCCGGGAATGAAGTGGTTAAATGTGATTTTTTTTCTTGGTAACCTGCTACATATTCTGCACAAAACAAACTGTTATATAGAAAACAGGACAAGAGGGACTTTTATGGACTTTTTAGGCACAAATCTAACAAATTAATTAAAAAGTGTTATTTTATTAGAAAAATACATGACAGACAAAAAAACATATTGTCTAAAAACACACCACAACATGTGTGTATATTTAAAAACGCTCGCTATACAGCACCATCTATAATGTATTGTTCGGACGTCTGGGTATACTTTCCACAATAGGATCAGTCCGACATGGTGACTTGATAGCGGGTCTATAGTCAGTCCAGATCACATAGTTCTTGAATACTCGACATGTTTCGCGTAAGGTTACGCTTCTTCAGGAGCGATACAAGATGTGTTGTGGCTATCAGAACATATAAACATAGCAAAAACATAAATGATTAATACACTATATATGGTCACAAAGCAGACGTCTCTAATGACGCCACATAAATAATATTTGAAAAAGTAAATGCTGGTTCAGGCGGAGCAACAGTGGGCGCGCCAACCAAGGAGGCGATGAAGGGCTAGCTACGGGGGCGTACACAACATGATCTTCTATGATGTTAAAAATATATAGCCGTAGGGAGAGTTCATATAATGGGTGCAAAATTCGTTCCAATGTTTGAAAAAATAGAGGGAGAGAAAAAAGGGGGGGAAAAAAAGGGAAAAATGGGAGGGGGAGGGAAAAGAGGGGGGGAGGAAAAGGGGGGAGGGGGGGGGGAAGAAACAGGAAGGGAGGAAAGGGAGAGGGGGGAAGGAAGGAAATGAAAGAGGAAGGAAAAAAGAGGAAAAAGTTGGAGGGAATACTCACATTGTAAAAACCGTATAGAAATATATCAAGGATAATGAACCACAAGCCCAGACAGGGGCCGGAAAATCGGCAAACAGATATGTCTGAGGACACGTCGAAATATATGCAGGCTGGTGCTAATTAGATTACATAGGCCCGTTCCTAAAAAGGAGATAGTAAATTTGTAGTAACAGATAAGCACATATGAGTATGAGGGGGGTAGTATATGTCAACTGACACTGCCCCCACCATATTCTCATAACACTTACCAATCTTAGGGTTTTTTGCAGATTTAACTATTTATTCTTTCTCCATGCGACTATGGATTGGAGCTCAGGTGCTCCTAGATAGGGGGTAATCAAAAGTCTATTGTAGCCAAGTGCAATCTACCAAGGATCTTTCCTAAGATATAAACAAGTGCATAGAAGAGAAAGGAGGGGGATGGTAAAAAGATAAATATATTTTACATATAAATGTAACACCATGCTCAGTGTCTGGCCATTGTATATTGTAGGAAACAGAAGAGGTACCTGCATGAGATGAAGAAAAAACGACGATCTCCGGCGTGTAGTGACCTGCCTGGGGCTGGAGCGGAGTGCACACAATGACAGGACGCCGTCCTATTTGTGTGCACGTCCCGTCCGTCGTCAACCAATCGGCGGCGCCGACGTGACGTCATCCGGACCGGCCGAATGCTCGCAGTGCGCGTGCGCGCCGCCCACACACGAAAGCGCCGTCCAAGACGGGCGGCGCCTCCAGTGAGGAAAGCAACACACGCCCACCGCGAGCTACACCAGCCGGCACAAGTGTTGTACCAGCTGCTGTAAGCGCCACATCAGAGAGAACTGGTGTGACGCTGGGCGGCCGCATAGCAGCCAAGAACTCACCACCAGGTGGCGCACACACATATGCTCCGCACAAGCTCAGCAACACCAAAATAAATACATATACAAGAGTGAAAGCTTCAACATAGAAAAAAATTTTTTTTGAGAGGATTCTAGCTCTCGGATGTATAGCTCAAAAAAACCGCAGTATACACATGAGGGTTGCTAGCTGTGGGTTCAAGCCACAGTGAAACCCTTATTGTGTAATATATACATATAAATATTTAATGTATAAACATACCTATAAAGTACAAAGAGTAAAAAGAAAAGAAATTGGACTTAAATAGCGAAACAAACTGTTACCTCCGCCATTTTTAGACTTACCTATAGATTTCAGAGGCTGCTGATTGTTTCAGCATTTGTGCTGACTTTTTGTCTACAGGGTGAATGTTGGCAAGGAAAGCAATATCAGCAGCCTGAAATAACATACACAGAACTTTACAAACAGATTACTACACTTAAGTATCTCTTCTAGTTTAAACAACAGTAAAAAAAGACCAGCGCTGTTAACTATTTGGTGCAGCTTGTCCTCCTCCTATTTATATAAGAATGAAGGTACTAAATATTAACATACTTGGATATACTGAATATAGGCATTGTTACATGAAATTTAGTAACTAAGAATCATCTAGAAAAGGCAAGACCAATAAAAAAATTATAATTCTAAGGGTAGATCTTTTATTGGAACCCTGTACAAATTCACATTTTACCATCTTACCTTTATTTATCTGTGCTCAAATATAAATAATATGCACAGTAGTGATTAAAGCAGCATCAAAGCCAAACAAAAAATTCATATTATTGCAGCTTACTAATTCCTAAATGTGGTGGCTGCATTTGTTTGTTTGTTTTTTTTGTCTTTCTTTTCTATATTTTAATCTGGTGATCTGGCCAGTAAGTCTGTTATTTTTATTTTTCAACTTCTTTTAACAGACCAATCTGTCCAGACAAAGTAGCCATTTAAAGGGGTTGTAAACCCTTGTGTTTTTCACCTTAATGCATCTTATGCATTAAGGTGAAAAAACGTCTGTCACCGACAACCCCCCCCCCCCCCCCATTTTAATCATCTGAGAGAAAAATACCCCCTTAATGGGACTTTGAAAAACCACCAACACTGATTATATGTAAAAAAAAAACTTGTTTATGTATTATTGCTCAAGTGTTAAAAGATTAGACAGGTGAACAAATATAAAAAGACGTGTAGCGTCTGGTGGTGCATACAACAAACATGGCAAAACACAAAAGCCAAACAAATTACAAAATGACACTGATGCGCTCCGCAGGGTAAAGACCCTGATATGCGACGCGTTTCCATTTTTTTTACACCTTCGTCAGGGGTACAGGATGGAGAATGGTCACACATATTAGCTCAATTGGAGCCGTTCATATCAGGAGCTTGAAAAATCGGATGTCAAGAAAGGCACAGGACGCCGTTCAAACAAACATTATTGGCTTGAAGAAATCAGTTCTCACAACGGTATAATAGCAGGTGTGTGACAGTGATTAGGTTTCAGGAGTGAATGCTTTAGGAGGGCAAATAAGGACAGAGGCAGACCAGAGCCCCAAATAGAGTTACCAGGTTAGCATATATTAGCCAATGGTCCCTGACTCCCTGTGCCCTATGATAAGGTTATGAAAGTACAAGACGTCGCCCCCGTGTAACTGTGCCTGCTGCAGGCACAGTTACACAGGGTGACGTCTTGTACACCTGGTAGCTCTATTTGAGGCTCTGGTCTGCCTCCATCCTTATTTGCCCTCTTAAAGCATTCACTGCTGAAACCCAATCACTGTCACATATACCGTTGGGAGAACTGATTTCTTCAAGTCAACAATGTTTGTTTGAACGTCCTGTGCCTTTCTTGACGTCCTGTGCCTTTCTTGACATCCGATTTTGCAAGCTCCTGATATGGAATCGCTCCAATTGAGCTAATATATGTGACCATTCTCCATCCTGTACCCCTGATGAAGGTGTAAAAAATGGAAACCTGTCGGATATTAGGGTCTTTACCCTTCGGAGAGCATCAGTGTCATTTTGTAATTTGTTTGGCTTTTGTGTTTTGCCATGTTTGTTGTATGCACCGCCAGACGCTACGCGTCTTTTTATATTTGTTTACCGGTCTAATTTTTTAACATTTGTGCAATAATAAATAAATTACAACTAATCAGTGTTGGTGGACTTTCAAAGTCCCATCAAGGGTATATTTTTCTCTTGATTTGTCTAATCAGGGATGGGACCACCACACTTTTCCTGACATGGTGGAAGCCTCTCCTTTTTTCTATTTTACTCATCTGAGCCCCGTAATTCCCACGCTGGAGATGCGCTCTTCCCCTCTGCCTGTTGTCTTGGCTCTTGATTGGATAGATTGATAGCAGTGCAGCCATTGGCTCCCGATGCCATCAATCTAATACAATGATGCGGGGGGCGGGGCCGAGTCCAGCTTTCTGCATCTATGGACGCAAGCAGACCCAGCAAGCACCTCCCATTCTCGCGCATGCACAGTGCGTCACAAGCGTGTCCTGCAGAAAATAAATGCC
Organism: Lithobates clamitans; assembly: GCA_037952925.1. Classification (NCBI taxonomy): domain Eukaryota; kingdom Metazoa; phylum Chordata; class Amphibia; order Anura; family Ranidae; genus Lithobates; species Lithobates clamitans. Next base: position 2,396,977 of record JBBGZY010000100.1, on the reverse strand, counting down.
CCTTGACAGAACTCATTTAAAATTGCTCTTTAAGTTTACATGTGATGTTTCCCCGCCTGCTTTTTACAAAAGAATAATAAATCTCCATCCGCCTCCGACACTGCCGATTAGGGTAGGGTAACTATGGCAACTCATCTCCCAGGAGCTAAATCATAAAATAGCTAAATCAATATTAGCATGTAAAAGAGCAATGCGTGTAAAATGTGGGTGGAACTCCACTTTAAAGCTGTCCATACATGGATCAGTTTTTTCGATCAGCCTGTTGGCTGGCTCAACAGATCCTGCCATCCACACAAGTAAAGAGGATGGAGGAATTCTCCCCGCTGTGCTATTGTATTCTGACAGCAGATCCTCCTCTGCTATCAGAATACACTCTTTAGCGCTGCAGCTGAGTGGATCAAACAAAAATTTTCCAAGACTATTTCTGAGAAGTCGATTATTAGCTTAATGCCTCGTGAACAGGAACAGTCATAGATGGATCAAAATTCGTCTGATCCCTGCTGTACTGGATACATTTTGGTTCATCTATGGCCAGCTTATGACAGGAAGTGTGTTATTGGCTATCAGCTCACCAAGTGAAAAAAAGCCTAAAAAAAAAAAAACGATTGCAGCCATCACATTTAAGAATTGGTAAGCTGTTTAATACCGCTTTAATCACTACTGTGCATATTATAGATATCTCAGCACTCTAAAGATGAATAAAAGTAAGATGATTACATGTGATTCTGTTCACATACAGCCTATGTAAAATTTACAGGGGTTCCAATTAAAGATCTACTCATAGAATTATCAGTTTGTATTAGTCTTGTCTGTTCCAGATGATTCTTAGTTGCCCCCCCCCCCCTGTCACAGCTTTTGATTGACAGGAGCGTGAGTTAGTTCCTGTCTAAATTAACCTCAGTATGTATGAATGGTATATGAATGTTAGTTAGGGACCTTAGATTGTAAGCTCCTTGAGGGTAGTGACCAATGTGAATGTACAATGTATATATAAAGCGCTGCATAAATTTACGGTGCTATATAAGTACCTTAAATAATAATAATAATAATAATAATAATAGAGACTATATACTGTGAGTACCTTAAATAAATATTGTTTACCCCAGTAATAAAATGTACATTGTCTGGACAGGACTGTGCAATTCTACAAGGGAGTATTAAAAGTGATACAAAGGTTACATATTCTTGCAAATAATGTACTGTAACTGTTTTTTTCATGCCCCAGGCTTAGTCATATATCATTTTGTTATGAGGTATGGTATTCCAAAACTTCATAAAGCACAATTTGTCATTCAGAGATGACTGAAACCTCATTGAAAACGCATATGGATTTTTGGAACTTTGATTAAAGTGGAGCAGGGCCCTCTGATTCCTACTGTATCAAAGTGTATTGTATTTGTACTGTCTACCCTCAAGTTGTAAAGCGCTACGTAAACTGTTGGCGCTATATATATCCTGTATAATAATAATAATAATAATAATAAATATGTAAGAACTTTAAAACAGGTGACAGCTAAGCTACAAAATAATGTGGAGCATCATAAAAAAATATATGTCCTAATAGATGTATATGTTTCTACTTTGTATAATATTGGTTTACTGTTTTACTTGTCCATTTTTGCTTTCCCACCTGTTGTAATATATTTGTATACATATACAGTATATATTTTTTGTTTTATGTGGGAATAGTTTAACCACTTGGTGCCCACGCTATAGCTGAAAAATGGCTACAGCGCGGGCTTAAAATGCCGGAAGGATGTCCATGTACGTCCTCCCGTTCTTGCACTGCTGGCTCACACCCTAGGGCACAGGGCTGGCACGCTCTGTGACCACCTAGTCCTTGGGACCCGGCTGATCACTGATTGAGGTAAAGGGCCAATCACAATGGGCCCTTTACCATGTGATCAGCTGTCAGCCAATGACAGCTGATCGCAGAAGTAAATAGAAGCTGGTTAGTGTGAAGAAAAAGCAGAAAGCCATTAACTGGCTTCTGTTAGAGGGACATTGGTCCCCTTATTGCCCACCAGTGCTGCTAATAAGTATCCTCTAGTGCTGCTAATCAGTGTCTACCAGTGCCATATATTAGTGCCCATCTGTACTGCTAATCAGTGCCCACCAGTGCCACCTATCAGTGCCCATCAGTGCCGCCAATCAGTGCCCATCACTGCCTCATCATCAGTGTCACTTATCAGTGCTGCCTATCAGTGCCTCCTACCAATGCCTATCAGTGCCCATCAGTGCCACCTATCAGTGCCCCTCAGTGCCACCTATGAGTGCCCACCAGTGCCGCCTTATCAGTGCCCATCAGTGTCACCTATCAGTGCCCACCACTTCCACCTATCGGTGCCCAACAGTGCAGCCTATCAGTGCCCATCAGCAAAGGAGAAAAATTATCTGTTTGCAAACTTTTATGGCAAAATATGAAAAACATTTTTTTTTTCAAAATTTTCTGTCTTTTTTTGTTTGTTTACCAAAAAATAAAATACCCAGTGGTGATTAATTACCACCAAAACAAAGCTCTATTTGTGTGAAAAAAAAGATAATACTTTTGTTTGCATGCAGGGTTACATGACCGCGCAATTGTCATTTAAAATGTGACAGCGCTGAAAGCTGAAAATTGGCCTGGGCGGGAAGGGGGTATAAGTGCCCAGTAAGCAAGTGGTTAAATTGCTTTATAAGACGTTATTAACTGTTTAAGCTCTAGAGCCAGCTTCATATAAATTTGACAATATTTTTGTTATCTTAATATAATTTCTATTTTTGATGGGGTTTTTTTTTACATGCTATATGTGTTTTTTTAACAGTTATGCTGCAAAAATGAATTACTGAAACATGAAAAACATGTTTTGTACAATCAATCTTTTTTTTTCCGCTTTGACTAGACAGGATCAAGCAACCTTCTCACATCCGTGGGTCCTCCTCAATGCATCCTCTCTTATTCCCACCCTTTCCAATTCAATTGACTCTATTTACTGTATTATAGTACTACTGTATCATTATGCAGTATTACATACCAATAATACATTGTCAATAAATTATTAATTAATACAGGATGTGCATATAACACAGGATTCACAGAGCATTATGGGGTTTCCTCATATATTTGCTTGTTGTAACTCTGCAAGGAGCCATGCAGAGTAGGAGTAGTGGTGATTTGGAGAGGTTAAGTAAGACCTATACCACTCACCCTCTGCTTCTCTTATGTTTGCTAGTTTTATCTGGATTTTTTTTACTTTGAAACATTAATTGCAAAGTTTTAAGAAACATAAAAAAAAATCATAATTATAAATATTTTGAGTACTTGACATAATAAAGTTTAAGCTCATTTTTAAAGTTTTTACTAACTTTAAAATGTATCTACACAAAAGTAGCCAATGGCTTTTTTTTGCATTTTTCCTCTCAGCATAAAACATTAAAAAATCTACATATCTCTACTGCACTTGTTTATAACAGATGCACTGATGAAAGCTGCATTAAGCAAAATAGATGGGCAATGGAAACTTTGGTAAATTATGCATATGTAGTGTAAACAATATACATCCTAAAGACTTCTAGAGAGTATATTTTAAATTGAAAATAAGATTATCACTTTCTGCGTGGCTACGCTTATCTAATTTGGGATGTAGGTTTTTCAGGTGACTTGAATGCTATTTATGTTATATTACCTTTTTATCTAACTTAGAGTGTATTCCCTGGAGTTAAATTTCACGATGAAATAAACATAGAACTGGTTAGTAAATGCAGTGTGTTCTGTTGTATTTGCTACCATCTACACTCTCAAAAATGTAGATTAAATACTTATTATCTGAATGACTGCACACATTCAGTTTGAAAACAAATGCAAGCTTTTATGTTTAGACATTACATCATGTTACATTGTATCAACTCCAATGGCCTTATGCAACCCTCTGTAGCCCTCTGTAAACCTGAGATCCCTTTATAGTTTTTCCACTAATAATAATTTTAGGGATTTCAAGGTATAAGTATACTAAACTTTTCTTTTGTGTCCTGCACATTTATTTGCCTTATTCCATAAAGCTTAGTTGTTAATTTAATGGATTGTCTTGTATCAAACAAAATCTGCCATTTATAAAGATTAATAATTAGAATTACTATTAGTATTTTGTGCAGAGAGAAAGAGGTTAACCACTTGTCGACCGCCTAATGTACATGTATTGTGGCAGGTCGGCACTATTGTGCGAAGTCACATACCATTACGTAATTTCGTGCAATAACCACTAGGGGGCGCGCTCACACCGCTTGAGACGTGATCACGTGCTGATTGGACAGAGGGGGAGCCAATCAGCATGTCTGACGGACCTGATGTCCGTTAACCACACGCGATCATTACGGAGAGAGGCAGAACGGCGGTCTGCCTATGTAAACAAGGGTGAAGATTGCTAAGCAGGAACATGGATCTCTGTCTTCCCCCAGTCAGAGCAACCCCAACACAGTTAGCAAGCACCCCCTAGGGACACATTTAACCCTTTGATCGCCCCTGATGTTAATCCCTTCCCTGCAAGTGTCATTAGTACAGTACCAGTGCATATAAGTTCTGATCACTGTAGTAATGTCACTGGTTCCCCAAAAAGTGGCAAAAATGTCAGTTAGATGTCCAATTTGTCGGTCGCAATGTTGCAGTCCCACTAAGAATCCCTGATCGCCGCCATTACTAGTAAAAAAAATAAAAATAAATAAAAATGTTTTAAAAATATCCAAATATAGTTTGTAGACATGATAACTTTTGCAAACCAATCAATATATGCCTATTGGGATTTTTTTACCAATACATATTGGCCTAAACTGAGTGAAGAAATGAAGAAATTTGATTTTTTACATTTTTATTGGATGTGTTTTATAGCAGAAAGTGAAAAATATTGTTTTTTCTTTTTTTCAAAATTTACGCTCTTTTTTTGTTTGTATCGCAAAAAATAAAAACCACAGAGGTGATCAAATACCACCAAAAGAAAGCTCTATTTGTGGGGAAAAGGACATCAATTTTATTTGGGTACAGCGTTGCACGACCGCGCAATTGTCCGTTAAAGTAATTCAGTGCCGGATCGAAAAAAAAATGGCCTGGTCATTAAAGGGGTAAAACATTCCAGGGCTGAATTGGTTAATAAATGCATTCTATTTTCAGAATCACAAGTTACCCACATCAGAAATTTTCTTGGTTCTACCTCTGAAATCCAATGTAACTTGAGGGCAGGGCATCACTGATGTAGCTCCAAATGTGGCATGACAAATCTGCAACGTTAGGTTGAACTTTCTTTTATTATGAATGAAATGTACTGGCAGTTCTGGCTGGGAACTGCAAAATGTTGTGTCTGGATGCAGCTTTTTTTGACATGTCAAATGTTCTTCCCTAACTTTATTTGAAACCTTGTCTAATATTGTAGCTGGGCTAGCTAGTTTTACCGTAAAGCGACAGGTAAAAAGGACGATCAAAGAGGATACAAAAATTCTATGATTGTAAAACTTTAGATAGTATTGTATTTTATGTTGCGAAAATGTCATTACATTATTTTGACAAGCAGCAAATGGGAGTACTCCTGCAAGTGTCAAACACTAAATAGGTTTCAGGGGCCAGCATAATGACTCCGAAGGGTCTATTTATAGTTTTCAAAAAATATGCACTCAATTTTTACCCAGGATTCAAACATTTTTTTCCCCTATAAAATTCATCAAGTATAAGAGCATGGTATTGATTTTGATGGTAAATACGCGCTGTTTGTAATTTAGCAGCAATTCTTATTTCTATTTTTTTTTTGTGTGGGGTACCCCTTGACATTTATACTTGACTCTCATCAAGGGTGTTTTTTTCTGTGGGGGGTCCCTGACTAACATCTATAGCAGACCTTCATTTAGGATAAGGGTCTGGTAAAGATAAGGGGATTCACACCTGCTTTGTTAAACAAAATAAAGCAGCTGAAAATTTTATTTTTACAGGCAGTTTAAATGTTTTTTCTTTTCTTTGTAAATGTCACTTTGTTGCAGTAAACTGTACACATGCAACCCGAGTAAGTCATTTAACCCTTTCCCTGCCAGAGATGTTTTTTTTTCATTTGAGTTAAAATTTTAGGCCTGGAGATTAGTTAAAATCAGCCATAATCATATATTTTCTGAAATTTACTGTAAAAAATTATTTTAGCGCATACAAACACAATATTTTACCCAGTTTTCGGTAAAATATAAAATAGAAGTTTGCATCACATAGCTATCATGTCAAGCCTTAAAGTGAAGTTCCACCCAAAAGTGGAACTTCCACTCATTTATCTCCCCCCCCCCCTCTGGTGCCACATTTGGCACCTTTCAGGGGGATCGGATACCTATTTATGACGGGTATCCTGTCATCAATTCTGGGAGATCTTGCCGGAGCAAATTACACCAGCAGCTCGGCTCCCTCCTCCTCCCCCCTCCTTCCCCCCACCGTTGGGCCAGTAGGAGAGAGGGGCTTAGCCTCGCGCATCCGCAGTAGGGTTCCCGGCATGAAGCCGTAAGGCTACACTGCCGGGTTCCCTCATCCGCAATGGCAGAGGCAGCACCTGACAGCTGATGGAAACATCAGCTGCAGTGCCGACATCGCTGGACTCCAGGACAGGTAAATGTCCTATTATTAAAATTCAGAAGCTGCAGTATGTGTAGCTGCTGGCTTTAAATTTTTGCAGGGATAGGCAGACCTCCACTTTAACATTTAGTGCTTCTGTGAAATGGTGACAAACTCTGGTACCCAAAGATAACAATAGGCAATGCTTTAAATGCCTTTATAGATCATCAGTGTGGAGTTAACCCTGAATGATGGCCCTAGAATTATTGCTCTCACTCCAGGATGTGGGCTGATATGTATCATGGGTAGCACAATTTGTCTTTTGTAGCTACAGCTTTTAGACCCCAGTGATATCCTAGGGACCCCAGTTAGGCTGTTCGAACACAAACGGTGCTTGATCAGCTTCATCCCCAGCCAGTGCTGCCCGAATGATAGCTCTGAACCAGGAAGTGATGTAATACACATCACTTCCTGGGTTCATCCACCAAGGGGAAGATCAGCAATGGGATGTGTGCTGAGCTCCCTCCTCAGTCTCAGGCCTGCAAGGGGGACAGTGTTAGTTGGGACAAAAGATTTCCCAGCACACTTACCAGCCAGCCTGCAACACAACCAAATTGACCCTTTCTAACAATTCACATTAAGAAAAAAGGGTTTTGTGTGCAAACATTTGAAAAGATATGTGTAGGCCACTGTGTCCATGTCAAGGCTCCTCTGTATATTGTGTTTCTAACTCTAATTTTCAGAGTCTCCGAAGCTTTTAGCTGCCATTGTGCATTTGCTGGGCATTATGCGCATCCCTGTGCCTTTAACGAGGGGTGGGCTCCCTATTAGCACACCTGCCCTGATTCTATCCACTGCTATATGTGCTCCAACTTTGGAGTGTACTGGGAAATCCTTTTTTTTGTGATGTGCTTTGCCCTTCCATTTGCACCTTACTACAAAGCTATTTATAGGTTGGGGTGGTTGCCATTTTTTTGTAGATTTGGAAGCTGGGATACATGGTGGGAGGAGGGGGTCACCTGGGGGGTGTGGTACTTTCTGGTTCTCATGTAAGTTATCAGCCCCCTTTACAGCCGTTCAAATCGCTTCCACCACAAAGCTGGCAGCCAGCTTGACAAGTATATATTCTACAGTGTGTGTTTGCTGCTGTTGAAATAAGGCGAATTTTTAAAACTTTTTTTTCATTGGTACATGTCCCCCCAGGGCAGTGTCCATCTCCCCATGCCCATGTGTTTGTCACTTTGATATAGTACATTGTACAAATGCACCACTTCAGAGGCAGGTTTAGGGCATTCCCAAAGCATGTTAGTTAACCTCCCTGGCGGTTTTCCCGAGTGTGGCTCGGGGTTAAATTTCAGTACCATTAGCGGTAACCCCGAGCCACACTCAGGATTGCATTTCAGTATCCTGGTGCAGGTTACTTACCTTGTCCCCAGGATCCTGCGATGCCCCCCCCCCCCCCCCCGCGGGCTGTGTCCTCTGCCCGATGCCTCTGTGTGTCGGGCTCTGTTCCCTGCGAGCATCGTGACGAATGGGGGTGTAGCCCGGCGGCAAATTAAAAAAAATAGAAAATTCATAACACATACAGTACACTGTATTCTTACAGATTGCAGTACTGTATCAAATCATTTCACATCCCTTTTGTCCCCAGTGCTTTGTCCAATGCCCTGCGTGCAGTTTTATATTATAAATACTGTTCTTTCTGCCTGGAAACTTGAGATTGTCCATAGCAACTAAAAAGTGTCCCTTTACATCAAAAGCGGTTTTAGACCAGCTAGAAAACAATTGAGCTATAGTGAATCGTGGGAAAATTAATTTTATTACTATTATATTATTATTTTTTTATAATTATTTATAGTTATTTATTATAATATAATTTATGATTTTGTGTTTCAAACTTTATCATACCCAGGATATCTACTAGACTCTTGTTTGGACAGATTTAAAGTAAGTGTGTTATTGCTAATAATTACAGGCCTACAATATAAAACGCCAAATTCCTATGCAAAACAATTGTACCGTTTTGAGACGCAAAAATCTGACATAATCATACCGCCAGGGAGGCTACAGGAGTTTTTGCATTTTTTATATTGTACTTGTATAAGGAGCTGCTCTTTGCTTAACGAAATTTAAACATTTTATTTTTTGCTTTGGTACATATTTCCCAGGGCATTGCCCAGCTCCCCTTGCCCTTTGTTTGACAATTATTTACCTATTAACATTGAAAATGGCTTGAATTGATTTTAAAGATGACTTCTATGGGGTTTTAATTAACATTTAAACGTCAGTGCAGTTCAGTGAACGTCCTGCGAACCTAGGCGTGTTCAGCTCATCACTACTGATGAATTCATCAAGAATATTAAATAATATATTATCCTATCATTTTATATTCCTTATATGTGCATGTTGTACCATGTATTTGTGTTAAAGGCTAAATTCACCTTTGGGACATGTTACATGGATTATGGATACATGTTTCGCTAACTGTTTCCATATTATCTGATGACCATGTTTTACAATCTGACAACCAACATATTACTGAATGGAATGAATTTACAATTTGATAGATATCAAACATGATATTGATCTCATGTCTATTCTTCTTGATGTAATGTGTCCCCTTAGCTTTCTGAAATTTCAGGCAATTTCTTGTACATTTAGGTATGTGCTTGTTATGAGTGTAATTTTATTATAGTGGGAATTTTTAAAAATATGAATAGCATTTGAGAGCTGGGTTGTTTGAAAAGGGCAGCGTCAGATCAGGCAGAGCATAACCTAACTATTTTTTGTTCTAAATGGAAAGGATTAAGGACTCTGCTAGATGTTTTATGACATAAAAATTTTCTAAATCACTTAATTAAAAAAACTGTTGTTTACAACAGCTAACAGTGTGCTGGCTTTCCAGACTCCTTTTAATGGGTTTAATGACATTATGCCCGTACCCTGTCAAAATGATGTGATTGGATTGCTGTAGGATATTTTATCATAGCCTGCTTCATGTTCCGGGCTTTGTGTGTGCCAGTGATGGGTTCTATGAAATTTGTCTCACACACAATTAAAGTGATGGTAAAGTCTCATTTTTTTCTATTAAAATAACAAACATATTATACTTACCTCCTCTGTGCGGTGGTTTTGCACAGAGCAGCCCAGATTCTCCTCTTCTTGGGTCTCTGGCTGGAGCTCCTGGCCCCTGCCTCCTGTTGAGTGTCCCCACAGAAAGCAGCTTGCTATGGGGGCACCCGAGCTGCAGTTCCGTGTATCCATTCAGACAAGGAGCTGCTATTCGCCCCCCTCTCTCTCCTGTTTGGCTAACTGAGCCAATGGCGCCCCTGCTGTGTCTCAGCCAATCAGGAGAGAGAGCCCCGGGAGGCTGAGGCACTCGTGGACATCACTGGACAGAAATGGAGCTCAGGTAAGTATTAGGGAGGCTGAGGGAGGCTCCTGCACACAGAAGGCTTTTTATCTTAATGCAAAGAATGTATTAAGATAAAAAACCTTCTGACTTTTAATTTTTTTATATCTGTTTGTTTGTCGCTGACTTGTGCACTTTGGAGAAACAAGGGTGTACTTTACTCAGTATGACCCCCATTTTCTTGACTCAGTTTGAGATTCATAATACCTCATTATTGTCACACCATTCTTTAATAACACTACTCACATGAAAACCCAGCAACACTAGCCATTTTGGGGAAAAGAGAGCTAGAGAGCTGGTAATTGATAAACTAAGTGCACAGTTTACCAATTACCAAACTAGTGTTCAGCCAACAATTATTTTTCAGTATTAGATTTAATTAACCTTCTGGAATTGTTATATCAAGTTATTTTGTGTGGGTCTTGTCGAAGTGACATTTAACCATTAAAGAATATGTAAACCCATTATTTCATATTCCTGATATGTGCCTGTTGTACCATGTACTTGTATGAAAAAGTATCCTGTTCTCTTTGTATTGCTTCCTTTTTGCGAAACCCCTGGTGTTCCTGCCAGTCCTTCTGCTTTCCTATTAAAAACTGACCACACTAAACAGGAGAACACACCATGGTCAGTTCTCTAGCTATGCTGGGACCTCAGCCTGCTCTCCTCCAATGCACAGCCTTGCACAGCTTATCACTGGGGAGCTCAGTGTGTTTCTGATTCTTCTCCCCCAGCTCGTATGCAGCTAAGAACAGGGGGAATGTGATCACTTATAAAAAAAAAGGGAAAACATTGCTTTTCATTTATGTTTGAAACTGAATAGGTTATTTTACAAGGTGAGGGTTTACATACACTTTAACTGAGCATTTTTTAATATTGTTATTTTATTTCAAAATTTGATTTAATATAGATGAAAGCAACAAAAGATGATCAACTTTTTAAAACACATCACTGCACCTAATTCTTATGCAGTCGAATTGTCAGATAAAATGAAAACAACATTGAAAGCTTGAAGTGATTGAATTCTCAGATATGTATCACTACTATAAATTATAAGCATTATTGTATGTGTCAGGATTGTTTAGTGTCAAATTACAAACAAGTATAGCACTGTAACATTCAATTTATTAAGACTGTGGGAAAGTAAATCTCAGATATTTTCCACGTTTAAATATGTATGTAATTTTTCTATTTAAATTACTTTTTGATATGTGGATTATAGCAGATAGTTTTCAGAGGTTTCATCCTATTTGTCACAGAAGATGCAATAATTATCCTAACACAGTATATAACTAATCTTGTATTTTTTTAAAAAGTATTGGAAAACAGAGATTCATGGTAAATGTTGACACTTTATTTTGTTCAAACATAAAATCAGTACAGTACCCAGGATTTACTAGTTGTTAGTATCAATGACACCATTCGATTAAAAAAAAAATGTTTCTTTATATATTTTATTTGTTTTTGAAGCAAATCTTTATTTTTATTTTGATAAAGCAGATCATGTCTACTTTTTAGTTTGTGTAAGAAGTTCTGGTCTTGCTTTAGATAAAGATTCAAAGCAAATAATATAGCTATAACACTATACAGTTTTAGGAAATATATTTAATGGTCTCTACCCTGCACAGATTTTCACCATGTAGAGATGACTGCATTTGAATTCCCACAGCACAAACTCATTCCTCCATCTAAAATTCACTCATCAGACCTCATACAGTGGTGCCTGGCGGAGTAAGGGAAGTCCTCCCATGTCTCTTCTGTGCCTGCCAATGACACATCAAAGCTTAGGAGGAGTCTAGGACTTTCCTCAGCTCTGCAATGCCTAGTGCTGCTCTGATGTGAGGCATACCATACTGTACCTCCTTATTTAACTGATGCCTCTGAAAAATGAACATTGCTACTCTAATGATTTCCACTTGCTTGCAGGTCCCCAGCCAAACAATTTCCCTGCTGCATTCTGAAGACAGGAGGTCAGCAAGTTAGCATGGGTGCCATTCACAGAATAAAACAATCTAAAAGGCTGAATAGAAAATAGGGACCTTTTTTAGCCCAAATTGTTCCTACAAAGCTGGGAGCATGAAATTGTCCAAAATGCCTTGGTATGCTGATGCCTTAGGAGTTCCCTTGTCTGGAACTAAGAGGCCAATCCCCAACCCCTAAACCACAACCCCACATCATAGTCCCCCTTTACCAAATGATTTGGACCAGTGCACAAAGCAAGGTCAATAAAGACATAGATGATTTTGGGGTGGAGGAACTTGACTTACCTGCACAGAGTCCTGACCTCAACCTGATAGAACACCTTTGGGATGAATTAGAGCAGAGACTGGGAGCCAGGCCTTGTCTGGTCATGAAGGGGGGTAAATCTTCAGGAGGTCAAGTGGTTAAAGCACAACGTTTGGCTCCATGCCTCTTTCCCCCTTCAACATTAATAACAGCTTGTTTTTTGGAGGCCTTTCTGTGTTGTTTTGATTTTTTTATGGTGGCCCCGCCCCCGCCACCATTCCGGTCTAGGCCAGAATGATGTATCCAGCTCCAGCAGTCCCCTATAAACCCAGTTTATATATCCCAGGAGGCTGTGGGAGCCCATTTACAGAACAGCTAAAGGGGGTTAGGCAGCGGCAGCCAGCTAAAGAGGATCCAGATAGCGGCGGGGGACACAACTCAACAGTGGATTGCTGTATGATAAAAGGGAACGGATGGGCAGGTGAGTGTGTGCTGTGACTTTAGTCCGACATAAACAGTAAGGGGGGTTGGGGGGGGTGTAACAAAACAAATGCACCTACATATGTCTATGTCCATGTTTAACCCTTTTCACACTGCCTCTGATCTACCTGTGTCCCTTGCTCCCACACCATTTTCAAAAATGGTGGCTGGTTTCTCTTTCCTTGTTATCTGTCCCAATCCTTAGATGATGTTTCCATCACATCTTGTCATCCTCCACATTACATTAATTTACATTACATTCATCATAAGTGTACATTACATTCATGAGTGTAACATCAAGCAGCTTATAAAGTCATGTGTCTTATTTTACACAAAAGCAGTAAGACAATACACCACCCTGTAAAAAAAAAAAAGCCCATTTCCCTCAAGATCTCACGAGGTCTTGCAGCTTAGGCCCCATGTACACTGCTGCTGGTAAACGGACGTTCAGAGGCAGTTGGCTGCTTTTTTCAGCTGCCCCTGAACTCATCCAATGTTATCTTATGTGTACATGTACACAGATTCGTTTAATGTCGTTTTTAGACAGTTGCCTTTAGAGGCTTTTCTTTGAAGGCAAAAAAAGAGTTCAGATGCCGAAGTTTCCGACGTTTCAGACTCCAAACGCGGCTTAACGTGGCTAAACGCGGTACCAGCGTTTATAGGCGTTTTTAATTTTTGGCTATTTTGGAAAAAAAACGCTTCTAAACGCAAACGCGGCAAAACGCTGCTAAACGTGGCATGTAAATGCAGGAAAAAAACATGGGTTTTTATCTGTCAAGATAAATCGTTCAGGAGAGGTTGTAAAAATGTCCCATGTACATTAAGCCTTAGGGACAAGATCTACCTGGAAAGCACTAGTGATGTTTACACTTTAGTATTTTTTTTTTTGGGCACCAGATTACAGCGGTTGCGCAGGAGGTACATTTTTTACTGGTGATGTTGCCTTCCCAGGGGCAATCTGTGAGGTCCTGGCTGCATCAAGAGTGCTTCGGAGGAACCATTAAGTGGGAACACAAAGGTAAGTAAAAGGTAAGCAACGAATGTTAGATGATTTCACAGAGCTGCATGCTGATGTGAATTTTAGGGCAGAAAAGTAAATTTTCACAGTGTAGGTCCAAAACAGAGGCTCTTTACCTATAGGCTCCTGAAATATAAATCCAGCCTGACCATAGCCTCCCTGGCGGTATGATTCTGTCAGGTTTTTGCGTCTCAAAGCGGTACAATTATTTTGCATAGAAAATTGGCGTTTTATATTGTAGGCCTGTAATTCTTAGCAATAACACACTTAAATCTGTCCACCAAGAATCTAGTAGATATCCCGGGTATTATGAAGTTAAAAACACAAAATCATAAATTATAATATAATAAAAAAATATATAAATAATTGTAAAAAATAATAATATAATAATAATAAAATACATTTCCCCACGATTCACTATCGCTCAATTCTGCAAGTGTTCTAATTTACTATCGCTGTTTTCTAGCTGGTCTAAAACCACTTTTGATGTCCAGGCAGAAAGAACAGTATATATCATATAAAACTGCATGCAGGGCATGGGCCAAAGTACTGGGGACAAAAGGAATGTGAAATAATTTCATACAGTAAAGTAATCTGTAAGATTACAGTGTACTGTATTATAATTTTTAACTTTTTTTAATTTGCCGCCAGGCTCCGCCCCCGTGCATCGCATGTCAAGACAAGTCTGATCATTGGAGGAGAGCACACTGAGTTTCCAGCAGAGCTAGAGAACTGACCACGGTGTGCTCTCCCGGTTAGTGTGGTTGGTTTTTAATAGGAAAGCAGAGAAACTGGCAGGACTGCCAGGGATTTCATACAAAGGAAGCAATACAAAGAGAACAGGAGACTTTTGCTTACAAGTACATGGTGCGGCAGGCACAAATCAGGAATATGAAATGTTGGGGTAACAAATGCTCTAAACAGAACCTGTAGTAAATTATAATAATAAATAATGTTTCATAACAGTTATAATTGCATGCTTTCCTTTCACAAACATATAATCTAATTGATGTTAGTTTGTAATTGTAGTAAACATAATACCTGAAATAAAAACGGAATACTTGAACCATGATTTGAAGAGATTTGTTCTTATTTTAATGAGAATCTAATTAAACACCATATTGAATAGCGTATATTATTGTTGAGTGTTTTTTCCTTTTCTTCTACCTCACAATTATTGATACAGTTGTTCGTAGCGTATTATCCTGCAGCTGCCAAGTGGCTATGTTTACATATGAGTCAATAACAGATGTATCTTGTTTTGGACAGAGCTCTTGGAGATATCATGGGGAGATACTGCTTGTGCTGTTAAGTCTAGACCCGGCTTGATTATTTGTTTTTAATAATATGAATGTACAAGATGTGCAAAAATTGATTAAAGCAAAAACATTTGTTTACAAAATGTTTCATTTTGCCAGAGGACAACTAAACGCTTTAAAACAATAGTCCAGCTAACATTACAAAAAAATAAATACTAGCATAACATAGACAATTTGCTTGCACATTAGGCTAAATTCTATGTCTAAAATGTTTTCTAAAATTGAAACAAAAAAGAAGAGATATGCAAATCTTCTTTGCCAAAAATCTTTTCTCCCATGCTTCTAGCAATTTTTTATATGAAGTACATTTGTAGTGTATGTTCATGCTAATTCTCAGCATGTTGGGCCTGGTGCTGAGAACGATAAACCTATGCATGTGTAACCTGGACTGTAGCTGATAACTGCTGTGGAAATTTTGTTGCTGCTGTAGTATCCTTCTGCTATGTGGACAGGGTTAAACTGAATATTCAATAATGCAGAAGTGCAGCAGCCATCTTTAAGGACACCATTTTGCAATGCTCATCCACAGAGTGTTTCCAGTGCAGGGTGCAGCTATTTTGGCTGGGTCTGATTTGATCCTGGAGGTGATTGGCTAATGCAACAAAGCAAGGAGTGGGGGTCTGGAGACTGTGAGGAAAGAAGATGATGGTCCTGAAGCAAGTAGATGTGTGGGGAAAGCCTGAGCTGCTGTAGCTGACTGTATAGAGCTCTGCCATAACTGACTACAATCAGGAGCAAGACCTTAGTGAAGACTGCTCATCGGACAGTGCAAGGTGTGATTCGGATGCCTAGTGACATCAGACTGCACTAGAGAGCACTCCCACCACTTGTAAGGAAGGAAAAGTGGGACTGTCTCAGCAGGATTAAAAAAGAGAAATCACAGCAACTCCTATTCCTGTCTAACTTGAACTTAACATTTAATGAATCAGAGCACGTGTCTAGAGACCAGTGTTGCCAACCATCAGTATTTTTACTGGCAACCAGTAAAAAAGAGGCAAATTTCTCCTGCCAGTAAATGCCAGTAAAAGAAAAAGGTTGCCAGTAAAAAATATAACTGTGACACTCGGCTCAGTCTGGAGCCGGCCGAGGCCATCCGAGTGCCTGCTACAGTGTGTTCAGGTGACTCTGGCAGAGGGGGTGCCTGAGCATGTGTGATGTCATAGTGCAAGGGAGCCAAGCAGAGCAGCCAGAGCCTCGTGTGCGGGACGGGAGCAAGGCAAGCCGGCAGCAGGACCGTCAGTGCCAGTAAATTTTGGGTGTTGTGTCAGTAAATTTCAACCTGATAGGTTGGCAACACTGCTAGAGACTCAGAAGAGGGTACCCTGGGCCTGGTAAGAGACTAACTTTATCTGCTGGGTACCTTGCTGGCCAACATTTTTTTTTTCATCATTCGGTGGCCAGTGTGACAAAATGAGGACTGTTATAGCAAGTTAGGACTGTCTTTATATACTGTTTCTAGGTAAATGCAGTTCACTTCTGGTAATTACTGTTACTGCAGCTGTTTACTAGGGATGAGCCGAACACCCTCTGGTTCGGTTTGCAGCAGAACATGTGAACAGGCAAAAAATTTGTCAGAACGCATGAACACCGTTAAAGTCTATAGGACACAAACATGAATAAGCAAAAGTACTAATTTTAAAGCTTATATGCAAGTCATTGTCATAAAAAGTGTTTGGGGACCCGGGTCCTGCCCCAGGGGATATGTATCAATGCAAAAATATTTTTTTAAAAGGCCGTTTTATCAGGAGCAGTGATTTTTTTAATGCTTAAAGTGAAACAATAAAGATGAAATATTCCTTTAAATATCGTGCCTGGGGGGTGTCTATAGTATGGATGCAAAGTGGCACATTTTTCCTGTGTTTAGAACAGTACCACAGCAAAATGACATTTCTAAAGGAAAATTGTCATTAAAAACTGTTCACGGTTGTAATGAATTGTCAGGTCCTGGCAATATAGTTAAAACTCATTGAAAAAAAGAGCATAGGTTCCCCCCTCAGTCCATTACCAGGCCCTTTGGGTCTGGTATGAATATTAAGGGGAACCCGGAAACAAAATTTTAAAAAAAAATTGCATGGGGGTCCCCCTAAAATTCATATCAGGCCCTTAAGGTCTGATATGGAAATTAAGGGGAATCCTGCTCCAAATTTAAAAGAAAATGGCGTAGGGCCCCCCCCCCAAAATCCATACCAAATCTGAAGGGTCTGGTATGGATTTTAAGGGGAACCCTGCGCCAAAATCTAAAGAGGTAGAAGCCCCCCAAAATCCATACCAGACCCCTATCCGAGTACGCAACCTGGCAGGCCGCAGAAAAAGAGGGGGGCAAGAGAGCGGCCCCCCTCCTGAACCGTACCAGGCAACATGCCCTCAACATGCGGAGGGTGCTTTGGGGTCTGACCCCAAAGCACCTTGTCCCCTTGTTGATGAGGACAAGAGCCTCATCCCCACAACCCTTGCCCGGTGGTTGTGGGGGTATGCGGGTGGGGAGCTTATTAGAATCTGGGAGCCCCCTTTAACAAGGGGACCCCCAGATCCCGGCCTCCCCCCTGTGTGAATTGGTAATGGGGTACATCGTACCCCTATCATTTCACAAAAAAGTGTCAAAAATGGTAAAAAAACAAGAGACAGCTTGGGACAAGTCTTTTATTAAAAGATAAAAAGTAAAAATGTCCCGTGATGTAAATTCACGCCGCCCGACGGACAGAAAAAAAAACAAAAACGCAACCGTTCTGCCTCCATGGGAGGCTTTGCCGTCTGACGTGTCTTCTCTGTGACAGTTCTTATATACCTGAGGGCAGGGCCACCCGGTGACGTAAACGGGTGACCTCACCCCCCTCTGACGCCACGGGGGCCAAATATACTATAATGGCACAGCATCGGAGACAACAACCAATAAGATAAAATACAACCTTTATTTATACAATTAAAAAATATAAGGTAAAAACACTACAATTGCAGTTTGTGGCTCACTGCGTTTTTAGGAGGTTTCCCTTTGGTGTGGTCTGTGTGGCTTCGGGTCTGTTATCTAAACGTGGGTACCTTTTTTGTTATGGATTGACCTTATTTACATCTGAGGGCTCACTGGAGGGCCCCTCCATTCATACCCCCTCCCTCGTTGGGCTGCAGTTGATCATGTCTGCATAGAGGTTTTTTATACTGCTACTTGACATAATATTATGTAAGTACAGCATCCTGGTCCACCTCCTATAGATTACAGACTAATATTGAGCCATACATACCCTGGACTTTATCTTATATACTGATATCATGTTTTGATCTATGTATAGAGTTATTTACCATACTTGTGGGAATACTGCCTTTCATCTGTACAATATCCTCGTAGGTAGGAAGGTCCTTATATTTTGGTTAACATACCTGCATATTTGTATATATTAGTGAAGTGAGTACCCCTATATTGATCATGGGTATATACATACAAAAGGGAGTTTTGGCTCTTTTAGCACCTATTTTTCACATTTAGATCTTGTCCTGGCTGCCTATTGCCTGTCCTCTCTCGGTGGATTTGGGCTCATGTTGCCCCTATGTTGATGGGCAGATGGCCCGCTGTGGTGAGTGACCGGTGCAAGCACACAAAGTTATTACACATGATGTTATATACAGTATATATGAATTAACCTCCCTGGCAGTATGATTATTTCATATTTTCGATGCTGAAAGCGGTAAAATTATTTTGCATGGAAATTTGGCGTTTTATATTGTAGGCCTGTAATTCTTAGAAATAACTCACTTAAATCTGTCCAAACCAGAGTCCAGTAGACATCTCGGGTATGATAAAGTTTTAAACACGAAATCATAAATTATAATATAATAAATAACTATAAATAATTATACCAAATAATAATATAATAATAATAAAAAATATTCAATAATGTAATCAAATAAAAATACTAAAATTTGCTCAGTTGCAGAATTGTCACTGTTATTACTTTTCAGTGTTTGATGACGGATCTCCCCACAAATCACTATCGCTCAATTCTGCGAGTTATTCTAATTTATTATCACTGTTTTCTAGCTGGTCTAAAACCCCTTTTGATGTAAAGGGACGGTTTTGGTTGCTATGGACAATCTCCAGTTTCCAGGCAGAAAGAACAGTTTTTATAATATAAAACTACATGCAGGGCACTGGAGAAACCACTAGGGCCTAAAGGGATGTGAAATTATTTCATACAGTAATGTAATCTGTAAGATTACAGTATACTGTATGTATTGTGTGTGTTTCACTTTTTGAATTTGGCGCCATTCTCCGTCCCCGTGCGTCGCAACGCTCGCAGGGAACGGAGCTTGGCTCCGTGATGAATCGAGCAGAGGACGAGCCCGTCATACTGCGGGGAGACATCGCAGGATCCAGGGGACAAGGTAAGTAAGCTCTTCCTGGATCCTGTGATGCGATCCCGAGTCTGGCTCGGGGTTACCGCTTTTGGTTCTGATATTCCATCCCGAGCCAGACTCAAGAATACCGCCAGGGAGGTTAACTGTGTATACCATTCAGTCATTTGTTCTATATTAATACGTATATTGTTTTGTATAGTTTACCCTTTCTATTGGTTTGGGTCCTGAAGAAGCCAAATCTTTGGCAAAACGCATTAACCTTACAGCCACTAGAACAAATCTTTCTGGGCTAATACCACCTGAGTCTGTATATGAATAGCTAAATGTTATGTGATATGGAGAGGATACTATCTCCCTGATTCATATAGAACATGTAATTGTAGTCTTTTTACCTTATATTTTTTTAATTGTATAAATAAAGATTGTATTTTATCTTATTGGTTGTTGTCTCTGATGCGGTGCCGTTATAGTCCATATTTACAGACAACAGGAATATTTCCAATTGATATCTGTCATTATATATAGCACTTTCGGATGAGACTTGAAAGTCTCTTTTTCTCTAGTTCAAAGTAACCACTTTATTGACAAAGATATCCCAGACGTTGCAGCTAATGGCTCTGCTGTTTGCCAGGAATGACACACCTTCGGGGGAGAATGCGTCAAGATCTACTCAGACATCACAAAATGCTCCCATTGACAAGCCATTTAGAGCAGTGGTCTGCTATAAGTGTGAGGGCATTGGTCACTACCACTGTGTCTGTCCTAGCCCATCAAGATCACAGTGAGAACATTACAAGCGGTGGAAAACTCCAGGGGGCCCCCAGGTGAAGGAGCCAACCAGATGTCCAACTAAGTCAGCTTGTTTCCATTCCCAGATTTAAGACAAAGGATGGGCAGGGCCAAAACCTTCCTGTCTGTCATCATCTAAAACCTTAATTAGGCTGCCAAAATTACCTTCAGACTCAGGCCTCAGATCATGGCAAATCAGTGCACACCAAACCCAAAACTGTTGGCCTAGACACCAACAGACACGCCATCAGACCAAAAGAAGCATTCAAGCTCAAGCAGTGAAGCAAGTAACCTCACCTCCTCCAAGCAGGTTGCCTGACAAGCTAGTGGGCCCTTCTCCTATAGTGCCTGTTCAAGTGGAAGGTGTATAGACGAAAGGCCTTGTGGACTTTGGGGCTCAAGTGACCTTGATCTATCAAGACTTCTATGACAAACACCTTAAACACCTGCCCCTGCAGAAGTTAGAAGATATAGAGATCCGGGCTATAGGACCTTAATAGCTACCCTATGATAGGTACCTCTCAGCCAAGCTTGAATTAGTTCCCCCCGATGGTAGGATGGCCAGAGACTTTTGACACAGTGGCCATCGTGTGTCCCCACCCTCCTGGGGCTAATCGGAGTTTCATGATAGTGGGGATGAACACCGATTGTCCGACAGTTACTCACTCTCTTTGTTTCAGAGAGTGATGCCACCCCTAAATGTGTACACTCCATGCTGCAAGAAGTGTACCAGCATTTGAAGGAATGGGAAAGCAATGGAAGTTGGACAAGACGGTAAAGGTTTTTAGCTCTAACTAATAGACACTGCAGAGTTTTAAAGCGCTGAAGGATGAACAGACTAAAAATATATTTTACAAAATGTATTCACATATAACTGTATCAATTGAAAGCATGTCAAGACAAATGTAAAACCAATGATGCAAATGTAGATCCCTGATTTCTGCAAGGTAACCCCCTTAAGTTACCAATGTTACACTTAAAAAAATTATCACACTATATACATGGGGTCCTCATATGCATCTCATTATGCCTGTACACATTTTATGAGCTATTCCTTCACTAAGAACCACATCCAGGGGAGACCTCTACCATTGGGGCCCTTGAGGGTGAGCTCAGGGACACCCCACATACTAGTGAATGGTGGTCTTAAATTAACAGAGTCTAACCAGGGACCGATGGATGTTATAACACCGCTCGCTCAATAAATTCTTAACACTGAGTTCTTTCGAAGTGGACATGCAGAGGGCTAGGATATTAAGATTACTTCTCCTATAATAATCCAGCACACCATACAGATGCTCTACACGGGATATTATAGATAATCCTTTTATCTACCATGATAATATTACAGCTTTTTGGTTCACCTAGTACTGTCAGAAAAACTTTGTCCATCTGCCTTGGTAGGTTAGTGTTTATGTGTCTCCTCCCAGGTCTGCGCTGCCTGGAAAAGGTCTTGCAGCCAGGTGAAGTAGCATATCTGTAGGTTTCATTAAAATGAAATACAATAATCAAATTCTATATTCTAATACTACGTGCTCATGGACAAAAGGTGAAACTCTAACCAATACTAATATGGTAGGCAGCTGGCCTAAAATATAATAAATTAATAAAAACAGAGTAAATCACAGCAAACTCTCAGGAAGTCAGAAGGACGAAATGTCAGGGTGTGACTATATGGCGACAGGTAGTGACATCAGAGCGGTGACTGGAAGTGACGTGGATCTAGGTAGTGTGATAAGGTCTACACTATGAGGATTGCTTTTGTCCTCTTTGTTTGAGTTTTAGCAAAATTTAAGACATCTTAGTGGGGAGCTCCAACCAGAGATATATAAAAACAGATGGTGCAGCGCTGAAAAGATAATAAGGAAATAATAATAGTCCATAAACATTCAATCAATCCAATCGTTCAGGTGCAGTGTAGCTTCATGCTGACATCTCAGTGACTTTCTGTGAACCCTCCACCAGTACAAAGGATGGCCTCTCACCTTGTAGCAGGGACCCTTTGGTAATAGAGGGTCACAAAAGCTTTCCCTTACGGGTCAAATAAGGATGGAGCACAGCAAATCCACATCCATCAGACAGCGGGACAAAGGAGGGGACATGACAGCATAATGGCACTCTCCCAGCGTTTATAATGATATGGAAGAAAAAGGGTACAACATAGTGCTCTCTGTATATTGCAATTTATTAGATAAAAAACAAGTAGTTCACTTACAAACAAGGCACTTCTCCAGTTCCGGATTAAACAGCAGATAATCGTGTATAGGGAAAACGAAAGATGCGTGATGGCCGCGGGTGACGTCACTACGCTTCCTCGTTCTGGACGCGTTGCGTCCCAGTGGGCGGGGACTTCTTCAGAGGATGCGGAAGCGTCGTGAGCACTGCGCCTTATACTGACTAGGTTACCATGGCAATCATCATCAAACCATGTATCAAGAAAGATGGAGAACGCTGTGCAGGGATAAACTCCTGGAAGTGTCCCTATGAATAAGGCCCAAATCTCATTAAGTGTTGGTATTTATAATCTTAGTAATTTCACCCTCAATGACGATGAAATTAAAGTTCTTTGAAATTTTGAAATTTGCACCGATTAAAAATCTTAATAAATATGAAACTTATGTTAGCATTCAAAAATACATAAGGACCCTCAACCCTCAATATGGAAAAATACTTTCTCTCCCACCCTAGTCAGGGGTCGAGATCCTCTGTGCAGAACCATTCAACATTACGGAATAGATCCATCTTTAATCCTCCTAATACGGATAATACATTTCTCGAAGTTTTCAAGAATATGATGTCTAATGATTTGGATAAGCTCCATATCAAGAAAGTTTCTGACCCATTATTTATTAAACGTGGTATTGATTCTTTGGCAGAACGAAAAGATATAGTAATCCGCCCCGCAGACTCAGTAAGCAATACTACCAAACAGAAATGTGCCGTCTGCTTGAAGATCGAGAAACTTACAGTGTCCTTAATAAAGATCCCATGTTGGTGTTTAAAGATTAACTACATGCTATCATAGAGGATGGTAAGGATCAAAAAATCCTTACAAAAAAAGAAGCCATGTATCTAGATCCCTTATTTTGCAGGACCCCCATTATTTATTTTTTACCAAAGATCCATAAGGATATCACTCATCCCCCTGGACGACCCATTGTTAATGGGATCGACTCTGTTTCTGCCAGGTTGGGACAATATATTGATTTCTTTTTACAGCCGCTTGTCATGAAAACTCCAGCGTTTTTGAAAGACACCAAGCACATTATTCACATTTTATAGATATATATTTTTCTCTTAATTTTATATATATAATGTTTTATTTACTTTATATTAATTTTTATGTAGATACATTTTTTCAAAAAAATGTTTTAAATAAACAAAATTTTTTTAATAAATTTCTTTAGTAATGCATATGTACCGTTTTGGGTTATGCATTTACTAGTATCTATTGTGCCACTGCAGTGGTTTTTAATGTTTATTATACTTCTATATACATTAACAATTTCTCATCTGTTTCCGTCGGTTCGTTTGTTATTCATGGGAACACTTCCGGGAGTTTATCCCTGCACAGCATTCTCCGTCTTGCTTGTTACATGGTTTGATGATGATTGCCATGGTAACCTAGTCAGTATAAGGCGCGGGTGCTCACGTCGCTTCCACATCCGCTGAAGAAGTCCCCGCTCACTGGGACGCAACGCGTCCGGAACGAGGAAGCGTCGTGACATCACCCGCGGCCATCACGCATCTTTCGTTTTCCCTATACACGATTATCTGCTGTTTAATCCGGCACTGGAACGAGAAGGCGTCGTGACGTCACCCGCGGCCATCACGCATCTTTCGTTTTCCCTATACACAGTAGTCTGCTGTTTTATCCGGCACTGGAGAAGTGCCTTGTTTGTAAGTGAACTACCTGTCTTTTAGCTAATAAATTGCTAATAAATATACAGAGAGCACCCTTTGTTGTACCCTTTTTGTTCCATATCATTATAAACGCTGGGAGAGTGCCATTATGCTGTCATATGCCCGCTTTTGTCCCGCTGTCTGACGGATGTGGATTTGCTGTGCTCCATCCTTATTTGACCCGTAAGGGAAAGCTTCTGTGACCCTCTATAACCAAAGGGTCCCTGCTACAAGGTGAGAGGCCATCCTTTGTACTGGTGGAGGGTTCATAGAAAGTCACTGAGATGTCAGCATGAAGCTACACTGCACCTGAACGATTGGATTGATTGAATGTTTATGGACTATTATTATTTTCTTATTATCTTTTCAGCACTGCACCATCTGTTTTTATTTTCTGTTTAGGGATTTGATTTTTGACCCTGGTGTTCAGCTGCTGTGTCTTATACACATATCTGCGCTGATTTGTTTTCTTTTTTGATCTAACTAGAGATATAACTCTCTCCAGTTCCAGGACATCCCTTCCGAGGACTGGTGACCAGAACTGGACAGAATACTCCAGATGTGGTCTAACCAGAGTTTTATAACGTGGTAGGATTATAGTTTTATCCCTGGAGTATATCTGTTTTGTTATGCATGCTAACATTCTGCCAGCTTTGGTAGCTGCAGCTTGACATTGCATGCTATTGCTCAATCTGTCATCTACTAGGACCCCCCAGAGCTTTTTCCATCCTTGATTCCCCTAGCGGTTCTCCCCTTAGTGAGTAGTTTGTATTTATTTTTTTTGCCCCAAGTGCATTACCTAACATTTTTCCACATTAAACCTCATTTGCCACTCCATTATTTTGTTTAGGTCTTTCTGTAAAATTTCTATATCCTGATATGAAGTTATTGCCCTGATTAATTTTGTGTCATCTGCAAAAACTGAGATTGAGCTATTTATCCATCCTCCATATAATTTATGAATAAATTGAATAGAATTGGTCCCAAGACAGAACCCTGGGGCACCCCACTTACCACTCCAGACCTTTCTGAGTATACCTTATTTATCACCACCCTTTGGACACGACCCTGTAACCATTTTTTACCCAAGAACAAACCTTATGGTCCAAGCCTGCAGACTTTAGCTTGTAAAATAAGCGCTTGTGGGGGATTGTATCGAATGCCTTTGCAAAATCCAGGTACACTAAATCCACTGGCCTTCCCCTGTCTAGATGGAAGCTCACTTCCTCATAGAATGTTAACAGATTGGTCTGGCAAGAATGACCTTTCATAAGCTCATGCTGATAACTACTTATGATATTTTTTTCTTCAGTAAATTTTTGGATATAGTCCCTTATCATCCCCTCCAATAATTTACCAATGATTGATGTTAGGCTGACTGGCCTTTAGTTTTTAGGGATTTGTCTCTGTCCTTTTTTGAATATCAGTGCCACGGCTTTTCTCCAACCAGCTGGTACAAATTCTGTCAGTATGCTGTCTACAAAGATTAGGAACAATGCTCTGGCTGTAACCTGACTGAGTTCTCTGAGGACTCTCAGGTGTAAGCCACCTGGTCCTGGTGATTTATTTGCATTAAGTTTATTAAATCCTTCACTCCAGCCTCTGTTAGCCATGAAGGTATGCCCTGTGATGTGTCACTAACAGTGCTGTCGCAGTTGGTATACCCCTCCTTTTCCTGCGTAAAAACTGAGGAGAAGAAGGCATTTAGTACAGTTGCCTTCTCTGTGTCATCCGTAACCATCCTCCGATTATCGTCTTTTATGTGGGCAATGTGCTCTGATTTTGCCTTTTTACTGTTAATGTATCGCAAAAATTTCTTTGGATTTTTTTTACTCTTCTCCGATATGTGTCTCCCGTAATCTTTTTTGGCCATCCCGATTACTGATATAGGAAGGGGGGGGGGGGGGGGGGAGGCCACAGAAGAGTTGTCAGAAGTCCATTCCTGAATGGAAAGAACAGACCAAAGGCCAAAAATCAACGTTTAATCTGGCGGAAAGTGTTCCCTAAAAACAAGTTTGACATGGAATGCAAAGTAGAGAATTGCCTATGATAAGGACAGATCTGCCAGAGTGTGAATTCATTAACCCTTTCAGTAGAGTGTTAATACCAGCATTATCTATATTTCAACATGCCCTGTATTATTTATGTTTTTTTTCTAAATTATGGACATTGTAGGTATAAGTTGTGTTCCCAAATATTTTGTATGTGCAGGGGTTATTCAGCACTGGCTGATTTGGGTTTTATTTGGTGAAATATTTACAGAAGTGATGTGAATTGGCGGGCTTTGGGGAGATCCAGCATGTGAAGACATTGTTTGCATTGGTGCTCTGAAAATACAATCTGATGTCACCAGGCATCCAAATCACACTTCACACTGTGCAATGACCAGTTTTCTGTGAGGTCTCCCTCCTGATTGCAGTCAGCTATGGCAAGGTTCTGTTTAGTCAATCGCAGTAGCTCCGTCTTTTCTCCACACACCTGCTTGCTTCAGGACCATCCTCTCCTTTCCTTTACACCTGCAGACCCCTTCTCCTTGCTTTGTTGCATCAGCCAATCACATCCACAAATCATATCCAGCCAAAATAGCTGCCCCCGGCATTGGAGACATTCCAGAGATGAGCATTGGAAAGTGGTCTCCCTAATCACTTCACATTATGGCATTTCTCGCATACATGTAATAATTAGCATTCTTTTGCTAGAAAAATTATTCAGAACTCCCAAATGTTATATATTTTTTAATCAGGGGCCCTGGAGAATAATATGGTTGTTGCAATTTTTTAATTTTTTATGTCACACAATCTTCCCCAGTCATCACTACATGCACAATCCCCCCCCCCCCCCCAAATTTCCCCATTAACACAAATCACATATTCCACTACCTACCTCTGATGCTCCCCCCCTCCATCACACTCTCATCCCCATCACAAATGTTTCTCACTCTGCCCCTCCCCCTATGATACCAGAGCACCCGAGGCAGCCGGCCTTGGTTATGCATGATAAAGAAATATATTGTACACTGTGTTTTCAGCATTTTGACCATGGCAGATAGATAGATAGAGAGAGAGAGAGAGAGAGAGAGAGAGAGAGAGAGAGAGAGAGAGAGAGAGAGAGAGAGAGAGAGAGAGAGAGAGAGAGAGAGAGAGATAGATAGATAGATAGATAGATATGATCCAAAGAGGAATGATATATGTATGTATGTATGTTATGCCTACTATTAGATTGGTCACCAAAATTTTTTCAATGCTCAACATCAGGACAAACCAATCTGAGTGCTATTTAAGATAATTACTAGAGACCAGCTAGCTTAGGGATAGTACTCTTTGAAGAGTAGTGGAAATGGTGGGGAGATAGACATGCATATATACAGATAAGGAGTAATGAAAACAATGAAAGTTACTAACAAGGCAAAAATAGAAATGGACACTCTGTTAGTGCCCATGCAATAATTGCATATACAGGTTTATTTTTTAGACTCATTTCATGATAGTTCTCCTTTAAAGGCCAAACCCCCAGAGCATATATACACATGGCTCTGTGCAAATATAGACAGAACACATGAAATAATACAGTACACTACTGTCCCGGGGGCATGTAAGTGCTAGAAATATTTCTTGGCACATACTAAGTAAATATGTGAGATATGACCTTTTGAGAGTATAGAACACAAGATTTGCGCGATAATAAACTATCAGGATCATCGCATATGCCAGATATCTCTTCAAAAAATTCAGATTATTTTCAAAGCACCCATGTTGCTCATAATAAGAATACCAGAGTTTATTTATTTTTTCACAAGTATCATCAATGTTTATGCCTGAATCTCATAATGGCAATAAAAGTAACATCTTATTTTATAGGTGTGTGCATGCGGTGTTTAAGGTGTGCCTGGGCACATCTTAACCTGAGGGTCAGCAACCTGTTGATCGCGGGTAGGTGACAGGTAGACCACGTTCCTTCCTTGCCAACCCCTGGAACCTGGACAGGAGGGGTGGCAGGGGGCAACATTTACTGAAACTGATCTGTATTTTCCTCCTCAGCAGCAGAAAGTAAGCTTCTCCTTCTCTCCCTCCCATCGGCATTCAGCTGCCACAGGAAAAAAATACAGTTGATCGGTACCAGTTTATGCCACCTCTCCACCCCTCTTGTCCCTGCTCCTCTTCTTTTTGCTGCCTGGAACCCCCTGTGTGCTCCCCTGGTCCCCTCCTCCCCCCACAGCGCTCCTGGTTTCCCCTACTCTCCCTGCACTAGCAAAAAACAACACTAATTGTATATGCGCAATAACTGTTTATTTAATTAAAAAGTGTTTTATTACATTTTAAAGTGTCTGTTTACATTTATTTACAAGAGTGTGTGTGTGTATATGTGTATTCAGTATATACATGTACTGTATATACAATGGAAATAAAAAGTCTACACACCCCTGTTAATATGTCAGATTTCTGAGATGTAAAAAAATGAGACAAAGATAAATAATTTCGGCCTTTAATGTGTAAAAGTAAAAAATAAAGTGAAACTAAAAAACTAAAATAATGCTAAAATAATGCAGTTGCAGAAGTGTACACACCCTCTTATAACTGGGTATGTAGCTGTGTTCAGAATTAAGCAATTGCATTTATACTCATGTTAAATAGGAGTCAGTACACATCTGCCATCATTTAAAGTGCCTCTGATTAACCCCACATAAAGTTCAGCTGTTCTAGTAGGTCATTCCTGACATTTTCTTAGTCGCATCCTACAGAAAAAGCCATGGTCCGCAGAGAGCTTCCAAAGCATCAGAGGGATCTCATTGTTAAAAGGTGTCAGTCAGGAGAAGGCTACAAAAGAATTTCCAAGGCATTAGATATACCATGGAACACAGTGAGGACAGTCATCATCAAGTAGAGAAAATATGGCACAACATTGACATTACCAAGAACTTGACGTCCCTCCAAAATTGATGAAAGGATGAGAAAAAAACTGGTCAGGGAGGCTACCAAGAGGCCTATAACGTTAAAGGAGCTGCAGGAATATCTGGCAAGTATTGGCTGTGTGGTACATGTGACAACAAGCTCCCGTATTCTTCATGTGTCTGGGCTATGGGGTAGAGTGGCAAGATAACACATCTGAAGTCTCCCAAAAGCATGTGGAAAAATGTGTTATGGTCTGATGAAACCAAGGTTGAATTTTTTAGACATATTTCCAAAAGATATGTTTGGCGCAAAAACAACACTGCACATGACCAAAAAAGCACCATACCCACAGTGAAGCATGGTGGTGACAGCATCATGCTTTGGGGCTGTTTTTCTTCAGTACAGGTAGAGTGAATTATGAACAGTTCCAAATAACGGTCAATATTGGCACAAAACCTTCAGGCTTCTGCTAGAAAGCTGAACATGAAGAGGAACTTCATCTTTCAGCATGACAATGACCCAAAGCATACATCCAACTCAACAAAGGAATGGCTTTACTAGAAAAAGATTAAAGTTTTTGAATGACCCAGCCAGAGCCCAGACCTGAATCCGATTGAAAAATCATTGTAAAGCCTTGTACACACGATCGGACTTTCCGACAACAAAACCGTCAAATTTTGTTTGAAGGGTGTTGGCTCAAACTTGTCTTGCATACACACGGTCATACAAATGTTGGCCAGCAATTACGAACGTAGTGACATACTAGACGTACTACGTGTTTTTTCAGCTCTTTAGCGCCACACTTTGGGCTCCTTCTGCTAATTTCGTGTTAGTAGAAGTTTGGGAAGTGTTGATTCGTGCTTTTCAGTTTGTTTCTGAACGGCCGTTCATCAACCAGACATGTTGCGGAATCAGAGGAGATAACGTGTTATTTATTATTGGCCTTGGAGTTATTGCTTTGACATTATTTATATGGTTGAATAATGATTTGATTTGGTATATGTTCTATATTTTTGGATGCATAAAATGCATTTTTTGGTTAAGTTCTATTGGTAGATAGCATGTCTAATTTTATTTGTTTTCTTTTTTTAATGCACAATAAAAAAATTGTGGAGAATAATACTTGACTATGTGTTTTACTTCAAATGACAGTTTGGGAGTAGGCAGTTACATTTTAAAAAATACAATGTAAAATTAACAAGGGACACCGACATAGTTGTATCTTTGATCTTAAAAACTCGGGGATAATGGTGTTGTGGTAACTTGCACAAATAAAAAAAAAACATAATAATATTATTCTTGATATCACTAAAAGAGAAAAGCCTTTGAAAATGTGTTTGCAATAACTCCATCAGTATCACCAGCAAAGCAGCTTCATTATTATCCCATTAAAGAAGAAGAGAATTGTGCGCTGCATTTTGAGATTTCATAATTTGCCACATCACGAACGTTAATTCTCCATTACAAACGCTAGTTTACAAAACCAACCGCTTCTGCTTCCTAGCATGCGTGTTTGTACTTTGGACTTTTGTCTGACGGACTTGTGTACACACGATCAGAAAGTCCGACAACACACATTTTTTGTGGAAAATTTGAGAGCATGCTAGCCAACATTTTTTGGCGGAAAGTCCGACAAAAAATGTCCGATGGAGCATACACACGGTCAGACTTACCACCAACAAGCTCACATCCAACATTTCCCCTTGGAAAATCCGATCGTGTGTACGCGGCATTACACTGACACATGCTTGTTCGTTCCCATAGTTTTGTTTGAGGTTTTTGCATCTGTGGCGTTGTGGCATGGACCCCTTTTAAGATATTGAGTGAGTTAAAGAGCAGTGGGAAATTCCATTATGTAACAAACCAAAGTGATTATAGGAACAAAGAGGTTGTATGGCTTGTCCCTCTTTTGTTACATTTATTGCTAAAGTCAGGGGATAAAATGTCCTTACATTTAGGCTCCATGCATTAAAAAAATCCAAATTCCCTAGGCAGAAAAAAATATGCTCATATAGAGCAATTTTTGTACAAAGTTTAGATGAGTTTAGGAGAGTTTTACATTTTTTTGCTAGTAAGCGCCAATCAGAAACGCAAACAAGAAGTGTTTTTATTTTTTCCTGCCTCTAAACATTGAGCTCAAAATATGCCTGTAATCGTCCTAATGTGCATAGACACATAGGATAATACTGAGCTGCTTCTACAGGCAGAACACAAAACTCCTGTAGAAGCAACGTTTTTTAAGCCAGTGTGCATGGAGCCTTAGTTTAGAGCCATACAATATGAAATAATATGCAGACATGGATTTTTTTATGTACACTTATATTTGGCTGAGGGGGATCAAACAATTGTCAAAGTAGCTTCTCTGCTCATTGTTCACCCTACTATTAGTAGAGTTTATGTCTGTACAGGACATTTTTGTTCTTCTTTTGGCATGGCTCTGGATTGCATGAGAGAAACGTGAGTAGGTGTGTTCCCAAGTACTAAAGCTGTCATCTTTTCTCAGTTGTTGCTTCCTGATGTTCCCAAATAGAACACAGATGGAGGAAGTCATAATCTTCACTGTTCATGTCAAAATAGGGAAATTTTAGAGCTCCTTCCTTATTACCTGTTATAATATTAAGGTAAACATTTAAACGTGTGCTTTTGATGTGCACAATAATGGGAACAAATCCAAAAGTACGGTACATTATGATTTCTCAAGGCAGAGGTTATTAGATGTCAGAATTAAACACTTGAAGAAGCTTAGCTTCTACTTGCAAGCAAAATAAATACATATGTCATTGATGCACCTGTCGGGAATGGCTGAATCCTTGCGCAAGTACCTGTGCTTGCATGCGTGCGTGTGTACAGGCGCGCACGTATGTGCATCTCTTGATGTGTGCACAGGAGTTTATGTCTTTTATGTCTCGAAAAAATCTATAATAAAAGGATCCTCTGGTATGTGGTATATGCTACTCTTGTGATTCATTTCTAAGGACGTTGCAGCAAGAGCAAATCCGAAAAAAGAAATGGAGGATTGCTGTAAGCATATAAAATTACCCTTCATCGCAACAATTGAATTATATCACAACACAAATGAACAACCCCTATCCAACATTCCTACTGTGAATATACTAAAAACCAAATAACAACAGTATCACTAACCAATAGTGCACACTCCAGAGTTCATTAAAGCGATAGTAGACCGTTTTTTTTTTTCATTTCATTTTTTAACCTGCAAGGCAAAGTTACAATGTGCTAGTATGCATCGCATACCAGCACATTATGTGAAACTTACCTTAAAACGAAGCCCTCCAGCGGCACGTTGTCACCGCTGACAGGGCTTCCATCTTCCCCTGGTTTTCTTTCCAGGTTGGCGGACTCCGGATTTGATTGGACAAGCTGTCATGACGCTACTCCCGCGTATGCGTACGGGAGCCGCTGTGCGCGGCACAGGGCTCTGAAGGAACATCACGGTAAGTCACCGGTGGTTTCACAAATAAATATCTGCTAAACAGTGCACGTTTAGGACATATTTACTGTACCTATAGGTAAGCCTTACTATAGGCTTACCTATAGGTAAAAATGGTCCATAAGAGTTTACTCCCACTTTAAACACAAGGGAAAATACCTGTACCAATGAGCTGGTTTGCAAAGTGCTAGTGCAGGTAATATGTAAATCACCATAATTTGTCCCCCACTGTGCTCCGATCACAACCCTAATATATATATATATATATATATATATATATATATATATATATAAATATATATAATTCATGACTGTGTAGTTTGTGAGCATCCAGCCATCTCTTGGATATAGATAACAGTAGTGCACTTCAGTTCCCAAAGTTTAGTAGGGGACAAATTATGATGCTTATAATTAAGCACAGACAGTTGATTACAAATCATAAGTAAGACAGTTGATTGATGCCTTTGCCTTTCCCTGTGTGTTTATTGAATGATGTAGTGTATGCGGCTTGGTTGGTGACAAGTGACAACATTTTCATTTGATTTTTTTAGCATATTAGTGGGTCATTGTTGGATGGGGGTGGTTCAGTCATGTTGTTCTATCATAATTCTGTTGCATTAAAGTGACACTAAACTCTGGTTTAAAAGTACAGTATGTATTCTTTCAATAATATAATAAATCACTAAATTCAAATAGCTATTTTTTGTATTTGCTCTAGTAAATGTATTAACACTAAAATTAAAGTAAAACTACAAAATAATTATAAAAATGGTACAAAATAAAATAAAAAATACACATAATGAATAAGAGATGAAAACAATGTTTTGGTTTTTTTTGTGTGTGTTAAAATTCTTTGCAAAATGCCTGTAGAAGCATGACAGGAGCTCCTGGTATCCATAAGCAAGACAGGAGTCTGGATAATTGTGAGTACATTTATCTATTGTACGCCTTCAGTTAGGCACAGTTAGGTGCCCTACAGTCCAAAGACAACCTTTGTATTGAGAATCTAGCAGATTTCTCAAGGTCAATAGCTCAATAATAGACTGCTGTGCTTTCTGTTCCTACTTCATGATAAATTCCCATTCAAGAAAATAGGGATTGATGCTTAAGCAGTATTTATTTTTGTTGCTCTGCATTCTAATGCTGTGAAATGCACTATGCCATTCTAAATGTCCCAACTTACTAGGCTTACATGTGCACAGAAAAGTGGTCTTCCTATACAGTAATTCCAATTTTTTTTATGCTGCTGGTCATGGCATTCCAGGAACTATAGGGGTCATTTACTATAACGCAAATATGCGAATTAGCACTCAAAACGCCAAATAGCGCTAATTGGCGCCCAAACAGAATTCACACTAGCCCTGGCGAACAAATACTTCCAAAATCGAATTCACAATAGCGCCCAGACAACAGATTGCGCCCAAACCTTTACTCATGTTAGGACCTGGAGAATGTTTAGAGCATGATATGATCGCCTAAATGGTACTGAATTATGTGGTATATTGTTTAAAGATAATCTGCTTTTAACCACTTCAGCCCTGGAAGATTTGGCTGCTGAATGACTGGGCAATTTTTTGCGATTCGGCACTGCGGTGCTTTAACTGACAATTGCGCGGTCGTGCGACGCTGTACCCAAACAAAATTGTTGTCCTTTTTTCCCACAAATAGAGCTTTTTTCGGTGGTATTTGATCACCTCTGCAGTTTTTATTTTTTGCGCTATAAACAAAAAAAGAGCGACAATTTTGAAAAAAACACAATATTTTGTACTTTTTGCTATAATAAATATCCCCATTTTTTTTAAAAAAAGCAAATTTTTTTCTCAGTTTAGGCCGATATGTATTCTTCTACATATTTTTAGTAAAAAAAATCACAATAAGCGTATATTAATTGGTTTGCACAAAAGTTAGAGCGTTTACAAAAAAGGGCATAGATTTATAGCATTGTTATTATTATTATTTATTTTTTTTACTAGTAATGGCGGTGATCTGCGATTTTTATCGGGACTGTGACATTATGGCGGAAACTTTTGACTCATTTTTGGGACCATTGGCATTTATACAGTGCTATAAAAATGCACTGATTACTGTAAAAATGTCACTGGCATGGAAGGGGTTAACTGCGTTCCCTATGTGTGTGTTTCTAACTGTGGGAGGAGGGGACTGACCCAGAGGAAATGACAGATCGTGGTTCCTAGCTATAAGGAACTCACAATCTGTCTCTCCTCCCAGAACAGAGCAGGGATTTGTGTGTTTACACACACATGTCCCTGATCTGCCTCTCATGCTTGCGATTGCTCGTGGCCGGCAGTCATCACGACCGTCGGCCACGAGCATCGGCACCCCTGCAGTGCAGTGCGCGTCTGCCTGCTATCCTGATCCCGCAAGCCGACGTATAGCTACAACGGTTTGCGGGATTGTGCCGACCTGCTGCGGTTGGTCGGCAAGCGGTCAAAGCAGGGGTCTCAAACTGGCGGCCCTCTAGCTGTTGCGCAACTACAAGTCTCATGAGGCATTGCAAGACTGACAGTTACAAATATGACTCCCTCAGGCAGAGGCATGATGGGACTTGTAGATTCGCAACAGCTGGAGGGCCGCCAGTTTGAGACCCCTGAGTTAAAGTGTGTAAAAAAGTGATTTTTACACTGAAATATCTTAATTGGCTTGATTGGGCGCTATAATCATGTGCCGCGTGATCGCATATTCGCGCTATAGTAAATGACCCCCTGTATGACAGCTCTCCTGGAAATAATACTTCATATTCTGAAGTGAATACACATAAGAGAAATCATGAAGAGCCCTGGAAGCTGTAATCTGTCTAGAAGAATATTGCTGAAATAGCCTAAATCAGACTAAATAAATAAACAAAATTTGAACTTTATCCGATTTTTATTAAAGGGAAGCAAATAGATAATGCATTCTATCACTGTAACATGTCTATTCTATTTTAAGTTTGTCTTAGGAAGTGGTGATAATTACAGCACTCATCAGCTGTAGTAATTACTGGGAAGAGTGTTCATATCATTCAGAACCCCAGTTTCTATGGCAACTGAATTACTGTATTGGCAGGTTAGAAAAGGAATTCCCCGGTTATAAAGAGAGCGAAGGCCAGCAGCTGCACAGATTCTGTAAGCCACTCATTTCCGTGTATCTATTTAATAGTCAAAAGTGATTTTTGCAAAAATGGGAATTTTGGCCAATCTAGTTTGTTAGAACTTCATCAGAACTGTAATTTCTTCTTGTCTAATTTTGTTAAGTTTATTTAGTATTCATTAGAGCCGCATGAGCCTAAAAAGTTAAAGAAATGGTGATAACATGGACCATCTAACTTTGTCTTTCGGCGTGTTTTCTGCGCATTTCACAGGAGTTATGTAGATCTTTTTCTGTTGGGCCTGTATGTGCTGTACACACTCCTGTAGTTAGCTTGCACTAAATGCAAGTTTTCCATGATAGTTTGGTCTGTAGTGTTGGTCACAGCAGAGAACCCGGCTCAGGTTTTATTGTTGTTTGTCCCTCTATTAGATATCTTTTCCCTTACTTCCAATGTAGTCCTCTGGAAAATGAGTTTCCTATATCTGTGGGTGATCAAAAGTGTCTTTTTCTGATAATGTATGTACAATAGATAGGGATGAGCAAGCTTGCAGAAATCTACTTTATGGTGGGCCAATGAATCTGGCCTGCCATTTCGTTTATAGCAAGGATATGCAATTAGAGGACCTCCAGCTGTTGCAAAACTACAAGTCCCATCATGCCTCTGCCTCTGGGTGTCATGCTTGTGGCTGTCAGAGTCTTGCTATGCCTCATGGGAATTGTAGTTCTGCAACAGCTGGAGGTCCACTAATTGCATATCCCTGGTTTATAGGTCCAATACTGTCTGCTCGCTGGCAATTTTTTTAAAGTATTTTTTTACACTACTGGAAGTGAACTCAAGAAAGGGTCCTTTAAATCCCTTACAGCTCGATTACATGCTCCTGAAGGTAGTAAGGGGAGCGCACCTGTCCCAAGATATATGCTATATTACCAAAAGTATTGGGACATCTGCCTTTACACGCTCATGAACTTTAATGGCATTCCAGTCTTATGCCTTGTACACACGGTCGGACATTGATCGGACATTCCGACAACAAAATCCATGGATTTTTTCTGACGGATGTTGGCTCAAACTTGTCTTGCATACACACGGTCACACAAAGTTGTCGGAAAATCCAATCATTCTGAACGCGGTGACGTAAAACACGTACGTCGGGACTATAAACGGGGCAGTAGCCAATAGCTTTCATCTCTTTATTTATTCTGAGCATGCGTGGCACTTTGTGTGTCGGATTTGTGTACACACGACTGGAAATTCCGACAACGGATTTTTTTGTCGGAAAATTTTATAGCAAGCTTTCAAACTTTGTGTGTTGGAAAATCCGATGGAAAATGTGTGATGGAGCCTACACACGGTCGGAATTTCCGACAACAAGGTCCTATCACACATTTTCCGTCGTAAAATCCGACCGTGTGTACGGGGCATCAGTCTGTAGGGTTCAATATTGAGTTGGCCCACCCTTTGCAGCTATAACAGCTTCAACTCTTCGGGGAAGGCTGTCCACAAGGTTTAGGAGTGTGTCTATGGGAATAATCAATCATTCTTCTAGAAATGCATTTGTAAGGTCAGGCGCTGATGTGGATGAGAAGGCCTGGCTCGCAGTCCCCACTCTAAATCATCCCAAAGGTGTTCTGTTAGTTTGAAATCAGGACTCTGCGCAGGCCAGTCAAGTTCCTCCAGCCCAAACTCGCTCATCCATGTCTTTATGGATCTTGCTTTGTGCATTGGTGCGCAGTCATGTTGGAACAGGAAGGGGCCATCCCCAAACTGTTCCCACAAAGTTGGGAGCACGAAATTGTCCAAAATGTCTTGGTACGCTGACGCCTTGGGATTACCCTCCACTAGAATGAAGGAACCAAGCCCAACCCCTAAAAAAAAATAAACCCACACCATAATCCCTTCTCCACCAAATGATTTGGACCAGTGCATAAAGCAAGGTCTATAAAGACATGGATAAGTGAATTAGAGGTGGAGGAACTTGACTAGCCTACATAGAGTCCTGACCTCAACCTCATAGAACACTTTTGGGATGAATTAGAGCGGAGACTGCAAGCAAGGCCTTCTCGTCCACATTAGTACCTGACCTCACAAATGTGCTTCTGGAAGAATAGTCAAACATTCCCATAGACACACTCCTAAACCTTGTGGACAGCCTTCCCAGAAGAGTTGAAGCTGTTATAACTGCCAAGGGTGGGCCAACCCAATATTGAACCCTACGAACTAAGACTAGGAGGCCATTATTGTTCAGGTGCGTGTAAAGGTAGGTGTCCCAATATTTTTGGTAATATAGTGTGCAGTAACTGACACTGATTTAATTTGAAGGTGTCTGAATGTGTAGCTGTTGTGTTATTTAATATTTTTTATAAATAATATTGTTTGCATCCGAATCCTGGCATACTAAGACAATAACTTCCTTTGAATGTTTATTTGGCTTGAAACACACTATGTTTTGTTCCGTACTCACGGTGTAAGGATTTTTCCCACTGTAATGATAGAATATAAAGCAAACAAAGATTAGTTCAGTTGTCAAGCAGGAAGTTGTGAGGGGTAAAATCCATTCTGGCTTCAATGAGTGCTTTTTACAACAGTTCCTCTTAGATAAAAAGATGAGTAAAACTAACAATATGCAATAAAGACTCATGTGATGCCAAGAATTAATAAAGAGCTTCAAATAATACATTATTTTAAAGGCTGCCTAAGTTGATATTAAAATGATGTACTCAAAGCACAATATTTAGAAGTTTCCCTAAAGCGAAGTTCCACTTTGGGGAAAAAAAAAATTAAAAGTCAGCAGCTACAAATACTGTAGCTGCTGGCTTATATTATATGGACACTTACCTGTCCAGGGAGCCTGTGATGTCAGCACCCCAGCCGATCTTCAGATCGACTGTCGGGTGCAGCCCCCACCATTCCAGGTAAGGGCGAAGCGCGCTGTGCTTTCTGATTGGCCCCGCGGTGGAGGAAGGAGGAGGGGGGGCAAACTTTCGGAAGATCGGGCCGCAGCTCGGTCTGCTGGAAGTGGGGAAGGGGACCTGTCAAAAACAGGTCCCCATTCCCTCCTCCCCCCTGAAAGGTGCCAAATGTGACACCGGAGGGCGTGCGAAAGCAATTAGGCGGAAGTTCCACTTTTGGGTGGAACTCCCCTTTAATCACTGTGGAGAATAAAATGAAGTGATACTCATACATAATTCCAATTCTCTTATACCAACATTATTAGTTCTCAATCAAAAATAGTTTTGAAGCCAATGGTTACACACAGGTCAGGAATTGCCATTACGTACATTAGGCTTGTGCCTGTAGGTGTCGTAGGTAAAGAGGTTGTTTTTCACTGTACTGTATATTGGCCAAACATGCTTTTCCATCGTAGGTAGAATTACAAGTGTCTAATATGAGCTTGCTTACACAATATCAGGTTATTCTGGACACATTAGGACCAGTACATCTAACATGACCTAGCAAGGGGTGCTGAAATGGACAGTAGAGTTTGTATGTCTACAGGCTCCAGTACCATTGGTGTAGAGCAAATCCTTAATATGAATTCTTTATTACTTTACAAATTTGCCTCTCTGGACAATCATCTTGTACATTTTCTTGCTTTCCCACCTATAATCCAATATTATTCAATTATTTTTGTAATTATAGTTGTGTAGTATAATTAATTGTAATAGTTAGCTGTCTTTAACCTCTTGCTTACTGGGCACTTAAACCCCCCTCCTGTCCAGACCAATTTTCAGCTTTCAGCGCTGTCGCACTTTGAATGACAATTGCGCGGTCATACAACACTGTACCCAAATGAAATTTTTATCATTTTTTTTCCCACAAATAGAGCTTTCTTTTGGTGGTATTTGATCACCC
The DNA here is from genome assembly GCA_037952925.1 of Lithobates clamitans. NCBI lineage: Eukaryota > Metazoa > Chordata > Amphibia > Anura > Ranidae > Lithobates > Lithobates clamitans. The sequence goes on along the minus strand of JBBGZY010000100.1, from coordinate 2,357,653 downwards.
CTGCGGTTTTTTGTTAAAAAAAAAAAAAAAAAGAATTAAAAAAAAAAAAAAAAAAAAAAATATATATATATATATATATATATATATATATATATATATATATATATATATATATATATATATACATATATATATTGTCATACAATTTTGAAAACAGGTAATTTTTCTCCTTCATTGATGTACGCTGATGAGGCTGCACTGATGGGCATCGATGGGCTGCACTGATGGGCACTGATAGGGCGGCACTGGTAGGAACTGATAGGTGGCACTGGTGTGCACTGAGAGGTGACACTGAGAGGTGGCACTGATGGGTGGCACTGAAGGGCATTGATAGGTGGCATTGGTGGGCACTGAGAAGTGGCACTAATAGGTGGCACTGATAGGTGGCACTGATAGCTGGCAGTGATGGGCACTGATAGGTGGCAGTGATGGGCACTAATGAGTGGCAGTGATGGCCACTGATGGGTGGCAGTAATGGGCACTGATAGGTTACACTGAAAGGCAGCACTGCTAGGTGGCACTGATGAGGCACTGATTGGCACCACTGGTAGGCATTGATAGGTGGCACTCGTGGGCATTGATAGGTGGTACTTGTGGGCATTGATAGGTGGCACTCATGTGCATTGATAGGTGGCCCTGGTTGGGCACTAGCAGGTGGCAATGGCAGGTGGCACTGGCAGGCGGTTTTTGTGGGCACAGATGAGGCAGATGTGCCTCCTTCCTCTTCGGGACCAATGTCCCTTGAGCATAAGCTGGTGATCAGCTTTTTTTTCTCCTCAGGCTGTCAGCGTGAGGAGAAAAAAAAAAAGATTACCGAGCTTTTGTTTACACACGTGATCAGCTGTCATTGGCAAAGGGGAAGATGTCCTATGACGGCCTCCCAGAAATTCAGGTCCGCGTTGTGGCCGTCATTAGGCTATAGCGCGCACCTCAAGTGGTTAAAGTTGATTTTTCAGAAAAAAACATTTCTGACATCTGTCACGATAAACATTCACAGTAAACTTTTTTTTTTTTTTTAAAGCTGTTCCTGTTATCTTTAAAAAGCATGAGCTCCAGTGAAATGATTTTGCCTAGGTTGAGATAATGTCATCAGTCTGCAGCAATCAGACTACAAGTGTAGTAAGTCATACAGTGAGAGGTTACTGGTCTGTGTCATTTTTAGAAATGTCCTTCCATGTGATTGGCCATTCCTCCAAAGTGAAATTTACCACATTCACTAAGCTCTGGAGAAGATTCACTTGCAAAGTGAACAGCCTATTTGCCTTAAATAAATTAACCCCTGTCACTCCATCCTGCTCTCATTTGACATCTGTTTTGATTACCAGGGAATCTTGTTTTGCTTTGATCATCATTTATTGAATAAAAAAAAGCAAAATGCTGAAATCCTTGTATCGCGTCAGTATGCAATTGTCTAGCAATTAAAATGAAATTGGTAGTAGATTGGAATTAATGATTTCCAGTTCATTGCCTCAGCTGATTTAATGTTACATCAGGATTGCATATGTACTCTAGTTTGGGCTTTAGTATACAGTAGATAACATCATATAGGTACCCACAATCGTGCAAAAATAAACGTATCCCAGATTTATAATAGCAGCAAAAAACTATGCAATCTACTATCTTCATGGGCGATAGAACATTTTACCATGGTGGCTTTGCTAAAGATTTTTCATATGTGTTTGAAATAACTAATGCTTAGATCATTAGATAAATACAGTGGCAGTATCCTACAACCAATATTCACTTTTTTGTACACATTATGCATATCTCTGTCACTGCTGTGGACTAAGGATAATCTGGGCTGGTATGGAAGCCAGACAATGAGACACCTAGCATTTTTAAAGAAAAAGAGCCCCCCGTTATCTCTCTTCTCAGGTTTGCTTGTAAATCTATTAAGCCAGTCCTATGATTTACACACCCTTGTCACAATTCGTAGCCAGAAGTGTGTCACTTTAGTGAATGTTTCTTCTCCTCTATGCCATGTATCTTGATTGAGTCTGAGACAGCAGGTCAGTTTTTTCCTGGCACTCCAGTCCATGTGTCCCTGGTATTGGTTATAGGCAGCACAGAAGCAGTGGAATTGCTTGAGTGCCATTAATGATCATATAATCATGGAACAGGCTCAGGTCATCAACAGGCAGGCAGCAGAAGTACCGGGAAGGCTACAGGTGTGACGTTAGGAACCAGCCAAGGACAACAACAGGCAGATATCAGCAGTACAAGGTAAAAAACAGATTCCGGGTTAGGAAAACAGGTAAGCAGTATCAGACAGAAAATAGGTGTAAGGTCTAGAACACAAAGAAAGAACAGCAGCAGGTGCAGGGTCAAAAACAAAGGCGGGCAACCGGGAAGGAGACAGCTGTAGGATCAGTAACAGCAACCAGCTCAGTTGAGCACAAGCAAATCAAGGTTAAGTCCCAGAAATGGCTAAAAACCACATAGCCTGGGCTCAGGAGGCACTGAACAATAAATCAGCCTTCATCCCTGCTGGATCCTGAATTCTTCCTGACTGAACCCTATTGGATCCTGGCATTTTTCTGACTGCAGCCATGTTGTATCCTGGCATTTTTTTGAAACTCCTCCATAACCTGACCAAACACCCACCCCTCTAGCTCCTATTATGTGAAAACACATTCGATCCACATAATTGTGCAATGCACTTAAGCATGATTGGTTCAAAGTGCCTAACTAAGGGAATTGCAGGAAGATAATGGCAAAATAATTACCAATGTAGTTTATGTATTGTATATATAACTGGGCTAAAGGGTACATTTTTATATTTGCCTAGAGTACCACTTGCAATTATACATTTTCTAATTTCTTTGTATATATAGTTCATGCATACGAATATTCTGTATTTTATCAACTGCTTATTATATAAATGAATGGTAAATTGTTCCTTACTGTACAACCTTCACTTGTGGTTTTACAGGTTGGGCATTAAATGGATGATTACAATTCTGTCACAGTATTTTCCAAAAGGGCTATAATAATGATGATAGGATATGGGATTACATTTTCCATGTGTGCAGTTTAAGTGATGTATTGTACAAGTGAATAACTGCAAAGGTTATTTCAGTTTAATGGCTTCTTAATGCAAACTCTACTGAAGGTGTGCTGTAAGAAGAAGAAGACGTGAAATAATCTTGAAACAGCTGCAACATTGTGATGACATTAAACTCTTCAAATAAAAAAGGAATTATAGCTATTCACATAGCAGTGAACAATCACATGTGCACATACATAGCACACCCTGTATATTCTGTTCCAGTGGAATGGGGTTCGAACCCAGTGTTTACTGTCCAGGGTCATCACATCAATGATAGCTTCCATTTGTCTCACCTTACAAGTTCTCTTTAAGAGTTAAGATACAGTTAGGTTAGTTAGGTGTTTATTTTTAAAGAATGTGCTAAGGTTTAGGGTTGAGGTGAGTTAAAGATTTAAAAGACAACTGTGCATGTTTTGGGTGCAAAAATATAATGTACTATATGATCATGTAAATAGAATAGAAAATTAAACTGTGAATGAGCAGCTAATAATCAAGTATAATACCTTCAGTTGATGGAGATTTTATTTTATGACCGTTTCCTGACCACCATCAAAGTGTCTTTTTGTTAGGGCTGGTCTCAGCCCTTCTCCACAGTTACCCAGCTGTTGTTGATTCTGCTCCTCAGTTCCTGCCTACTTAAAGTCGTCCAGCTCACTTGATCTCTGCCTTCGCCTTTGTCAACATCACAGAGACTTTCTCCTGTGTTCCTGTTGAAGACTTGCTTGGCTGATGTTCTTTCTGGCTCCTGATCCTGCTTGCTGTACTACTACGTTTATCTCTGGCTCTCTGATATTTGCTTGTCTGACTACCCGATCCAGTTACTGAACTCTGGCTTGTTTTGACTACGCTTACTCTGTTTACTTTATTATTATTATTAAACAAGTGTGATTTAACTATACTTCTGTCTCGGTCTGATTCATGGTTCCTGATACTTTTATATGAAATGTATTGTTCTGTAGCTACTGATCAACTTGAAGTTTTATTCTCTCATTTTCCTTTCCAGATTTGGATCTGATTAAAGGGTGTGGAGCACCATGGTGTGACTTTTTCATGAATCGAAATACCTGTTGTAATTATACTGCCTAATTTCAGAATCAGTTGAAAATACAAGTGTTTGACAATAGAAATCTTCATGTTTACAGGTACTGAGGGTCCATTTAGATGTCTGTGATGTGCTGTTGTGCCTGAACAAATATATGTTACGTTATCCCACACATAAGTTGTAGTAAGGCAGTCAGTTCCTTTGAATAGGCTGCCAAAGCAGCTACAATTGGGCATGCACTATTCTTTCCCTTGCAGCACATCCCAATTCATAGTAATGTGTTACCATGCATTGTGGTGTGCTACAACACAGCTTCATTGAATGTGCACCAGACTAATTAATTTTCATGCCATTCAAAATTGACAGCATCTGAACGCATCATGGCAGGGGCGTATATAAGGGGGGAGGGGTCAGGGGTGTCCCATCCCCCCTAGAGCATCCTGGCAAAATGCCCAGACAATGTCCCTGCTGTTTAGCCTCAGCGTTAGCACAGTAGAAGCAATCAGAGTTTCAGAGTGCAGCAGCCAGCCCCCCTTCTATTGTGCCCCGTCCCCTTAGTTTAATAAGGGGTCCCCCTGGAAAGCATGAAATTACTGCAAGGTCTCAGATGCTGGCAATTGACAGTGCACGGTTGAGGGAACTCCTAGACTCCTCCTCGAGGTATCATATGACACAGTGAAGGGAGACTGGGGATACAGAAGTTTTCCTACTTCTGTGCCATGCTAAATCTGAGGTCTGGTAAGTGGGGATGCATTCATTTTCTGTTTTGGGAAGGAGGAAGTGAGAATTCCAGCCTGAGGGAGTTTCTTTTGGTGGGGGGTTAAGGAAAGGGGGTGGATTTGCTTTTGGAGAAGGGAGGAGTTTACAGGGGGTGGTTAATGGCAGGGATTTGCTTCTGGGAGGGAGGTTGATTGGATGAAGTGAGATTTTCTTCATAATTAAGAATCTTTGCTGGGGGAGAGGGTGTTGACTGGGGGATATATTTTTGCTTTGGGTGGTTTGTTTAGAGACAGGGGGGTTTAATTTTCGGCAGGATGTTTGAGGGAGGGAGGGAGATATTCTAAAGTGGGAATCTTTGCTTGTGGAAGGAGGGTTCTTAGGAGGGAGAGGGTTTTTTTTTTCCTTTAAAAGAGATGTTTTTTTTTTTGTAAATGATACTTACCTAGGTGGATGGAGCATCGATCCAATGTTGCATCTGTCCCCAGCTGTTTCTAAGACCAATAACAGAGCGATCAAAAACCGCTGTTCACTCAGTTCTCAGTCTTCAGTGAGCAAAGAGTGGTGACTGTCAGTCTCTGGCTCTACCCCCCCCTCCCCCAAGCTCACTGGAATGCCAGGCTGTGGAGGGGCAGGCTCAGGGTCTCTGCGGCTCATTGAGAGGCTGAGCGAGCTGCTGGTCCAGGCATCTGGGTGAATCCTGACTTTAAAGTTAGGATCTTTCCACAGCCTGGACCTGCTGAACGATGTCAGCTGACAGCGGTCTATAGCTGGTTGTCGGCTAAAAATGGGTCAAAAAAGTACAGAACGAACTGCACTCCCCTCCAGAAGAAGTACAACCAAGCAGTATGCCATACCTTCAGAGCGCATGCACCAGTGACATCACCGGCTGCTTTCCATGTGAATATCTCCTAAACACCACATGTTTAGGAGACATTCACTGTACCTACAGATAAGCGTTAATATAGGCTTACTTGTAGGTACAAGTTCAAAAGCTGGGTTTACCACATTAAGACTGAATAAAACCCAACCATATTGACTAGGTGCAAGGGGGTCCTGTGGTAGGCAGTGCACAATATTTTTTTTCCATTTCTTAAAACATTTCATAAAATTTCCTAGGACACAGTTTTTTAAGATTTAAATAAATCACTAAATTTACTGCCTACCACAATATGTTGCCCCTTGCTCAACTTGCACAGTAAGGTTAGCTAAAATCCAGTCTTGGGTCTCAATTATATATCCTACATGACCATGGTGCAGCAAGTATACTGCAAATACTTGCACCCGGGATCTCAGATGTTCTAATCTCTGCTCAGCCTGTACAATGATGGGCTAAAAAGAGCCAAGGCTGTCTGCTGCTGTAAACATGTATCCATCTGTATCTGCACATCCAGTGGTTGCCTGCAGGTAGGGATATATTTTTGCCCTTTGATAAAATCTCTCTGCATCCAGGGTCAGAAATTTGTCCCTAACAGCAGGTAACCACTGTGACCCACGGTTTGTTAATGTGTCCCTCAGGCTCAATCGATGTGGTAAGTAATGTAGATGATACTGAATGTGCTGCAGGAGTGCCGGCAAGGCATGGGGTTCTTCTTAGCTCCTGTAGTCACTGAAGAGAAGAGAGGGAAAAAAATCCCTGGTGCCGCACATCCACGGAGTCCTATGGTAATGTAGTAGTAATGGCCCGCCAGACCACACCCCAATGTGTCTGCTTTGTCCCCTGGAGCTTAAACATGGGGACCACTGGATGTGCAGATACATGTTAACAGCAGTGGCTCTTTTCAGCTCATCACTCAGGTGAACAGGCTGAGCAGCTGACAAAAATTGGAACATCTGGGATCCTGGCTGTAGGTATTCATGGTATATTTTCTATTCAATTGCCATTTAGTACATATGAATGAGATCTAAAGCCTGGTTCATACAGTAAGTTTTTTTTAGTTCAACCCAGCAGGCTAAACGAAAAAAAAAAAAAACTAGGGAGCTTAGGAGTAGCTTGCTGTACTAATGAGTACACTACCGCACCACAAGTGCGTGCATTGCGTTCTATTCAGTTGATTGGGGATAATTTTTGCTGTGCTGCATTGCAAAGCCTCATGGCCCCACTCTGGGGCCATGAGGCTTTCCTGTGGTTGCAGGAAAGAAAAACGCTCAATCTATGGCCTGCTTTATGCTTCATTGACACCTTCTCTTTTTTTTTATTAAAGTGGTTCTAAAGGCTCAAGGCTCGTTTCCTTCATGCATTCAAAGCATGAAGGTAAAAAAACCTTTTATATGCAGCAGCCCCCCAATGCTTACATGAGCTCCATCTCGATCCAACAATGTGCAGGAGAGCCTCCGGCCTCCAGGGACTCCCACTGCTCATTGGCAGCAACAGGAGTCATTGGCTCTAGCTGCTGTCAATCACAGCCAGTGAGATAATTAGGAAAGGGAGGAGGTGGGGCATGGTTCTGTGTGTAAATGGGCATGCAGAGTCACGGCTTGGGAGTGAGCCTGCTTGGGTGCCCTCATTGCAAGTTGCTTGCTCTAGGAGCACTTGGCAGGAAGGAGGGGCCAGCAGCGCCAGCGAGGAACCCCAGAAGAGGAGGATCCTCTGCACAGAGCAGGTAAGTATGACATGTTTGTTAGTTAAATAAGTAAAAATAAATAAAACAAGACTTTAACATCGCTTTAGGGCTTTTTTAACACATATGTTAATGTGTATGGAAGATCTTTTTCAGTAAAATCATCTGTGTATGTATTTCTTTTGCCTTACCAAACAGTTTGCTCTGCTTTTTTAATGTAAGCATATATATAATATATAAAGTATGTTTTTTCACAAATATAAATTAATTTTGACAAACCCTCAAAGGTTGGTACTAAAACTAACACCAACCATTTGAACCTTTAATCAGTATGAGTTACAGAAGAGCTAGCCACCACACATTAGGCCTGATTAAGACATATGAAGTAGTGTCCTACATAAATTTTGCTTCTGCTGAGTTCATTATATAAGGCCAATATAATGGTTCTTGGTGAAAGAACCTGCCCTCTCTGACACATTCACATTAATACTTGTCATGTAGATAGGCCTGGGATTTGTCAAGCAATATTTGAAACCTACTCATAGCTGTTGCCTGAGAACAAAATTAATCTCTAAGGAATCGTGAAGACTTATGAGAATGTCTCAGAGGATTTATGTGGATTATTAACTCTTGCATATGCTTTTTAATTCAAGAGCTTGATTGGCATTACTAAGCATTTTGCTAAAAAAAATAAGCATATTATACAGTATTATGACAGGATTTTTAACTTTTCAATAAGCTCAACAGGTTTACAGAATAGTGGGCAGCCATATCACAGAAAGATTTTATAAATTAATAATATGAACATGTGTACCATCATTTCAAATGCATATTGTGTATAACAACTAGAACATTGTATAAGTCATGCACTTACCTGTACATGATGTCTGGTCATTATTCAGCCACTGATCTTCATAATCTTTTTTAGCATTATTAAGATGTTGGTTTTTTAAAGGCCAATCACATGTAGACTCCAAAACATACGCACAGTTTAGTCACAGTTTTAAATGGTGCTAGTTCATATCTGTATGATGTGTTGACATGGGTTGTTCATTTTTTGATGTGCTACAGTTTATCAAGAACCTATTGACGACATGAACACACCTAATTACTCAAATTCATGTATAAACACATTATGGATATTTTAATAACAAACATGTTATACATAATTCTATTGCACAGAGCAGCCCGATCCCCCTCTTCTCGCGTCCCCTCGCTGGCGCTCTTTGCTCATTTTTCTCTCGGTGTGCCACCATAGGAAGGTGCTTCCTACAGTGGCACACCAGCAGGCTCGATTCTGAGTTGTGCTGCCTGCATCCATAGACACAGAGAGCATGGCCCCTTGCTCCCTCCTCACAGGATTTGACTGATTACAGTAGGAGCCAATGACTTCCACTTCCTCAGCAAGGTCTGTGAGAGCAGGGAGAGAAGATGGGCATAGCGCTGGATTGAATGAAGACTCAGGTAAGTATAAGGGGTTGAGGGGGCGATACTAATACCCAAGCATTGTTTACCTTAATGCAGGGAATTTATTAAAGTGGTTCTAAAGCTAGAAGGTTTTTTTTTACCTTAATTTATTCCCTGCAATAAAGGGGTTGTAAAGTCAGATTTTTTTTTTTATCTTACAGCATTCTGTGTCTCCTGCTTTTAATCACAGTCATTGAGGGAAGAGCAGAGGGGCGGGGGCAGAGCTGCATTGTGTGTGTCAATGGACAAATGGAACAAAATAGATTACAGTGCACACATACAAAAATGACAATGAAATCCTGCAAGACTATTTAAAACACCTGAACATGGGGATTTGGTTACACCATATGGCCATATAGTGCTAAGCCCACTACTGTGTTAAAGTATCCCATTTTCAGTGGGTCCTACACTATTCATAGAATGAAAGGTCCTGATTCTCAACTATGGGAGACAAACTCCTCTTTATGGGAGATCTATAAGGACTCCTCCTATAAGACAGGTGGACACTATATTTTTGAATATGTTCAGGTGTTTTAAATAGCCTTGCAGGATATAAATGTCATTTTTGTATATGTGCGCTGTAATCTATTTTGTTCTGTTTGCGGTCTTATAGCAGCACCATCTTGAATGTAAATGCATTTTTAGGGTGTGCCCCCCAAATCTGTTGTTTGTATATTGTAAGAGTCCTGACCAGATCCCTTGGGCCGGAGCACCTAATCCCCCCTTCATTACCTCTTATTAGTGTACACCTGTGTTAAAGGAGGAGTCCTCATAGATCTCCCATAAAGAGGAGTTTGTCTCCCATGGTTGAGATGCAGGACCTTTCATTCTATGAATAGTGTAGGACCCACTGATAATGGGATACATTGACACAGTAGTGGGCTTAGCACTATATGGCCATATGGTATAACCATATCCCCATGTCCAGGTGTTTTAAATAGCCTTGCAGGATTTAAATGTATTTTTTGTGTGCACTGTAATCTATTTTGTTCTGTTTGCGGTCTTATAGCAGCACCATCTTGAATGTAAATGCATTTTTAGGGTGTGCCCCCCAAGTCTGTTGTTTGTTAATGGACAAATGGACACACAGGGCACAGCAAGGGAGTGAGCCTGCACAAGTGCCCCCTTAGAAGGCAGCTCACTATAGGGACACTCAGCGGAGATTGGGGGGGGGGGGGGGGGGCAGAAGTTATGGCTCTGGGCTGCTCTGTGAAAAACCAAGGCACGGAGCAGGTAAGTATAATATGTTTATTAGACAATTGCAGAATGGAAAAATTTGTTTAGTTTAGTTTCGGATAGATTCATTATGTTACTAATTTTGTTTTCGTTCTGGAATTCGTTTAATTTGGTTTTGGAATTTGTTTCGTTTGTTTCGTTTTCGTAAAATTTCATTTTGTTTTCATTAAAATTTGTCTCATTTATTAATTTTCTAACGAATTTCAACTTTTCAGAACGATTAAAATATGGATCGGTCAAAAAACGATCGACCGATTCGAATTCTGTGTGAAGAAATAGCTGGTTGTTAACCACTTAAGCCCCGGACCATTTGGCTGGCCAAAGACCAGAGGACTTTTTGCGATTCGGCACTGCATCGCTTTAACTGACAATTGCGCGGTCGTGCGACGTTGCTCTCAAACAAAACTGATGTAATTTTTTTCCCCACAAATAGAGCTTTCTTTTGGTGGTATTTGATCCCCTCTGTGGTTTTTATTTTTTTGCGCTATAAACAAAAAAATAGCGACAATTTTGAAAAAAAACGCATTATTTTTTACTTTTTGCTATAATAAATATCCCCCAAAAATATTTAAAAAAAACCATTTTTTTTCCTCAGTTTAGGCCGATACGTATTCTTCTACATATTTTTGGTAAAAAAAATCGCAATAAGCGTCTATTGATTGCTTTGCGCAAAAGTTATAGCGTCTACAAAATAGGGGATAGTTTGTGGCATTTTTATTTATTTTTTTTTACTAGTAATGGCGGCAATCAGCGATTTTTATCGTGACTGCGACATTATGGCGGACACATCGGACAATTTTGACACATTTTTGGGACCATTGGCATTAATACAGCGATCAATGCTAAAAAATTGCATTGATTACTGTAAAAATGTCACTGACAGTGAAGGGGTTAACCACTAGGTGGCACTGTAGGGGTTAAGTGTGTCCTAGGGAGTGATTCCAACTGTGGGAGGAGGGGCTGTGTGTGACACATCACTGATCACCACTCCCGAACGCAGGGAGCGGTGATCAGTGACAGTGTCATTAGGCAGAACGGGGAGATGCTTGTTTACATTAGCATCTCCCCGTTCTTCCTCACCGTGAGACGATCGCTGGTATCCCCACGGACATCGAGTCCGCGGGACCCGCGATCACGGTTACGGAGCTCCTGGCGGCGCGCTCGTGCCCACAAGCCGCCTCTTAAAGGGCCACGTACAGGTACGTTAATTTGTCTGCATGTGCTCTTCTGCCTCAGTATATCTGCGTGAGGCGGTCGGGAATCGGTTAAGCAGCGGACCGGGAAGCCGGCCGCATGCGTCCTTAACAACCATGAGTCATCATCTGTCAGCAGGCTTCCCCACTGATAGATTAATATAAAGATAAAAAATGCCAGCAATAGAAAAATGTTAAAAAACATGGCGTGGGGTCCCCCCCAAAATCCACATCAGACCCTTATCCGAGCATGCAGCCTGGCAGGTCAGAAAAGGGGGGGACAAGCGAACGCCCCCTCCTGAATCATACCAGGCCACATGTCCTTAACATGGGGGGGTGGGTGTCCTTTCACATAGGGAGGGGCTGTGATCTGGGGGCACCCTTGTTAAAGCGGGCTTCCAATTTTCCGATAAGCCCCCTGTCCGCAGACCCCGACAACCACAGCCCAGGGTTGTTGGGAAGAGGCCTTGGTTCCCATTATCGTGGGGACAAGGAGCTTTGGAGTTGGGGGGCACAGGGCTCCCCTGCCCCAAAGCACCCACCTGCTCGCTCACCCCCCCTTTCCTGACCTCCATTTTAAAAAAAATTGGCTTGGGGTTCCCCTTAAAATCCATACCAGACCACTGACAGATGATGACTCATGTTTGTTAAGGATGCGGGTGGCCGGCTTTCTGACCCGCTGCTTAACAACCAGTTAGTTCTTCACAAATAATTCAAATGGGTCGATCGTTTTTAGACCGATCAATTCCAATTGTTCTGAAAAGTTGGAATTCGTCAGAAAACGAATAAACAAAATTAATTTTAACGGACTTCAACTAAATTCGTTACTATTTAATTCGGAGATTCAGGTACATCCAAATCTCCGAATAACAAAAAATTTGTCTGAATTTGTATTCGAACCGAAGCAAATTTGTCCTGGACGCACTGCTCATAGTTCTAAAACAGGTCTCAGGTGCACAGGTTCACAGAGGTGCAGTCCAGCTAGCAGGCATCCAGCGGTGAACAGACGTGCGCCAATGTGCTTGCGCGTGCGCAGGTCACAGAGATCGTGCATGCGTGCACAGTAATGTTGCCTTGGCGCCCAGTGGCCTTTAAAAGGGCTCCAGCTGCATTAGTCCTTTGCTGTTTGATCTGCAGCTTTACCCTGTGACCTGATCCTGAGCCTGCATCTGATCCAATACTGACCCGGCTTCCTGACCTCGCGGCCGTCTCCACTCCTGACCCTTGGCTTCCTTGACCTTGCTCAGTTTACCTGTCTGCTTGATTCTACATTACTAACCCAGCCTGAACTCTGACCATTCCTTGTCTGCCGTGTCTGCCTGACTGATCCGCTGTGTATTACCTGGCTAGTCTGATCTTGCTCCTGCCTGCTGTCTTACATCTGTGTGCATCTGCATCCGCTGCCCCTCAGCGCACCTGCATCCGCTGACCTGCATCCTCAGCGCACCTGCATCTGCTGACCTGCATCTACAGCACCCAAGCCGGTTCCTGTCTCTGCCAGCTGTCATCATCTCCAGCCAAGAGAACTCTGCAGGCACTCATACCTCACTGTGCTCCTACGGTCACTGTCCCGACTCCAGTGACTCCAGAACCAGGGCTGTACCAGAGGTCTCCCTCTGCACGTCAGGCTCACCTCCAAGGTATGTATCAAACAGCCATGCCTGAGCCTGCAAGAGGGACCTCCTCCACAGATGGGATTTGCCAATACCTCTCAGCCCTCACTCAAGTGGTGAAACCTCTCCAGGACTGTTATGTGCGTTTGGAGGAACAAGTGCAATCCCTGGCTACCACTGCAAATCCTCCTACTATCAGGACACCAACAGAGGCTACTACCGCACCCACTGTAATGATGCTACCTCCAGAGCCAAGGGTCCCCATTCCAGAGATTTTCTGGGGACTGAAATAAGTTTTGGGAATTTCGCAACGTATGTGAATTGTACTTTTCATTACAACCTCTGACATTTTCCCTGGAAACCACCAAGGTGGGGTTCATCATTTCTCTACAGCAGGGTGAACCACAGACCTGGGCCCATCGCCTGCTGGAAGAACGCCATGTTATGCTGGACTCTTTGTTATCCTTCTTCAATGCCATGTCACTGTTATACGATGACCCACAACGGACTTCCACTGCAGAGGCTGCCCGTAAAGCAAGGCCGCAGAGCGGTCAAGGACTATGTTACGCAGTGGAATAACGCAGCCCTGCTGCACCAGTTTCGCCTTGGCCTATCTGAAAGATTAAAGGATGAACTGGCCTGGGTCGATATACCAAACTCACTGGAGACTTTAATTACTCTGACTATTCAGATAGACCGATGCCTTCGGGAGCGCAGGACAGAGAAAGCTACCCAGCAGATCCCTCCAACCTGGATGTTACCCCGAGTGCCCGCTCCCGCTCACCCCGCTTTCACCAGTCCTGTCTCAGTCAATCCTGTACCAGGTAAAACGGACACCAGATTCCCCTGAGCCTATGCAACTTGGATTAATGAGACCCTCATTATCTGCTGAAGAACGGTTACTACAGCAACAGAACAACCTTTGCCTGTACTGTGGGGAGGCCGGCCACTATGTACACTCATGTCCAGCAAAGTTCCGTAGATGTCTATCTATCTCCCCTTCCAGTTATCCAGCACCCTCTGCCAACACTACGCACCTGGCTCTTCCTATCTCATTTCAGCTTCCAGGAAGAACTGTGCCAGTTACTGCAATAATTGACTCTGGGGCATATAGTTGTTTTAATGACCTAAACTTTGCACATCAACAACTCATCCCACTTCGACCCAGGGCTTAAAGACTCTCCATCTTTCTAGCAGACAGGTCCTGTATCAAGTCTGGTCTGGTGACCCAGGAGACCCCTCCACTACCCGTGATCACTTCCACAGACCATAAAGAACTGCTGAGTCTGGATGCAATTGCGTCCCCTCTGTTTCCAGTCATCTTGGGCCTACCCTGGCTACAGGCCCACAATCCGCAAATTGATTGGGGCTCCGGAAATATCAAGTTCCAGTCTTCCTATTGTCAAGAACACTGCTTGCCCATACCTCCCAAGGTCTCTTGCCCTCTGCTGTGCATAGAATCTGATTCGGAGATACGCTCAATAGTACCTGAGCCATATCACTAGTTTCTGGACCTTTTTTAGCAAAAGGGGGCCTGAGACTCTTCCTCCCCACAGCTCATACGATTGTCCAATTGAAGTGCTTCTGGGGGCTGAGATCCCCTTTGGACGAATCTTCCCACTATCTGAGCGGGAGTTGGAGGTACTAAAAGAATATGTGGACGAAAATCTTAAGAGGGGATTCATCCGACCATCTACTTCTCCGGCAGGGGCAGGAATCTTTTTCGTAGAAAAGAAGGACCACTCTTTACGGCCCTGTGTGGACTACCAGGAGCTAAAGTCACTGTTAAGAACCGGTATCCTTTGCCCCTGGTGCCCAAGCTCTAGTGATGCCTTTTGGTCTGTGTAATGCCCCTGCCACCTTCCAGCACTTTGTTAACAATATCTTCAGAGACTGCCTAGATATCTTCGTAATTGTCCACCTAGACGATATCTTGTTTTTCTTCAACACCGGAAACATATCAAGATTGTACTCTGCCGACACTGTCAACATGGGCTATATGCCAAACCAGAAAAATTTGAATTTTAACGGCAGAGTATCCAGTTCCTGGGTCTGGTAATCTCCACTAAGGGATTCAAGATGGACCCACAAAAGGTTACAGCTGTTCTGGACTGGCCTGCACCCTCAGACAAAAAGGGGGTTAAGCATTTTGTTGGCTTTGCAAATTTTTACTGAAGTTTCATCAAAGGGTTCTCTGCTATCATCTGGTATAGATTTTAAGGGGAACCCCCACGCCGAAAAAATGGAGGTCCCCCCCAAAATCCATCCAAGTCGGATCCACAGTCGTACGACTGTTTTGTCAAAACTGCGGCCGCGAAATCGCGGCAAAATTGCACAACTTTGAGGTCGTACAAGTGTGAAAGGGGCCTTACAGGGACTAGGACTAGCAGGCTCTTGCATTGGCTGCTGGTTGTATTCATAAACTATGATATGGATAAGGCTCCAATAATACTGCACTCTGTATGGATATGTGTCCTACTGTGTCAGCCCTATTTTCAGCAATATTATATCATAGCATCGATGAAGACTATGGTAGGAAAAGAAGGAGACCTAGGCATATAACTAGAACATTTTCTGTGAGAATGCTTGAAATGACACAAACTCTGCTTTAAGCCTGGGTTCACACTAGCGCGATCTCAGAGATCATGTGTGATTCGCCCCCGCACCACAGGTACCGATCACATGCGATCTCTGAGCAATGCGAGTTCAGCCATACAACTGTATGGCTGAACTCGCATTGCTCAGAGATCTGAGCTTTGGGTTTGCACAGAAAATAGTGCAGGGACTTGTTCTTCCGCGCACTAGAATCGGATCGCATGGGTGTTCTCGCCCATGCGATCCGATTCCTGTGCAAGTTCACAGTTCGCACTGCGAACATTAACTTTGTCACTTTGTTAATGACACCCGCAGTGGTTTGAACTGCCTGCGGGAGAGGAGCAATGCGGGAACCGGCGCTGGAATCGTGCTGGTTCCCGCATCGCACTAGTGTGAAACCAGGGTTAAAAATAAATCAGTTCAACTTCAATTTTACAGTATATTCTTAACTCAGAAAATGTGTCTTTTTTTGCTGTATCTTGTGACCCTCCAAAAGTGAAGGACTACAGGTCCCAGCATGAACCCCTCACAGCTTAGGATGTGTGACCCACCCCCCCACTAGTGAAGGACTACAGGTCACAGCATGAACCCATGAGATCTAAGGGGGTCACATCCTTAGATCTCAGGGGTTCATGCTGAGACTTGTACTCCTTCACTAGTTGCTTCAATTGGTTGGTTCAGTGGGCCACTTGATTGAACCTGCCCTACAGGCTCTCTGAGGATCCTGATGTAAGGGGGGGGGCTCTCTGGGGACCCTGTAGTAGTGGGGGGGGGCTCTCTGGTGACCCTGATATAAGTGGGGTGGGCTCTCTGGGGACTCTGATGTAACCAGGAGGGCTTTGGGGACCCTGATGTAAGGAAGGGGGCTCTTTGGAGACTCTGATGTAACAAGGAGGGCTCTGGGGACTCTGATGTAAACCATGGGATCCGCGCCAAGATATGTAACAATATTTGCTATAGATATAGATATATACACACACACACACATGTATACTATATACATGTGTATGCCCGCCCAAGTGCATGACTTTCTTTACTTTGCTGCTGTGGGCCCCAGATCTTTTGTAGACCCAGCAATGTCCCTGCTTGTTATACTCACTGTGGAACCTAAGAGGTTAATCCTCTGCATTGTGTTAAAAGGTTGTTTGATCCTGTCTTCTCTGATCCTCCCCTTCTTCAACTGTCCCCAATCCATCTCCTGATAAGACAGAACCTTTGGAGTCCATCTGCACATGCTCAGTTTGGTGTGTATTGCTAGAGAGTTTTTATTTTTCTTGGGGAGTGCATGTGATCAGCACAGGGCCAATCAGTACAGTCCAGACAGAAGGTCGGGGGTCCTGCAACCTCATAGGACAGTCAAAATAGAATGAAAACTCCTCCTACAAGCTTTAATCAGACACTGAAATGCCGCGTACACACGAGTGGACTTGCCAACGGGCTAAACTCCGTCGGCATTTCTGACGGAAAGATTTAGAGCATTTTCTATATCTGAGTCCATCAGAAATGCTGACAGTAAAAGTCAGTTGGGGCATACACACGGTCGGAATGTCCAACCAGAAGCTCCCTTCTGACTTTTTCTGTCGGCAAGTCCGGCCGTGTGTACGCGGCATAAGAAGTCAAAAGACTGCTATATACTGCTGATGAAAAAAAGTATTTAGCAGTTTACATTTACTAAAATAATTGCATTTCCGTGTTCTGTGTACTGTGGGAGACCAGATATAGTGAATGCAGGGTCCTGGGTTTAGTAACACTTTAAGGAAAAAATGTTTAGGCTTTAGAACCACTTTAAACGTGCTTGGAAAGGTATGAATCCAGGTCATACCATTTTAATTGATCTTTGTTTTGGATGCTCATATACTTGTACCAATGAATATATTGATACATACTTTACCAATAAATATGTTATTTAATTTTCAGAAAAGATCTAATCGCTTATAACCTTATTTGAGGTCAACTGTGTAAAACAATTTCTGTTATGTACCCTCCTTAATATCATGCATGAGTAGGTTATATTTGCTTATAAATCCTGAACTAACATACAGTGTATTTGAAAATCTGAGCAAAGATTTTGGTTTAAGTCAGTATGGTTTATGGTAGAGCTGCTGTAACCTTACATAAACCATTTGTTTTATACACGCCTGTAGTGCTTACTCTTCACATGATTTAATATCATTAATATCATTTCAGTTATATAAAAATATGCTGCTGCAAAAGGCAGTTGATATAATGTAACATGCTAAATATAAATGTTTAAAGGTGTTATGAGAAGATATGCTTTTTGCAACTGCCAGTTGGGCTGGCACAGTGTATATCCTAAAGCATTTCTGGTCATGTAAAGAGATGGATCTCTCACTCAAAAAATAAGAGTTTATAGAAGATGGACTCATAGTAAGTAAGAGCCCTTTTAAATAAGACACCTTTTCTTCAAGTCAAACCCAAACACTTTATCGGCGCACAGCAATATTTTTTTTATAGAAAACTATATATATTTTGCTATTAAATAACATTTCTAATCGTATGAAGTTAATTACAAGAGTCCCCCTTTACATCTGGATCCACAGAGTTCTCCTTTTACATCTTTCACTGTAAGGGGGAGCTCTGCAGACTCTGATGTAAGGGAGAACTCTGGGGCCTCTAACATAAGGGATGCTCTGGGAACCCTGATTTATGGGGGAACACTGAGAACTCTGATGCACGGAGAAGACCCTGATGTAAGGGGAAACACTGTTGCCTCTTGTGTAAAGGGGAACTCTGATGTAGGGGGTGCTTTGAGAACCCTGATTTCCCTTAGTGTATTCACTCAGATGCAGGAGAGAGGAGGGGGGAGTAGGGAGACTTTAGTCACAGACAGGGATGGATGGTGAGCTCAGTCACCCCTTGGCAGTCAGCACCTCTCATCCAGATGTATCTGAGGCTGCTGGACTTCATTCCCCGATGCTATGCCTCAGAAAAAGGAACATTGGGGCTGGAAATTTGGAGTGTGGGCAGACACAGAGGAGTAAGGATTAGGGGAAGAGGTTCAGATTGAGCCCTCTCTCCTCTCCCGTCTGTGTGTGTGTTTGGGGGGGCGGGGTTTGGTAATGCTGCCTTTAGGCGCTGTGAAAGTGTAACAGACACTCACAGCTTAGACAACTGCAGCCAGCAACCCTGCTGGGAAGCCATAGTCCAGTCTAAATAACGTGTCCGGGTTTTAGGCAGTCTTAAACTCGGATGCATGATTCCAAACCCGAACTGTCCGGGTGAATCCTGGACAGGTGGCAACCCTAGCTAGCTCCCACCCTCCTACAGTAGTGCATTCTTACCCCATGTCCACCCTTGGTGATGGCATACAGAGCCCCAGAGAATGTCAACAACGTGTGAACCCCCAATTATGGCATGAAGAATGCACTGCTGGAGTATCTAAGCTCAACAGACTCTCTCTGTAACTAAAACATCACCTTTTGGTGGACTAACTACGTATTTAATATGAAAGAAAACCCATCAGAAAAAGCTTAGCTTTAAAGCAGTATTAAGCCTAAAATTAAAAATGTATTAAAGTAGAACTAAGGGCAAAACTTTTGCTTTCATTTCATTTTGGATAGAACCAGATTTTTTTTTCGCCATCTGTGTCCCATTGCAGAGATTTCCCTTCCTGTCCCATAGCCAAATCTCTGCAAATTAAGGGACTTTCTTGGGGATCTCCAGGTCACCAGAACTAGTGTACCCATTGGAAGGTTTTTCCTCTATTGCTTTTCTGGGGACAACCCAATATTTTAGATTTTCTTTTGCTTTAACTTTCAATGTTAAAGCGTTAGTTCACCTTTACAGAAAACATGTAAAAAGAGAACTAACACCATACACCCTCCCCACCCCCAGTCCTGCTGTACTTACCCCCGGGGCTGCTGAGCTGTCAGTGCCCATGCAGCCAGTTCAGTGGTCCGGGGATTTGAAATTCCCGCTCTTCTCACTATTCTCACTATTCTCTGCTCAGGGCTTCCAGGACAGATCAGAGCAACACTCTATAATGTCACTAAACAAACAGAATTGCTCTGATCCTTCCTAAAAGTGCTGCTGGATCGGCTGGGTAGGCACTGACAGTTCAGTCTCCCCAGAGGTAAGTACAGGGGGGACCGAGGGGTGGGGAGGGTGTCCAATGTTAGTCCACCTTTGCATTCTTTCTATAAAGGTAAACTAACACTTTAACAGACCAAGCTGTCCAGACAAATTATCAGTTAGAGGGCTGAGATAAACTAATGACGAGTGCTTACAAAGGTCAGATTTTATTTATTTATGTAAAACTTTATCCCAAAAGGAAAAATGTTGCTGTAACTGCTTAAAGGCCCTTTCACACTGATATGTTTTTTTCCTACGTTTTTTAGCTTGCAAAAAAAATGTTTCCCTTTAAATCCAATGGGACTCTTCACACCACTGCATAAAAGGGTTGGTGCGTTTTGAAAAGTCCTGCATGCTGCATCTTTGGTGCGGTTTTGAAAACCTCACCAAAAACACAGCTTCCTGTTTTTTGGTGCGTTTTTGAGTCACGTGTCCATTCTTCACAGGCAATGCATAAATGCACCAGAAATGCACAGGAAATGCATCTGAAACACAGCAAAATCAGCAGATTTTGCTACAGAGCAGTGTGAAAGGGTCCTAAGTGTTAGCTAGAGTTCAGCTTCAATTTGACAGGAGGTTTTTTTACTGGCTGGACCACCAGGTGAAATAAAGGTGAAGAAAGCTCCCCCCAATAAAAACTAATAGAATTGGTAAGCTACAAATATATTATATATATTTGTTTTTTCAGTGAAATATCTCTTTAAAGTGGTTGTAAACCCTTACAACACTCTTTTTGCTAAAGGTAAGCCTATAATAAGGCTTACCTGTAGCTACCCTGGATATCTCCTAAACCTGAATGGTTTAGAAGATATCCCCTGTATTTGCATGTGCCAACGTCATGCGACACATGCGCACTGAAGCAAACTAAAGCAATGGCACGTACGTGCTGTTGCTTCATTTAGACTGTGCCATTACCCTCGGCTCCCGCAAGCACGCACCAGTGACGTCATCGCGGTTCCGGGCCAATCACAGTGGCCGGAGCCGTGGCAGAAGTAACTCCAGGAATGATGTCGCTGACAGGAGCGGTGAACGAGGACTGCTGCGGGGGCTTTGATCTAAGGTAAGTAATACATAATGAACTAGTATGCTATGCACACTAGCTCATTATGCCTTTGTCTTGCAGATTTTTTTTTTTTTTTTTTTTTTTATTGTGAGTTTACAACCACTTTAATTATCTATGAGAACCACTCTACTATTGCAGACCAGCAAACAAAATGAACGAAACAATGTCACATTTTATTATGTTTCTGTTCCAATGTGATGCTTTTGCACATATCCTGAAGAAGCTATGTTATTCATGTACTGACAACATGCTGTACCATATTTCACCTGTGCATTCAATAATCTCATTTATTTTTCACTTCAAGAAACAAGTTGTATTTGACCAAACACTGCTGTTTTGATATGAGAGTATGTTATGTGCTAAAATATCTAAGTGGAAGAGTATTTTTTTATGTTTGTGGAATGTGATTTATTTGGTACAATTGTAAAAAAAAAAAATGTCAACTACAATACAATAAGTAGTCAACCTGGTAAGAAAGAAGAGTTAATCACTGTGCCTCTGGTGCACAGGCAAATATTAAGTGACTGTACATATCCTGTTTAAATATACTTTAATAATTTGCAGCACAAATAAAAGTAAATGTCAAAGCTGCATAAGTCCATAAACTTCCCAGCCCTTGGAACAAGACTCAAGATCAACCAACAATGAGGAGATTAAAAAAAAATGTCTCCAGACTTTAGTGCAGAAAAGTATACAACCCCGGCACTGTATGCCTTGGAACAAAGAAGGAAGTTGCTACTAAAAATGAAAATGGTTTCTAAAAAGAAAATTTGTCTTCAAAACACAGTATGACACTAATGCTTTAGGCTAGGTTCACACTATTATGCCGCGTACACACGATCGCACATTCCAACAACAAAATCCGTGTTTTTTTTCCGACGGATGTTGGCTCAAACTTGTCTTGCATACACACGGTCACACAAATCTTCCTGTTTGCCAGATTATTGTGGTCTCTCCAGCCAGTATCTCGCTCCTGTCTTCCCTGCTGCTGTCCATGTTCTTCCAAATGTACACAAGCTGCATGCAGCGGTCCCCCCATAGGGGCTGCTGGTTGTTGTGGTCCATCTCTCACCCTGCACAGAGGACCTTTCATGCACCATTCCTATTACAAGGGGCTAACCTGAGAAGGTAATCGATGCATAAACGAGTAATGTAAATGCTCAGTACATACAATAAATGTGAAACAATCAATCCACAAGAGTGAAGTATTATAACATCAAAATAATAATACTGGTTGTGCTTGTGAAACACAATGGAATGTAGAACATAGTCCATATAGTCACTGCATAAAAAAAGGGAAAGAATTCTTCTAGCCACGTATCAAGATAGGTAGGCTGGTATATGGTCCCGCTAAACCAGTGGGCATGCCTGTGGACACTTCCAAGGAATAAGGTAAGTAAGATAGGGTACTCTTACCAGACACACATACAGTACGGCAGTGAGTCAAAATTAGTCCTCCTATCACTGTCTCACTGGATACGCAGGTCAGTGGGCGACTCCAAACCGAAGGACTTGAAGAAACCGGCAACCGGCAGCCAGAAGAAACCAGAACTGTGATTGGTTAAAGGTGGTTTTCAACGGTCCTGGCACGAGTCAGTACGCAGGGGGGCTCCCAGTGCTTAGGATCTGGAGTGGGACCTGCTGAGTCAGTAGCACTGAGAGCCCCCCTGTGTACTGACTCGTAAATGATAAAAAATTCATTTGGGTACAGTGTTGTATGACCGCGCAATTGTCATTCAAAGTGTGACAGCGCTGAAAACTGAAAATTGGCCTGGGCAGGAGGGGGGGTTTAAGTGCCCTGTTAGCAAGTGGTTAAAGGCATCTATTACACAGTTAAATGTACTTCTAGTTATGAATGGCAACATTGCTGTCTCTATGTTCTATATCTATTACTATAGTTATATAATTTTCCATTTCCTTGCCTTTTCTTAAGTCTCTTTATCTAAAGCTGAACCACTATATACTTAGATAAAATACATATATAGGAACTGTTTTATCTGCCAAAAGATTTTATTTCTATTCACCCAGTCCTAAATTTTTTACAGCTCTGCTTCACAGTACAGCCCTGTCTGGCAGGGCAGAAGACCCGATTTTTAACTGTGGCAGATCTTGTCACTGATTCTGTGCAGTAAAAGAAGCAACTGCAGACCAAGGCCCCTTTCACATTGGCATTAGACACAGGCATTTGGAGCGCATTTTTGCTGCTCCATGAATGCCTAACACAGCAGCCTACAATGGATAACACGGACAGCAGACAAACATGTTCACATGTGAAAAACCTAGTGCTTGCATGGCTCCATGTCACTGTTTGGCAAAAATAAAACTACATGTTGTGTCTGGGAGGAGTTGAAGCCTTCCATTCAAGTCTATAGTAAAGTGACAATTGCGCAGTTGTGCTACACTGTACCCAAAACAAGATTGACGTCCTTTTTTTCCCACAAATAGAGCTTTCTTTTGGTGGTTTTTGATCGCCTCTTCAGTTTTTATTCTTTGCGCTATAAACAAAAGAAGAGCGACAATTTTGAAAAAAACATACTATCTTTTACTTTTTGCTATAATAAATATCCCATATTTTTTATCAAAAAAAACTAATTTTTTCCTCAGTTTAGGCCAATATGTATTCTTCTACATACTTTTGGTTAAAAAAACCCATAATAGGCATATAATGATTGGTTTGCGCAAAAGTTATAGTGTCTACAAAATAGGGGATAGTTTTGTGGCATTTTTATTGATTTTTTTTACTAGTAATGGCGGCGATCAGTGATTTTTATCGTGACTGCGACATTATGGTGGACACATCGGACAATTTTGACACATTTTTGGGACCATTGGAATTAATACATCGATCAATGCTAAAAAATTGCATTACTGTAAAAATGTCACTGACAGTGAAGGAAGAAAGGAATAAGCCCCAGGGATAGTGCGGACAGATAGATTTATGGCATTATTATTTTTTTTCACTAGTAATGGCAGTGATCTGCGATTTTTATCGGGACTGCAATATTGCGGCGAACCAATTGGACACTTTTGACACATTTTTGGGACCATTGACAATTATACAGCGGTCAGTGCTATAAAAATGCACTGATTACTGTATAAATGTCACTGGCAGGGAAGGGGTTAACACTAGGGGGCAGTGAAGGGGTCAACTGTGTTCCCTAGTGTGTGTTCTAACTGTAGGGGGGATGGGACTGTCTAGGAGGAGAGAGAGATCGGTGTTCATATTTAGTATGAACACACAATCTGTCTCTACTCCCCTGAAAGAACCGGGATTTGTGTGTTTACACACACAGATCCCGGTTCTCGCTCTGTCGCGAGCGATCGCGGGAGCCCGGCCCTGGGCACGTTCTGCGGGCATGCGCGCCCCTAGTGGCCAAAAGGCGAAGCGACGCGGTAAAACTGAGGCGGCTGGTCGGCAAGCCGTTAATATATATTATTTACTATGTAGGAACACTTATGTGTGTGTATACATTTATATGTATTTATTATGTTATTTATAACATGTTATTTACTGTCCCACATGCATCCATGTGCACCATTAAATAGTATCTACTAATTGATTCATTTGGTTATGGTGCTGTGCTTTCATAGAAAATTAGAAATGTTTTGCCTTTATTTTTGCAAGTGTGAGCTTAGCCTGACCATCACTCACCCTGCTCTCTCTTTTGTTGCTTGTTAGCATATAAACCATGAAATAAAACTCAATTCAAAATAGCTCCTAATAAATAGAAAATACGCAGCAGAGGGGCCAATTGTCCAAATAGCTAGCAATCAAAATAAATGTTTTCTAACTGATCTTAATTTCTCCCTGTGCTGTTTATCAGCTTTATCTAGGCTTTTCTTACAGCAGCTTCCAATACATTGATACTATGGCTGCTCTATGCCCCTCTCCACTTAGTGAGAGGGATAGCTTATTCAAAAGCCCCTCATTGTCCTTTTTGAGCCTGATGGCCATATTTCAAAGGTCATGCAATGCAATGTGGTTTTAAAAAAAAATCTCCTGGGCATATCTGCTGATGCCAAACCAAATTCAGACACATACAATGCTTACAAAAAGACAATTTAATTATATTTTAATGAATACAGAGCTGCATTAATTGGTGTTTTTTTTTTTATTTGCCTAGTGTTCAGCTTTAATTGTGTATTGTTGTGTATAGTATTGTGGTATGAGGGAAACAATGGATGGTCATTTTTGTATGCATTTACTTAAACCTGTCAGCAATTGACATATTGACATATTTTTTATAGATAAATGCAAAGGGAAATTGGCATGTTTAATATGTACGTGATATATGTAAAACAGCTAGTATTTTCCTAGGAAATTCATGATGGAAAACAGGCATTTCTAGGAATCTTCTTTCATTATTATTTCAGAGAAGCAATTTAAGTATTGTCCTAGTGCAGGGGTAGGCAACCTTTTGAGCACAGTGTACCGAAAAATGTTTTCAGAGAAATTGAGCATGCCAATTTTATAAGAAAATGTCAACTTCACACTCTTAATCATAAAAAGGATTTTTTATAAAGTACATGCTGTAAACTACTTGAGTAGTAGTGAGAAATTAACATTGTGCACTCTCACTCCTCAGATTAGCCCCAATTCCTGCTCCTTCACACCTCAGATTACTGTCCCCCCTGAACATATGCCCCACCACTGTAACCCCTTGCCCATCTGCCCCACCTTTGTAACCCCCTGCTCATCTGTCTCACCACTGTAACCCCCTGCACATCTGCCCCACCACTGTATCCCCCTGCTCATCTGTCCCACCAATACACCTCATTTCACATCTGCCCCACTACTCTACCTCTCTGCTTTTCTGTCCCACCACTGACCCCCCTTCTCATCTGCCCCAACACTTAACCCCCTTGCTAATCTGTCCCACCACTGTAACCCCCTTTTCATGTGTTGCACCAATGTACCTCCTTTGCACCCCTCTGCACATCTGCCCAACCACTGTAACCCTCTGCTCATCTGTCCTGCAAATGCACCTCCTTTCACATCTGCCCCACTGCATTACCCCCTGCTCATCTTTCCCACCAATGTAACCCCCTTCTCCTCTGGCCCAAAACTGAACCCCCTGCTCATCTGTCCCACCACTGAACCCCCTTCTCATCCCTCCCACTACTGTACCTCCTGCACATCTGCCACATCAATGTACCCATTTTCGCATCTTCCCCACCACACGTTAGAGGGAGGTCTGGGCCCCTCCTGCAGTAGTCATTTATTGAAGCTGTAAAACAGCCGTGAATCAGGTGACCAGCCTGAAGATTGGCCTAGAAAGGTATTTACAATCCTCATTTTTAAAAAAGACTTACACAGTGTGGTATGCCTGCCTTTAATAGAGGGGCTGGCAGTGTTTTAATATTTTGAGTTAACAAATACTTAAAGATTATGCAAAGGATACAGCAGTGTAAAATTTGCCAGCAGCAGGACTGTTTCAATCAGGAATAATACACCTAACTAGTGTATGCCTAACTTTTATTTACTCTATAGGAATAGTGGGGTGCACTAAATGTGTGTGATATTATGTAAAGTGGAGTAGGTACACACTGTTTTTGCATTTTGCTTTTTTTTTTCTCTTTCAAACGATGCAACAGTGTTACATATAAAAGCCGGCTCCAAGAACAGATGTTCAGTAACAAGTGAATGCTGCATTTTGAGTACCCCAAACTTAAGAAAAGGTCCTATCAACATACAATAAAAAGTCAATATACCCCCAAAATGAATGAAAACCCCAAAATACCACTCCATGAAACCCCATTTTTCATATGCAATTTGTCGGCTTCCTTATCTTTTTTTTAAGCAGCTTTCAATCAACTGACAATATGGTTGCCCTGTGCTCCCCCCCTTCCTTTTATAGTGTGGTAACTGGCTTATTCAAAAGTTCCTTTTTAGGGCTGCTGGCCATATTTAAAGGGTGATACAGTGTATTATGGTTTAAAAACTTTTTTCTTGGGCAAATTTGCACATAAATTACCTGGATTTGCGCATCTCAGACCTGCAGGATTCACCTCACACCCATTTATAGCAGTGAACCTAAACCTTATTCCTACTACACATAAATGGAGGCCCTCCCTGGTTGCTGAAATTGCCACTATATGCATGTATGAATGTAAGTCTATTTACCTTTAAGGCCTGTTAAAGTGACAACTGAATCAAAGTAAACTTCAAATACATTTGAAAACGTGAAATGTAAAAATATGTAAGGATAATATAGTGAAGAATTTAGGTATGTATGTGAATGACATATGTCTAGACATGTCATATAATTCATTTTTCAACAACCGGTTCGGATAAGATATTTAGCTAGTGGCTATCTATACAGAGATGAAAAGTAATCTTGTGTTTAGATGATGAATTCAGTTGCGTTTCTATAATGCAAAGCCATTGTAATTTTGACACCAAGAGAGAACAGACATCATACACAGAGTTGCAGAGTACTGTGCATTATTTTTCATGTATACCACCAAAATCTTTGTTTACCCAAAAACAGATGTTTTAAAATAAACCTTTCCTATAAAGTCTGAAGTAGTTTAAACTACAAAGGCAATAGCAATGAAAAAAACGTCAGTATTTATATTAATTGCATAATCTCTTAAAAGAAACATTTTAGTAGAACCCTGGACTGCCCAAAAATCAAGAGGTTTTCCTTAAATTTCCAGACACACAAGACATATAAACACAGTGGTTAAACGCCATCTGCCATTGCATAGGAACAGCTGTACTGGACTTAGAAAAAGCTGTATTCATAGACTAAAGGAATTTGTTAATGTCAAAATAACATTAATCAAACAAATTTTACAAAATTATTTTGTTACCCATACAATATATTTCAAGAGAATGACAATATTAACATAACTGAACAAAAGCAGAGTATAGAAGAAAATGCAAATATAAACTAGTCACCCAGTTGCAGAAATTTTTTTGAGACCCCTTGGCTCTTATCTAGCTTTCAGGACACAGTTTGCTACCTGATCATCCTGAAACCTCTCACTACCCAATACATCTATCTCTCTAACCGCCTGTTCATCTAGATTTAATAAGAATTTTCTCCTTTCAGATCTTTCTGTCACTTTGACAATCGCTATCTGCACTGGGTCAGTGACTCAGAAAGTACTTAAAAATGGGAAAGCCATGCACCTAGCAGTTTGAACAGTTGACATATTTCTTTAAATACTTTTTTCCTTTAAAGGGAACCTGTCTTGTAAATAAAATTGTTCAGAAAGATATCCCTGTAATAGTAGATAGTAAATCCTCAAACCTTAGACATACATAGGAGGCCTCTTCATACTGCTTCCTCCAACTTAGTAATGTCTTTAAAAAATCTATAAAAATTTCTCCAGATCAACCACACAATCATCCCAGATCATCTTCCCCAACAATCCCATCTAGTGTAATCCAGATCTTGAATATTTTCTGACTGTTCCAAATGGTCCTCCATGGACCAAGGTAGAACTACAATGTGTGCACCAATTATAGTCTCAGGGTTCCTTCAAATCCAAAATTGAAACAGGAACTAAAGATATCTGACACTAAATATCTCCAACTTAGGCCTAGTTTGGGCTGCAGTTCACTGTTACCAAAAAAAAAAATAGAAAGCAAATTCTTCTCCCACTGCCAAATAGTAAATATACTATAGTGATGGTCTGTGGAATGAACCATTAAGCGCAGTGGAGAACACACAGAAAATTGACAGGGAGACATTTCTCTTTAACAAAGCAGACAGAAAGAGAGGTAAGCACTCTTTTTTTTTTACAAGGATATCTGGGATTTTTTTTTTTTACCTGATAGGGTCTCCTAAAGGAAAGGGATCAGTCCTTTCACATAAAGTATGAGAGTCATACTGAGCTTGCGCTACACTGTGGCTTGAGAATTGAGTGGTTGTAACAAATTAAGGGATACAAAAACAGGAATAAAAAAATAATAAGAGTCAACAACAGCAGCAGCGACTTAACTCTGTAAGTAACCTCTTAGCAATCTGAATAAATTGTAACTGGGACAGCAAGATTGAATATATTGTTTGGTGAACACTGTGCCACATGTATGCAAAGCTACAGCAAAAGTTCCAGTAGATGTGAGCCCATCAACAAGCTTACATTAGAGATCTGGGCAAGCAAAATGTAACACAGAATTCATTCTCAAGCTCTCTAAGAAGGTAGTTAGTGGAATAGATGTATTAGGTAGTGAAAGGTTTCAGGACGATCAAGTAGGATGAAATAGCTAGATTAAATTTTGAGCACCTAAAGGTGTTTGCTAATGTGAATGAAAAGGTATGGGTGCATTCTCGGAAAAGAAATAAAGGAAATGGAAGGGTGCAAATCCAGACATGTCAGCCTTAGGAGTGCCCCTCCTTTCCTTATAACTGGAAGAGCAATCAATGTAACGGTGGTGAATGTAATGCAGGGGTGCCTAAACAGGCTATATAAGGTATTTCATCATCAGATGGATGTCATTATTGTCACCATGGTCTTCTTAACCAAATGATTTCTTGCTTCCCTGCAGCCAGATTCAGCATGTGGTTGACAAGGTAGACAAATTACTGGGAGGGGCTGTGCACGATTTATGCCCCATGATCCATGTGGGAGCCAATAACCGAATACATGATAGGTGGAGGACCCTAGCACAGGTTGAGTAAACCCTGTATTAATCTCTGTCTTAGCTACTTAGATGTAAAAATATATAAAAAAGGAATCTTGAGACTGTTATTTCTTTGCAATTTTACTTACAGTATATTGCCAGTGCCACAGTTGGCATCATTGAAAACTGTAACAGAAAATACGGTTAAAAATTAAACTTCAATATTTCAATATTTTATGCTTTGCCCATCAATGTTTATAAAAGATGGTCACAAATGAATTGCACAGCATCTTGCGTTACAGCCTGACTCATGGAGAAATGTATTTGCAGTTCACTTTGCCATGTTAATAGTGAGTCATTTTATACTATTTGAAATAGGCTCCACACCCTTGCTCTATACTATTAGCTGGACAATTTTCACATACACTATTTTCATTTGTTTAGATTAAACATTAGAACATTATGTGTTTATAACGCCTGCTGACTTCAATACTTTACTTTTTAATGAAGATTTTTTAAAAGAGTAACTTCTCGTATCATTTATCAGGAAAGTAAAAGTGGTATAAGGGTACACTTAAAAGACCTTTGTTGTATGACTTTAATAATCTTTGTTGTGGTATTGTAGTCATGTAGTACTATGTAACTCAGTTAAAACAGTAAATCTATTCTACATGTAAACGTGTGAACATCTGTATATTCTATAAATATATATTGCATATATCACAAAGGCAGATACATATAGTACCTTTTTTATATAGTACATCTACTGTACATATAATTTCTGTTTTTGTTTACACTAATTATTAACCACTTGTTTTTTTTCTAACACCCTAGAGAACAAAATGGCGGTCATTGCAATAATTTTTTTTTACACTGTATTTGCGCAGCGATCTTACAAGCGCACTTTTTTTTGAAAAAATTAACTTTTTTGAATAAAAAAAAAAACAACAGTAAAGTTAGTCCAATTTTTTTATATTGTGAAAGATAATGTTATGCTGAGTAAATTGATACTCAACATGTCACGCTTCAAAATTGCACCCGCTCGTGGAATGGCGTAAAAATTTTACCCTCAAAAATCTCCATAGGCGACATTTAAAAAATTCTACAGGTTGCATGTTTTGAGAGAGGAGGTTTAGGGCTAGAATTGTTGCTCTCGCTCTACCGATCGTGACGATACCTCACATGTGCGGTTTGACCACCATTTTCATATGCGGGCGCTACTCACGTATGTGTTCGCTTCTGTGCGCGAGCTCGTCGGAACGGGGCGTTTTAAAAATCCTTTTTTTCTTCTTATTTATTTTACTTGATTTTATTTATTTTTACACTGTTTTTTTTTTTTTTTTTTTTTTTTTTGTTAAATTTGGGTCACTTTTATTCCTATTACAAGGAATGTAAACATTCCTTGTAATAGAAAAAAGCATGACAGGTCCTCTTAAATATCCATACCAAGGAAGGAGACAGACGTGATCCGGTAAGCGGCGGAGGGCACCGGATCGTGGCAGGAGGGGGGCCCCCTCCACCACTAATAAAAGTGATCTCGCGCCGAGTCCGCCGCAGAGACCACTTTTATCTTGTAGCCAACCGCCAGCCGAACACGGAGATACTGGGGTTATGGCAGCTAGCTGCTGCCATAACAACGATACCCGTCCCCAAAGTAGGGATGTACATCGGCCTGCGGTGGTCAGGAAGTGGTTAAAAATGGTTGTTAATTTTTATCTTCTTCTTATTATTATTATTATTTGCTAATATAAGCTTATGTAGACAGAGCAATACAAGAATTACACCGAGTAAGAGAAACATGCCTATCTCACATGTCACTCTACATAGAACTAACATTCCAAAATGACTCATTACCCATAAAAGGCTATATGTGACACAGGGTGGTGGATTTACTAAAGGCAAATAGACTGTGCACTTTACTTCTTCAAGAGCACTTGCTCCAGAGCTTAGCAAATGAGTAAAGGCTCTGCTGACTTCCATCATCCAATCACGTTCAAGTAAACTTTTTTTTTTTTTTTCCTTGCTCGTAATTGGGTACTCTTTGCAAAGTGAAGCTTTACCTAATTTACTAAGCTCTGGAGCAACTGCACTTGCAGAGTGCACAGTCTTTTTGCCTTTAGTAAATCAAACCTAGGGACTCGTCAAGTGTCAACTATAACCCCCTGCTCCACCCCTATGCTCAATAAAAAAAAAAACGTTCTATTGTTTCCCACAAGGAAAAGCAATTCTTGATTAGTGGAGATGCACCTTCCATTCACCTGCCTGTCCTCCATTCATAAAGCGCTTTTCATTGTAAGAACCGATTGAATGGATCATGAGGATAGAAAGAGTGGGCATAATTGGCACTTGATGAGTGCCTGTCACATATGCAGCCACTCATATTAACTCTTGCAGCATGGCAAGATGACCACTACAGGGGTATCCAGTGGCAGAGGACTTTGGAATTCAACCAAACACAGCAGCCACCAACATGCAAGACACACGTAATGGTAATGATTAAGCACAAGATGTATGTGTGAAACGCATCTACGTGACCACAGTTTGGTGTCTTTGGTGTTATCTTTGCGAACATAATAAAAGGCTATCGGAAGTTCTGGATGTGCAGCCATTTCTTTCTTCTTTCCAAGTTTCCCACGGAGGCGGGCCGGGGCTGGCACTCTGCAAGACATTCCAATCAGCTTTATCTTCATACACCTGGAGCATCGGTTCTTTTTCTTCTAAGACACACGTCATCCATGGTAAGTACTGTCCCTGATGCAGTTTTTTCTTTAATTCACTAAACTTCTGCTTTAAAATTTATTCTACTCAAATGGGTTTATTTACCATGCTAGTTAAATAGTTATGCACTAAACATATGGTATATTTAACATCTAGCACATCCTAATCCAAGTAACTAACACACCCAGTCCCTATGTAGAAAACATTTAAAAAAAAGAGATCTCCTCCTGCCAGCTTAATGAATTATTCATGGATTTATGATTGCACTATTTTAATTTCTTGCACAAATACTATCTGGAAATAAGAAAATGCTTATATTTTCAGATTGTGACCCTTTTGCATGCTCCACACACGTTTTCCTTCAAATAAAGGATTAGAAGAACCTTTTTTTCTGCAGATATTGCTATGGAAATATTGCTTAACATAGTAATTTGATGTGTTCTTGATTTATTTCTGTACTTCTGTACTTATTAAGCCATGGAAGATATGCAGTGGAACAGTGGATTTTTTGGTGGAGACCATCAATGCAGCACTAATTGCATTGGGTGCCAACAGTGAAAAAGATAATAGGCTCAATTTACAAAAGCTTTACCACTATTTTTTCTGCCCTGTGACAGTAATTGTTAAATCTCATTGGACTCAGCGAAAAATAACTTTATTTTTTTTTTAATAAGGATTTTTGATAAATACTATTGGGCAGAGATGCACTTTGGAGCATTGTAGTGAGTTCTAAATCTTCCTAGAGTCTAAGATGCCATCTACCTCAAACTCCTGTTGACCAATGAGTTGGGTGTCCTCAGACAGAAACAACCAGGGTGATTTGACTGATGATTTTGAAAAGGTCCAATCAAACCTGGTGCTAGATTCTGAGAGTGGAGTGGACAAAGATATTGAGGACAGATAGCCACACCAAATCATCAACCTTAAAGGGGTGATTAGCTGAATGTCAGTTATCTGCAGAATCTTGCTCAAGGTTGTTATACACAGATTGTCAGAAACAATGCTCCACAAGCATGTTGGCCTCTGGAAAATTTGAATTCCGAGGACAAAGGGAGATGGGCTTGGGTGGAAGCCATAAACACAGAAGAAAGGTTAAAACCCATTACAGGAGTGTCCAAATTTAGTAGCCAAACTTTGCCCACAGGAGAAAAGAGGCCCATTCAGTTTGTCTTTCAGAGATGAAACAGCAGAGGAAATCTTCTAGGGACTGATTAGTATGCCTCATGTACCCATTAGATTGGTGGTAATTTGCAGAATTGGCAATGGAATGCCATGAAGCCTGATGACTACTTGTATGAAAAGAGTGGAGAGCTGTTTGACAGAAGGCAACTTGGGAAAAGCTACAAAGTGAGCCATCTTTTGAAAATAGTCAACCATTACCCAGATGACAGTCTTCTTTTTAGAGAGAGACAGACCATTTATAATATCCATTAAGAGATGAGACCAAGCATTTAATGTAATGAGTAGCTACAAGAGCGGCCCAGAAGACTTAGCCTTGGTGGTCTGTGAATATGGACAGGTCTTGCAGGGCCTGTTGTAGGCTTTGGCACAAGAATGGGAGAGCAAATAGATGCTCTTGTGGCTACCAGGATGACCAGCACATTTGGCATTGTATGACTTCTGAAGAACTTTGGGTCAGAGCTAAAAAGGAATAAACAACCAATTGGCAGGAGTATTGCTAGGAGCATATTTCTAAACCCCAGGAGTTCAGTAAAACATTATTACTTTATGAATCAGTATATGACCTTGTTCTTGTAAATGTATATTATTAACCCATTGTTATACCTTTTTAGACTGGCCTCCTGTGTTTGAGTCCCAGGATCCTCCTGGTCGTGAGCCCTCTCCTGCATCACATGTTCATTTGGGGAGTGAGGTTGCAAGATAAATCCTTTATTTTTTCATGTACCCCTACGCGTTATGTCCCAGTGGGTGGGGACTTCATGAAGTCCCCAACCACTGGGACATAACGCATAAGGGCAGAGTTAAGGACTGACGTCATCATGCCCACTGGCTCAGATGAGAATGCAAGTGGTGGCTTCCTATGTATGTTTATGTCCGAAGCCAGTCCTGATCTCCAAGAAATCTCCAAGAAAGCTGTGCCTTCCTATTTTATGTTTGAGTGCTTTCTGCGTGCTTTGTGAGTACTTTTAAGTCTTTTTTTAATATATAAAAATAAACATTCAAACTGAGAGCATTAGATTGGTGTATTATTTTGAGGTGCACATGGAAACTTCTCCAGGTCCCATGTAGAGTGGTGGTGTGGAGACATCTTCCATTCACATCATATAGTGCCTTATCTGACCTCTCACATACTGGGGGTCAGTACCAAGGTGAACAGATTTACAATTAGAGCAATGGGCGTTGAAGGTGGAGCTCATAGAGTCAAGGAGAGATTTAGTGGCAAGAGGCTCAGATTGTTATGTAGACAGTGACTAGTGCAAAAGTTAGAAGTTGTCTCAAGCCACAATCTTCTGAGTGGCCCAACTGATACTTAGTTTGTGTGCACATTACCATGGGTAACCTAAAATCACAGAGTGGGCCCAAAAGAGGATGATGAAGAATAAGGGCACTTTCACACTAAAGTGCTTTACAGGTGCTATAGCGCTTAAAATAGCACCTGCAAAGCGACTGTAAATCGCCTCTCCTGCGCTGGCAGGATGCTTAAAAAAGTCCTGCAAGCAGCATCTTTGAGGCGCTTTAGGAGCAGTGTATACACTGCTTGTAAAGCACCCCTGCCCATTTTCCTCAGCAAACTGTTTGCTGGGTTCTTGTGCATCATCTTTAGAAGAGGCTTTCTTCTGGGATGACAGCCATGCAGATCAATTTGATGCAGTGTGTGGCGTATGGTCTGAGCACTTACAGGCTGACCCCCCACCCCTTCAACTAGAGTTGTCCCGATACTAGTATTGGTATCGGGACCAATACCGAACATTTGTGCAAGTACTTGTACTTGCACAAATGTTCATGATGCCAGATCAGATACCTGGAACCGGA
This sequence comes from Lithobates clamitans, assembly GCA_037952925.1. Classification (NCBI taxonomy): domain Eukaryota; kingdom Metazoa; phylum Chordata; class Amphibia; order Anura; family Ranidae; genus Lithobates; species Lithobates clamitans. The sequence goes on along the minus strand of JBBGZY010000100.1, from coordinate 2,322,738 downwards.
AGTCGGCGGGCAGAGAGGGCGGAGCGGAGATCGGCCTGGCAGTAGTGGAACACAGGGGTAAGCTGGCCGGGGCAGGGGTGCAGGGTGCCTTCCATATTCCGTCCAAAACGGTGACCGGAGCCGTCACATTCGGTACAGGAAGTGACATTCCGTGTCTCCGTTGGAGGGTAAACATCACGACGCCCATCTTGGTACACCCTGCACTAGGCCTCAGTGGCAGTTTACAGGGAACCCAGTTGGTTGTTTGCATTAATGTAGAACTCTAGGCAAAACTTTTTCCTGGTGCCTCCATGGCAGCATACCTGTGACAAGCTCCGCCTTGGCTCCTTCCTCAGAACCAGTGAATATTACAAAAGAAAAGGATTAGTGCACTCCCGGCATTCTCCTTTTTTTCCCTCATACCTCATGGTCATGAATGGTGGTCGAACGTCCCTTACCTCTGCAGTCGGCAGCTTCCAGCTGGGTTCAAGCCTCTCTCGGGTGCAGTCCTTATTCTTGGGCAGCTAAATGCACTGCTAAGATAGGAAGTCCCTTCTGTGGGTCTTTTGGGACAGCAGTTGTCTCTTAACTAAGAGCTCCTATCTGCATTTATATACTGGCATTTGCTCAAGCCTACAACAGGAAAAGCTATATCTATTTTTCACTAAGCTTCCATTTTCCCTCCTGTCATCCATTCTCTCTCGCTTTCCTTCCTTTGCGTTCCTCTCTTTCTTTTTCGCTTTCTTCCTCCCCCACCACCTTCTCCTCCTTTTAATATTGTACCTTCATTCCTGGTTTCTTTAGTGGGCGGCAAACACCTCGCACCTGCTTTTCTGAGTCCCTCATCATCTTCCTGTCCGCTCTGCGCATGTGTGGACATTAGAAGCCGGCTCGATGGTCCGGGCTGAGTTAGGCGGGACTCATAGGTCCTAATGCCGCCGGACGCGCATGCGCGATCTGGCCTGAGGTTGTGGTGGCCATCTTGAATAGGGGCAAATTTAAAAATTTTTGCCCTTGTTTCAAAATCAAAATCATTTTTTAGAGGGTTGTATCTTCCACATGTAGCGCCCACCTACTTAGGTGTGTGCTAAAGTAGGCAGATAGGATTAGTGTCAGGTAAAATTGCCAGTGTTTTACTCTGTTGGTTGGTTTAAACCTGGTTGGGTTAAATTGGTTGGGAGAAATTACAGAGTAGCAGGAGGGTGTGACCACCTGTATTCTGTCTGATTGATGCCCTGTTCTTCCAGTGAGAGGCTCTGGAGGGAGCATGGGTTGCACACAGGATGCAGTTAGTTTGTGTAGGTCACCCTGAACCAATCGTTAATTTGAATGGGAGTCACATGTTCAAAGGGTGGATGGGAATTGTAAGAGAAGAAGACAGCATGTAGGGGCTGGTGCAGCTCAGAAGCTCTCCCCTCTGGGGAGGGGAAAGTGCCATGCGGGGAGGAGAAATGGAGGAGACATCAGGAGGAAACTGCTACCTCTAACAGGAGTAAACTGCTACGACTAACAGAAGGAAGTCTGGGTGTTCAACATTCTGTGGCAATCATGGACTGTTGATAAGGATTACAAGTAAGTGGAAACCCAGGGAAACAGTATTTCCACAGGCTGGAGGGTGTTAAAGTGCGGGTCTTGAAGGAGGAGGTGCAGATCTTAGGCCTTAGAGAATCAACACCTTGCAAAGAGCATTGGAGTGCGGGTCATAAAAGAAGTCTGTGCAAAGGGATTTGGGCCTTAAAGAATTAACACCCTGGAGGAATCCAACCAGTCAGCCTAAGAACTTTATTCAGAGTAACGTTCTTTGGACATAATTTGGAAGTGCTGTACAGTTGGGAAGTAGCAGTAAACAGGAGGGAGGAAAGATGCAAAGTATAACAGGAAGTTGCTGTCAAAAGGATGCGGTAGATCGGGGGTATGCCCGGACTTTTCCTGAACTGGCATGGTGGGATCGTAGGAATTAACATAGGCAGGTGAGGCCTGGTACTTCCAGCATCCATTACCAAGTGTTTTTCAGAGAAGAACTGTTCAGTTCACTAAGGGAAAAGGTTATAACTACCATTACAGGAACCAAAGATGTAGAGGCAGCTCATACTTCTTGAAGATACAGACTGTACATATAGCACATTCTTTTCTGCCATGCATCAAGAGAAAGGAATAAAGTTAAAGTTTTACTGTTCTGGAGTGTTTTCTGTATGATTCATGCAGGGAAAGGGGTAACTACAGAAAAGAACAAACTTACTAGCAGCTCCTACGGGGGTAGTGCGCTACACACAAGATGTCCCTCCCCTCTCCATTGTTTATTACTAGGGGCTTTCAGCATGGCAGCCTGTTGTCATCTGAGAAGGTTGCCTATGTGGGGAGCCCCTGGAGGGGACCCAGTTTTTTGCCAACGGTAAATGTAATTTCTTTCTTTTTCTTTACTCAGGAATACAGTTTCCTTGCTCCAGCTGAAATACCAGTTGCCAACTCCTTTATCTTTCTCTAACTGCTTTTTCTGTCTGTTGTCTAAAGTAAGCAGTACACCACCCCAACAAAACCCTCTCCAACACTTAAGGTAAGGACCGTCGTCCAGATGATTAAAAAAAAAAAGAGAGAGAGCACTTATGCTGGTACATTTATGTATTTCAGCCTTGTATGCCAGAAGAAGTCCAAGCGGACATCAAGGCGACATAAACAAACCTATGAAGACCCCAAACAGATCAGGATACCATGCAAGCGGCGAGGGTTTATCTGTGAAAAGACATAGTTCTTCACATTCACCAACTCTCAAATCCCTAAATGCCGAGCATGCGAGGTCATCCCATTACCAGCCAATTGGTCTGCAAAAGCTGTTTTAGAGTCTATGCAGCAGACAGAGAGTCAGAGGGTTAACGGGTAAGCTGTCCTACTCAAAGATGGGCAGGGAATACATAGTGGAATGAGCAACAGCAGTTCCATTGCAGCAATTAGCTCAATCTCCTCAAGAGATGTTAACTCTTCCTGGCAAATCTTCCAGAGAATCCTCTCATTATGCAGCAAGTATCCCTCCTAGACATCTGGATGATGGGGGGTCATCTGAGGATACCTCAGAAGAGCTCAGCCCTCGGACTTCAACTTTTTCCTAGTTCAGCCCTATGTCCAGCCTGTAAAGCCAGCTATTAGCTGGGAGGAAGCCAACACTACATCTGAGAAGTCGAAGAGGTACTTCCCATTTCTAAAGAAGCAGGTTTCCTTCTTTCGGCTCGGTTTTGGTGTCTGCACTAGTGGACAAAGCGGGAGATGCCAGTAAAGCCACGTCCATTAAGGCATGTCTTCTGGACCACAGTTACCACAGACGCCAATGCAATAGGCTAGGAGACACATTGCAACCAGATGTTGGTTCAGGAGAGATGAGCGTTCAATGCGGCAAACATCATCGCAAATATCCTAGAAATCCAGGCAGCTTATCTTGCATCGACAGCATTTGCTCTCTCAGATCAAGGACAAATCAGTTCTGATAGACAATAGAGCTGAAATATCATACATACACCACCAAAAGCAGAACCGATAACAGTTCCTTACTAAGGGAAGTGGAACCCATCTTCATTTGGGCAGAGGGGAATCTAAAGGATCTAAGAGTAGTCTATCTTCCAGCCTACTTAAACACAGACTCCGATCACCTATCTCAAGGATTCCTGGATCCCAGCAAATGGTCCCTACAACCAAAGTTATTCTGTTGGATTGTGGGCCAGTGGACCTTTCCAGAACTGCATCCTTTTCCTACAGTATGCAATACCAAGCTGTGGAGGTTTATTTCACATCTACCTCACCCTTGGGCATAAGCAATAGATGCCCTGTCAAGTACTTGGGCATGCAATCTAATTTTGGCTTCCTCCGGACTCCTACCTTGAAAATTCTCTTGAGACTTGCAATATCAACATTAAACGGTGATAACAGTCCTGCCATATTTGCAGGGAGACCGATGATTCCCTAGGGCAATATTCTTAGTGTCCAGACTTAGGTAAATATTCCTCTGATACCCTTTCTTCTAGCTCGAGGCATCACACACTTCAGAATCCTCACAGTTTTTTTCAACTCTGCTCAGGCACAGGAGCCTTCAATAAACAATACGTGCGACAAGGTTTGGAATAAGTTTAGATCTTTCATGAACTGCAAAACTTCAATCCTGATGTACCCTCTTCCTCCCAAATCCTTGACTTCCTGCAAGCAAACATTGATTTAGGATTAGGATTAAGCAATTTAAAGGTATAGCTGGTGGCAATCTCTGCTGTGACAACAAGAGATGGGCCGAAGATCCTTTAATAAAAAAATTCTTCAAGACAGTCAAGAAGATAAGCCCACCCATTAAAACAAATCTTTCCCACATGGGATCTCTCTATCACTCTGGAGCCCTTATCCAAACAACCTTTTGCCCCATCTGATTCAGCATCCTTGTGGAATCTCACTTGGAAACAATTTTTCTTTGTAGCGATGGGGAGTATCAGAAATTCAGGCTCTGGGATCAGAAGACAATAATATTTTTTTTTGTACTTGGATAGAGTGGAACTTAGAACAGTACATGGATTCAACCCTAAGTTCTTCTCTTCCTCTACTATCTCCGAGCCATGGGCCCTGCCAATCTTTTCAGATCCAATTTTGACCTTCTTCATAAAGCCAATATTACTTCAGTACTAAGACACTATCTTCAAGCCACAACTCCCTTCAGACTTTCATCTAACCTATTTGTAATTCTCCAAAAAAAAAAAAAAAAAGACAGCGGCAAAGAAGCATCATCTAGGGCCCTCCAGCCATTCCGGAACTGCAGTATCCATCATGCCTAGTCATGATTGTGGATATCAGAGCTTTACAATACCTCATGGGACATGTGGTTCTGCGGCAGCTGGGGAGCCATAGTTTGCAGATCCCTGCTCTAGTACAATAGTTTCATGGATAATCAAGTTGGTTAAGAAGGTGTACAGGGATAGGGTACTGGAACCCCCTCTTCAATTGGGCTGTATGCCACCCGGTTGAGATCTGCTTCTTGCACAGCCAGAGCAGGCATATCCATCAAAATGATCTAAAGGGTAGCATCATGGTCATGCCAACATGCGTTTTATAAGACATTAGAGTAGACCTGGCAGCTTTCTCATCTGTAGAAACTGGCCTATTTGAAGTCCTTTTTCAAATAAATCTTTTTACTATGCATCATCCCCCCCATTTCAGCTAGTTATTTGTCACAGGTATGCTGCCATGGAGGCACCAGGAAAACAGAAAATTCTTTTAATACTTACCGTAATTTTCTTTTCCTGGTGTCCATTCATGGCAGCATACAATCCCACCCTCAGTATGCTATATTACGTAGAATGCTGGGAGTGCACTAATCCTTTTTTGTGTAAAATTCACTGGTCCTTTGGGAGGAGCGAAGGCGGAGCTTGTCACAGGTATGCTGCCATGGATAGGCACCAGGAAAAGAAAATTATGGTAAGTATGAAACAATTTTCAGTTTTTTTTTCATTTTGGGTAGAGTAAGGGAAGTTTATAAAGCCTGTCAGTTTATTTTTTGCCATCTATCTCCTATTGGGAATATTTACCTTCTCTTCCTGTCCCATGGCCAAAACAGGAAGTGAGGGAAAAACCCTGCAAATTATGGGAATTCCTTGGGGACCCCCAGATCATGAGAATTAATGTCCCCATTGGAAAATTTCCCTTCTATTAATTTTCTGGGTACAACCCAAAATTTGGGGTTTTCTTTAACCCTCACTTTCAATGATAATGGTAAACAGGACAAATAGAGATGGTGAGGGGCACAGACAGCAATAAAATCTGCCAGGTGTTCTAATGTGTCTCCACTCTATCCAAAACTAAAAAAAAAAGTTTTTGCCTTTAGTTATACTTTAAAGTGATTGTACCTGCTCTGTGCAAAAGAATTGTACAGAGTGGCCACAAAACTTCTCTTTTTGGGTCTCCCACCATGGGCGCACTTGTGCGTGCTCACACCCAAGCCCCTCTGCTTCCTCCATTGACACAGACAACGAGACTTGGCCCCGCCCCCCCGCTCTTTCGTCACTGGCTTTGATTGACAGCACTGGGAGCCATTGGCTTCCGGTGTCCCAGCAAAGCCAGTGAGACCCAAAAGTGAGGGGAGGGAAGAGCTGAAGTCGTGCAGTGGATCAAATGAGGGTTCAGGTAAGTAAAAGTGGGGTGAGATGCTGACACCTAGACATTTTTTACCTTAATGCAAGGAATGCATTAAGGTAAAAAATGTTTAGGCTTTACAACCACTTTAACCTCCCTGGCGGTATGATTATTTCAGATTTTAGGTGCTGAAAGCGGTACCATTATTTTGCATGGAAATTTGGCATTGTATATTTTAGGCCTGTATAACTCACTTAAATCTGTTCAAACCAGAGTCTAGTAGACATCTTGGGTATGATAAAGTTTGAAACACAAAATCATAAATTATAATATAATAAATAACTATAAATAATAACAAATAATAATATAATAATAATACTTTTTATTCAATAACTTTTAGTAAATAATATAATCAAAAACACTGACTTTTTTTTGGCCAAACAAGGGTGCAATATTAGTAGTCATATTGCTTCAGTAAACGTCCCGGGTATGGAAAATTTTAAAACATGGTACAGCACAAAGTCCGACGTCACAGTCAGGACAGTAGAACCTGGTTTCTTTTCTGATTTTCCTTCCAGTGTCGTCACGCTTAGAGCAGCAAACAACACACATCCTTGTGATTGCTGACTTCTTTTCCGTTGGTGGAATGTAGTCCATAAAGTGACGACCAGTCAGGGGTTCCAGGTTCACAACGCCAGCAGCACGACGTCCAGATCTATTTACAGTCGTTGGTGTTTGGTGCTTGAGAAATATACAGTGCCTTGCAAAAGTATTCACCCCCTTGGCATTTTTCGTGTTTTGTTGCCTCACAATCTGGAATTAACATGGATTGTTTTGATGATTTGCATCATTTAATTTACAGAACATGCCCACAACTTTAAAGGTTTTTTTTTGTATTGTGAAGCAAACAACAAATAGGACAAAATAACAGAAAAAGTCAATGTGCATAACTATTCACCCCCTAAAGACAATACAAAACAAAGTCCGCATGAACCACAGGCTTGTCACTCTTTTTTTTAGAAGAATGAAGGCATTCCACAGGCACTGTTCAAGAAGATGCCTGAAGATTTTTTTGTAATATTTTTTTTGTTGCTTTCTCATGGCTGGATAAAAAGTCATGGCCTGGTCAGCTCTGTCGACACCTCCCATGGTGGTGTTGTAGTCCATCACGACTTGGTTTCATTAAGATTGTAAGCTCTAAGGAGCAGGGCCCTCTGATTCCTACTGTATCAAATTGTATTGTATTTGTACTGTCTACCCTCAAGTTGTAAAGCGCTACGTAAACTGTTGGCGCTATATAAATACTGTATAATAATTACGTCTTTTCCACCTTTTGTGTGTACCATGACAGTAGAGGTGTTGTGAATAGTACTTATTAGGCACACATCTTTTTTGTCACGCCATTTCAGTGCCATCATTTTGCCTTTCTGCCAGGCAACTATTTCTTCTGCCTTGAGCTTTTTATTGCCAAAGGTTGGCGGCATGTCACGCCGGTTAGCGCTAACGGTTCCATATGCATCCGTCTTGTGCTGTGGAAGGAACTCATAGAGTTCTGGAGAAGTGTAAAAATTATCTGTGGTTGCACAGTAGCCCTGATTTGGCAATGGCTCAATCAAAGTTAAAACAGAAGCGGTTGCCATTCCATAATTACTGAATCTTTCATTGATTTGGTTCCTTTCCCGGTGTAAAGGACCGAATTCCATATGTAACCAGTGCTGGATTCACAGAGCCTGAATGATTTTATGCCAAATCGTGCTCCCTTAGACGCGATATACTGTATCTAGCTGAGTATTCCTTTGTAGGCCATTAGACTTTCGTCGATACTGATGTCTCTATCTGGTACATAGGTCTGCTGGAAATTTTTCTGAATAATTTAAAATACCTCCAAAATCTTTTTCAGTTTTGGTGCTGGATGAGAAGTCTCATCAAATTCTTGATTATTTTGAAAGTGCAAATATTTAATTATCAGAGAAAATTTGTACTCAACATGACAGTGCCAAAAAAAGTCTAGTAATTTGTTGGTTGTCCAATACCACTTCTGCAGGGATTTCCCCACCACTCCCTGAAGAATTATGAGACCCAGAAACTTTCAGATGTCCTCTTTGGTCACTGGTTCCTACTTTCTGCTCCTTGCAAACGCTGATCCTTAGCAGCTTGTTGCTCCTGGTACCGATTGGTCTCCGTAACAATTTTTTCTATAACCTCATCGGTCAAAAAGAGTTGGAGGTATGCCAAGGGGTTGTTATCTTCAACCTCCACTTCGATACAGGGTGTACCAGTAAACGGGAATCTTGGGGGCACTGCGTGTTCCGTACCGCAGTCAATCGAGCACCAAGTCTGCACATCACTGGGTACAGTCGCAGGGTCATCTCTGAAATTGCTTTCCGTGCCTGATGACGAACTTCCCCACAAATTGCTATCACTCAATTCTGCAGGCGATTCTGTATAGCTGTCGCTGTTTTCCAGCAGGTCATATGCTGCTTTTGCGGTAGAGGCATGCTTTTTTGATGCCATGGTCGCTCTGCAGTTTCCAGACAGAAAGTACAGTAAAACTGCAGGCAAGGGCACTGGATAAAGCACTGGGGGCATTTTTATTTTATTTAGTAATACAATTTATCAGTGTGTTTGTGCTTTATACTATTTGAATTTGCCACCGGTTCAACCCCCCTGCTTCGCGATGCTCGCAGGGAATGGAAGCCAGGGCACACAGTGCATCGGGCGGAAGATCCGGCTGCCGTACACAGCGGGAGTACATCGCGGTATCCCGGGGACAAAGTAAGTAACCTCTTCCAGGATCCAGCAATGCGATCCCGAGTGTGGCTCAGGGTTACAGCTAATGGTACTGAAATCTCACCCCACACTCGGGAATACCGCCAGGGGGGTTAAGCAGTACAGGTTGATATAATTTATTTATTTATTTTTATTTATTTATTTTTTTATTTATTTAACTGTGCCCAACACACCCATCACCCTACACCCTCTGGCAGTAGTCGCAATCTACACAATTTAGTCTCCATTTCTCTTCTTGCCAATACCAGCCTCCCTCTCTCCTGCGCCCTCTGGAACGCCCGCTCTGTCTGCAACAAACTCACTGCTGTTCATGACCTCTTTGTCACTAATTCCTTTAATCTACTTGCTCTCACAGAAACCTGGCTCCACGAATATGACACCCCTTCTCCTGCTTCCCTCTCCTAGGGTGGCCTTCACTGGACTCACTCCCCCAGGCCTAATGGACGCAAGGGAGGTGGAGTGGGATTCCTCCTATCCCCCCAGAGCACCTTCCAGGTTATTCACCCTCCTCCCTCTTTTTCACTCTCATCATTCAAAGCCCACTGTATACATCTATTCTCTCCTACTTCCATAAGAATTGCTGTGATCTACCGGCCCCCTGGACCATTATCGACTTTCCTTGATGAGTTTTCTGCCTGGCTACCCTACTTTCTCTCTTCGGATATTCCCACAATCCTTCTCGGTGATTTCAACATCCCTGCTAATACAAACACTCCTGCTACTTCTAAACTTCTTAGTCTAACCTCTTCATTTGACCTGAAGCAATGGGTACAGGCTTCTACTCACTCTGATGGCAACACCCTTGACCTTGTATTCTCTTACCTATGCTCTCCATGCAACTTCTCAAACAATCCTTTTCCTCTCTCCGACCACCACCTTATTAGTTTCTCTCTCCCCCTGTCTTCCACCACCTTTCCCTCCAATCGCCTAACCATCACCCGTAGAAACTTTCGCAACTTCAACTCCTCTCTCCTCTATTCTGCTACTGACCACCTCTATGACAAAATATCTCCCCTGTCCTGCCCCAACCAAGCCATGTCCATCTACAATAAATCTCTGTCCTCCACCCTGGACTAGCTCGCTCCCCTCACTACAAGCAGAATCAGGCCTCGACCCCTACAACCCTGGCAAACAGATGCTTAAATTCTCAAAAAACGTAGTCACGCTCTTGAGCGTCTGTGGCACAAGACTTAGTCTCACAAAGACTTCAACCAATACAAATCTGCCCTCCAAAAATACTATTCTTTCCTCCACACTGCCAAGCAAACCTATTTTACAACTCTTATTAACACCTTCTCATCCAATCCCCGTAAACTCTTCTCTACCTTCAACTCTCTACTTTGTCCTCCACCACCTCCCCCCACTGACTTACTCACTGCCCAGAAAATTGCTAATCACTTCAAAAACAAGATTGATACAATCCGTGATGAAATCTCCACTCTTCAGGTATCTCCCCCAGCTAAGAACCCATGTCAACAGGTACAACTGACACTCCTCCTATTCAAATCTGCTACTCCAGACAAAGTTGCTAAACTCCTTTCTATCGCCCACCTAACCACCTGTCCCCTGGACCCTATTCCCTCTCAAATGCTACGCTCACTCTCTGACCCCATCCTACACTCTCTAACCCACATCTTCAATCTCTCCCTCACCTCTGGCGTCTTCCCCGATGCTCTAAAACATGCACTGGTCATTCCCATACTCAAAAAGCCGTCCTTGGACCCTACCAATCTTAACAACCTATGCCCTATCTCCTTGCTCCCCTTTTCTTCTAAACTCCTTGAACGCCTGGTTTACAACCAACTGAGTGACCACCTCATTAAAAACAACCTTCTTGATCCCCTTCAATCTGGATTTCGCCCTCAACACTCCACAGAAACTGCTCTTTTAAAACTCACAAATGACCTACTAACTGCAAAAACCAACGGACACTATTCTGTACTCCTACTTCTGGATCTTTCAGCTGCTTTTGACACGGTTGACCACTCCCTCCTCCTCGAAAAACTTTACTCCCTCAGTCTCCGTGACTGTGCTCTTCAGTGGCTCTCATCCTACCTATCCCAACGCACCTTCAGTGTCACTTACAATTCTACTTCCTCCACTCCTCTTCCCTTCTCTGTCGGGGTCCCCAAGGTTCCGTTCTTGGACCTCTTTTATTTTCAATCTACACCTCTTCCCTGGGTCAGCTTTCACGGCTTTCAATATCATTTCTATGCTGATGACACACAAATCTATCTCTCCACCCTTCAACTCACTCCATCAGTCTCCTCACGCATCACTAACTTACTAACCGACATTGTTACGTACCTAAAGGGTGAGCCCGAATTGCAGAGGATGGCCTCTCCTACGCCTCCGACTCGAGAGCCCCTGGTAGTGGTGACAGGGGTGCAGGAGTGCGGAGTGGTATGAGTGCCTGGCAGGATCAACAGCAGAAGGATCAGATGGCCGGCACAGCTGACGGGATGGATCAGTAGACAGGAACTGCAGACGGGACAACTCAGCAGACAGGACAGCAGACTGGATGGATCAGGCAGACAGGTGAGCAGCCTGGATGGCTCAGCAGACAGGCCCAGCAGACTGGATGATCAGCAGACAGGTGAACAGCCTGGATGGCTCAGCAGACAGGCTCAGCAGACTGGATGATCAGCAGACAGGTGAACAGCCTGGATGGCTCAGCAGACAGGCTCAGCAGACTGGATGGGAGTCCAGGATCATCAGACAGGCCGGGTCGGTAAGCAGGCTGACAGCAGAGGTACAAAAGGAGCAGGCAGAGGGATTGTCAAACAGGCCAAGGATCAGGTACAGGCAGATAACAGGAATAGTCTCAAAGCAAGCTGGGTCAAAACAGGAGCAGATATCAGGTTTTCAGGGAACACATACACAGAGCTGCAGAGCAAACAGCAATGATGCAAGTGCCAGACAGGTTTAAATAACCTGCCAGACACTAACCAGTGCATGTGCGCGTGCGCATAGACACCCGCAATCGTGCACCGATGGGTCTAATCTGCCTGTTACTGGCAGGATCTTCATGACAGACATATCTGTATGGATGTCACACCACTTCCTCAAACTCAACTTGTCCAAAACCGAGCTTATAATATTTCCTCCCCCACGTGCCTCTTCCCCTGACTTCTCTGTGAAGAGCAATGGCAAAACCATCCACCCATCCCCACATATCAGGGTGCTAGGTGTTATCCTGGACTCTGAACTCTCCTTTCAACCCCACATCCAATCACTTTCCAAAGCTTGCCGCCTCAACCTCCGCAACATCTCAAAACTACGTCCCTTTCTAACCAGTGAAACCACAAAGCTCCTGATTCACTCCCTGGTTATCTCTCGCCTTGACTACTGCAACTCACTCCTCATTGGCTTACCTTTAAATAGACTATCCCCCCTTCAGTCCATCATGAATGCGGCTGCCAGACTCATCCACCTTACAAACTGCTCAGTGTCTGCTACCCCTCTCTGCCAATCCCTCCATTGGCTACCACTCGCTCAACGAATTAAATTCAAAATACTAACATTAAGTTACAAAGCCATCCACAACTGTGCCCCCAGCTACATCACTAACCTATCTCAAAATACCAACCTAAACGCCATCTTCGTTCCTCCCAAGATCTCCTGCTCTCTAGCTCCCTCATCACCTCCTCCCATATCCTTCTCCAGGACTTCTCCCGAGCCTCGCCCATCCTCTGGAATTCCCTACCCCAATCTGTCAGACTGTCTCCAAATTTATCCACTTTTAGGCGATCCCTGAAAACTTTCCTCTTCAGAGAAGCCTATCCTGCCTCCATCTAAAATCTGCACTATTTTCTCCATTAGCTCATCCCCCACAGCTATTACCCTTTTGTATAACTTGACCCTCCCTCCTAGATTGTAAGCTCTGAATTGTATTGTACTTGTACTGTCTGCCCTAATGTTGTAAAGCGCTGCGTAAACTGTCGTCGCTATATAAATCCTGTATAATAATAATAATAATAATATAATAGCCAATTGTTTTTTCACTGTTTGGCTCTATCACTTTTTCTATTTCTCATTCAATTTGTTCTTGAGGACATTTCTTGCAGGCTCCATTAGTATTGTGGTATAATGATGGTCAGGAAAATGTTAATTTGTTACCCTTTAGTCATCGGAGGGGTGATAAGAAGAGGAATTATAAAGGTGAAATAATGGTGAGTATAGCATAACAAATCATTTATAGGGAATGTGATTTTCAGTATTACATATTTTTATTTTTGTAGTAGTTGCTGTCAGTTGGCTGCATTACTGTAAGTTCTTTCATTTGGTCATTAACTAGAAAAAAAATGCCTGGATGCAAAATGCTGAACTTGATGGAAAATTGTTATATCTGAAAATAGAGATTTATCCTTGAACAGAGGCAAAAGAGTTTATTGTAACAGAAATAAGTAATGTTAACCTTGGATGTTGAAATTTTCAATCAGAGTTTTACAATGGAATGGAAGATGAATGAGAATTATTTTCACTCTCACTGTATCCCATAGAATTATCAGGAATGTGGAGTCTGAAAACAGAAATTAATTTCACCATTTTGTTTACACCCTTTTCCAAATTATAATGCAAATTCTATTTCAGTGTCACAAAGATTAAATATTTTGTTTTTCAGTTTAACTCATGGATGGCATTGTGTCTCAGGGCTCTTTTGATCATTGAAAACAATCTCGGACACCTGTGATAATTAGATTGCCAGGTGAGCCCAATTAAAGGAAAAACTACTAAAGGAGGGTGTTTCACATTATTAAGCAGAGCACCATTTTCAAGCAATATGGGGAAGAAAAAATATCTCTCTGCTGCCGAAAAGAGTGAAATAGTTCAATGCCTTGGACGAGGTTTGAAAACATTGGATATTTCACACAAACTTAAGCGTGATCATCGCACTATTAAGAGATTTGTGGCTGATTCATAGCACAGACTATTTTCATGCAGATAAAGGCACATTGAGGAAGATTTCTGCCAGATCCATGCATCGGATCAAGAGAGCAGCGGCTAAAACACCATTACATAGCAGCAGATATTTGAAGCTGCTGGTGCCTCCCGAGTCCCACGGACATCAAGGTGTAGAGTCCTCCAGAGTCTTGCAACTGTGCATAAACCTTCCATTCGGCCACCACTAACCAATGCTCACAAGCAGAAACGGCTTCATTGGGCAGAAAAATACAGGAAGACTAATTTTCAAACAGTCCTGTTCACTGATGAGTGCCGTGCAACCCTGGATGGTCCAGATGGATGAAGTAGTGGATGGTTGGTGGACGGCCACCCTGTTCCAACAAGGCTGCCATGTCAGCAAGGAGGTGGTAGAGTCATGTTTTGGGCCAGAATCATGGGAAGAGAGCTGGTCGGCCCTTTTAGGGTGTAAAGATGACCTCTGCAAAGTATGTGGAGTTCCTGACTGACCACTTCCTTCCCTGGTACAGAAGGAAGAACTATGCTTTTCGTAATAAAATCATGCATGACAATACACTCATCTCATGCTGCAAAGAATACCTCTGCATCAATGGCTGCTATGGGGATAAAAGGAGAGAAAGTCATGGTGTGGCCTCCATCCTCCCCGACCTCAATCCAATTGAGAACCTTTGGAGCATCCTCAAGCAAAAGATCTATGAGGGTGGGAGGCATTTTACATCCAAACTGCAGCTCTAGGAGGCTATTCTGACATCTTGCAAACAAATTCAAGCAAAAACTGTCCAAAAACTCACAAGTTCAATGGATGCAAGACTTGTGAAGCTGCTATCAAATAAGATGTCCTATGTTAAAATGTAACCTGACCTGTTAAAATATTTAAAAAGTTAAAATGTTGTTCAAAGTTTGATTGAAATAGCTTTTGATTTCAGTAAATATGCTGCACACACAACAAATGACAATTTTAAGATCTTTACAACCTATAAAGTGTTTTGAAACTTACTGTGCATAATAATTTGGAACAGTGCATTGTAATTTTTTTATTTTGAAAAAAAAAACCTGTTATCATTAGGAGGTTTGTTCAATAAACTTTGAATTGTACTCTTAATAGTTGATAACATGAAAATTATGCTGACTGTTGTTTACATCAATTATTTAGGTAAATGAGAAAAATATCATTGGCATAATAATTTGGAACAGGGTGTAAACAATTTCCACATTTACTACTCAAATTGCGGGAACAATATACAGGTACTCCTCACTTAATGATCAAGTTCCATTCCAGCGACAAGGTCTTTAAACAAATTGGTCGTTAAAAGAGGAACCACAAGTAATCAATATTTTAAGCATTCCTAACTACTGTACTGTACTGTATTCTTAAAAAAAGGTCTTACCGCAAAACTCCAATGCAATAATGTTGTTTTATTTTGCAGAAATACGGAACACAAAAATATTAACAAAAATACTGTACTGTACTGTACAGGATACAATGATGTACAGTGCCCAAAAAGTAAACGTATACTGTACAGTAGACATTTAGAGTAGCATTTTAGGCATCAAATCCTTCAAAGAGTGATAGTGCTTCAGGGTCATCAGTGTCATCACTGAAATTAAAATTACCAGCAGGGTCATCAGTATCATCATTGGAGTTACCACCAGGGTCATCAGGAGTTGTAGATGAGGGAGAAGGCCACAAGGAAATTATAGAACTGGTAGGGATAGCTTGCAAGAAGAATTCTGTTAAGGTGCTCTGCTTTGTAATTTTCTTTTTTTCGTCATAAATTTCACAATATCATCGCATAAGTTCCTTCATCTGCCATTCCATTTTAGAGAACCTTTCAACATTTGGGTCCATACTCTCTAATTGTAATAAAGCTGCATTCACGTTTGAGAACACACAGCTAACCCCCTGACTGTAAACTTCTTTTGTATTTCTTCCATTGTTTCCTTCTGTTCCTTCTGTTCTTCCTCTTACTGTTCTACGTGATGCTGTGCTTCCAACTTAAATCTTCATTACTTAGCTCTCCCTGAACATATTCCACTAATACTTTAATATCTGCCACTTCAACATCTAAGTCAAGCATGTTAGCAAGTTGCACACTTTTCTGATTTATAACTTCAACATCTGTTTCATCAAACACTTCGCTGTTGTTCACAAAATGCTTTAAAGTGGTTGTAAACCCTCCCTCCTGACTTTTAACTATAGGTAAGCCTAGAAAAAGGCTTACCTATAGGTAGTGGAAATATCTCCTAAACGTGCGCCGCTTAGAAGATATTTCACTTGAAGTGCACCGATGATCTGTTCGGCGCATGCGCTGTGAAGAAATGGACCTCCATTGATATCCTGTCGATGCTATTACTACCTCTTTCACTGTATCCAGTGTGGTAAGTCCGAGCAGTCGTCCTGCATGGGGTCGGGGAGAGCTGTTCGTAAGTCCAAGCGGTCGTTAAACAGGTAAGTCGTTAAACGAGGAAAATCTGTACAGTATATAATATAAAATGATATTATATTATAAAAATATAATATTTTATACAGTACTATAGTATATACACTCATACACACAGATAAACTAAAAAATTGTGCATTTTGAAAAGGGCTGTATTTGAAAACAGGCCTTCTCTGGAATTTTATTGAGGCATTTCAAAAACGTATGATGTGCAGTAACCGATAGCAGCCAAATAGATTCCACCTTCTGTTGGTTTAGAACAGTCAAAATTGAAAATTACTGCAGGTTGGTTGCTATGGTTTGTTATAGGCATGAGCTGAAACATTTCTATTGTTAAATTCCATGACCCACGGAAAATAAAAAAACACCAAGACATTCTATTAGGGTACATATTAGGGCACATCTTATTAAATACAACAAAGTAATCTAATTGAATATAATTACTGGTGTCATATATTATATTAAAATACTAACTTTGTCTTGTCATTTATCAGTTTTATCATAACACTAAAATTTTGTGTGGCTGGATGCTGATCGATCAGCAATGTGAAGGGAGAAGAATGCAGCCAGCTTCTCTCCCCTCTCTCACTGCAGCTGGCAAGAGTCCCCCCCCCCGTGAAGTCCACCAGATCACTCCTGCAACCTTTCCTTCCCCCTCCCGTGGCTCAAGTCCACTGCCAGGAAGAGCAAATCAGAGAGCGGGAGAGCTTGAACCTACTGGAGCATTAGAGAGAGGACTTGCTAGGCAGCAGTGGATCATGGAATATGTAGTTCTTAAAATTAAACTGTACAATGGGACTTATGGAGCCATAAACTACAACAACCAAGATTCCCTGCATACAGAGGAGGAGAGATACAGTGCTTTCCCAGACAAATTACATTAGGTCGGGGAGATCAGCATGGGGAACAGGACAGTGCAGACCTGCTGCTGGGGTCTGTGCAGTGCGTGACAGATGACAGCGCTTGTGCAGGGATCTGGTGTCTTTGCTGTGCCTGAGTGGGCACACAGAGAGAGCCACATAATGCTGACAAAGTTTTGCCCAATCAAATCTTACAGGGAGCCTGTCCAAACCATTTTGTCTTAACGTTTCTTCTGAAGGGCTTCAGAAACACTTCCAACTATCCAGAGTTGGTGAGAAAAGTCAGAGCGGAAGAGGCTTTGATGAAAAAGAAAAATCAAGATTCAAACACCAGATCAAAGCAAACGCTCAAGAAAGAGGATGCCCTCAGTGCCCTGCTCAGGAGGGAGAGAGCGCTTTCAGAAGATGAGGATGAGAAAAGCTCAAGCACATTCTGAAAAAAAGACTCTGAGGTTAAAGTCTGCCGTGGAAGTCAGGTTGACTACTTTGGTGGAGATTAACTCAAAAATAGCTGCACTGAAAATGGATGTTTCCCTATTGAAGGAAATAGTGACCCTACTAGCAGGAAGAATCAGCAAGCAGCTTGGGAAGTTGATACAAGTCATTCCCCCAGAGCAGTCTGCAAATTCAGTGATTCACCACAATTGTGGAGGTGTAGGCCAAACGTGAATGCCCAAGTCCGCTAAAGGGAGAAGAGCACCAACAAAGGCCACAGAGAAATTCCTGAGAGTTGGCCAGGTGCCTGATAACCTAGCCAATTTTCGATCATGTTGAGATGTAAGAAAAAGGAATAGGCCTGAGCTTTTAAGAGATGCCCCTCCTGACACCCCAAGAGACAACTGGAGACGCTTGTTACTGCAACAAGAAACACTGTTTAAAGTGGTTGTAAACGCCCATTAATTGTACCTATAGGTAAGCCTATAATAAGGCTTGCCTATATGTACTGTAAATATCTCCTAAATGTGCACCGTTTAAGAGATTTTTACTGTATATGCAGCCGATGACGTCATCGGAGCAAGCGCTCTGAAGAAACAGGCACCCATGCTGTTCCTTCAGAGCCCTGTGCCGTGAATGGTGGGAGTGATGTCATGTGGCTCCGGCCAGTCACACAGCCGGAGCCTGCAGACCCGGAAAGAAGACGGGTGAAGATGGATGCGGCCTCCAGCGGTGACAACGCATCTGTGGAGGGCTTCGTTTGCAGGTAAGTTTCACATAATGTGCTAGTATGCCATGCATACTAACACATTATGCCTTTACTTTGCAGGTCAGAAAAAAAAAGAAGCCAGCGGTTTACTTCCTCTTTAAGAGAGAGGTGTCGGTCAGGCTCCCAGATGTCATCGGAGTCATCATTTGGGGCACCGTGGAAAGAAGTCCAGTTTAACAGATCTGCTACATCAATTGATGCTATCAGAGTCCCTAACAAGTTAATAGGCCCACAATAGATGAATGTGCCCCACAGGCTCTGTCAGTATGGGGAGTAATCTAGATGATTCCACATGCACATCAGGAGTGTCGACGAAGGATGGAGCTCGTCCCAGCTCCTATATCCACTTGGAGAAGTACTCACTAGTGCTGCACATCCACGAAGTCTAGTAGTAGTGATAAAAGTGGCAACCTCAGCCTGGCTCCCACCAGGCCATGCCCCCAACGTGCTTTGCTTCGCCCCCCAGAGCTTAGTCATGGGGATGGAGGTCCCATGCTGGTGGGGAGTTTTTAGGCATCATCGATCAGTCACTCAAAATGTGTGACGGGCTGGCAGGTGTGTGCAATTGATTGTTCAAGTTTGGGAGAGATGGTGTAGTGAAATGAAAAAGTGCAGTAAAGGGATGGTGAGGAATGAATGTGAAATGTGAAAAAAGAAATGAGAAATAGAAAAAAAAATGTTTTAATTTTAATTAATTTTTTTATCCTCATTTCCTTTTTCATTTTCATTCCCTATTTTTTTGTTTTTTCATTTATTGATGTTATTATTTATGTATTTATTTTATTTTTTATTTCTCATATCTCCATGCCCATGATTAAGCTCCGGGGGGGGGTGAAACATGTTAGGGGCGTGGCCTGGTGGGAGCCCAGGCTGAGGTTGCCACTCTTATCACTACTACTAGACTTCATGGATGTGCGGCATTAGGGAATCCTTCCTCTTTTACCTCAAGTTAATAGGCCCTTCCCCTGTGGTGCCCCTGCTAGTGGAAGAGATGTACACAAGAGCTCTTCTCAACTTAGGTGCTCAGGTGACTTTACTAATTCTAGACTTATACAACAAACACTTGGAGTACATGCCCCTAAAAAAGTTGGGAGACTTAGGCCCCTTTCACATGGGCACCTCAGCCTGACGGACTCCACTTGCTCAGCGGGGGATCATCTCTGCTCACTGTGCAGAGCGAAGACGGACCCAGTCCCACTCTCTGCTATGGAGAAACGGGTGAAAATGGACCTCCTGTCTGTTTTCATCTGATCATATCCAATCTGATCCTCCAGACGGATTTAAAATAGTACCAGCATCCGCCTGGATTGCGGACAGGATCGGATAGCGGCGGATGTCAGCAGACATGTCACGGCTGACATCTGCTGCTCCATAGGGGAGAGTGCAAGGTCAGGTCTGCCTGAAAAACTGGCAGGCGGGCCTGATCGGACAGCTTGTGTGAAGGGGGCCTTAGACGTTTAGGTCATTGGAGCAGAAAAGCACCCCTGTAACAGTTACTTGTGGATCCAGTTGAAATTTTATAAGCTAACTCTTGGTCAGGCCATGCAGAAAATCGTAAGTAACTGCAATGTTACACTACATTACCGAGCAGAGCTCTATTAGGCAACATGTTTGCTTGGTCCCGCATGTCACTGCACAGAAAGGCAGCGCACCACGCTTCTGCGCAGTGATATGGATGAAGTATCACTTGTACACTTCAAAATAAGGTTTGTTAAAATAAAAAAGAGCAATGAGATGCGATAAAACTAATATCACTGCCTACTTCTGTGTGGGCAGCAGTGGTTTGGGCTGAACATCAGTGTGAATGGGTCCCTACACAGATAAGAGCCTCAGCTGTCGAACTGATAGCTACACCCTTCAGGTGACTTGCTGCCAGGGAAAGACTCTAGGACAAAATAGGCATGTCCTAGGTCATTAAAGTGTAACTGCACTTTTCCAGGTCCCTTTATCAATGTTTCAACCAATGGATTTAATTGGAAATATGTGCAAATCTTGGGTAAAAGTTGTGTAAACCTTGGGTGACCCTTCAGTACACTCTTTTGATCTGTATGTAACAGATACCATGTTAGTATATAAAGTCAGTTCCAGCAACCTCACAAGTGAAAAAAACCTTTAATTTCATTTGTAAATACCTTTGACTTGTCTTGCATCAAGAATGCAATTTAGTGTCACTATAAACTGTGGCAAATCACACAATACATTTTTTTACTTTTAGTCTATAAAGGCTCATACACACTATAAGAAAATCGGGCAAACATTTTCGTCCAAAGTATTTTCGTACGATTTTCGTATAGTGTATACACAACTTTCGACAGCCGATTCCGAATTTTCAACCGAAAATTCCCAAAGGAGAAAACTCTAATATTTTTCTTGCACGGTAACAGAACGAACGATTGTCGTTTATTGTGTACCATTTTCGTACGATTTTCGTACAAGAAAAATCAGAAAAGAAAGACTGCACATGATCAGAAACAATAAACAACAAAAAAAGCCTTTGTCGTACGAGAATATTCGTCAGAATCTTCATACTAATTTTCTATCATCGGTTCCGACTTGCTGTGAAACATCGAGAAAAATCGGATCGTCCGATTTTCTTATAGTATGTACCCCACTTAACACTGCTCAAACTGTTTTGCTTCTTATTTGTCTTTGGAATATATAAAAGAATAAAATAATTTATAGACAATATTGCAGAAAGAAAACCTTATGTGTCACTCCGCCCCAAAAGAAACAATACATGTATCGCTTTATCTTAAGTAATTATAAAGCTATTGCTGAAACAACAAGTCAATTTCTCAAAAAAAAAATTCTACTTATTTACTTTCGTCTCCTGCTATGCCAAAATGCTGCAATAAATAAATTACCAAAAACAAAACAAATGTTTATTAAATGTACTTACCTTACTCTCATCTTCCAAACATGACTGCTAGGCAATGGCAATGTCATGATTCTTCCAGAAAAATTCCAAAATGTGGAGTAGCCCAAAGCTTTGAAAAAAATGCTCCTACATCATGCTGTGGAGCATTATCTCACATTATCTCACAAGAATTGAGGTATTGAGCATTCTGCAGAATTAAAAGGAGTGTGAAGTCACATCCCTTGGTACAGAAGCCAAGGGTAAAGTAAGTATGTTTATTATTGCCTACAGTTTTATTCTTTACAAAGCTGCTCCAGTCTCTGGATGTATACTGACAATATGATACTGATCCACTGAGATGCCTGATCGGCAGCTGGTTCTCATAACATGGCTGAGAGCCTGAGCCAGCCGCTTCTAACCCCCCCCCCCCCCAAAAAAAAAAGATATCTGTATCAATTTATCTTAACCAATTATAAGGCCCCTTTCACACTGGAGCCGTTTTCAGGCGGTATTGCGCTAAAAATACCGCCTGAAAACCGCCCCTAAACAGCCTCCGCTGTTTGTTCAGTGTGAAAGCCCGAGGGCTTTCACACTGAAGCGGTGCGCAGGCAAGGCGGTGAAAAAAGTCCTGCAAACCGCTTTTTTGGAGCGGGGAAGGAGCGGTGTATTCACCGCTCCTTCCCCGCTCCTGCCCATTGAAATCAATGGGACAGCGCGGCTATACCGCGGCAATACCGCAGCTATAGCCGCGCTGTACGAGGGATTTTAACCCTTTTTCGGCCGCCAGCGGGGGGTAAAACCGCACCGCTAGCGGCCGAATACCGCTGCAAGAACGACGGTACAGCAGCGCTAAAAATAGCGCTGTTGTACCGCCGACACCCCCACCGCCCCTGTGTGAAAGGGGCCTAAAGCTATTGCTGAAACAATCAATCCATTTCTGAAATGTAAAAAATAAAAAATTACTCAAATTCCACTTATTTACTTTTGTCTCCTCCTATGCCAAAATACTGCAATAAATGATCAAAAAACGAAACAAAAGTTTATCAAATGCACTTACCTTACTGTCATTTTCCAACCATCACACTGATGCTGCAGCCATATACAGTAGCTCAGTATGTATTTTTTTTAATGCTTCCTGCACTTCTCCTTTAAGGTTTTTAATGCTTCTAATAATTGATTTATCAGTTCACGGTTTCGAAATAGCATGTATTTCTTTGGGATCAGAGTTCTTCTTTGAAGTGTTTTTTTTTTTTTTAAATATCAACTTGAATCCTTCCATATCTATGTCTGATTTTCCACTATGAATGTAGAGATCACAAAAGAGAGCTGTGAGAGGAAATATGAAATGACAGACACAGCTCACTGGAGATAACATGCGAGAGATGCAGGAAGCTAGTGAGACATGACAAAGAGTAAATTAAATTCATCTTCATTCTGCTGAAGCAACACATTTTATTCCATCTATCCAGTTCTCTGTTTTTTACAAATATGATTAAGCACTGTGTTGCCAAAGCATCCTCTACAATCTTCATATTCACTGACAGTGAAATAAAAACTTGGCACTGCATCGCAAGATAAATAACAGTAGTCAAAACCCCAGCAATAAAGCACTATTCAAATAAAACAACACTAATGACATGCATTGATTGTTTTAAAGCTTTTATAGTTTTAGTTATCACTATATTAATCATTTTAATCTTTTGTATATTAGAGGACATGGGAAACAATCTATAGCATTCATATAAACGTTTAATGTTTAAGAAAGGTAAAATATACTGGGAGGATTTACAAAAGGTAAATCAACTGTCCTCACAAGTACGGTTGCACTCTGCAATTTCCGTTGCTCTAGAGCTTAGTAAATTAGGGGAAGCTCTGGGGAAGCAATCATGTGCAAGCAAAAATACATTTTTTTTAAGTTTCCTTTCATGTCATTGGGCATTCTTTGCAAAGTTTCATCTCATTTACTAAGCTCTGGAGCAACTGCACTTGCAGAGTGCAAAGTCTATTTGCCTTTAGTAAATCCACTCCACTGTCTATATGTAGGGATGAGATTCGGGTTAAGGTCGACCAAACCAAAGCTGTTCAAAGTTTGCTGAACAGACAAACTAAATAAACAGATTTAGCCAGTTTATCTGCCCTCCTACAGCTCCAGCGGCTGTGACAAGAAGTCATTAATTTTGTGTAATTTTCACTGTCTTCACTAAAGAATTACAGTTTTTCTGCTGCCTGTTGCCTTGATACATTAAAAACAACCCAGTGGACATCCTGGGCAACATCACTGACCACATATGGTCAGGCCATACAGTACTGTGCAAAGGTTTTAGGCAGGCGTGAAGAAACACTGTAAAGTAATGCCGTGTACACACGATCGCACATTCCAACAACAAAATCCTTGTTTTTTTCCGACGGATGTTGGTTCAAACTTGTCTTGCATACACACGGTCATGCAAATCTTGTTGGAAATTCCGAACGTCAAGAACGCGGTGACGTACAACACGTACGACGAGCCGAGAAAAAAGTTCAATAGCCAGTGCGGCTCTTCTGCTTGATTCTGAGCATGAGTGGAACTTTGTGCGTCGGAATTGTGTACATGCGATCGGAATTTACGACAACAGATTTTGTTGTCGGAGAATTTGAGATCCAGATCTCAAATTTTGTCAGAAATTCTGACGGAAAATGTCTGATGGAGCCTACACACGGTCGGAATTTCCGACAACAAGCTCCCATCGAACATTTCCCATTGGAAAATCCGACCGTGTGTACGCGGCATAAGAATGCTTTCACAAATATATATTTTAATTGGTTATTTTTTTTTCAATTTACAAAATGCAAATTGAGCGAACAGAGGAAAAACGTAAATCAAATCTATATTTGGCATGACTACCCTTTGGCTTCAAACCAGTATTAGTTCTTGCATTTGTACACTTGCACAAAGTCAGGGATTTTGTGGGATTAGAGTCAGGTGTATGATTACCTAATTATACCAAGTAGGTGCTAATGATAATCAATTTCATATGTAGGTTGAAACAGTCATTAAATGAAACAGAAACAGCTGTTTAAGAGGCTTAAAACTGGGTGAAAAACAGCCAAACTGCTACAAAAACGAAGTTGCGTAAGGCAGCTTCATGTCACAGGTCATACACCATGGCAAGACGGAGCACAGCAACCAGATACAAGGTAGTTATACTGAATCAGCAGTCTATCAGCAATCTCAGGGCACCTCCAGCCATTACCAGCCGCAAGAGGGATCTTCAACCGCCTCAGAAACTCACCAGTTTCTTCTCCTCGGCGTCCCACAGCTACAGCAAAATGGCGGCGGTACCCCAGCCACTCGGTTCGCTGCCGGACCTCTAGTGGCAGCTTCTCAAGGCATCACAGACTAAATCACAGGGAGAACAAACACTTCCACATTCCAAAGCCCAACCAAATCAAAATTACGCAGAGAGGTTGCAGAGGAAGATGACAATGACATGCTTGCTGAGGTAAGCACAGAATCTGTCTGTACAAATACTGCCTCATTACCAGTTCCTGTTGTCTCCTTTCCTACCAGTGGACAGCCTGTCTCTGACACAATTATGAAATATATGCTTCTCTCTTTAAGAACATCCTTACAAAAGGATATGATGTCTTGTATACAGCAAACCAGACTTGAGTTGAAGGATCTGGGTGACAGGGTAGATCATGTTGAGTGTTCCATGTGGGACTTTACCGATAATTACAACAGATTGGTAAATGCCCAAACTGCCCAATCTGAAGATATCTCCTGGATAAAAGAAAACATTGCAGATTTGGAAGATAGATCCAGGAGAAACAATTTAAAAATCAGGGCGAATCCTCCTGTTGAAAAACTGGCACATCATCCCGGATCCACGTCCAGCTGACCACAGATCCCCTGAGGTATCTGCAATCAACTCAGAATGGAGAATTGCTCGAACAAAGCAGCAAACTTAACAGTTCTCAGGTATGCTTGGCCTGCACTTCACCACATCTGTAATTAATTCACATTACTCCCAGCGTAATGGGTAATTCTTCATCTGAATTTCCCTATGACCCAATCAATGTGTGGCCCGAGTTCCTCCATAATTTATGGAGACCTCACCTTTTTAGGTTGTGTTACCTTTTTTGTTGTTTTCTTTTTATGCTCCCAGTTGGAACTGTTTCAAATGTTTCACTACAGGCCTACAAAAGGCCTGAACACTCTTTTGACCTATTTGCACAAGGAGGTCTATATTTTTCTTTATTTACCTTGGAAGACATTGGAACTTGTGCGCTTTCATCCAACCTTCTTAGCACTCTTCTCACTACCCATACCAACACCTGTGCCCAACTTCAATACGTAAACAACAATAGCATGCCCTATGCTCATCATCACTTGATACTCATTCGATGGGACTTAAGTTTTTATCTTTAAATGTCAATGGCCTGAACCATCCGGCCAAACACCGCTCCATGTGGGCTGAAGCATGTAAGAATAGCGCTGATATCCTGAATGTACAAGAAACCCATTTTCACATCAACACTATTCCCAAGTGTGTCCATCCTTCTTATCCCTACGTTTTTATGGCATGTGCCCCAGAAAAAAAGGAGGGAGCCATAAAACATACTGTCTCATTTGGACTGAAAGAATGCATTATTGATACTGAGGGCAGGAACATTATCTTGGTGTGCATACTCAATGGCATCTATGCTCCGAACTCCCATCAGCTACGGTTTTTCAAGAAACTATACCATAGAGTCACATCTGTGAAATCTGGCCATATGTCTCATATGAGATCTCATATGTGGCGACCTCAACATGGTTGCTAATCCTAGCTTGGACTCCTCCTCTTCCTCCAAACACCAGCGACCGGCTATGGGAAGTTTTCTTCATGCAGAGGAACTCTATGATGCCTGGAGATGTCTCCATTGGAAGAAAGAGACTACACCTTTTTTTCTTCCAGGTTTCATTCATACTCTAGAATTGACTTTAGAATTGACTCTAGAACTTACTTGTAGATAAAAGGTTATTACAGCAGACCTCTTCCTCCTCCATAAATGACATTACATGGTCAGACCACGCATTTATCTTGTTAATCATAGAGAAAAAAAGATGCTTGCTCCCCTTTGTTTGTTTGGCGATGTAACAATTCAATTATTTAAAACCCTGACAACAAATCAAGGCTTGCACAACATCTCAAAATAACGACACCCCCAACTTTAGCATTTTTTTCTTATGGAACGCGGATAAGGCTTACATTCGAGGGCTCATTCTACAAATGAGCGCTAGATCAAAATGTCAGCATAACAGCGGACTGACGGCTATATTGAAGTCCATACATGAGCTTGAATTCCGAAACAAACAAATGCCATCTGAATCCACCTCTGCTACTCTTCTTTCATTACGCTATGAGCTTCGGTCTCTCTTACGCTCCCAACATGATTTTTACTTACAGCGTCTCAAATTGTATTATTACACTAACAATAACAAGGCAGGCAAACTCCTGTCTAATAGATTAAAGTCACGGGCCTCCAAATCAATCAATAGAATATCATTTGTCTTTCACCCCTTCACCAAACAAAAACTCAATAATCCTCAGCAAATAGCTGACGCCTTTGCTGATTATTATAAAGCTTTGTACAACCTAAAAGATGACTCCGGTACCCCCAACCTAAAGTTGAGGATATTAACCACTTTTTGAACCAGATCAAACTCCCATCTTTGTTCTCTGCCCAACTAGAGTTTGTAAATTCCCCATTTGCAGATAAGGAAATAAATATTTAAATTAAAACTTTGCCTGCAGGTAAATATCCAGGACCAGACAGTCTTATGCCGCGTATACACGACCGGACTTTACGGCATACTTGGTCCTGCGGACCGGAGTCCGTCAGACAATTCGATCGTGTGTGGGCTCCAGCGGACTTTTTTCCCCCAAAAGTTCGATGGACCTAGAAATGAAACATGTTTCAAATCTTTTCGATGGACTCGAGTCCGGTCGAAAAGTCCGCTCGTCTGTATGCTAGTCCGACGGACAAAAACTGACGCTAGGGCAGCTATTGGCTACTGGCTATGAACTTCCTTGTTTTAGTCCGGTTGTACGTCATCACGTACAAATCCATCGGACTTTGGTTGATCGTGTGTAGGCAAGTCCGTTCATTTGGAAAGTCCATCGTAAAGTCTGTTGAAAAGTCTGCCGTAAAGTCCGCTCGTGTGTACGCGGCATTACAAACGAATACTACCAGTGTTTTACAGATATCCCATCCCCTTACATGATAAAACTTTTTTCAGAAGCAGCTGCACAAAAAACGTTTCCCACGGAGATATTGTCAGCCAATATTATTACTTAAACCTGGCAAGGAACCTAATACCCCTGGCAATTTTTGGCACCGATGTGAAAGGATAAGCCAAACTCTTGACTAAATGTCTCACGGATGTCCTTCCCAACCAAAGGGAAACCAAAGGGAAACAGGCATCTGATGCAACCAGATGCATTCTAAATAGGGATGAGCCGAACACCCCCCCGGTTCGGTTAGCATCCAGAACACGCGAATGGACTGAAAGTTTGCGTGAACTTTTGAACACCGTTAAAGTCTATGGGACTCGAACGTGAGAAATCAAAAGTGCATATTTTAAAGGCTAATATGCAAGTTATTGTCCTAAAAAGGGTTTGGGGACCCAGGTCCTGCCACAGGGGACATGTATCAATGCAAAAAAAGTTTTAAAAACGTCCGTTTTTTCGGGAGCAGTGATTTTAATTATGCTTAAAGTGAAAAAATAACAGTGAAATATTCCTTTAAATATCACCTGGGGGGTGTCTATAGTATGCCTGTAAAGTGGCTCGTGTTTCTCGTGTTTGGAACAGTCCCTGCACAAAATGACATTTCTAAAGGAATAAAAGTCATTTAAAACTGCTTGCGGCTGTAATGTAATGTCGGGTCCCGGCAATATGGATAAAAATTATTGAGAAAAATGGCATGGGTAACCCCCCAGCCCATTACCAGGCCTTTTGGGTCTTGT
Organism: Lithobates clamitans; assembly: GCA_037952925.1. Taxonomy (NCBI): domain Eukaryota; kingdom Metazoa; phylum Chordata; class Amphibia; order Anura; family Ranidae; genus Lithobates; species Lithobates clamitans. The sequence goes on along the minus strand of JBBGZY010000100.1, from coordinate 2,294,597 downwards.
ATGGATATTAAGAGGAACCCTGCACCCAAAATAAAAAAAAGAAAAGGTGTGGGGCCCTATATACTCTGAACACCAGTATACAGGTGGTCCCAAGAAAGACAGGGACTGTAGGTTTGTTCTTAAGTTGAATCTGTTTGTAATTTGGAACAGGTACATTTTGTAAGTGTAGCTCCAGCCAAAAAATCTATTTTTAAGCTTTTTGGAAAACATAGGGAAGGGTTATCATACCTGTAACATTTTTTTGCCGTCTGTGCCCATATTCAGAAGATTTAACCTCACTTTCTGTCCCAATGACAATTGGATTTAGACAATTTTGGGTTTTTAGGGAAACAAGGATTGGTGATAAAGCATCAATGGAGGAGACACATTTTTCCCATATTAACTCTTACAGGAGAGAATTGGCCTTCCTAGGGGTAGATTTCCTCCCACTTCTTGTTATCTCCCTCCGTTTGTAAGTAGGAGTCGTTTGTAAGTCGGATGTTTTAACATAGGGGCTGCCCTATATACTCTGCAGAAGTTTGAGCCTTAGGTGTTGGTGGTACCAGAACACTGTAAGCCCTCACAGTTATTCTTGGTGGGCGCTGGAACGGGCCCTGCTGTGAAATATTATATCAAGGATTATAATTACATGCCCTTGTTGAACAGGGTCAGAAAAATTGGGCCTTTGGTGGTGGTGTGGTGGTGTTGCCACAACACTGTAAGCCCTCACAGATACTCTTGGTGGGCGCAGGAACAGGCCCTGCTGTAAAATATTAGACCAAAAACTGTAATTACACGCCCCTGTTAACCAGGGGCAGAAAAATTGGGCCTTAGGCACTGGTGGTGGTGCCACAACACTGCAACCCCTCACAGATACTCTAGTTGAGCGCAGGAACAAGCCCTGCTGCACAATATTACAGCAAAAATTGTAATTACATGCCCCTGTTAAACGGGGGCAGAAAAATTGGGCTTTAGGCACTGGTGCTTGTGCCACAAAACAAGCTATCAACATGAACATTGAGGAGGAATAGGATAGTCACTCAGCATAACAGGATAGTCACTCAGCATTAGCATAGGCAGTCTTCAAGGGATCTCACATTCATTAAAAAAAATAGTCGGTTACATCAACATCAAGTGCTTGGTAGCTGGCGATCCAAGACTGATTCATTTTTATGAAGGTGAGCTGATCAACCGAGTTGGTGGACAGGCGCACTCTGTGATCGGTTACAAAGCCTCCAGCAGCACTGAATGTGCGTTCCAAAAGAACTCAGGATGCAGGACAGGCCAGTAGCTCAATTGCATACTGTGCAAGCTCTGGCCAGTGATCCATCCTCAAGACCCAGTAACCCAGAGGATTTTCAGTTGGAAAGGTCTTCGGGTCTGATCTTGCTCCTAGGTATTCCTGCACCATGTAAATCAGACGCTGGCGATGGTTACTGGAACCGATCAGACCTTGGGGCTGTGGACTAAAAAATTGTCTGAATGCATCTGTCAGACGGCCACCTCCTCCACCACTCCTTCTGTGACTGACCGAAGCCTCAGCAACACATTGTCCAGGACCAAGAATTTGTAACCTCCCAGGCTCTGGAAACGCTTTGCACAAACCTTTCTGCAAGGCCTCCTGAAGATGTTTCATCCTCTGCTCCCTCTGCGATGGCTGGATGGGTTTCTGGAGACTGTAAACAATCCCTCAAAGACTGCTGCTGATGCTGAGTGCTAGGCTCCACCTCCATGCTGACACAATCCTCCTCCTCCTCTTCCTGTGTGATCGGCGGGCCTGCAGGAACACTGTCTGGATAAAGGGGGTCTTGAGATGTAAGGAGGTCCTCCTCTTCCTCCCTCTGTTCTGCCTCAAGTACCCTGTCCATTATTCCATGCAGCATGTGCTCCAACAGTTAGACAAGAGGGACAGTATCACTGATGCATGCACTGTAACTGCTCACCATCCTCGTGGCCTCCTCAAATGGTGACAGGACAGTGCATGCATCCTTGATCATAAGCCACTGGCGTGGCGAAAAAAAGCCAAGCTCCCCTGACCCTGTCCTGGTGCCATAGTTGCACAGGTACTCATAGATGGCTGCTGCAGCATGGCCAACGTTGAGTTCCATCTGGTGGGCATGTCACAGATTAGGCGGTTCTTGGGCAGGTTGTATTCCTTTTGGAGGTCAGCCAGCTGAGCACTGGCATTATATGACCAGCGGAAACGCACACAGACTTTCCTGGCCTGCCTCAGGAGATCCTGTAAGCCCGGGTTCCTGCACAAGAACTGCTGCACCACCAAATTAAGGATGTGTGCCAAACAGGGAACATGGGTGAAGTGTCCCTGTCGGAGGGCAGAGAGGAGGTTGGTGCCATTGTCGCAAACCACCATTCCTGCCTGAAGCTGGCGTAGCGTCAACCACCTCTGAGCCTGCCCCTTCAGAGCTGACAGAACCTCTGCCCCAGAGTGGCTCCTGTCCCCTAAGCACACGAGCTCAAGCACCGCATGGCATCTTTTTGTGTAGCCCCTTGAACGCCTACGGAGCACCGCTGGTTCCGAGGACAAATCTATAGAGGAAGGGGCCATAGAGGAAGAAGAAGAGGAGGGAGTGGAGGAGAGAGGTGTGTCAGAATCACCACTAGTAGCATTTTGGAGGCGGGATGATGGAACAAGCTCCAACAATACTGCATCTTTCCCAGCTGCCAGCAGGGTCACCCAGTGCACTGTGAAAGATAGGTAACGTCCCTGTCCATGCCTGCTGGACCATGACTCAGCGGTAATATGCACCTTATCGCTGACTGCCCTGTCCAGCGAGGCCAAGACATTGCCTTCCACATGCCAGTAGAGAGCCGGAATCGCTTTCCATGATAAAAAGTGGCGTTTGGGAACCTGCCACTGAGGTACCGCACATTCCACAAATTCAAGAAAGGGGGCAGAGTCTACCAGCTGAAAAGGCAGCAGTTGGAGTGCTAGCAATTTAGCCAAGCTAGCATTCAGCCGCTGGGCATGTGGGTGGCTGGGACAGAATTTCTTTCGCCAGTTTAGCAACTGGGGTAGGGAAATTTGCCTGCTACAATCGGACGTTGGTGTAGCAAAAGCAGATTGCCCACAAGTACTTGGCACACCTAATTCTACACCTTCATTCCTCTCAGTGCAGGTTTCTGAGAGAACTGAAGGTATAGTGGGGTTGGAGATCCCAGGGGATGAGGAGCAAGGAGACGTCTGGCCTTGTGCTTTGGTGTGGGTCTATTAAGTACGCTTGCCAACGGACTGCATGGGAGTTCGACATATGTCTGGGTACCATCATCGGAGCCTTCAAAACGCTGCGCATCCTCCTGCAGCATGTACCAAACACTGTGGTCAAACATTTCAGGGGACTCCTCAGGGCATGATGGTGGGGCTAGGGAAGGAGTGATTGATGACATTGAGCTGATGGAAGAGGTCGCTTTGGCAGCTGCATTGGCAGCCAAAGTACTCTGAGCCTGGGTGACAGATGATGAGGAGGCTGAGAACGGCTTGGTCGTCAACTCTACCAACTCTTCTGCATGTTGTGGCTCAACACAGCCAGCTGCCGAAAAAAAGGACAAGCGTGCCCCACGGCCACGTACTGAGGATGCACCATGTCCATGACCAGCAATGTTGGCTGTAGACACAGAGCCTGCTTGCCCTCTTTTAGTGGCCTGTGAGCGTCTGCCTCTCCTTGTTGGCCTTCCAGACATACTGTATTTGATGTATTTGTAATGTATTTGAATAGGTACACCAGGAATGGCCTGCAGTGAGATGTAGCTGCACAAAGCTGGGATGTATATATATGCTGAATATATTGCAGCTAACTGAATGAACTGCCTGCCTGTAGTATATTAGGAAGAGAACAACAGGAATGGTCTGCAGCAAGATCTAGCTGCACAGGATACAGTACTGAATATACTGCAGCTAACTGAATGAACTGCCTGCCTGTAGTATATTAGGAAGAGAACAACAGGAACAGTCTGCAGCGAGATCTAGCTGCACAGGATACAGTACTGAATATACTGCAGCTAACTGAATGAACTGCCTGCCTGTAGTATATTAGAAACAGAACAACAGGAATGGTCTGCAGCGAGATCTAGCTGCACAGGATACAGTACTGAATATACTGTAGCTTACTGAATGAACTGCCTGCCTGTAGCATATTAGGAACAGAACAACAGGAACGGTCTGCAGCGAGATCTAGCTGCACAGGATACAGTACTAAATATACTGCAGCTAACTGAATGAACTGCCTGCCTGTAGTATATTAGGAACAGAACAGGAACGGTCTGCAGTGAGATGTAGCTACACAGGATATAGTACTGAATATACTGCAGCTAACTGAATGAACTGCCTGCCTGTAGTATATTAGGAAGAGAACAACAGGAACGGTCTGCAGCGAGATCTAGCTGCACAGGATACAGTACTGAATATACTGCAGCTAACTGAATGAACTGCCTGCCTGTAGTATATTAGGAACAGAACAACAGGAACGGTCTGCAGCGATATCTAGCTGCACAGGATACAGTACTGAATATACTGCAGCTAACTGAATGAACTGCCTGCCTGTAGTATATTAGGAAGAGAACAACAGGAACGGTCTGCAGCGAGATCTAGCTGCACAGGATACAGTACTGAATATACTGTAGCTAACTGAATGAACTGTCTCCTGTAGGATATTAGGAACAGAACGACAGGAACGGTCTGCAGCGAGATCTAGCTGCACAGGATACAGTACTAAATATACTGCAGCTAACTGAATGAACTGCCTGCCTGTAGTATATTAGGAACAGAACAGGAACGGTCTGCAGTGAGATCTAGCTGCACAGGATATAGTACTGAATATACTGCAGCTAACTGAATGAACTGCCTGCCTGTAGTATATCAGGAACAGAACAACAGAAACGGTCTGCAGCGAGATCTAGCTGCACAGGATACAGTACTGAATATACTGCAGCTAACTGAATGAACTGCCTGCCTTTAGTATATTAGGAACAGAACAACAGGAACGGTCTGCTAAACTGGATACAGTATATTATATATATATATATATATATATATATATATATATACACAAAGCCTGAAATGTATATATATACAAAATATACTGGAGCTAACTGAATCAACTGTCTGCTCAATCTATCTAAATGAAATGAAATGACACTTTCCCTCTAAACGCCGGAACACACTACACACGGCCAACATGCAGGCGGCCTTATATAGTGTGGGGCGTGTACTTAATCCCCTGAGCCATAATTGGCCAAAAGCACCCTGCCTTTTTACAATTATGGCTCTATTAGCTTACGGCTCTGTGATTGGCCAAAGCATGCGGGTCATAGTGCATGCTTGGCCAATCATCAGCCAGCAAACCACTGCGATGACGCAGTGCATTATGGGCCGTGACGCGCCACTCGAATTTGGGGCAAGCGGCCCATAATGTTTGATCTTCGTCGAACGATCAAATAGCCGATGTTCGAGACGAACTCATGTTCGACTCGAACTCAAAGCTCATCCCTAATTCTAAACATACTCAGCCATGCAGAATCAAGTAAAACGCCTTCTCTCCTCTTATCCATAGATGCAGAGAAGGTGTTTGACCATGTTCATTGGTAATACATGAAAATGGTACTGCTTAAATTTGGATTCTCTGGACGTATTTTATCTGCCATCCTAGCCCTATATTCCACCCCATCCTCATGGGTCTACTTACTTCTCCTGCCTTTTGTCTAAACCTTTCCCTATAACTAATGGAACTAGACAGGGTTGCCCCTTATCTCTCTCTATCTTTAACCTTATGATTGAGCCCTAGCTGAGACTATACGCTCAGATACATCCATTACAGGTTTCCATCTTAATAACCAATCTCATGTCATCAACCTCTTTGCAGATGATGTAATCCTCCTCCTCACTCGTCCCAAAGAATCTCTCCCTCGTACCCATCAAGTGCTATCACAGTTTAGTTCTATATCTTATTATAAATGAATTACACGAAATCCCTTATTTTGGATTTAGGTGTCTCTCATTCCACTAGAATTAATTGCACTGCACACTTACCATATACATGGGAAGATAAAGTATGTCCTATTTAGGTATCCAACTCACTCCCTCTCCCTCCCAACTGGCCGAAGCGAACTACAAACCACTCATAACAAAAATAGGCAAAGAACTCAACAAATATTCCCGCTGTGAACTCACATGGATGGAAAAACTGTCCACCTTCAAGATGATGGTCTTGCCACAAATTTTATATATATTTAGGACCCTTCCCATTCCTATCAAAGATGAATACTTATGCTTTCTTACTTCCCTCCTCAAGAGATTTGTGTAGCAAAACAAAAAAGCAAAGTTCTCCTATATACATCTTATCAATCACAAAAAGGCTGGCGGAGTGGGCTTTGTGGACCTTGTAGACTACTACTATGCATCTATTCTTACCCAGTTGAAATTCTGGTTCAACCCCTCTCCAGACACCCTGTGGGTAGATATGGAATGCATCTTGTCTGATACCATAGATCTTAGAGCTCTCCTTATGGCTAACATTTGGTCCCCTCTAAACCTGGCAAACCTACCCCCTACTGTTCAGGCATACATTAAGGCCTGGAGAATACCAGGCTTTAGACCTGTACATTCCAAACCAAATCCTGACGTCTTAACCCCACTCTGAACCTTAGAGATTCTCATCCCACATCTTCAATCCAAGACTTGGAACAAACTAGTCATCAGTTGGGTAGAAGACCTTCTCTATAATAATGCCCTCAGACCCTTCTCAGAACTGGTATCTACATTTAACATTCCACCTAAAGATATCTTTCTCTTTACACTTATTTCACATTTTCTAAATATTACTCACAAGCCTAAGTTTTACGTACATCCTCAGGCCTGGCAGTTTTATGTAACCCCTAGCCCTCATCCCAAGAGCATCTCTCTATTCTACTCCCTCCTACAAAGTAAAGATACTTTTTTCAAAACTCCCCCAATGGTGCAATGGGAAAAAGATCTACAATCCTCTTTTTCAGATTCCCAATGGCTGAAAGCCTCTCATTATTCTTTCACGATAACCCATTGCGTCAACCATTGGGAACGTGCTCAAAAAATTATGACCAGGTGGTATCTCACCCCATACCGCTTGGCCAAGTTCTTTCCAAAACACTCCCCTTTATACTGGAGAGGATGTGGACAAGTAGGTACAATACTCCACATATTATGGTCATGCAAGAACCAGTCTAGCTTTTGGCAACAAACATTTCAACTAATCTCTAAGCTAAATGGGATTATAACACCACCTGACCCAGCCCTAGGGATATTAAACCTAGGTATTGAAAAAATTCCCCGCTCAATACCGTAATGTGGTACTTCAGGTACTATTGGCAGCCAAATTTTTGATAACAAAAATGTGGCGTAAAGATTTAGCACCTAATGTGTCAGAACTTAAAGTTCTGGTTAATCTTCATTGTGTGTATGAAAGAACGCTTGCTGTTAGGGCTAATGCTTTAATAAAATTTGATAAGGCATGGAAATATTGGGACTATGTTTTTTTTTTTTGACATTTCACTTATTTCATTTTCATATTGTTTGTTTTGTTCACCTCAACACTAACGGACACCGCTGCTTTTGCCCCTACACTTTTTCAGACAAATCGCACACCCACACTTCACTCACGCATTGCTCACACATCCCCCCTTCACCTCTCCATTTCTTGGATATACCAATACCTATATATTATTATTTTCATATAGGTGTTACCATCTATTATTATAATACATTTAAATTTACGGTTTCGCGACTATAATTATATACAATATTTACAAATTAATTACCATGCTTTATATTATGCATAGGTCTAAGATATATATAAAAATAATTAAATATACCTCTGATGTGCTGGGCCTGAATCCGGTTGGGGCTCAGTATATCATTATACATTTTATTTTGTAAACATAGTTGTATATAGTACAAACATTTCAATTTATTATACTATATCCACTCACAGAATCTCCCGGATGATCATTTGACCACCGGTGAACTCTTCATGGATACTATGTCTCCCCTTCTTGGTCCGTTACTGCAATCCAGTGTGCATTGTTGTGGCCCCCTCAGCTCCCGTGGTGGACATCTCTTGGATGGCGCCTTTGATGTCTGCACCTAGTGCCCATGAGGGTAGCGTATTGTTGTGAGTAATTCTAACCAAATTTTGACCTTTGCTCGCACTTTGGCTATACATATATATTATAATTTATTAATATTTTTATTATTTTTATTTTATGAATATTTTGAATACAGTGGTATTTATACATACTTATATGTTACCTATAGATGTATGGTTGTCGCTTGCTCCTGATGAGTGATGGTTCACGAAACGCGTCGAGCATACTGTGCGACAACTCTATTGATCGACCAATTAATGACCAATTTTATGTACCTACCATTGATGTGATTATTGTATTTTTATTTTTATTGCTGCAAACTTGCTGTAGCTATGATCTTAATGTAACATTTTGATTTCTCTACATTTTGCAACATGGTTACAATTGTAAAACGATGTTCAATAAAGTATTTTATGGCATGTGCATTCACCTTTGGTATATGGATCAATGCATTCACACCTAGGTCTTGCCTATTGTATCTACTTTTGGAAACACACCTCATTTAAAGTCCCAAACTCCTCTTTCGATTTTTGGCAACGCCACAGGGATGGAGGTGCATATTTATTGTCACCTCATTTAAAGTCCCAACCTTTTTTCTTTTGTTTAGTATGTCCCTACCAATAAACCATAATTAAAGTATACTATAGGTTGTTGACCTACAAATGTTATCCAAATCTGTTTCACTCAACCAGGTATTACAGTTATGCACCTCCTTGCTACTTGTTTGTTACCCTTGTTCCTTGCACAGGATAACTCTTATACCCTCATGAAACCAAGTTGTGCCTTTTACTGTTTTTTTTTTGTTTTTACTGCTTATTACTATATCTTTATACAAGATTACTCATTGCCTTCTCTTATGTACTGTTTGTATATGATTATCCTTTTGAAAATTAATAAAAACACATTGCTGAAAAAAAAAAGTCAGCAAGTATAGCATTTGTAGCTGCTGACTTTTATTTTTTGTTTCAAAATGTCTGGAGCTCATCTTTAGTGCCTTTATTTATTTTTTTACAATATACTGTATAAGGTCACAGATCTACAGTGCTTTTTTGTTTTACAATATATATGGTCACAGATCTTCAGTGTTGTTTTTTTGTGTTTTTTTGTTTTTTACAATATATATGGTCACAGATCTCTTCTCTGCTTCTTGTTTTTTTTTATTTAGCAGTCCATAAACAAAAATATTTCATTACATATAGCTTTCTGGATTTGGGTTCTGCTGCTATTAGTTTGTTAATATAGTTAAAGGAGTAAGGAACCTACAGCTTCTTCCCCGTATGTTCCCCAAAAGTACATACTAAGGCAAGCAACATAAAATGTTCAGAGGAGACTCACACGTGTATACACCATATGTCTGTATGTGTACAATATACTTGAACCTTGCTAACAAACATTGTGTGACGTACAAAACAGTTTCTTTCCATTCAGTTGAAGTGAAGTGCGTTTTGTTTGCTACACTGGTTATGTCACATGGATAGAAATGAATGAAAACTAACCTGAACTTCAAACTCTTCACAGCTTTCCCAGGACTAGATGTTAATGCCACTCCCTTGCCAATACAAGATGACTAGTACACGTTTTTAAATTGCCAGCTAGTTCTTCAAGTTTTGGGTGTTTGCTTAAATTAAAAGGCTTGTCTGCTTAACTTTCTCTACAATTAAATTGATGTTATTAATTCAGATCCAGTATCTTTATAGGGATGCACCTTTTGTGAACACACAGGTTATGTAACATTACATAATTCATTGAAACACACATACTGCCATGCAGTTTACAAAAGCATATGTGATGGTATGTACGAACATATATTAATGCAATCTCTGTATATAATTTAGACAATAATTCAAAATCCTCCCAATCAGTCTATCATGAAATTCTGCTGCCAGGCTCATCCACCTTACCAACTGCTCAATATCCGCATCACCCCTCTGCCAATCCATTGGCTTTTGATCACCCAAATCAAATTCAAAACCCTACCAACCACATACAAAGCTATCCACAACTCTGTCCTGAGTTAATTCACCAACCTTCTCTCAAAATATCAACCAACCCAACCTTCTCCCATCTGCTTCCAGGATTTCTCCAGATCCTCCAAAACGTTCTACCCCAATCTCTCCAACAATCTCTCTGCCTTTAGGCAATCCCTGCCTTTAGGCAATACGCCTTCAGTATCCGCATCACCCCTCTGCCAATCCATTGGCTTCTGATCACCCAAATCAAATTCAAAACCCTACCAACCACATACAAAGCTATCCACAACTCTGTCCTGAGTTAATTCACCAACCTCCTCTCAAAATATCAACCAACCCAACCTTCTCCCATCTGCTTCCAGGATTTCTCCAGATCCTCCAAAACGTTCTACCCCAATCTCTCCAACAATCTCTCTGCCTTTAGGCAATACGCCTTCAGGGAGGCGTATCCCGCCTCCAACCAATAAACTATACTTCTATAACTTTACTATATAACGTTCTTCTGTGGAATGCACGCTATCACAGCGGCGATCGCGGAAGCATTCTGAATGCCTGTTTGCAGCTTCTATCTTGTAAGTAAGGCTGCCATGCGTGCCTGATTATTTACCCTGCGGTACTTCACCATGTCTTCTTCCTTTTACTTTTTGGGTGGAATATGATGTCTTCTATCCTCAAGCAGCCATCTCATTGGCAACAATCCAGTTTCCATCTTATTTGCCTGTAGAAACTGCAACATTCCAGGTGACTGAGTGTGTTCTGTGTAGGCTGAAAGGCTGAAAGTCTGCCATCGCTGACCAGTGGGATTTCTCTCAGGGAATCTACACCTTCATCTAATTTTTTTATGTCACTTTAATGTGTGTTAAAAATTTTTTAGTCACAGTCACTTTTTGCTAATGCTGGCGCTATGTCTCCCTAGATTCTTCTAGTTGTTAGCGTTGTCTATTCGTATGTCACATGTTCTAGTCTAGCACTTTATGCAACAGTTGCAATTTTCTCTTTTGATCATATATAGTACCATTTTTGTGATTGCATTTGTATTCTTCACTTTTTATATATTTAACATTTTATTTCACAGATATACACTTATTTTCCAAGTGTGGTTTAGTTGCCAGCGCTGCATTCATTCGTTTAACGTATGTGAAGTTTTAGCACTTTTTCATGCAGTAGCTGAAACAGTTTTCAGCTATTATCAATTGTTCAATTTTGTAGTGTGTTTAGTTGCTAGCGCTGAATTTATCTATTTATTATACTTTTACGTTCTCCATTAGCTCATCCATCATATTGCCTTTAGTATCACTTGACCCTCCCTTTTAGATGGTAAGCTCTCACAAAAATGCCACCCCCCCTCTTTTATTGAATTGTATAGTAACTGTACTGTCTCCATTTATTTCGTAAAGCACTGCCCAAGCTGTTGGTGCTATATAAATCCTGTATTATAATAATAATAACATTAGGCAGCATACACTTATTCCTTGGCGATCCAAATAAGCCTTCCTCAAGCACAATTTACTATTAAATTTTTTAGTTTTGGACCGAGTGGAGAGGGATTAGAATGCTTGTCAGTTTTTATTGCTGTCTGTTCCCCCATTAAGGGGATTCATCCTCTCTGTTTGTCCTGTTTGCCATTATCATTGAAAGTGAAAGTGAAAGAAAATCCCAAATTTTGGGTTGTCCCCAGAAAAGTAACAGAGGGGTAATCTTCCCATGGGGACACTAGTTCTAGTGACTTGGGGGTCCCCAAGGAATTCCCTTAATTTGCAGAGATTTCCTCTTACTTCCTGTTTGGCTATGGGACAGGAAGTGAAGGGAAATATCCGCAATGGGACACAGATGGTGAAAAAAATCTGACAGGGTTATAACCTTTCCTTGCTCTATCCAAAATGAAAAATAAATGCCTATCATTCTACTTTAAAGTTGAACTCCAGGCAAACAACAAAATGCAGTAAGGGAAAGAGGCAAGAATGCCAGCAGCACAGATTGAGCAAAGGAACACCTAACTCCACAGGCAAATGCCCATTTAAAGTTTTCTTACCTACATGTATTCTTCAAAATAACAAAAAAAGTGGAAGAAACCCTAACTTTAACTTTACTTAAAATGTTCCCTCCCCCTTCTCCTACATAACCTGTTTAAAAAAGATGCATCGAGACTACTTAAATAGTAAAGGCGTTGGACTTTTGAGGCACAGCAGGTTTTTTTTATGAAAGGCAAATCCACTTTGCACTACAAGTGTAAACCACAAGTGCAAAGTGCACTTGAAATTGCACTGAAAGTGCACTTGGAAGTGCAGTCGCTGTAAATCTGAGGGGTAGATCTGAAATGAGGGGAAGCTCTGCTAATTTTATCATCCAATCATGTGCAAGCTAAAATGTTGTTTTTTTATATTTATGCATGTCCCCCCTCAGATCTACAGCGACTGCACTTCCAAGTGCACTTTGAGTGCAATTTCAAGTGCACTTTGTACTTGTAGTTTGCACTTGAAGTGCAAAGTGGATTTGCCTTTCGTTAATAACCCCCAGCATATTGTAAAAAATAAAATTTATTCAAATTTGTTAAAATTAGACCAGTGGATCTCAATACTGCAGTAATTGGGCATAGCATTCTTTTACAGCTGTAAAAGACTGGTTTTATACAATTGATTTTATTGCAATCTGTTGTAATATTGACTGAACTTTTCTAATTTTAACAAATTTGAATAAATGTTATTTTTTACAATATACTGTGCCTCAAAAGTCCCACGCCTTTACTATTCAAATAGTCTTGATGCATAAAGTTTAGGGAGAATTAAACAGAGTTTAATTATAATTTTCCGATCAGACTGTTTAAAAAAGATCTGTGATCCTGTAGTTTTGTGTAAGGGAGCACTTGACGATGGCTGTGAAAGCTTTGGCATTACGTGACTGGACCTGAGCATGAAATAAGAAAATTTATTAAGAATAGATTAGATTTAGTCACTTACTGAGTCTGCATTGTCTTTATCTTTTAATCCTTGCCTGTGTTCCACTTTAAGCTGGTGCCATGACAGTTGTCCCAGGTTTCCTTTTTAAGGGAGGCTCCTTTCTCTTTTAGCATCCTATGAAGCCACCTTTACATGCAGGTAGTAGAATTGTGTCTCCCTACACTGTGTGCATCAATAGAAACATACAACCCTCCCCTGCTGACACGGCTCTTTAATCATGTGATCGGCTGTGTCCAATCACAGCCCGTCACATGTAAACAAAGAAGTGCCGGTAATTGGCGCTCCTCACCTCACACTAACAGAGTGTGTGGCGAGGAGAGCGGATCAGGGGAATCTCTTCACAGGGCGACAGTAAGAGATGTAATCAGGGCACTGATTATCAGTACCCTGATTACATTAGAGCATCAGGAATGCCAGCAATCAGTGCCCACCAGTGCCAGCAATCAGTGCCCACCAGTGCCAACAATCAGTGCCCACCAGAGCCAGCAATCAGTGCCCATGAGTGCTGGCTATCAGTGCCTGTCAGTGCCACCTATCAGTGCCCACCAGTGCCACCTATCAGTGCACACCAGTGCCACCCATCAGTGCCACCTATCATTGCTCATCAGTGCCACATATCAATGCCCATAATAGCAAAATATTAGTGCCCCCTCATCAGTGCCACATATAATTGCCACCTATCAGTGCCCATAAGTGCAGAATATTAGTGCCTCATCAGTGCCACCTAATCAGTGCCCATAAATGCTGCCTCATTAGTACCCATAAGTGCCACCTCATCAGTGCTCATCAGTGCAGCCTATCAGTGCCCATCAGTGCAGCCTCATCAGCGCACATCAGTGAAGGAGAAAAATTACTTATTTACAGAATTTACTGACAGAAACTAAGAAAAACAGAAAGTTCTATTTGTGTGAAGAAAATTATAAAAATTTCACATGGGTACAGTATAGCATGACCGCACAATTGTCATTCAAAGTTCCACAGCACCGAAAGCTGAAAAATGGCCTGGGCAGGAAGGGGGTGAAAGTGCCCTGTAGGTAAGTAGTTAAACTCAGTTCAGTGTTAGTCTATGTGGTCATGGACATTGAGTGTTTAGATCTATATTTTAAGAGCAGAGTTTAGAGGCCCACAGCTGCATTTGGAGGAGGAGCTGATGAGTGTAATATAAGCGTGAAGGTGAACAAACGAGGAATTAGAGGTGTTTTTACTGCCAACTTCTGTTAGCATTTTGGAACATTTAAAGCGGAGTTTCATCCAAAAATGGAACTTCCGCATTAAGTGCAGGTGACCCCCTGACATGCCACATTTGGCATGTCATTTTTGGGGGGGCAGAATGGGTACCTTATTTTTACAGGCACCCAGCTCCCACTTGCTCCACTGGCTCCATGGCACCGAAAGGAAGTTCACCTCTCCCTCCTCCCTCCCTGCAATCTTCTGGGACACATCACAGGTCCCAGAAGATTGCCCAGCCATTCACTGCGCGCATGTGCAGTGCGCGCCCGGCTGTGAAGCCACAGCTGGGCGCCCACAGTTAGAATGCCGGCGCCTCTTTGAGGAGGGGGAGAGGAGCGGGGCTTCCTGCACCCCCATCGCTGGACCGTGGGACAGGTGCACTTTTTGTAGCTGCTGACTATTAAATGGGTGGAACTCCGCTTTAATGCATATGCCCATGTGCATAAAGCTTTAGACACATTCACCCTTCCTTTCCACTTGACCTCATGAAAACTTCATGGAAACCCAAGGAACAACTTTGGAGCTTGCTAGAGATTAACACCTTTGTCTGCAGTGCCAAGGAAAGTCATATAAATAATAAATGTGTGCCTTTCAGTCTATACATTACCAAAATGTTTACTAGATACTTTTCATGCCATTCCAGGAACTGTTTTGTATCTCCTTGACTCTTGACTTCGAGCCATGTTCTTTCATATTTGAATGTATTAAATCTTTTTTTGTTCCGTCTTTTTTGTATACTGTATATTTGTATTTGTATACTAATAAAACTAAACAACAAAAAAAATTACATACAATCACCATGTTTTGTTTAATTATTTTTTAATTGGGATGAGCAAACTGGGCAAGGTTCAGTTCAGTAGACATTTGGCAAACCCCAAGTATAGCACCAAACCACACTGATGTCTACAGCAGATGAATCTTGTCATTTTTTCTAGACGTTTTTAAGATTAATTTCGCAAGCTTTTGTTTAAAAAGGGGAATGGATTAGTGAGCATTGCCATGGGGGACATGTACTAATCATAATAATATTAATAAAAAAACAGGGACAACATTAAAAATGCACAAATGGAATGCCTTAAAGTATATTTTCACTTTTGCAGCCAAATTGGGATAACATCTACTTTATATTTGTTACATACTGTCAGGAACCATGAAGCCAGGGATCGGTAACCAAAACGGATAGTCAGACAGGCCAGTAACCAGGAAACCAGAGATCAGTGTAGTCAGAGGCAGAAGAACAGGATCAGGAACCAGAAGGGACGTCAGGCGGGCAAAGCCTTTCACAGGAAGGCAGCAGAGAGTCACACCGTATTTGCGCAGTGGTCTTACAAGCGCACTTTTTTTTGGAAAATTACAGTTTTTTTAATTAAAAAATAAGACAACAGTAAAGTTAGCCCATTTTTTTTATATTGTGAAAGATAATGTCACACCGAGTAAACTGATACCCAACATGTCACGTTTCAAAATTGCGCCTGCTCATGGAATGGCGACAAACTTTTACCCTTAAAAATATCCATAGGCGACGTTTAAAAAAAATTTACAGGTTGCATGTTTTGAGTTACAGAAGAGGTCTTGGGCTATAATTATTGCTCCCACTCTACTGATAGCAGCGATACCTCACGTGTGTGGGTGCTACTCACGTATGCGTTCGCTTCTGCACAAAAGCTCGTCGGGACGGGGTGCGTTTACATTTTTTTTATCTTATTTATTTGAACTTTTATTTTTTATTTTTACACTGTTTTTTTTTTTTTTTTTTAAATTGTGTCACTTTTATTCCTATTATAAGGAATGTAAACATCCCTTGTAAAAAAGCATGACAGGACCTCTTAAATATGAGATCTGGGGTCAAAAAGACCTCAGGTCTCATATTTATGCCCCGTACACACGGTCGGATTTTCCGATGGAAAATGTCAGATCGGAGCGTGTTGTCGGAAATTACGTGTGTGGGCTCCATCGGACATTTTCCATCGGATTTTCCGACACACAAAGTTGGAGAGCAGGAGATAAAATTTTCCGACAACAAAATCCGTTGTCGGAAATTCCGATCGTGTGTACACAAATCCGACGGACAAAGTGCCACGCATGCTCAGAATAAATAAAGAGATGAAAGCTATTGGCCACTGCCCCGTTTATAGTCCCGACGTACGTGTTTTACGTCACCGCGTTCAGAATGATCGGATTTTCCGACAACTTTGTGTGACCGTGTGTATGCAAGACAAGTTTGAGCCAACATCCGTCGGAAAAAATCCTAGGATTTTGTTGTCGGAATGTCCGAACAAAGTCCGACCGTGTGTACGGGGCATTACACTAAAATGCAAAAAAAAAAAAAAAAATTGTCATTTAAAAAAATTATTAAAAAAAAATGGCCCTTTAAGAGCTATGGGCGAAAGTGACGTTTTGACGTCGCTTCCACCCTGCATTGTTATGGAGACGGGTGGGGGCCATCTTCCCCTCACTCATCTCCATGCCCAGCAAGGGTGAAGACCCGATCTACTCCGCAGCTGCCGACGGCTCCGGTAAGCGGCGGAGGGCACCGGAGCGCGGCGGGAGGGGGACCCTCTGCTGCTGCCGATAATAGTGATCTTGCGGTGAATCCGCCGCAGAGGCCATTTTTACCTGAAACCGGACTGCTCACTGAAGAAGAGGATACTGGGGTTATGGCAGCTAGCTGCTGCCATAACAACCATATTCCTCTTCAAACAGCCGACGTATAATGATGGTGGGGGGTCCGGAAGTGGTTCAACTGGGTCAGCACCCAGACTCAATGCTGTCTGCTCTACAGCGTTCCCTGTGTGTCCCTGCTTTACCAGTATCTGATATCCGTTCCTGTTGTGACCCAGCTTGTAACCTGACATTCCTGCCTTCTGCCTGAATCTGACCATGGCTTGTCCTTCACTCTGCACCTGCCTGCTCCTTCTGCTACTTCGCTGTCAGCCCGTTGCCGATCCAGCCTGTACCCTGACTCCGCTCCAGTCTCTGCATCAGATCCTGACTTGCACGCCTGTGTATGACCCGGCCTGCCTGTACCTGCCTTCTCTCCAGCCCTTTGAGAGCATCCATCCCTCCAGCAGCTGCATCTGCTCCTCAGCCTGTGGTGCTCCAGTACCAGTCTGTTCCAGCTTTCTGCTTACTGCTATTCCTGGACTTCCGCTGTGTTGGTGTTCCTCCACAACCCCGCTAGGAGGTCCAGTCCAGCCCTACTGTCATGCGATCCTGCCAGGCACTCGTGCAACTCTGCACCCTCTGTCTGCTCTATCAGGGGCCTCGAGTCAGAGGTGTAAGAGAGAAAGTTCTCTGCATATCAGGCTCTACCACCAGGTACGTCACAGAAATATCTAAGGCCCCTTTCACACTGGGGCGGAGGCGGTAAAGTGCCGCTACTGTTAGTGGCGCTTTACCGTCGGTATTTGGACGCTAGCGGGGCGGTTTTATCCCCCCCAGCTAGCAGCGAGAGAAAGGGTTAAAAACCACCGCAAAGCGCCTCTGCCGAGGTGCTTTGCCAATGGTATAGCTGCGCTGTCCCATTGATTTCAATGGGCAGGAGCAGTGAAGGAGCGGTGTATACGTCGCTCCTTCGCAGCTCCGAAGATGCTGCTAGCAGGACTTTTTTCCCATCCTGCTAGCGCACCGCTCCAGTATGAAAGCCTTTGGGCTTTCACATTGGAGAGACAGCAGCAGCAGCTGTTTCGGGTCGGTTTGCAGGTGCTAGTTTTAGCGCAATAGCGCCTACAAACCGCCCCAGTGTGAAAGGAGCCTAAAAGGTAAGATATATTTGAAAAAAATATTTACTTTAATCTGCATGTGAACAGTACAAAATTAAAAGATTAAAAGCTCTTACAAAAAGCTATTAGGGAAATACAAAAACACAAACAATGTGTGTTATTGTGGCTAGGAAAGAAAAGGATGACCTTATTTGGTAAAGGATGTCCCCCAGCTCCCCTGGGTGGTTTGCTACAAACCAAAGGCAGCTAGAGATCTATCATTTAGCGGTGGTAATGCTAATTACGAAATGGAAAATCCCTGTCCAAACAGCAGCAACAAATTTGTGCCAGTGAACTGGAAAATGTATTGTGCCACCGACGCAAAAGAGCAGATCCCCAGCCAGTTTGTTTATAAACCATGAGGTATGATTAAGCACTGACTACAGTGTGAAACACGTCAGTTTCCTGCTTTGTGATGCTGTGGCATGTATTTTTATGATCATATTTAAATGAAGATCGAAGATTACTTTTGAGTGCGGCTGTCCAGGATTTCTCATTTACCTCTCAATTACCAGCATTGCCTGCACCTGTTACTTCCAGCGTGGAGAAAATGTTTGTTCCTCACAGACCTCTTTCAGAGCTTTGATATTTTTCTCTCTCTGGGATTCGTGATGACAGACTGGTCAAGTTTGGGGAGCTTGTTCTGAATACAGTCTGGGTTCAGGTTAAACTCATGTTCAACCTGACCCTGAAGCCCATCTCTATTTATGAGTCCTACTATTTAATTTTTTAGTCTAATTGTTCTCAGAGCAATCTGTACAGGAACCTAGGACCCAGTGAAAGGTCAAGGAGCCCAGACACAACCTCTATTCTTCTGCAGTAGAACAGGGACATAATGCAATTGTTCAAATCTGCCTGTCACTTCAAGTTGGTTTAGGGAGGTTGGACTTGCCTGATGTCGTAGGCCATGCTCTGTTCCTAGTGTAATCCTTATCAATGTGAACCAAAGCGGAAGGGCAGGGAGGGAGCTTCTAACCTGCCCAGGGCCCTATTCTGCCTTAAACTGGCTATACACTAGAAGAATTAATTCAAAAACGTTTGTTTCAGGACCGTTCATTTGGTTTTTGAATTGTTAGTGATGTAAAATCAACATTTGTTTTTGACCTTAAAAGTGAAGAACTAATGTTCAAACCAAAGTAAATAACATTATTCAGGGAGTAGCAGCCAACATTAAAAAGTGTCCCCACAAAACAGAATAGAAACAAATGAAAGTGCAATAAT
The DNA here is from genome assembly GCA_037952925.1 of Lithobates clamitans. Lineage (NCBI taxonomy): Eukaryota > Metazoa > Chordata > Amphibia > Anura > Ranidae > Lithobates > Lithobates clamitans. Next base: position 2,275,346 of record JBBGZY010000100.1, on the reverse strand, counting down.
AAACTAATCAACAAATAACACATTATTCAGACCCCCTTAAATTTTTCACTCTTTATATTTATATTGCAGCCATTTGCTAAAACCATTTAAGTTCATTTTTTTCCTCATTAAATTACACACAGCACCCCATATTGACAGAAAAACAGAATTGTAGACATTTTTGCAGATTTATTAAAAAAGAAAAACTGAAATATCACATGGTCCTAAGTATTCACTTTGCTCAGTATTTAGTAGAAGCACCCTTTTGATCCAATACAGCCATGAGTCTTTTTGGGAAAGATGCAACAAGTTTTTCACACCTGGATTTGGGGATCCTCTGCCATTCCTCCTTACAGATCCTCTCCAGTTCTGTCAGGTTGGATGGTAAACATTGGTGGACAGCCATTTTTAGGTCTCTCCAGAGATGCTTAATTGGGTTTAAGCCAGGGCTCTGGCTGGGCCATTCAAGAACAGTCATGGAGTTGTTGTGAAGCCATTCCTTCATTATTGTAGCTGTATGCTTAGGGTCATTGTCTTGTTGGAAGGTAAACCTTGGGCCCAGTCTGAGGTCCTGAGCACTCTGGAGAAGGTTTTCGTCCAGGATATCCCTGTACTTGGCCGCATTCATCTTTCCCTCAATTACAACCAGTCGTCCTGTCCCTGCAGCTGAAAAACACCCCCACAGCATAATGCTGCCACCACCATGTTTCACTGTTGGGACTGTATTGGACAGGTGATGAGCAGTGCCTGGTTTTCTCCACACATACCGCTTAGAATTAAGGCCAAAAAGTTCTATCTTGGTCTCATTAGACCAGAGAATCTTATTTCTCACCATCTTGGAGTCCTTCAGGTGTTTTTTAAGCAAACGCCATGCGGGCTTTCATGTGTCTTGCACTAAGGAGAGGCTTCCGTCGGGCCACTCTGCCATAAAGCCCCGACTGGTGGAGGGCTGCAGTGATGGTTGACTTTCTACAACTTTCTCCCATCTCCCGAGTGCATCTCTGGAGCTCAGCCACAGTGATCTTTGGGTTCTTCTTTACTTCTCTCACCAACGCTCTTCTCCCCCGATAGCTCAGTTTGGCCAGACGGCCAGCACTAGGAAGGGTTCTAGTCGTCCCAAATATCTTCTTAAACATCTATTTAAGGATTATGAAGGCCACTGTGCTCTTAGGAACCTTAAGTGCAGCAGAAATTTTTTTGTAACCTTGGCCAGATCTGTGCCTTAACAAATCTAATGGGTATTCATGCTAGAAAAAACAGAAAAAGAAGGAGGGCGCACTAACCTAGTGCATTACCACTATTAAACTTTATTGCAGCATAAAAACAGCAAAGATTATACTCACAAACGAGCTATCGAAACCAGCTTTAAAAAGGGCGCAAGTGCGCTGTTCTATGGATCGACACACCAGGACCTATTGCCAAGAGGATCAGACCGGTGCAAATGGCCAACTTTTTCTGTTTTGTCAGATCTGTGCCTTGCCACAATTCTGTCTCTTAGCTCTTCAGGCAGTTCCTTTCACCTCATGATTCTCATTTGCTCTGACATGCACTGTGAGCTGTAAGGTCTTATATAGACATGTGTGTGGCTTTCCTAATCAAGTCCAATCAGTATAATCAAGCACAGCTGGACTCAAATGAAGGTGTAGAACCATCTCAAGGATAATCAGAAGAAATGGACAGCACCTGAGTTAAATATATGAGTGTCACAGCAAAGGGTCTAAATACTTAGGACCATGTGATATTTCAGTTTTTCGCTTTTAATAAATCTGCAAAAATTTCAACAATTCTGTGTTTTTCTGTCAATATGGGGTGCTGTGTATACATTAATGAGGAAAAAAAATGAACTTAAATTATTTTAGCAAATGAAAAATTTAAGGGGGTCTGAATACTTTCCGTCCCCACTGTATATAACAGCTTTATTAAATACAATCAAGTCCATAACTAGAATCCAATCAGTGAAATAACAGTCCAGAAAATAGATTTAAAAAGTGCAACAAAGTGCATGTGTAAACAAGTAGTATTCCTGAAATATAAAATTCAAAAAAGTGTATGTGCAAAACAATATATGATTCTTCAAATGTAAAGTTCAAAAAGGTGCATGTGCAAACAATACATCCCAATATTGATCGTAGAAGTGAAACAATCAAGTGCAGGAAAAACACAAATTCTTATATAGTGTAGTCACACTTGCTTCCACCATCCACAACCTACCAGGAGTGTGCCCCAGCCTCTCACCTTAAGTAAAGACCCCACTGTGCTAAGTATGTCCTCCTTACTCTGCTCCACTCTCCTCCATTCAAGGGTCATATAAGATAAAGGAAATCTCCATATGACCCTTGAATGGAGGAGAGTGGAGGAGAGTAAGGAGGACACATATAGCACAGTGGGAGATTATTGTTTATCTACTATCCCCAACTACTGCCTTACACCTTTACCTGGCTTGGTGCTCCCAACTACCAATACTACCAATATTGGAATGTATTGTTTGCACATGCACCTTTTTGAAATTTACATTTGAAAAATCATATTTTTTTGCACATGCACTTTTTGCACTCTTTTGAATTTTATATTTCAGGAATACTACGTGATTGCACATGCACTTTGTTGCACTTTTTAAATCTATTTTTTGGACTGTTATTTCACTGATTGGATTCCAGTTATGGACTTGATTGATTTTAAGTAGGCTGTTATATACAGTATCTCACAAAAGTGAGTACACCCCTCACATTTTTGTAAATATTTTATTATATCTTTTCATGTGACAACACTGAAGAAATGACACTTTGCTACAATGTAAAGTAGTTAGTGTACAGCTTGTATAACAGTGTCAATTTGCTGTCCCCTCAAAGTAACTCAACACACAGCCATTAATGTCTAAACCGCTGGCAACAAAAGTGAGTACACTCCTAAGTGAAAATGTTCAAATTGTGCCCAATTAGCCATTTTCCCTCCCCGGTGTCATGTGACTCATTAGTGTTACAAGGTCTCAGGTGTGAATGGGGAGCAGGTGTGTTAAAGTTGGTGTTATCACTCTTTCATACTGGTCACTGGAAGTTCAATATAGCACCTAATGGCAAAGAACTCTCTGAGCATCTGAAAAAAAGAATTGTTGGTCTACATAAAGATGGCCTAGGCTATAAGAAGATTGCCAAGACCCTGTATCTGAGCTGCAGCACGGTGGCCAAGACCATACAGTGGTTTAACAGGACAGGTTCCACTCAGAACAGGCCTCACCATGGTCGACCAAAGAAGTTGACTGCACTTGCTCAGCGTCATATCCAGAGGTTGTCTTTGGGAAATAGACGAATGAGTGCTGCCAGCATTGATGCAGCGGTTGAAGGGGTGGGGATCAGCCTGTCAGTGCTCAGACCGTACACTGCATCAAATTGGTCTACATGGCTGTCGCCCCAGAAGGATGCCTCTTCTAAAGATGATGCACAAGAAAGCCCACACACACTTTGCTGAAGACAAGCAGACTAAGGACATTGATTACTGGAACCATGTTCTTTGGTCTGATGAGACCAAGAAAAACGTATTTGGTTCAGATGGTGTTAAGCATGTGTTGCAGCAACCAGGTGAGTACTACAAAGACAAGTGTGTCTTGCCTACAGTCAAGCATGGTGGTGGGAGTGTCATGGTCTGGGGCTGCATGAGTGCTGCTGGCACTGAGGAGCTACAGTTCATTGAGGGAACCATGAATGCCAACATGTACAGTAACATACTGAAGCAGAACATGCTCTCCTCCCTTCGGAGGCTGGGCCGCAGGGCAGTATTCCAAAATGATAACGACCCCAAACACACCTCCAAGAAGACCACTGCCTTGCTAAAAAAGCTGAGAGTAAAGGTGATGGACTGGCCAAGCATGTTTCCAGACCTAAACCCTATTGAGCATCTGTGGGCCATCCTCAAATGGAATGTGGAGGAGCGCAAGGTCTCTAACATCCACCAGCTTTGTTAAATGTTGTCATGGAGGAGTGGAAGAGGACTCCTGTTGAGTTATTTTGAGGGGACAGCAAATTTACACTGTTATACAAGCTGTACACTCACTACTTTACATTGTAGCCAAGTGTAATTTCTTCAGTGTTGTCACATGAAAAGATATAATAAAATATATACAAAAATTTGAGGGGTGTACTCACTTTTGTGAGATACTGTATATATGTGTGTTTATTGATTAGTTTATTATTGCACTTCCATTTGTTTGAAACTAAAGTGCAAATAAATGATGGCCAAATGCGGTCAAAAATAAACATTTATTTGTTTTTGACCTCAGTGACCAGAAAGAAGCATTTCGGAAATGTTTTTCAGAATGAATGAATTTCTAACATAGGATGTGGTTTTCGCTAGGAAAATGAATTAATGGGACATTAATTACAAAATAAAATTTTAAAAACAAACAACATTTTGAAACAATTGTAATTCCTCAAGTCATCAAATGTACTGTAAGAATTTTCATACAATTGTTGAGACAAATATTTGTAGGAACATTTTTTTGAAAATCTACTAGTGTATGGCTGGTTTTAATTAATCTCTGCTAGATACTGTATCTATACTTTGCTCTTAAAAAAAAATAAATCAAAAAAGTAACCTTTAAGTAGAATAGTGAGGAGTTCACTTATCTCAATATATGTCACCTAGAAGTTAGTAAAGATATCAATCAGATTCATTATTTTCTTACTGAGGTAACTGTAGGACAACTGTATTCTTGCCTGGCAGAGTAGTAGCAGAGTATTTGTTCTATATAACAGCACTTAAGCTAGAAAATATTTTGCAAAGATTAAAAGCATCTTTATAAAAGCAATGTTTCATCTGAATTTCTATTGTGCAGCACAGATAGTTGCAAATAGCAGACTGCCATCTGCTATTGTAATCAAATTATCTGACTTCCAGACCACTTGTAATTGTTTCTGGATATGTCTGTAAGAACAATATGATCCTCACCAATTCTGCAAAGATATATTCATATATCCTCAGATGACAGTGATGTATAACATGAGTAATCTATTTATGCTGATAGAGAGGAAATCTTACATTAAATAATAGCAATTTCCATTATGCAAGATGGAAAATAATTTATGAGAAGGTTTATTATATTTAAAAAAAAATCTGGATTTTGGATAGAGGTGTGGGTTGTTTTGCATATTATGAGCACTTTTTAATATGAAATTGTAATTTTTTTCCCCCTGTATACACAGCTCAGTCATATGACAAGAGATGAAAAATGACAAAGAAATTCAAAAGAGAAATTAATGGAATGGTAATGAGGTGAATACTTTGCCTTTAAAATAACAGTAATGGCATTTTACAGCTTCTAGTCAAATGTGAAAAAACTCTCCCCTTTCTGATATCTCTAAAATATGCCCTTTAACAATATGGGAAAGTCCCCCGGGGGGAGGGGGTTAGCAGCAAGATAAGTGATTGGAATAAGTAAATTGTTTGGGAAAAATAAATTCTTTATTAAAGTTTACATGTAATATTCGCATGGCAGTTAAAATATGGGCTCTGGTAGAATAAAAACCATCCCAAATACATAAGGTGCAAACATAGAATTATACATGGCATTACATGTCAGAATGTCTGGGGTCTTCTTCAGAGGATTAGTTTGCTGCAAAGAGATTGCATTTAGCATGTCAAATTTTGACAGAAAATTCATAAATCATTGTATAAAGGGTATGGATATACATAGTTTCAAAATAGAAGGTGTATTCGGAAAAAAACTCCTAACCAGAATTCCCTTAAAAGCTGTCAGATGATCCCGCGTGCTCCCCGGCCAGACAAGTACCCCGGAGGAAGACGTCACTCCAATAGTACGGCTTACAAAAAGTTACACGTTCAGAACACCTCCTAGGGTGTGCCAGGTTGGGTGGTCAGCACCTGCAGCAAATTCGCAGGATGTAATTATATTGTGTATTCAAAGAGGTACACAAACTACATTTGAAGTTTGCTAGCGAACGGTCAGAACATTCTCCACAGTAAATTATATATATATTTTATGTATGTCATATAATTATGCTATGAAAGGTAAATATTTAATCAAAAATAAAAGGACAAAATGGCCAAATGTTTTACATATATCCATTAATTAAATGGAAATAGTGTCTAAAGGTGTAAGAGATAGAGTGCAGGGAAGAAGTGATTGCGTGAAGTGAAGAAAGAATAGAATGAAAGTTAGAAAAACAATTGGTTTTTATTCCAAAAAAACTAGCATACAGAATAAAAATGTGATCACATTTAAAAAAGGCAATATGGGTAGCAGTGAAACCAAGCCCGATGCGTTTCATCCTACTAGGATTTCTACTGGGGCATCTAACAGCTCCCCCATATTGCTCCTATATATAAATAACCTAACAATCAGTAAAACCAATCAAATGGTCAGGAGAAGAATTTGCAATGGCAGGATCCATAATTGGAGGGAAACTGGTCACATGGGAACTTGTGTTACAAGCCTCCGTATGGAAACCTATCATAGCCCAGTCTTCAGAGAGAGTAGAATCATCTAAAATGTTACAGTAATAAGGAGAGCCGGCAAAACTGTAATCCTTGAAGTGACGTTTATTGGTACATCAGAGTGACAATAAAACAATAAAGCTGACGCGTTTCGGCAATAGCCTTAGTCGTAGCAAACATCTAAAGTATTAACCGAAAGTGAACCGCTAACCACGCGGTACAAACAACCTTAAAAAGCCCACGAAGATGGGCCTAATACACACGTGACCGACAACAGCCAGTCACAATCAAACTACTAGATGTCAGTCCGGATATACCAATGCTCGTCTCAAAAACGAGGCTTGGAGCGACATGCTGAAGCCGGAAGTGAGGTCGAGTGAGGGCTATGTTGGTGGCATGGCTATGTCAATGGCATGACGCTCATATCGCGTCAAGCAGCAACGTAGAACGACGTGCTGATCACGTGTCACCGGCCACAGAATAAACAGCGCCTGTAATACGCTAAGCATCCGGCACATAACAAAGCCGGAGACACGTAACCAAGGAGAGGTGACACGCGCAGGCAGGCATGAACGCCTCTGAATCACATAGTGTTCTACATAATAGCAACAATAAAAATGATACTTCATATGGAAATATATGCATATATGAATATAAAAAAAAAACAAAACAAATAAAAACACAGATATACCAGACCAACTGGGACAAAGCATTAAGATGTAAAACATCCCAAACGGGCATTTAAATGAAGGAGTGACACTAAAAAGTGATGCTCAAACATTCCAAAGCCTGGACCGTTAAAGCCCCCTGGTGGTAATATATAGGCGAGCCATCAACCAACAATTAATACAAATTAATATCAATAATAATAATAACTGGGACTAGGAAGGGCACGGAAATAGTAACATAAAAACAAGAATCCCACTAGGCTTTATTAATAAAAGAATTAATGTCCCACTCGACATTCATACCGAATGGTGAGTAGGTCCTAAGCTCAAAGATCCCATAGGTTTCGAAAAGAGATACCCCACGAAGGCGGGATTCCCCCCTCCAATGGGGAACAAAATTGTCAATGACTAGAAACTTGGTTCCAGTGGGGTCATGATTGTGATGAATGGCGCTATTTTAGGGGGGTCTATCACGTTGGGTGCAATTTGTCCCTGTATCGACCGTGCTCCCCTAAATATGAAACCCGCATTTTGGGGTTTGGGGTCTTAGAGGTAAGGCTAGCCTCATAGCTCAGACATATACCTCTATCATTGAGGTTGAGAAGGGTCATAAAGTCATCAAGACATTCACAACTCCCATTCCACAGGAGGAGGATGTCGTCTATGTACCTAGCCCACAAGACTAATTAAGGTCTCTTGAGGGCATAGACGACATCCTCGTCTATGGTTTGGTTTTGTTAGCCAAACTGGGGGCAAATTTTGCCCCCATAGCGACTCACCTAATCTGTAAATAAAAATCGTTCTGACACCAAAAATAATTATGTTTGGTTGCAAATTTGAGCAGCTCCTAAATGAAATTGCGCTGGATTGAAAAATAGGTTCCTTGAAAAAGGTTACATATCAATTGACTTGGACAAGGAGATCCATTGGATTTCAATGATCGATGGAGACTCACTGTTGAAAATATGCCCTAAAAATGCCACAGATGATAAATTTAGATGGTCATTTTTCACCACTTATTCTGTCCAATCTAGACAAATCAAAGATATTGTAAAAAAACATTGGGCATTCTCCAGAGTGATGGATTTTTGGGACCAGTCATTCCCGGGTGTCATATTTAGGGGAGCATGGTCGATACAGGGACAAATCGCACCCAACGTGGTAGACCCCCCTAAAATAACACCATTCTTCCAACAATGTAAAGGGTACTATCCATGTAGGAAGTGCAATGTTTGCCATCATAATGTATGTGGGAAACGCAAGAGTGATACGTTCCAGTCTTCGATCACTGGACGTATCTACTCTATGGAACAGTTTACCACTTGCGCCACAAAATATGTAGTCTATCTGTTGACTTGCCCTTGCAATAAGCAATATATTGGATGTACTATTAGAACATTTTCGAGTCAATGAACATCTGACCAATATTAAAAATGGGAAGATCAATCATAGCGTCTCTCGTCACAATCATGACCCCACTGTAACCAAGTTTCTAGTCATTGACAAGTTCGTTCCCCATTGGAGGGGGGAAACCTGCCTTCGTGGGGTATCTCGTCTCGAAACCTATTGGATCTTTGAGCTTAGGACCTACTCGCCATTCGGTATGAATGTCGAGTGGGACATTCATTCTTTTATTAATAAAGCCTAGTGGGATTCTTGTTTTTATGTTACTATTTCTGTCCCCTTCCTAGTCCCAGTTATTATTATTATTGATATTAATTTGTATTAATTGTTGGTTGGTGGCTCACCTATATATTACCACCAGGCTTTGGAATGTTTGAGTGTTTTTAGTGTCACTCCTTCATTTATATGCCCATTTAGGATGTTTTATATTTTAATGCTTTGTCCCCGTTGGTCTGGTATATCTTTTTTTTTTATTTGTTTTTTTTGTTGATATTCACATATGCATATATTTACATATGAGGTATCATTTTTATTGTTGCTATTATGTAGAACTCTATGTGATTCAGAGGCGTTTATGCCCGCCTGCGCATGTCACTTCTGTTTGGTCACATGTCTCCGGGCTTTGTTATGTGCCGGATGCTTAGCGTGTTACAGGTGCTGTGTATTCTGTGACCGGTGACACGTGATCAGCACGCCGTTCTACATTGCCGCTTGACGCGATATGAGTGTCACGCCATTGACGTAGCCACGCCACCGACGTAGCCCACACTCGACATCACGTCTGACGTCATGTCGCTCCAAGCCTCCTTTTGGAGATGAGCGATGGTATATCTGGATTGACATCTAGTAGTTTGATTGTGACTGGCTGTTGTCGGTTATGTGTGTATTAGGCCCGTTTGCGCTGGCTTTTTAAGGTTGTTTGTACTGCATGGTTAGCGGTTCTCTTCCGGTTAACATTTTAGATGGTTCTACATCTCTCAAGACTGGGTTATGATAGGTTTCCGTATGGAGGCTTGTAACACAAGTTCCCATGTGACCAGTTTCCCTCCAATTATGGATCCTGCCATTGACAATTCTTCTCCTGACCATTTGATTGGTTTTACTGAGTGTTGGGTTATTTATATATAGGAGCAATATGGGGGAGCTGTTAGATGCCCCAGTAGAAGTACTAGTAGGATGAAACACATCGGGCTTGGTTTCACTGCTACCCATATTGCCTTTTTTAAATGTAATCACATTTTTATTCTGTATGCTGTTTTTTTTTGGAATAAAAACCAATTGTTTTTGACCTGCACTATTGGAAGCCTTTTTTCTTTATATATCTTCCTGGATGTGAGTTTTTTTGGCTTTTCCACCTGGTCAACAACTTCTCCACTGCTGTTGATGCCATCGAGACTTCATTGATCGATCCCTGGACCTGTCTGGACCCCTTGGAGCGTTCCTGTGGATTCAATGACCCCATTATCCATGCCTGACTGACCTGGTGTCGCTCACATACAGGTCCATTGTTTCTGGTAAGAGTATTTTATCTTATCTTACATTGGATGTCTTGCCTGCTTGGATCTTATGCATATGCATTCTAATTACCATCTGTTTCCATATGAGAACAACCATTCTGCTGGTGTGGATCTCGCCTTCCGTTTGGATTAACCCCCTTTGGACTTGTTTTTCATTGATTCACTAATGGGACTTAGAATGCTACTGATTTGAGTTGTCAGTGTTTCACTTTCACTCTGTTATGAATTTATGAATTTTTGTCACATTTGTAAGTAGCAGCTGTTCACTTTCACTGGTTAGCGCAATAATTTTACCTACTTTTTACAGACCAGGGATGTTGGAGAAAAGTCAAAAATACTTATACATAATACTGACACATAATCACACACATAGGTTTGACTTGATGGACTTGTGTCTTTTTTCAACCTCACCTATTATGTAACTTTGTAACTTTGTAACTTATTTTCAGATTTGTACTCTGGAGCAGTGATTTAAATTCAAAACAAAACATTCAGCATGGGAGCCAATCGTCTCTCATTTTCAGAAAGAGAGGTCAGAGATGGCAGTCAATGGGTTGCTCTTCTACCAGATTCTTTTTAACACTGTGCTGTATAATAGTAACACTTATAACTTATCATCCAGCCAACAAGAGTTCAGTAAAAAAAAGCTAACTATGCTTTTGGCTAATAAGAGATTATTTATTTAGGTGACATGGGTCCTAAAAGCAATGCCACTGGACATGGCTCTAGTGCAGAAAAGAGTTCACCACCAACTTATTAAGTAGAGCAATAACCTATATTAACCAACTAAATGTTTTTCAGAATCATATCACTGACACGTTTTTAGCATGTCTGAAAGAGTTTATAGAGTTTTGATATTGCATACAGCCAATGACCTAAAAGTAATAGAAAGTGTTCTCTTCCCTTGGGTGGATGTCCCTTTTAGTGTTAAGCCTAGTACACACTATCAGTTATTTTTTGTTCAACCCAGCGAGTTAAACGAAAGAAAACTGACAGCTCTGGTTGGAGCCACTGCACTAATGATCCAACGTAGTACAGTGATCTCTCCCGCTGAGCTGTTGTGTTCTGGCAGGGAGACTGCCCCCCCCTGCCGGAACAATCCACTCTCAGCCATTGGCCATCGGCCGCTGATTTTCCAGCCTGCACATCTGACTGAAGCTGGCCAACCATTTTTATTGAACTGACCGACATTCGGCCCGTGTGTACTAGGCATTAGGTGTATACTGCTACATACTGCTCATTGTAAGCTTTTTCTTTAGTAAAGCAGTAAAAAGGTCAGTAATCATATGCAAATTGCAGTAAACCACAATCAAAAATCAGATTTCAATTTAGTTAACGTATTGGTTACTACTGTTCAGTGAAACTTACCTGCAGTGTAAATTGTTCACTGAGTAGTAAAAAGCACACAAAAGATCTAGTCTGATTTTAATGCAATGTGTTCCTTTTTATGGCAAAATAAAGAGAAGACTAGGAGCAGTAAGGCCCCTTTCACACGGTCGGATAGAATTCAGCTTTTAGCTGCGGATAGATGAAGTTATCTACCGCACCTAAACTCACACAGTGCTTTCCTATGGCCCCATTCACACACTGCATTTAGCAACAGTTTAGTTACATGGGGTTTTGTGTGGTTAGAAAAAATAAATTTGACTGCGTTCAGGACCAATTTAGCGCAGCTATCTACACATAACCGGAGATAATCGCAGTATACTATTTCTCCTGCGGATAGCAGCGGCAACGAGGAAAGAGAAACAACAGGAAGCACATCAGAAATGGCAAGAATGTTCTACTGCAGCTAAATGCAGCTGCATGTAAACGCACATAAACGCTGATAATCGCAATGTACAACTGCAAGTGATCACTGTGCCTGGAGTCTTGGAATTTCAAAATAACAAAACATGTTTTTAACAGCGGCAGAACAGCCGCCCATGTGAAAGAGGCCTTAGGACATGTATGGGCCCCACAGGACTCTCACACATTTTGAATGTAGTTATGGAAATAAAAATAATATTTAGTAACTTTTTTACTGTAACAAGGATCATCTGTGGATTTTTTTTCAAATCAGCATTAAATGGCCATAGAGCAGTGGTCCTCAACTCCTGTCCTCAGGACCCACTAACAGGCCAGATTTTATGTATTACCTTGGGAAGATGCAGACTAGAATACTGCAATCACTGAGCAGCAAATTATATCACCTGTGATTTAATTCAGTGATCTGCAAACCTGGCCTGTTAGTGGGTCATGAGGACAGGAGTTGAGAACCACTGCCATAGAGCATGATGGATGTTGGACACAAATATAAATATAGAAAATTAGGTTGTATGAGCAAGGTTGGAGCAGGGAGGACACATTGGGGTTGATTTACTAATGGAGATGATTGTTCATTCAGATTAGTGAAGCCCTGTTCACATCAGTCATTCAGTCATTTAAAAGGGAAATTGTGTTCAATGAGCTAAGGTAACTTTCACTGAGTGAATGTTCACTGAGCTTAGTAAACAAGACAAACTGCTGGTGCAAACATCTCCAGATATGTGATCCATAATGATCTCTGGGGTAAGTTAATGTAGAAATGTCTCCTGTTCGCGTAGACATAAGATCGTTGCTTAAAATGACCAACAAATCATGTTAAAGGCCAGGCAATGTTCACCTACAGTCCATGTCCAACTTTAGATTTAGTAATTCAATCATAAACTAGGAGACTGGACTGACCAATAAATGTGAACATGATCAATGTAACACTGAGAGTTCTATGTATAAAAATTTTGCATTGTGAATGTCTCAGCATTTGTGCAAAATGTACAAATAATGTATGTAATGTCTGTAATATGTGTGTAATGTCATTTTCCATGTGTTGCTTTTCCCTTGGTAAATGTAACATTCCCTAACATTCAATCGCAAGAGAAAATAGCAAAAAGAACATTTAACCAGAAGAGTTAAAAAAACTTTTGACCAATAGAGAAAGTAGGCTAACTCTGTAGGCTAAAAACATTGGACCATAAGATAAAATATGAAAAAAACATCTGCACTGTGTACTTTCAACTGTCAGCTGGGAAATCCAGGCTGACAAGCCCTGCTCAAGAATCTTTGTTGTTATGGAGCCTTTTGTTTACATTCACCTGTTAGCCAGAAATCCCCTGCTGTCAGCTGAGTGTGTCAGATAGGAATGAGTCACTGGTTGCTAGGATGCTAACGGGTGCCAGCTTTCCAACAACCAATGACTCCTGAGCAGAACACCGCTGCTAAATGTATCACTTTGTACTACAGATGGAAGTTGGTTCATCCAGAGACACATACATATTCGACCATTCTAACTGGAGTCTTCGTACGCTTTGTACACGGTGCGGAGGTCTTACTCATATTATTTCCTCTTATGGTAAAACATTATGGGAATTATCCATGATTTTGTGCAAAAACTGAGACCTTCCAAAGGGAATTTTTTAAACATATACCCTTAATTGGTTTAGATTTACTGATTATATTAGAGATACTCCATAGGCACCTCTTCTAGGTTGTGTTTTTTTTCTAGAGTTTCTGCTACCACTTATCAGCTCTCTGCCAGTCCGGCCCTGTGTTTTATTCTTGTCATCTCTCCTTGGGCTGGCACAAGGTAAAAAAAAACATTAGACTGACACATTCTTACTACAAGCCTGATATTTCTGCGTAATGATGTCATAAAAATGATTGTTTACTCTAATCAGTACAGTGCATAAACTGCTTGTATAAAGGCAGAAGCTTTACAGTTTGCTTGCTTTATCTAAAATATGTCTGCAGCATTCCAGCATTCCAGTAGCATCACAAAATGTATGCTTTTTCAACAATGTGCCAGGGCTGTAAGCTTCCCTGCAGCAGAATGCTTCCTAAGCTGTAGCTAGTCCAGAGGTTAATCTTGGCTCACTGGAACTTTCATTTTCCCTGTATCATCAGCCCGCGGCAAAAAATCGATCAATAAATATCGTCTTGGCACATGGGTGTGAGAGACACTGCAATTTCTGTTAATTGCTAGGACTGAAAAAAAAAAGAAATTTAAATGCTGGATAATGTTAAATATAGATTCTCAAGCTCTTTGATTTAGCGTGTCTATTACAAATCTCTGTAGCCCCTGCTGTGCCACCATGTTCAGAATCTACAGTGTTGATTCTCTTATTGACCTGTAATGCAATATTTTTTGCACAAACATTACTCTAAAGCTGTTCATAATTTGACACATTTTGAATGACCAGTTCAACAGAATCAAACACACTATATGTAATTAATGGGCCATTCTTACAAAATCTATTTAGTTAAATCTGATAGCCCTCATAACTCATGTTTTTGGGAACATTGATTATACTTGCACCCCAGGACTTATTTGTATTATATACTGGCATTGGTCCTTCAGAGATGGTCCCAAACCTGGCTTCAAAAGAAGGAGGGTGGTCACTCTGCTGTGGTGACCAGAACTGGAAAACCAGAGAAAGCAGGCTAGAATCCATATAGAAACTTGAACAAATGCGTTTTCTTGCGCTATCACATTTGGGGCAGCTGATGAGTAACGGCAACATTGGGGACCCAGGATGCTGAGGAGAAGTGTGCTACTGGTCAAAAAATTAACTGTCTGACACTGAAACTAGTAATTTGTATCATTGGGTAGGATGCGCACACTGGGCATCATGTTGGACAAAAGGAAACCAACACCATGGAACTGTTGAAATGTAAAATTTCGATTACTGCATAACCTGAATTATGGATCTGGGACACTGACCATCCAACTTCCAACAATCAAAGAAAACTTGACGCTTTTCTACTCCGGCGCCAAACAACGAGAAGCTGTTGTTGACTTTATAGTGGACAGTTGGGTTACCAGAAATGAAATTGCCTTTCAACCAACAACAGAATATCTAACAGCTCTCACCATCAGCGGCACGGTCAAGAGCCGTATGCTTTCCACTTACACCCCAACAGAAAACAGCCCATATGTAATCAAAGATGACTTTTACAACCAGCTCCAACACACGCTGGATTCAATTCTGCAAACAAAGCTGATTATTCTGGCAGGATATTTTAATGCATTCATCAGTGTGGACAGGACCGGATGGGAAGAAATTCTGGGCAGTTTTGACTATAGCAAGATCAATGACAATGAATTGCATCTGCTGTCCTTTGTTGCATCAAAACAATCTGGCAATGGGAACAAATTTGCTAAGTAGCAAACAAGGCAATCATTTAAAATTGCCTTATCCAAAAAATTTGTAGCACTCAAACCATCTGATGATATCAGTGCAGAGAAAAAACTGTTATTGCAGTCCATCTTGGAATGTGTTCTCCCTCTGTGTCTCCGCATCTGCCGTCGGACACAATCATGGATTTTAGACAAGCGGTTGGCTCTAATGGATAAGCACAAATGTATCAAGCATTCAGTACAGGTGACTAAACAAAGAGGTCAGAGAGAAGATGAAGGCAGAACAAGAAGCCTACGGGAATAACCTGGAAGAAGCAGTATCCATACACGAGTACTGGACCAATGACAATATCAAGAAAGCAGATGGCACTTTTGTAAGTTCCCCAAAGGAATATGATACATCAAGGCTGCATAAGCATCATAAACAGACAAGCCAAGAAAAGCAAGCAAAAGTTAGGCTGCAAAAAAAGCTGCAAAAGTAAAAGAATCAGGTGTGAAAAGTGAACCATCATCATCTTCATTGACTTCAAATCCACATTTGACTGTGTTCAGTGAACTGCCCCTTGGAGGGCATTGGAGAGACTCCACATGCTGTTTAATATTATCCAACTTCTCCAAGCATTATACAATGACTCAACCAGCAGTATGCAGATCCGCAATGAACTATCCAATGAATTTCGTATCCAAACTGAGAACCGTCAGGGAGATGTCACTTCACTCCTGCCTTTCAATATTGTGATTAGCGCCATTATGAGAAAAGCATTTGAGAAAAGACATGGGGCAAACTACATGCCTGACTTGATTTTCACCAAATATGCTGAGCAGAATGTCTAGGCCACCAATATCCTTTACAGCATTGCTCATATCACCCAAGCTTATGACCTAAGAATCAATGTGGATAAAAGTAAAGTTATGACTATGGATGGATCACAGGCAGGAAGGAATCCAAATTGAGCAGGTGCATGTAATCAAATACCTGGTATCATTGGTGCAGGAGAAGAACGTGGCAAGTCCACAGAAGGATTAGACAGGCAAGAGTTAAGTTTGACTCACTCTTTTGGATAAATGCCTGAGACAGATTTTGGATGTCCCTCTTTGTGATCGCCATCAAAACCAGACAATTTGGACAAATTGAGCCCATCAACTTTCAGTTTGCTGAATACTTTTTTAGACATTGTATACTGTGCATTGCAGTAATGCTCATGAAAACACAGGATTTAACACACATTACTACTCACATAGGTGTGAAGTAAACGGAGAGGGTTGTTGGCTGAACGTTTTCATATCATGTCTTTTTTTTACTGCTGTAAAGAGTATTAAAACAAGTCAAGAGTACCCTACACAGCTTCTGTCTTTTCATGTGGAAAATTTGTTTTATACTTCAGGCACAAAAACTTTTATTTAAATATATTACCCAATAGCTACAAAGAATATAAATTCACTTTTTGTTTACCGAATGCAAACCTAGTTATTATTTTCTAAAAGTAACAGTGACATCATCACTGTACTGGACATAGCCCCAGTAGGCTCAGATACTACAAACCTTATGCAGAAAACTACAGGGTGGGATACAGGACTAGTCATCCTGCAAAAGGTGAGAGTGCAGCTGGCTTGATTATGGAAAGCTCCTGCACAAGGAAAGGTTTCACACTGGATTACTGCAGAGATCTGAAAAAAATACAAAGAACACCAAGATTCAAGTAAGAAATCACATGCCTCTTGTATTTAGACAATACATCCCAGAGTTTCTGTTTATCATAAATGGCACATAACAAAATTCACAGCACTAAAATAACAATCACTTCATACTGTGTTTGCAGGTTGTGCTTATTACAAAACACATTCATTCAATTACTAGATTCAATGTTAGAAACAGCAAGTGTTGTGTTCATGGTCACTCTTTACCTTGTTTGCTACTTAGCAAAAGATAAGTTGAAATTCTTTGAAAGTATATTTTTAGCTGACCGTTTATCATGTGTTTGGCAATGAATGATTGCATAAAGTACTTAAAATATTACAAGATTTTTTTTTCAAAGAATTCTCTTATCACACTAGCTTTCTACTTAATCTTTTTTGTAACACCAAGAGAAAACCGTTGGCATGTGATTAGTAGCACAAGGGGATAAAAAACAATTAACCCTCTTAATTAATTAATTAGGTAAAGCAGAACATATGCATATTTTGGGGGAGTATTTAACTATTTTTAATATTCCTCTAAATGAATGTTTTTATACCGAGGTAACTCCATATTTGCTAAAAATAATATAACATGTAAATATACTGTATATGTATATATACAGTATTTTCTACAATAGACTTCTTGTAACTTAGCGTTAAAAACTACCTTTCTAGTTGAATTTGTAGTAAGCTATGATTTTCTAAAACTGACAAAATATTAAAATTTCCTTATATGGCGGCATTCTGCACAAAGTTGTTGTAAAGAACTCCCCCATGGATGTCTTTTCCTGCTTTTGTGATTGGCTCACAGCTGTTTCCAGCAAGTTTTCTCTTTTCAGCACTGGGACTGATATTATGACTTATTATGAATGGAGCACAAGCAGGAAAATGTCCAATATCTTATATTTATATATAACAGAGATGTTAGAACCAGTACCCCTTTTTAAAGTGAACCCAGTCAGGCTAAATTCTGGCTTGGCCATTCAGAATTTTGTATATTCATAACAATCAGTAAATGAGATTTCAAACAAGCTTTCATTGATCTTTACAGCTGGATAGCTAAGATGTAATAATTCAAAATTCACAGCTGAGGCGCTGAAGTGAAACATGAAACACTCAGGTCATTCTCTCAGTTCACCTTAGAGATAGAAAATCTGCATAGTAAATTTACATTTTTTTTTTAATCTCGTCCCAAAAAACATTTTTACCACACAGCATTATTATCTCTTTCCACTGGTGCTGGTCTGGCACCATTTCTCCTGCCATTTCTGCAGGTCTGCCAGCATCACCATTTCATGATGACCCTACATTTCTAGTCCAATGCACCATCAAGGCATTCTTACTGTTAATCCTGTTTTGATCTATCTCCTCCACAAGACCCGTGAGTACCACTCTACCAGCATTGGATTTGTATGTCTCTCTAAATTGTGCAGCCTAACAGTATATATATATATATATATATATATATATATATGTAGTGGCGTTGCTAGGGGGTGGCTTTTGGGGCTATAGCCCTGAATCTGGGACCCATAACCCAGAGTCTCTGCGGAGGTCCCCAAGGGGAGGGGAGGGGAGGCTCTCTGGGGACCCTGATGTAAGTGGGGGGCTCTCTGGGGACCCTGATGCAAGGGGAGGCTCTCTGGGACCCTGATTTTAAGGGGGAGGTTCTCTGGGGACCCTGATGCAAGGGGAGGCTCTCTGGGACTCTGATTTTAAGGGGGAGGCTCTCTGGGGACCCTAATGTAAGTGGGGGTCTCTCTGGGACCCTGATTTAAGGGGGTCTCTTATTTGCTGAAATAATGTAATCTAATATCAATGTTTTCTATCTCCTGTACAAAATGGGACAATTCATTTATTAAGGTGTAGGGATTCAGCTCAATATTTGGCTGGGAAATAAATACACTGTAAACCTGTTTTTTTGATAAAAAGTTGTTGTTCTTCATGTTTAGAGTGCAGCCAACCATAACTGCTTAATTACTATCTAAAGAGTTCAATGAAAGTAGCTGGGTGACCCTCGATGTGATACGGCACCTCATCCCAATAAATTGGAAGATCAAACTGAGAGGAGGAAATACAGGGATTATAGCGGTGCCAAGAGATACACTCTACACTCAAGTAAAAACCAAAAGTATTTTATTAACAAAAATTCTTAAAAAAATCGACATAGGAGTCACAGAAGCAAGGTGTGCATAATGATTAGTATATTTAAAAACAATTATGTAGTGAACTTTTACGAGACTTGGCCTGGGGGCGTGGCGGCCAGTTCCGTAGATCTGCATTTAGATATCCGACATGTTTTGCCAATGATGGCTTCCTCAGGGACAGATGTTTAATACCTATAGCGCTACAATTCAATCTATAGAAGAAAATTAACAATCAGACAGAATTCTATATTAAGACATTTAAACAAAAGTACATGTGATACAAATGGATACTTAAATATGTTTGCGAACTGTCAGACTTGGACCACAGGCACCCACCCAAGATGGACCCCCGGAGACACCACACGCATGGAGGTGCCAACCAAAACCCCCTCCCCCCCAAAACACCACAGCCAAGCCCCCCTAAGATGGTAAATATATACCTGTAGGTCACCAGGGACAGGCGCAACATGCACCCGGAGCAGGGCCTCAAGCACAGATTACAATGGATAGCTGCAGGGGGCAGATAGAAGGACCTGACAGAATATATCTATAAAGAAGAAAATTATAAATCATTTATAGTGGGCCCTGGAGGGACCCTTAAGGGGCCCACCAATTAAAAGGACAACATGGGACTAACACAGTCTCTAGCTTGTACTTATATTAATTGTATGAACAAATAATTTACAGGACACCGAAAAGCGATCAATTCAGGGTATTAACCTGCCATAGAGCACATAATAGGGTACGTATCTCTGAAAGTAATGAGAAAAGAAGCACATATGAAACAGTCCCGAGAGGGTAGATGAGTAAAATGGGAAAGTACAAACTAGCTATGTCCGTAAATGACATGGACTATTTAATGCAAAAAATTATAAAGAGATTGCACTTACCGTTAGGCATAGTGCAATAAGTTGAATAGATGGCTGATATGAAGATTACAACCAGTTATGTCGCCCAGTATAACATGCTGAGAAGTAAAGACAGAGCATGGGCTGTTTTGGTTGGCACCTCTATGCGTGTGGTGTCTCCGGGGGTCCATCTTGGGTGGGTGCCTGTGGTCCATGTCTGACAGTTCACAAACATATTTAAGTATCCATTTGTATCACATGTACTTTTGTTTAAATGTCTTAATATAGAATTCTGTCTGATTGTTAATTTTCTTCTATAGATTGAATTGTAGCGCTATAGGTATTAAACATCTGTCCCTGAGGAAGCCATCATTGGCGAAACATGTCGGATATCTAAATGCCTATCTACAGAACTGGCCGCCACGCCCCACCAGGCCAAGTCTCCTAAAATTTCGCTACATAATTGTTTTTAAATATACTAATCATTATGCACACCTTGTTTCTGTGAATCCTACGTCGATTTTTTAAGAATTTTTGTTAAAATATTTTTGGTTTTTACTTGAGTGTAGAGTGGCACCGCTATAATCCCTGTATTTCCTCCTCTCAGTTTGATTATCGAAAGAGTTACTGAAATATTTCTTAAATGTGGATTTTTGGTCTTCAAAACTGCATGCAGTCTGACATTTTTTATATTGTGGCCTAAAATACACTGATGCAATACTGTCTATGCAGTATGTACAATAGTCTTTCTTTTTAATAGTGAATAAATTACAAAAATATATTTCCTTTTTTGTCCTTAAAAGCTGTATGAGGTAAGTATTTTATCAAACAAGCTTTCTAGAAATGTATTAAAATTGTGCATACAGTGTGTATCAAATTCCTTGTGTTTTAATTAAAATATAACCTTTGCTTTAGTTATGGGAATTCCAAAGCTAAAAGAGAATGTGCCAATTAAGCCAATGAAGTCTAAGGCCCATTTTACATGGGGTGGATAGACTCCCCATGTAAAAGTCTAAGGCCCCTTTTACATGGGGTGGATAGACTCTGCTAGCTCAGCGGGGGATCGATCCATTAATCCCTGCTGAACAGGCGGATGACAGGTCCATCTCTGCTCACTGTGCAGGGACAGACCTGTCAAAGCCACGCTGTTCTCTATGGGGAGATATGATGAAAATGGACAGCCTGGCCATTTTCATCCAATCCGCTGGACGGATGGCGAACATTTCGCCATCTGTCTGTTTTGAGTGGATCTTGTTGGATCGGATGGCAGGCAGATGTCAGTGGACACATCTCCGCTGACATCTGCGTGCCCATAGAAGTCAATGGGTGGCCCACTTGGATCCGCCTGAAAAACAGACAAGCGGATCTGAGCGGGCCGATCGTGTGAAGGGGACCTAAGATAATTGTATTTGCTTAGGTCATGAAAGCATTTGTGGCTGCATATCACTAACGGAACATCAAGGACTAACACAACTCCTGCATGTCACAACTTTTGTATTTTTTTTTTTATTATCCAGACCAGTTTAGGTAGCAGATATCTTATGGTGAATATTGTCTTGTTTTGTACTGCGCTGGTGATAATGTATTAAGTAATTGTGTACTGTATGTCTCAGTTGTGCTAAAATCAGCAATACGCATTATCACCTGTACACTTCTTCCAACTATGACCACACAGCAGTTTTCAAGGTAATACAATTCCCATGACCCTTTTGTTGCTAATTTGCGAGAATTCAAATATGAAGTTATCAATGATACAGTTTAGTTATGTTATGTTAACAAAAGGTATGTCTATGTCTGATAATTTCTTATTTGTTTGGGTAGCTGCCCAAAGGTTATCTACCTTCTAGCTTCCCGTCTGGTGGGTGACTGATGAACAATCTTCCCACCTGTGTATCTCCTGCTTGCTGGGTGGTCATAACAAATGTAGTCATTTATGACATGCTTTTGTGACCTCTACTTGGCTACCTTAGCCCCCTAAAAAAGCACTACTGTCTTCCTATTTCTGAGGCATACTGTCTGAGCAAATTTACACCAATTCTAACAAGCGCATTGGCAGGGTCAAAAATGTATCTTGATCAAAACTAGTCATGCTTTCACCTCAGTATCTCAAATAAATTTCAGATTAATAAAAAAAATATCAAAAATATCAAATATCAAAATAAAATCAACTCCATTATTTATTTCCTTTTGTTGATACAAAATAGATATTATGTGTAAATTTCCTCATTCAGAATACTTTGGGGCATCATTTGCAGCACCAAAAATATAACTAATAAGTTAATATATCAAGTTGAAATTCACATGATATGCTTGCTTTACTATTCGAGTGTCTGTAATAGCAACTCTTGGCATAAAGATCTGAAAAATGTTATTTTTACCAATAAAGGAAGCAGCTCACTCTGTCAAATGTTTTAAGTATTTATACATTAGATTATGTTTGTACCAGTTTCATCCATATGAAGTCTAACACAAGAGGAAAAAAAAACCATGTATATACTTGATCACCGAGAACTTGCATTAGCCTAAATTTTCCACAACATTAGCTTATACTACTATACTACTACGAGGAGTAATGGTGGATGTTGATAAACAAAAATCACTGAAGACTTTTTTGTTGCCTGAAGCAAACAGTAAAATTGCCAATCCCCCCTCCCCTTAAAAATGAAAAGAAATAATAATGTAATGTTTTAATTTATTACAAACAGGTATTATATTGTAACATATATAGTACTTAAGCTGTGTGTTTTAATTAATTTGGAGCTCACAGCATTCATAAATAAAAAAATAAAAAAGTATGACACATGCATTTTGCCTAGAAGTACTTTGCCACCAGAATAGATTAAACTAAATCTGGTGCCACTTTTCCAGTGGGTGAGTACCACTTCATGTAAATTACTAAACTCCAATCAAATGCACCCCTATTTATGTAAATTAATTATATGTTTTTTTGTTTTTGTTTTTACTCATTTAATTTTGGTTGGCATGTAAGTCTTCTTTTTTACCAATTCTAGGTTATTTAAAAATACCTCTACTATCTTCACGCTGGACTTATATGAATCCCACACAGGCTTTTTAAATTTAACCTGAAGGGTGCTGGATTTGCTCATTTGTTTTTTAAAGAAAAAGTTCACCTATTGAAAGATCTTACATGTTCCACCTTGTATTTCATGTCAGAGAGCGGGTGATCTTCTCTTCTTGCCCGCTGTCACTATCTGAAAATAATGCCGTGTAGCCGTGTCATTCAATTACAATTTCACAGTTTCCTGCGAATGATTTGAACTGCAAGTACCATCAGCCTTTGCAATTGACGGCTTGTAGTTCTGAATGGACTGCAAGGTTGCAGCTTGTAAACAGTCAGCCCATATGCAGCTTAGGCTGAAAGCTGCAGGGCTTGTCTGAAGGAGTCTGCCATTGTACCCCTGATCCACTGATCCAGGGTGCAATGCTTTTCAGGCTCCTTATGGAAAAATAATAAATGCACATTTTTTGTCCTGCTAAAATAATGTGCATTTATTATTTTTTTCCCAAAAGGTGAACTTATCTTTTAAAGTTTTGGGCTCCATGATTTCTTTCTGATCTTGGCTTGACTACTTAGAATGTCACTGACCTAGAAGAAGCATGCAACCATTAAAGTATTAAAAAATATAAACTTCCATCCTCTTTGTTTGTTCAAGGTTATTAGCTTACTAGCAATTAGGCCGGGATCAGAATATATGCCTTTGAACTTTCAAATGAGGCAGCAATGGCAGCACCCATATTTTAACCTTAGAGGTGTTATTTCAGGTCAGTCTGACATAACATCTCGCTTTCTTTCTTTATTTCCTACAAGACAGTGTGAATGTCAAACAGATCCCAAAGTCACATTGACACGTGGCATTATAATGTTTTTAATTGTTAAAGCAGAGCTTGTTCGCCCCCCCCCCTCCACTGCCACATTTGGCACTTTTTGGAGGGGAGCGGATACCTGGTTTTGACAGGTACCTGCTCCCACTTCCGGCTCAGATCGCTGTGCCCCCCCCCCCTTCCCCCACAGTCTTCTGGCACACATTACAGGTCCCAGAAGACTACTGGACAATTCACAAGGCACAGCACGGCTCATAAATGCGCAGTAGGAAACCAGCTGTGAAGCCAATTGAACTATCAGTTCACGAGAGGACATCGCTGGATCCCTGGACAGGTAAGTGTCCTTATGTTAAAAGTCAGCAGCTACAGTATTTGTTTGGGGCCTCCTCTATAAAATAAACAGACAACAAGGAACTTGTTTTTCTTACAATATGATATAATATAAAACAAATGAAACAACAATTACAATTTGATGTGCCTAGTATGAGCAACAGATAATAGATACAGCGTGTAGAGCAATTCACTGATTATTCTTGTTTTAGCAGCATAATCGCTTAATATTATCCATCTTTCATTTTTAAAGTAGATGTGGTTGTATTTACACTTCTTTGTGTCTATATGTACAGTGCTATTACTTTCTCATTGAAATACCTTTATCTACTTTGCCTTTGATATTGTGCTGATTATTTTTAATTTTTTTTAATCATAGTTATACAAAAATATTTTGGCAGAAGCGAAATTTTCCATGTTTGGTCTTTCGCATGAGATTTTCTCCACCTGTAGCTCGTCTGTTCTTTAAGATAATTTCTATTATTTAACTTTCCATTGAACTCATGGAGGACTGTTATTTTAACTTGACCAATACCATAACCCACAGCTGCTGACAAAAATTAAATAGATAAAAAAAAACTCATGATAAACTGTGAACTTAGGAGTTGTTTATATAACATAAAAATACATTCTATATCTTCTTCTTCAAAAAAGTGAAAGAAGTAAACCATCTTGTACTATAGATTTGGGTTACTGGACTTCATAATTTGCACATTGCACTGTTTATTAAATTAAAAAAATATTCCATTAGGTTCTTGGATTTGAAAAGCCAAAGAAAGCCCAACTGAACTTTAGGTGAAGTAAAACAGTAAGTGATCCCAGTCTTTCCATTTGTTACGCTTTTAAAGCAGACACAGCAGTGGTATAATAGCCTGTCTACAAAGAAGAACGATTGCTCTCCGTATGGAAGAAAAGGCCTTCATGCAACAGTCTGATATGCCCCCCCCCCCCATTAGTAATGCTAGAGCACTCACAATTAGCAGGGCGTACGAGCTTTGTTGAGTGGAGAGCTCTATCTCGGATTAACAAAAGGATTACCACACAGAGGCAGCTGATTCCTCAAAGTAAGCAATGGTCCTTCTCAATTGGGGTGAGGGGGTCTATGTGTGTATCTTCTTTACCAGCTTAACAAGTAGTAAGTATTAGATCACTTATTGTTCAGTTGGACTTATTGGACTAAATCTATTATAGTTTCCTTTGTATCACACAAACTGGGATTTTTTTAAATAACTAAATATAAATTTGTATGACAGAATCAGAGGGTAAAGGAAGAGGATGTTGCAGGATTTCTGCAATTTGTCTACCTTACAAGCAGCCTTTCCTATACTATTATACAGTATATCCAGTGTGGGTGAAAATTGTAACTAGTTGGAGTATATTTCATAGACTAAGGATGTGGTTTATTGTTTTTTTGTTTTTGTTTTTTTAATAATGATGGAAGAATATTATATCTGATTAGTTTATAGATTACCATAAGCCTAGAACCTAGGAGATAGTCAACATTAAATATACTGTATATGTGCAGATACAGGGAATTTAGAATGGAAAAACAATGGTGAACCCACGCAACAGAAATAAATGAGGGTTAAGAACTGCTGCCTCCACAAATGCAATCGCCACCTAGGTGGAAAAAGCTGAGTGTGAGAGAAATGTAGAGTGTGGGTGTGGCGCTGTTCTGATTAAGAACCAAGGTGGAAATATGAAAGATATAAAAATATTCCTACGACGTATATAATGCCTCTATGCTGTCATACTGAATATCCCTGCGTGGCCTAAACCTACGTTTTGTATCATCTCCCAGGGAACACAGGATTTGATCTTGACGGTTCTACTGATGACTTTTTTGCTTTATATGAGCTACCAATATGTGAGTACCGCTCTGTCATCTTTCTCAAATAAAACTTTTTAAATGGTTTTACGCTATGGGCATCCCTTCTCTTTTATGTTTAACGTCAATCCGATCCTGAGAGTGCCAGTGACTGCTGCACAGTGGCATAGACTGTGACTGCCTGTTACCCCTGCAGGGGTGAATAAAGCTGGTGAGTCTCTGCACAATAAGAGCACATGATATAACAACACTGTCACCAAGGAAGTTAAACATTAGAGGATGGCACTGAACACACTTGTATATTAAAAAAAATGTAATTGTCAGCAATATTCACAAGGACTATTCAATATTATTATTACTGTATTAAGCACAAGTCACCAATTTTTCACAAGTGCACTTTATAAGGTACTTTTTTGCAACACCATTGCCTATTTCAGCTGAGACATTAATCTGTTTTTGCCTTTCCTCCCCTTCCCATCCCCCCCCCATTCCAGTATGCATTCACTTATGTATGTTTTGGTTAGCATATGTCAGAGTGGATAACACCAATTTCACGCATGGTGAATTTTCACTTTTGATGCATTTATTTGTTTATTATTAATTTTGTTTATGGTCACGCAGTCATTTGTTATAATTTGGCACCTTTAGTATGATACTTCCTTTTCACAGGGATATTCAGTATGACAGCATAGAGGCATTATATACTTCATAGGATTATTTTTATATCTTTCATATTTCCACCTTGGTTCTTAATCAGAACAGCGCCACACCCACACTCTACATTTCTCTCACAGGGAATTTAGACATCTGTATTTTTAAAGGGTATTTAAACACAAAACAAAAATGTAATGTATTGCAGCTTACCAGTCCTTAGATGAGGCATCTGCATTAGACTTATTTTTCAAGGGTTTCCTTTTATTTTCACCTGATGATTTTGCTAGTAACACACCTCCTGTCCAAAGATGACAATGCTCACTCACTGTACTTGTAGGACCAGGGTTGTCTTTCTGAAACAGAAGTGTGTTAGATCTACAGAAAATCCCTCACCTCATCTCTATACTATGGGTGGGGTGTTCTGAAGTCAAAAGATGAGAACTGGGCTCTGCTGGTGTCACTTCTTGGGATTTTAATGCTGAAATCCCAAGAAGTGACACCAGCAGAGCCCAGCCACAAGGAACAAGCTGGAGGAAGAGCATGTAAGAATCCAATGATGTACAATATGGAGTAGTGTGGAGAAGCTGTTGCGAATCACAATAATAGATACCCCCTCTTTAGTTTAGAGTGTATCAGATTCATGGAGTATTGAGGAGGAGAAATGGAGGGCCTGTCAACTGTACATCTGGAGTCGCCCTTATAGGTGACAACATAGGAAGCTAGTCTAGGAAAAGAGAGGAGAAGAATGGCTTCTTCTGCCATACAAGAGGAGCATGTACAATACAGGTGGCAATGCTAGAGCCATAAAATCAGATGCAACAGCAGGGACACTGAAAGCAAGCAGGATCAACCCAATTTGTATTACTTTAAAGAAATGTATTATAGTCAAGCGTTTTTCACTCTGCTATTTTAAAGATAAAACCATTAAAAAAAATTTGGGTTGTATGACACTTTAAGTCAGAAAGGTCATTTCCATACCCAGTACAGTTCGCTTACACCTTGGTCAATAACAAGTGTGGCAACTAATATGGCGATCACATCATATACAGAAATATGGAAAAAGGTGATTCCACTATGCACGTCAGGGAGTCCCAATAATGAACAGTGACAGCAAGCATTATAACAGAGGTACAGTGTACAGTCACATACATGCGATGTCTGAACTTACAAACAGTAAATAACATCTTGGTATGACCAAAGTAAGCATATCCATGAGGAAGGGATAAAAACAGGGTATCCAACATGGTCATAAATACCATCACAATGAGTAGGAAAGATAGGGACAAAAAGAAATGGGAAAATTAGCAGGAAGGGAAGAACAGGAGGAAAGAGTGAAAAGAAAAGGTTCAGTGCACTCAAGGCAGGGCCTCCCGCTCAGACCCAAAGAGGGATCAACGCACAGGCCCTGAGCATAAAAGAGAATTACAGGAGCTCCATCCAAACCACCAGTGAAACAATTGGGACAGGTCAAGACGAGTGAGCCACAGCATTGGGTGTCATAAATGCTCAATAGGGGTATTGGGAAATTCCTGGTTATAAGTAGCTGTTAATTCCCCCATCTTACAATGAAATTTAGAAATGAGACTGTGAGTGATATTTTGTACTGCTTCAGTGGCACAGCATTGATATGTAGAAGGTAAATGATGGGGCTCTATTTTAGATCCACCGAGGTAAGTTGGAGGGTTAGCTTACTTACCTCTGACCAGAACAGGTGCAAAAAGGGACAGTGTCAAAAAATGTGGGCTAGAGATCCCAACCCAGACTGGTATCTCCAGCATGTACTGGGAACCTAGGTAAACTGCTTATGGATCAGCAAGAGTATCTGGTACCACCATGTAAGTAGTTTGTAACCTTGTTCCTGAAATCTTTTAGATAGGGATCCCTATTGGCAATATTTGAATTCCAATTTTATATGTAAGAATTTTTTTTTTTATCAGTCACACCCTGATCTTTTGAAACCTGCTGATTTTCGTTATGGTGTTTATGAAGATTTTGGAGTCTTTTCCCTTCTAACAAACATTAGTTCTATTTGGAATAAAAGACTTTACTCTAATGTTCATGGTTTAAGCATAGCATTAAAGTGGAACAAAAAGCTCCTATCCTGTTATCTTCCATGTATAGCACCATATTAGTTTCTATTAAAGGGGTTGTAAACCCTCGTGTTTTTTCACCTTAATGCATTCTATGCATTTAGGTGAAAAAACACCTGGCAGTGACTGGCCCCCTAGCCCCCCTGTTTTACTTGCCTGAGCACCGTATGTCCCTTGGGACGCACTGTCCTTCTCTCTACGGGGTCCCGGCTCTTGATTGGATAGATTGATAGCAGCCATTGGCTCCCACTGCTGTCAATCAAATCCAATGACGCGGGTGCTAGGAGGCGGGGCCGAGTCCGGCATTCGTGTCTATGGACGCCAGTTCCGGACTCGGGAGTGTGTCCGCAAGGTAACCCCCCGGGAGATCGCTTCTCCTAGGGGGTTATTTGATGCGAGGAGGAGCCGCGAGAGCCGCCGGGGATGCCAGAAATGGACGATCGTGCCCAGTCTGTGCAAATCCAGCTGCACAGTGGAGGTAAGTATGATATGTTTGTAATTTAAAAAAAAAAAAATTAGCCTTTACCATCACTTTAAGATCTGGGGTTGCCATGAGGCTGCACGTGACCAACTGTGGCACCAGCCATTTGAGGGCTTGAAAGATTGTTTTAGAGCTCACATGAACATACTGGCAACTGTGACAATTATCACCAGAGGCATGCCTTGAACGTAGCTTATACTGCACATGTGCAGAATCAAAAGGAAAACACAGCAGAAAACAATGGTATATTTTATTATGTATTTAATAACATTTATTTGACATTACTAACTTGAGTTTCTTTTTGAAAATAGTTAAATTGGTGGGTTTGGTTCTGCTTTAAAATGTTAACAGGGTTGTACAATGCCAAAATCACATGTTAGGACATAGACATGTGAGCATCTAGTGAATAGGTACATTTATGCCCATGAGCTATCAATTGGCTACAAAAATCCAACCTAGCTATCCAATGTTACTAACAATTTGGCATTCCCGTCATTATACTGTATTTTTTCTGCTTTTACCAAAATTATAAAAAAAAATGCCCAAAAATATACTTCTCTAGAGTCTCTTTACAATCACAGGAATGAATTAGTGAATCCATAAATGAACCTAATGAACCATGTGAATCCCCTGTTAAAACACAAGAACCTTGAAGCATATACCTACAATCTTCATGCCTTTCTGTATGTGAGTAAGACATGCACACTGGATTGAGCAATTTAGGGAATGTTGCTATTTATTGTATGTACTAAGCACTGCCTGGTTTAGGAGTTCTGGTGATTGTGAGAAGATTGTGGATGCAACAAAAAAATTACAGGGACACCAATTTATGTTTGAAGTAGTAGTAAACCTGCAGCATTTTAACTTTACACATTAAGCACAATAAAATAAACATTCCCTGGTAATTATTTGTTAAAATTCCTACCCCAGCACTTACAGTGTACAACTTTCAATGCCACTGGGTCATGCGTGCATAATGGTGCATCCCTAAAATTTCTGTTCTTTTCAGAAAAGAGATAACAGTGGACAGTGCAGTCCCCAGTCATTCTGTTACCATAGAGAAGGGAGGGGGAGGAGCAGAGGAGTGCCTTGCAATCCTAGGCTATAGGGCTGTGTGTTTCTATTGAGACACACAGTGTAATGAGACACACAACTCTAGTGCCTGCATGCAAGGATAACTCCAAAGGACCCACCCTAACAGGAAATCTGGGGCAGTAGTCATGGCACCAGCTTAAACTGAAACAAAGATAAGGATTAAAAGATAAAAAATCTGCATACTCAATAAGTGATTAAATCAGCTGGCGAAAGTGCTTAAAAACTTTAAAGAGAACATGGGAATCTTCTGCAAAACCACTGTTATGTTTTCAAAGTTTGTTTCTATTAGAATCACTATTGTGGAACTCAAAGTTAAAAAGTATAACAGTGGGAAATGGTGCTCTCTAAATGAACCCCTGTTAGGTCAGGGCTTTTAGCAGGTCTCGTCTCAGTGTTTAGGCTGCTCAGCTGTCGGATAATTGTCAGCACTCATTGTTTCCACAGTGGCTCACCTGGTTATCATTACCTGCTCGTCAGTCCTGCCTACAGTCAGCCTCTTCTGGCTATTTAAACTGCCTTGTTCATTCCTTTCCTGTCTTCGCCTGGTCAACACATCTGGAGTGTCTCTGCTGTGTTCCTGTGAAAGACTTTGCCCAGCTGACGACCCTTATGGTTTCTGATCCTGTTCTTCTGCCTCTGAATACGCTGATTTCTGGTTTCCTGATTACTGGCTCGTTTTGGCTTCCGATCCCTGGCTTATGTTTTGACTACATTTACTGGTCTGTCCCATTTTTTACCATTACATTGAAGGTATGATTTTTACTGCATTTTCTGTCTCAGTCTGATTCATGGTTCCTGACAACCCTCATCCAAGTTTTTGACTGAATAGAAGACCTAGGACTGGATTGGCAAGATATAATACATTCTAATTTGCATTTTATTCATTAGAAATAAAATGGTGAAAAGAACAGTAGGTGAATGTTAAATTCTATGTGTAAATCTTAGTTAAATTCTGTGTTGTATGAACAAGAAAAGGATCCCTTGCGGGGAAGCCTCACATTTGACGCTCATTTTCTAAAACATCTCCTGGGGTTACTGGGTTGGTACTTTGAGATAACCACACTCTTGAAGCACCTAACCATTGCTGAAGGACATAATGCATGCCAATATGCTTGGCGTGCTAGACTGGTATCTCTAAGGGAGGGGGAAATATACCTTTTCATTTTCAGTAAAAAAAGAAAAAAAAAATGGCACTGCTTTAATGAAAGAAAAGGAGCAAAGCTGAACCATGAAAAAAGGATGAAGGATCCCTGCATTTAAACTCACAATATCTATACTGAAATTTACAGTATAATAAAAGTGTACTTTTTCCAGTGTACCTGGAAGTTATTCAACATGATCATACACTCAGTAAGTTTAATATTTGGTCAGAATAAAAATGTGGTTATTATTCTTTTTTTTTTTCAACATGGACAAGGAAACATCAGTTGTTCATGGAATAAATTATATTTTTTCAGTTAGTAACGGTTTAGGAACTGATGAAAACCAATAAAAAGACTAGGTAATAATCTGTATGCAACTAAATATAGTGAAAGTTAAGGTCACTAAAGGCAAAGACAGAAATATACTGCTCCAGGGAATTGAGCTGACTGAGCTTGAAAGTGTCGTGAAGTATTATATTTTGTCCTGTAGGGCAACATGGGCATCACTTGGCTTCCTCTGGACTGAGTACAGGAATTGTGATAGGTTTCACTTAATAGATATCAGTCTTTTTTTCAAAAGAAGGGTGCTCACGGTTAAACCTCTTTGTACTTCTGCATACCATGGCCTACCCATTCTTAAAATATGGGCCACAGTATACCCAAGATGGAAAAAGATTTGGGGTTACTAGTAGATCACAGGCTCAGCAATGACATACAATGCCAACCTGCTGCAAGCAAAGCAAGCTGAATATTAGCATGCATAAAAAGGAGCTTTACTCAAGAGATAAAGCAATAATTTTGACACTTTACAAGACTCTGGTCCGGCCACACCTTAGGTATGCCATCCAGTTCTAGTTACCAGTACTGAGGAAGGATGTGCTGGAACTGGAGAGAGTCCAAAGGAGGGCAACAAAGCTAATAAGGGGACTGAAAGACCAAAGTTATGAGATATTACTACATACATTAAAAGTTTTCTCCCTGGAGAAGAGAATCTTGAGAGGAGATACTGTATGATAGTGATATACACATACCTCAATGGTGATTCTAGCATAGGGAAAAAACTATTCAGTTGCAGGGAGTTTGAGAAGACATGCGTCCACCCATTAAAATTGAAGGAGAAGCGGTTTGACCTTAAACTGCTTAGAGGGTTCTTTACTGGCAGAGTGATAAGGACGTGGAACTTCCTTCCACATGTCGTGGTGTCAGCGGGGAGTGTTTATAGTTTAAAAAACTATTAGATGGGCATGTTAGCGAAGGCAGTATACAGGCATATGGGAATTATTATTGACATAAATGCATGCACACACACACCCACACAGGTTGAACTGGAAGGTCTGGTGTCTTTATTCAACCTTACAAACTATGTAACTATGTAATTTAAGCCTGTGTGTAACATGTTAGGATGCACTCATATGTCTAAAGAGAACCTGTGAGGATGCCAATATGTGAGAAAACAATTCTGTTTATGAAATTACAAGGGTGAAAGTTTAGGATTTCCCCATGCAGGAAAAAAACAGATCCATTTTTTTCCTCTCCAACTCAGTTACTGAGAGCCATATTGTGTAAGGAGTACATACAAGTCATAGTTTACACAAGGTTATGGACTCTCTCCATGTGGTAACACTGGTGCTTTGTAATTGGCTCAGCACTGTCAAATGGATTCACTTGCGCTTCCATAAGCACAGGTACCCTTATTTTCTATATTCTTTGTGGCTGAACAGAATAGCAGCTGAGTGAAGAAAGGCATGTGTGCAGGAGGGGGGTTTAAGGGGGGATTAAAGTAAATATCTTTCTATACCCTCCGATTGCAAAACACAGGTGCTTAAAGTTGTAGTAAACCCAAAAACAAAAATGTAATATATTGCAGCTTACCAATCCTTAAATGTGGTGGTAGCATTTATTATTTCCTTTTTTTTTTTTTTTTAGGATTTTTTTATTTTATTTTATACCTGGTGAGGTGTGATACAGTATATACAATATTCATCACTGATTATTTGATCCTTCCTGCCCTATATTCTGGAAGCTTCTCCCAAAAGCAAGCAGGAGAACCGAATGCTCAGCCTAGGAAGCCATGACCAGACAGAAAGAATAGATCACTGCTCCACTGAATATGGCGAAGCCAAAAACAAAACGGGCGGACTGGTCCGACGGACTTTCCGACGGACTTTCAACGGACTTTCAACGGACTTTTGACAGACTTCCGACGGACTTTTTAACGAACGGACTTGCCTACACACGATCACACCAAAGTCCGACGGATTTGTACGTGATGACATACACCAGACTAAAATAAGGAAGTTGATAGCCAGTAGCCAATAGGTGCCCTAGCTTTGGTTTTTGTCCGTCGGACTAGCATACAGACGAACGGATTTCTGGGTCCGGCGGAGTTACGGCGTAAAGATTTGAAGCATGTTCCAAATCTAAAGTCCGTCAGATTTTCGACTGGAAAAGTCAGATGAAGCCCACACACGATCGGATTGTCCGCCGGACTCGGTCCATCGGACCAGCCTGGTCAAAAAGTCTGACCGTGTGTACGCTGCATAACAACTTAACTAAAGGAGGGTGCTACACATACATTGAAAATAACTTTAGAATTTACTTTAACATGTGAAAGCTTCTATGAAAATTTAAGGGTTGAGTTTATTTACTTTAACTGTCATTTTTCTTAAATTTCAACAAGAAAATTAGTATAATGCAGTAAGGTCTACTCAAGCATTTTTGTGTTTGTTTTAATTCATGACATTAGATGAAAGATGAAATGTTAAAAGAAAACACAAAACCTTTTCATACTGTGTTCCTTGGATTGTTGAGAGGATTTTATGCTTAAGAGGAGTATCATCTGTAATGACAAGCTAAAACTTCAAAGAAAAGAATATTAGAAAATAATGTGCACACACTCTCAAAGGACAGGTTGTTCTTTACTGCAGAAAGAAGTGTCTAATCTGTAGGTATGTTAAATTAATGCTGTCCTCTCCCCTGTTTTTGTTTGATTCCTACTGATTTAAATTTTGACACCTGTCAGCTAAGTATAGCTTCAACTTAATTGCAGTACATCTATATTTCAACAAAGTCGTATTTTTCCGACATATGTTTTGATTTGACATCCATACAGCTTGTTTCAAAACCTATGAATATACATTGCACTAGTCTGCTCCTGATTTGCCAACAAAACATTAAATATTACCAGCTGTACATTGGGGAGTTTTAGTAGGTGTGACTTAACCCCTTGGAGCCGGCACCTCCTGGCCATTTAAGGGGTTAAGGATGCTGGGAGGCAGGGTTTATGATCATGTGACCATCATGTCACATGATCAGAAAGCTTTCCATTAGTGACTGTGCCGGGAGCGTGCTCTCAGCACAGCTGTATTTGCACTAATGCACGCAAATATGCCCCTGCTCAGCTCCAATCAGTAACTTGTATTATTTTTTCAAACTTTATCTTTTGTATTTTACAGTTAGGACTTGTTCACAAAAGGTGGCCGGGGGGGTCAGTAAAAGCAGATGACTGATCTGCAGTTTTACAACCCCCTGACTACATAAAAAGAAATATGCAGCCTCTGAGGGCTGAACACATGTTGCAATAGCGGTGCTTTGCTTCGTGCCTGCAGCAAAAATGAAACCCCTGTTGTTTTTGGTGGACAGTAACTCCAATAAACATGACCCATTCAAGAGCAGTTATGGAGCTGTAGTTGGAATTTTTCATGGTTTAAGCGGAGTTCCATCCAAAAGTGGAAGCTCCGCTTATCTGACTCCTCCCCCACTCCTGTGCCACATTTAGCGCCTTTCGGGGGGGGGGGGAGCGGGTACTTGTTTATGACAGGTACCTGTCCCCACTTCTGAGAGATCTTGCTGCAGCAAGATCACTCGAAAGCTCGGCCACCTTCCTCCTTCCCCTGCTACCTGTCCATTCAGAAACTGCCGGTTTCCCTTACAGATAATGGCGGCGGCAGCACCCGAGAGCTGATGGAAACATCGGCTGGGGTGCTGACATCGCTGGATTCCAGGACAGGTAAGTGTCCTAATATTAAAAGTCAGCAGCTACAGTATGTTAAGCTGCTGACTTTGAATGTTTTGCTGGGGTGGGGCGGAACTCCACTTTAAAACAGGCAGTGAGAAGGTAACATATCATCTCCCAGGCACCTGTCAACCACCGTAAGAAAACTAATCCACCACAGATCGCTTTACAGAGAGGTGGCAAGGGCTGCTGCCTGTCTAAACGGGCCCTTACTGCACATAAAACAAAAGTGGCAAAAGCAAATATAAAATTATATAAAAGAAGAATTGTGTTTGTGGAGGGATATGAAGAGCCTTAAAGGATGGCTGTACCATTGGTGGCGTCAATGAGTACAGCTCTTCCAAATGAAAGAACAAGGCCACAGACTATGCGACTCCAGGTGGGGGCCACTGCATAAAGACTGAGGGTAAGTATTTACGATGGTGAGCTGCACCTGGGAGGAAGTTTAAAACATCCTGATTTTCAAGTTGTTAAAAGAACCTTATTGCTGCTGCAGCCATAAATTTGGTAGTTTTTTTTCATCCAGGGATTTGCAGTCATGTAAACATGATTTGGATGGTTGTAGACAGAAGGTGCTGCCTGGTGCTGCCCACCATGGTTCAGGTATCTCCCTTTCCTCCAGGGAGCCCAGGACAGCAGTAAAACATTTTCAGTACAGTATGATAACCATGAGGAGCTCAGGAAGCATCCATTCCCTGATGTCCTCTGTGATGAATGAGCTCCTAAGTGATGAGCATGAAATCACTTCCATGTTCAGAACTGTTATTCCCTAGCTACTGCAGCTAGTTAAGCACAATCTCTGCTTTATTAGCTGCAGTGGAGGCATTGGAGGTCTAATAGAAACCTGATGTCTCCATCTGTCACTTACCCATGCTATCACCTTTGTAATAGCAATAAAGTAAAATGAAAAAAAAAAATGTAAATGTAAAAGCATCCCCCCCCCCCCTATAACTATAAGGCAATAATTCATGGCAACTTTAAATGTATAACTTGTACAGACTTTTAAATCATAACCTATAAATTATTTTAGGCACTGAAGTTATATGCCATTTCAGGAAAGCATGCAAGTTTTCCTAAAAAAAAAGAGCTGAAATTCTGAAATTCTCATCTTGTTTACCTCCTTCATGTCAATGGCACACGCCTACACACGCTCCAGTAAGTATGCCTTAAAATATATACCTATATCTCTCATACTTATCCTGACAAACAACTTGAAGCCAGTTTAGTGACGTCCTTGAAAACAGTGTAAATACAGGTATATTTTTAGCTGTAACCACCTGTAACCAAAAATGCTAATTGAACTCTCATACTGATGGTGGGAATCCAGTGATGTGATCAATATTATAATATTTATCATAATAATAATATCATAGAATAATATTGCCTCCTTATACCTGTTTCTCACTTCCCTTTTCCTTGTCTCCTAGAACCGTTATTGTTCTAATTTTCAATCTGATCTGATTATCGCTTAGTTTTTATACCATTGATTGAGTGATTATACAACATACATCTGTCATCCAGGTCTATAATGTTTGTTATGCTAGACCTTCATGTTGGACTGGGGCTCCGCATAAGTTTTAAACATTTTTAATATTTTTTATATACTTTTTCATTTTTTATTTTTTTTTAGTTTTATAACTTTTGCATTCCCCATATATATATTTTTTTGAATAGCATTTTTCCCAATGTTATTTGTGCTAACATGTATGTCTGGTTATAGAAATCATATATATATATATATATATATATATATATATATATGAATTATTAATATATATGTCATCTATTAGCCAGTATAAGGGACGAGCTTTACGTGTTGTCATTTTTATACATACGATTTTGTATTTATGTTTCCATACATTTCATATTCCCCAACAAGATTTTATGCATTGTTTAATTTCCAGTTAAAGGTCTGGTTGCTAGTTTTAAGCCACCCCCTTTGTATGTTCCATCCGTTTCACATTCATTATGAGGCTTGAGGGACAGCGTTGTGACGTCACAACGTTGGTCCCTCCCCTACACGCTGCTAAACCATAGGAAGATGCGGTTCACACATGCACCTTTAAGACGAGTCTTGGAGCGCAGGAAGTTGCGGTCCATGCGCTCCACTCTATTCATTTGACGGCAAGGCTTGCAGCGCACGCAGCCGGCGCCATTTTGTGTGTACCCGGAAGTTGCGCTAATTGAATGAGATAGCGTATTGGAGCCACAGCTCAACATGGGGGTCCCTTATTACATAAATAGGCAGTGTACAGAGTGGTCCAGCACCCCAGATGATGTCGCTTAGGACGAAACGCGTCAGGATGGATTGCTGACACCACTAACACTGCCATATCTCTACTTTTCAAAGTGCTGTTTTTTTCTTCAGAAATGTGAGTGTTTTTACCTTCAATAAATGTGCTTTAAGCCTTTTATACAGTATCACGCTATGTACTTTCACGTTTTTTCCATATATACTCTGGATGCCTGAGTGGATTTGTTCCCTTTGCCATATACATATCCTTGCAAGTACCTGGGTTACCTGGATTAGCGTCCATGTTACACAGATACCATCTTGGATCCCCACGTTTACAAGTCTGAGTCCAGTCGTTCCTGTAAGCCCCCAATTTGAGTGGTGGTGGATCTCCTATCAACACTTTCATAACTTTCTTCACTTTCTGGTGTTATACACCTCTTAGGACTTTCACCCTCTTGGGACTAATTTGTTACAAGTGTGTTACACACATTTCTTGTACCACGGACTCAATGCTTACGATTTATGATTTATAGAGTTCACTATATCATTTTATACACTTATGCATTTTTATACACCGTTTATACCATTTATTGCGAGATATGAATATTGGTATTGACTATGTTTTTAGTTGTTAGCGCTGCACTTTTCTTTATATAATATTATAATAGGTGAAACTAATAACCTGCACCATTCCCTCCCCCCAGTCTCCGTTGCACTTACCTCCGTGGGTGATTAGTTGTCACTGCCTATGAAGCCGTTGTAGCAGTCCAGGATTTTGAAATTGCTGCTCTTCTTTCCCTTCTTTCTGTAGGGCCTCTGGGACAGATCAGAGGGATTCCGATTGGTGAAAATGGCTACGTGCACTGACATTGAACAATTTGTAATGATTTTGATGTCTCTGAAATTATAGCTATTACAATAATGAATATCAGAACTTGTTTTTTTTGGACGATGGTGACTATGCATGGGTGTTTTTTAAAATGTGGTCATTTGTATGTGTGGTCATGTGTGTGTACTTTAGGACCTTATAAATATATTTTTTATGTGAATTTAAATGATTGTTTAGTTTATTAGTATATAAAGAAAGCTGGCGCTCCAGTGCCATGGCTATAATCAAATGCTCTTTGCTAATCACTTCCGGACTGCCCTATAGCAGATTTACTGCTGCAGGGAGGCCCTCCTGTGCAGGATCATGTATACCGTATATATGTAATCCTGCACTTCCGCCTAGAGGGCGTGCTGCTTCTGCTGTGATTCTGCTGTATGTCCGCCGGCACCCACCGAACGCCCGTAAAACACATAAGGCAGAGATCTGCCTATGTAATCAAGGCAGATCTCCATTCTGACAGGGAGGAAGAGGTAGTACAGTGACAGTTAATATTTTTAGCTCTGATCATTGTATTAGTGTCACTGGTTCCCGCAAAGTGTCAAAAGTGTTAGTTAGTGTCCAATTGTCTGCCGCAATATTACAGCCCCGCTGTAAATTGCTGATCGCTGCCATTACTATTCCAGTATATATACCTTCGGTTGTAGATGCTATAATGTTCACGTAAACACATCAATATACGTTTATTGTGATTTTTTTTACCAAAAACATGTATTGGCCTATATTTATGAATAAATTTGATTTTTTACATTTTTTTTATCTGAT
This sequence comes from Lithobates clamitans, assembly GCA_037952925.1. Classification (NCBI taxonomy): domain Eukaryota; kingdom Metazoa; phylum Chordata; class Amphibia; order Anura; family Ranidae; genus Lithobates; species Lithobates clamitans. The sequence continues at coordinate 2,236,142 of JBBGZY010000100.1, read as the reverse complement.
ATGTTTTAACCACTTAAGCCCCAGAAGGTTTTGCCCCCTTCCTGACCAGAGCACTTTTTACAATTTGGCACTGCGTCACTTTAAATGGTAATTGCGCGGTCATGCAATGCTGTATGAAATTTGCGACCTTTTTATTCCCACAAATAGAGCTTTCTTTTGGTGCTATTTGATCACCTCTGCGGTTTTTATGTTTTGCGCTATACAAAAAAAGAGCGACAATTTTGAAAAAAAAACAATATTTTTTACTTTTTGCTATACCAAACATCCCCAAAAATGTTTTTAAAAAACAAATTTCTTCATCAGTTTAGGCCAATATATATTCTTCTACATATTTTTGGTAAAAAAAAACGCAATAAGTGTATATTGATTGGTTTGCGCAAAAGTTATAGCATCTACAAACTATGGGAACGATTTAATGGAATTTTTATGGCATTTTTATTATTATTTTTTTTTTTTAAACTAATAATGGTGGTGATCTGCGATTTTTAGCTGTATTGAGACGAACAGATCTGACACTTTTGACACATTTTTGAGACTATTGACATTTATACAGCGATCAATGCTATAAAAATGCACTGATTACAGTGTAAATGTCAGAAACCATGAAATCAGGCTGAGACAGAAGTACAGTTAAATCACACCTGTTTAATAATAAAAGTAAAAAGAACAAACGTAGTCAAAACATAGCCAAAGTTCAGTAACTGGAACAGATAGTCAGCCATGCAAGAAGTCAGGGATAAATGTAGTGAAACAGCAAGCAGAATATGGAGCCAGAAGGGATGTCAGCAAAGCAAGTCTTGAACAGGATCGCAGGGGATAGTTTCTGTGATGATGTCCAAGGTGAAGGCAGAGAACCTCTGGACTGGACGGTTTGGTGGTTATGGTGGAAGACGCGATCCCAGCGCAAGAAGCTCTTTCTCCAGGTGATATATATGTATACAGCGGCCATTTTTTCTCAAAAGAATGTAAGGGCACCACAATAGTGTGATATTGTTTTAAAAAAACACTGCTTTATTAAAATGTATAATAATACACTACTCACATTTCTGTAGATAAACAACAGGTATAACACAAATGAATAATCCATAGGTCAAGGTGTGCTTATGTCATCTGGTACTGCCTTTTTTTGATTGGCGCTGCAC